>CM059463.1:1200000-1786954 GCA_030408155.1 Lophura swinhoii
AGAAGATGTGATATATTTGGGAGAAATGTGGCATTTCTGGAAGAAACTGTCCTATTTTGGGGATAAAAGAGGTATTTGTGGGTGAAAAGGTCCTATTTGAAGGGGGAAACCTGGTATTTCTTGGAGAAGATGTGATATGTTTGGGAGAAGTGTGGCCTTTCTGGCAGAAACTGTCCTATTTTGGGGATAAAAGTGGTATTTGTGGGTGAAAAGGTCCTATTTGAAGGGGGAAAGCTGGTATTTCTTGGAGAAGATGTGATATATTTGGGAGAAATGTGGCATTTCTGGAAGAAACTGTCCTATTTGGGGGGAGAAGGCTGGTATATGAGGGAGAAAAGGTCCTCTTTCAGGAGGAATCCTGGTATTTCTTGGAGAAGATGTGATATATTTGGGAGAAATGTGGCATGTCTGACAGAAACTGTCCTATTTGGGGGGAGAAGGCTGGTAGTTTTCGGTGAGAAGGTCCTATTTCAGGAGGAATCCTGGTATTTCTTGGAGAAGATGTGATCTATTTGGGAGAAATGTGGCATGTCTGGAAGAAACTGTCCTATTTGTGGGATAAAAGAGGTATTTGTGGGTGAAAAGGTCGTATTTGAAGGGGGAAAGCTGGTATTTCTTGGAGAAGATGTGATATATTTGGGAGAAATGTGGCATTTCTGGCAGAAACTGTCCTCTTTTGGGGATAAAAGAATTTATTGTGGGTGAAAAGGTCCTATTTGAAGGGGGAAAGCTGGTAATTCTATGAGAAGAAGTGATATGTTTGGGAGAAATGTGGCATTTCTGGGAGAAACTGTCCTCTTTTGGGGATAAAAGTGGTATTCGTGGGTGAAAAGGTCCTATTTGAAGGGGGAAAGCTGGTATTTCTTGGAGAAGATGTGATATATTTGGGAGAAATGTGGCCTTTCCTGAAGAAACTGTCCTCTTTTGGGGATAAAAGAGGTATTTGTGGGTGAAAAGGTCCTTTTTGAAGGGGGAAACGTGGCATTTCTTGGAGAAGAGGTGATATATTTGGGAGAAATGTGGCATGTCAGGAAGAAACTGTCCTATTTTGGGGATAAAAGAGGTATTTGTGGGAGAAAAGGTCCTATTTGAAGGGGGAAAGCTGGTATTTCTTGGAGAAGATGTGATATATTTGGGAGAAATGTGGCATTTCTGGAAGAAACTGTCCTCTTTTGGGGATAAAACAGGTACTTGTGGGTGAAAAGGTCCTATTTGAAGGGGGAAACCTGGTATTTCTTGGAGAAGATGTGATCTATTTGGGAGAAATGTGGCATTTCTGGAAGAAACTGTCCTCCTTTGGGGATAAAAGTGGTATTTGTGGGTGAAAACGTTGTATTTGAAGGGGGAAACCTGTTATTTCTTGGAGAATATGTGATATATTTGGGAGAAATATGGCATTTCTGGAAGAAACTGTCCTCTTTTGGGGATAAAAGAGGTATTTGTGGGTGAAAAGGTCCTATTTGAAGGGGGAAAGCTGGTATTTCTTGGAGAAGATGTGATCTATTTGGGAGAAATGTGGCATTTCTGGAAGAAACTGTCCTCTTTTGGGGATAAAACAGGTATTTGTGGGTGAAAAGTTCGTATTTGAAGGGGGAAACGTGGTATTTCTTGAAGAAGATGTGATATATTTTGGAGAAATGTGGCATTTCTGGAAGAAACTGTCCTATTTTGGGGATGAAACAGGTATTTGTAGGTGAAAAGGTCCTATTTGAAGGGGGAAACCTGGTATTTCTTGGAGAAGATGTGATATATTTGGGTGAAATGTGGCATGTCTGGAAGAAACTGTCCTATTTTGGGGATCAAACAGGAATTTGTGGGTGAAAAGGTTCTATTTCCAGGTGGAAACCTGGTATTTCTTGGAGAAGATCTGATTTATTTGGGAGAAATGTGGCATTTCTGGAAGAAACTGTCCTCTTTTGGGGATAAAACAGGTATTTGTGGGAGAAAAGGTCCTATTTGAAGGGGGAAAGCTGGTATTTCTTGGAGGAGATGTGATATATGTGGGAGAAATGTGGCCTTTCTGGAAGAAACTGTCCTCTTTTGGGGATAAAAGAGGTATTTGTGGGTGAAAAGGTCCTATTTCCAGGGTGAAAGCTGGCATTTCTTGGAGAAGATGTGATATATTTGGGAGAAATGTGGCATGTCTGGAAGAAAATGTTCTATTTTGGGCAAGAAAGAGGTATTTGTGGGTGAAAAGGTCCTATTTGAAGGGGGAAACCTGGTATTTCTTGATGAAGATTTGATATATTTGGGAGAAATGTGGCATTTCTTGAAGAAACTGTCCTATTTTGGGGATAAAAGAGGTATTCGTGGGTGAAAAGGTCCTATTTGAAGGGGGAAACCTGGTATTTCTTGGAGAAGATGTGATATATTTGGGAGAAATGTGGCATTTCTGGAAGAAACAGTCCTATTTTGGGGATAAAACAGGGATTTGTGGGTGAAAAGGTCGTATTTGAAGGGGGAAACATGGTATTTCTTGGAGAAGATGTGATCTATTTGGGAGAAATGTGGCATTTCTGGCAGAAACTGTCCTATTTTGGGGAAAAAAGAGGTATTTGTGGGTGAAAAGGTCGTATTTGAAGGGGGAAACCTGGTATTTCTTGGAGGAGATGTGATATATTTGGGAGAAATGTGGCATTTCTGGAAGAAACTGTCCTCTTTTGGGGATAAAAGAGGTATTTGTGGGTGAAAAGATCCTATTTGAAGGGGGAAACCTGGTATTTCTTGGAGAAGATGTGATTTATTTGGGAGAAATGTGGCATTTCTTGAAGAAACTGTCAAATTTGGGGGGAGAAGGCTGGTATTTGTGGGTGAAAAGGTCCTATTTGAAGGGGGAAAGCTGGTATTTCTTGGAGAAGATGTGATATATTTTGGAGAAATGTGGCATTTCTGGAAGAAACTGTTCTCTTTTCGGGATAAAAGAGGTATTTGTGGGTGAAAAGGTCGTATTTGAAGGGGGAAAGCTGGTATTTCTTGGAGAAGATGTGATATATTTGGGTGAAATGTGGCATTTCTGGAAGAAACTGTCCTCTTTTGGGGATAAAACAGGTATTTGTGGGTGAAAAGGTCCTATTTGAAGGGGGAAACCTGGTATTTCTTGGAGGAGATGTGATGTATTTGGGAGAAATGTGGCATTTCTGGCGGAAACTGTCCTCTTTTGGGGATAAAAGAGGTGTTTGTGGGTGAACAGGTCCTATTTGAAGGGGGAAACGTGGTATTTCTTGGACAAGTTGAGATATATTTGGGAGAAATGTGGCATTTCTGGAAGAAAATGTCAAATTTGGGGGGAGAAGGCTGGTATTTGAGGGTGAAAAGGTCCTATTTGAAGGGGGAAACGTGGTATTTCTTGGAGAAGATGTGATCTATTTGGGAGAAATGTGGCATTTCTGGAAGAAACTGTCCTCTTTTGGGGATCAAACAGGTATTTGTGGGTGATAAGTTCCTATTTCAGGAGGAATCCTGGTATTTCTTGGAAAAGATGTGATCTATTTCGGAGATATCTGGCATGTCAGGATGATAATGTCCTCTTTTGGGGATAAAACAGGTATTTGTGGGAGAAAAGGTCCTATTTGAAGGGGGAAAGCTGGTATTTCTTGGAGAAGATGTGATATATTTGGGAGAAATGTGGCATTTCTTGAAGAAACTGTCCTATTTTGGGGATAGAAGAGGTATTCGTGGGTGAAAAGGTCCTATTTCGAGGGGAAACCTGGTATTTCTTGGAGAAGATGTGATATATTTTGGAGAAATCTGGAATTTCTGGAAGAAACTGTCCTCTTTTGGGGATAAAAGAGGTATTTGTGGGTGATAAGGTCCTATTTGAAGGGGGAAACATGGTATTTCTTGGAGAAGATGTGATATTTTTGGGAGAAATCAGGCAATTCTGTTAGAAGATGTCCAATTTGGGGGGAGAAGGCGGGTATTTGTGGGTGAAAAGGTCCTATTTCCAGGGGGAAACGTGGTATTTCTTGGAGAAGATGTGATATGTTTGGGAGAAATGTGGCATTTCTGGAAGAAACTGTCCTCTTTTGGGGATAAAAGAGGTGTTTGTGGGTGAAAAGGTCCTATTTGAAGGGGGAAAGCTGGTATTTCTTGGAGAAGATGTGCTATATTTGGGAGAAATGTGGCATTTCTGGAAGAAACTGTCCTGTTTTGGGGATAAAAGAGGTATTTGTAGGTGAAAATTTCCTATTTGAAGGGGGAAACCTGGTATTTCTTGGAGAAGGTGTGATATTTTTGGGAGAAATGTGGCATTTCTATCCCAACAATAGCACAGTTTCTTCCAGAAATGCCTGATTTCGCACAAATATATCTCATCTTCTCCAAGAAATACCAGCTTTCCCCCTTCCAAAACAATCTTTTCATCCACAAATACCCGCCTTCTCCCCCCACATTGCACATTTTCTTCCAGAAATGCCTGATTTCTCCCACAAATATCACATCTTCTCCAAGAAATACGAGGTTTCCCCCTTCAAATACGACCTTTTCACCCACAAATACCTCTTTTATCCCCAAAAGAGGACAGTTTCTTCCAGAAATGCCACATTTCTCCCAAATAGATCACATCTTCTCCAAGAAATACCAAGTTTCCCCATTCAAATAGGACCTTTTTACCCAGAATTCCCTCTTTTATCCCCAAAAGAGGACAGTTTCTTCCAGGAATGCCAGATTTCTCCCAAATATATCACATCTTCCCCAAGAAATACCAGCTTTCCCCCTTGAAATAGGACCTTTTCACCTACAAATACCTCTTTTATCCCGAAAAGAGAACAGTTTCTTCCAGAAATGCCACATTTCTCCCAAATATATCACATCTTCTCCAAGAAATACCAGCTTTCCCCCTTCAAATAGGACCTTTTCACCCACAAATACCTGTTTGATCCCCATAACAGGACATTTTCTTCCAGAAATGCCAGATATCTCCCAAATAGATCACATCTTCTCCAAGAAATACCAGCTTTCCCCCTTCAAATAGGACCTTTTCACTCACAAATACCTCTTATATCCCCATAACAGGACATTTTCTTCCAGAAATGCCACATTTCTCCCAAATACATCACATCTTCTCCAAGAAATACCAGCTTTCCCCCTTGAAATAGGACCTTTTCACCCTCAAATACCTGTTTTATCCCCAAAATAGGACAGTTTCTTGCAGAAATGCCACATTTCTCCCAAATAGATCACATCTTCTCCAAGAAATACCAGGTTTCCCCCTTCAAATACGACCTTTTCACCCACAAATACCTCTTTTATCCCCAAAAGAGGACAGTTTCTTCCAGAAATGCCACATTTCTCCCAAATATATCACATCTTCTTCAAGAAATACCACGTTTCCCCCTTCAAATACGACCTTTTCACCCACAAACACCGCTTTTATCCCCAAAAGAGGACAGTTTCTTCCAGAAATGCCACATTTCTCCCAAATATATCACATCTCCTCCAAGAAATACCAGGTTTCCCCCTTCAAATATGACCTTTTCACCCACAAATACCTCTTTCATCCCCAAAAGAGGACAGTTTCTTCCAGAAAGGCCAGATTTCTCCCAAATAGACCACATTTTCTCCAAGAAATACCAGCTTTCCCCCTGGAAATAGGACCTTTTCACCCACAAATACCTCTTCTATCCCCAAAAGAGGACAGTTTCTTCCAGACATGCCACATTTCGCCCAAATATATCACATCTTCTCCAAGAAATACCAGGTTTCCCCCTTCAAATAGGAACTTTTCACCCACAAATTCCTCTTTCATCCCCAAAAGAGGACAGTTTCTTCCAGACATGCCACATTTCTCCCACATATATCACATCTTCTCCAATAAATACCAGCTTTCCCCCTTCAAACAGGACCTTTTCACCCACAAACACCTCTTTTATCCCCAAAAGAGGACAGTTTCTTCCAGAAATGCCACATTTCTCCCAAACATATCACATCTTCTCCAAGAAATACCAGATTTCCTCCTGAAATAGGACCTTTTCACCGACAAATACCTCTTTTATCCCCAAAACAGGACAGTTTCTGCCAGAAATGCCACATTTCTCCCAAATATATCACATCTTCTCCAAGAAATACCAGGATTCCTCTTGAAATTGGACGTTTTCACCCACAAATTCCTGTTTTATTCCCAAAGTAGGACAGTTTCTTCCAGAAATGCCACATTTCTCCCAAATATATCACATCTTCTCCAAGAAATACCACGTTTCCCTCTTGAAATACGACCTTCTCACCCACAAATACCTCTTTTATCCCCAAAAGAGGACAGTTTCTTCCAGAAAGGCCACATTTCTCCCAAATATATCACATCTTCTCCAAGAAATACCAGCTTTCCCCCTTCAAATAGGACCTTTTCAAACACAAATACCTCTTTTATCCCCAAAATAGGACAGTTTCTTCCAGACATGCCACATTTCTCCCAAATAGATCACATCTTCTCCAAGAAATACCAGATTTCCCCCTTCAAATAGGACCTTTTCACCCACAAATACCTGTTTGATCCCCAAAATAGGACATTTTCTTCCAGACATGCCATATTTCGCACAAATATATCACATCTTCTCCAAGAAATACCAGGTTTCCCCCTTGAAATAGGACCTTTTCACCCACAAATACCTGTTTCATCCCCCAAATAGGACAGTTTCTTCCAGAAATGCCACATTTCTCCCAAATATATCACATCTTCTCCAAGAAATACTAGGTTTCCCCCTTCAAATAGAATCTTTTCACCCACAAATACCCGCCTTCTCCCCCCAAATTGGACATTTTCTTCCAGAAATGCCTGATTTCTCCCACAAATATCACATCTTCTCCAAGAAATACCAGGTTTTCCCATTCAAATAGGACCTTTTCTCCCACAAATACCTCTTTTATCCCCAAAATACGACAGTTTCTTCCAGAAATGCCACATTCCTCCCAAATACATCACATCTTCTCCAAGAAATATCAGGTTTCCCCTTTCATATAGGACCTTTTTACCCACAAATACCTGTTTGATCCCCAAAATAGGAAAGTTTCTTCCAGAAAGGCCACATTTCTCCCAAATAGATCACATCTTCTCCAAGAAATACCAGCTTTCCCCCTTCAAATAGGACCTTTTCAACCACAAATACCTGTTTTATCCCCAAAAGAGGACAGTTTCTTCCAGAAATGCCTGATTTCTCCCACATATATCACATCTTCTCCAAGAAATACCAGGTTTCCCCCTTCAAATACGACCTTTTCACCCAAAAATACCTGTCTTATCCACAAAAGAGGACATTTTCTGTCAGAAATGCCACATTTCACCCAAATATATCACATCTTCTCCAAGAAATACCACGTTTCCCCCTTCAAATAGGACATTTTCACCCACAAATACCTCTTTTATCCCCAAAATAAGACAGTTTCATCCTGACATGCCAGATTTCTCCCAAATATATCACATCTTCTCCAAGAAATACCACGTTTCCCCCTTCAAATAGGACCTTTTCACCCACAAATACCTGTTTGATCCCCAAAATAGGACTGTTTCTTCCAGAAATGCCACATTTCTCCCAAATATATCACATCTCCTCCAAGAAATACCAGGTTTCCCCCTTCAAATAGGACCTTTTCACCCACAAATACCTCTTTTATCCCCAAAAGAGGACAGTTTCTTCCAGAAATGCCAGATTTCTCCCACATATATCACATTTTCTCCAAGAAATACCAGGTTTCCCCCTTCAAATAGGACCTTTTCACCCACAAATACCTGTTTTATCCCCAAAAGAGGACATTTTCTTCCAGAAATGCCACATTTCTCCCAAATAGATCACATCTTCTCCAAGAAATACCAGCTTTCCCCCTTCAAATAGGACCTTTTCACCCACAAATACCCGTTTTATCCCCAAAAGAGGACATTTTCTTCCTGACATGCCACATTTCTCCCAAATATATCACATCTTCTCCAAGAAATACCAGGATTCCTCCTGAAGTAGGACCTTTTCACACACAAATACCTGTTTTATCCCCAAAACAGGACATTTTCTTCCAGACATGCCACATTTCTCCCAAATATATCACATCTTCTCCAAGAAATACCAGGATTCCTCCTGAAATAGGACCTTTTCTCCCACAAATACCAGCCTTCTCCCCCCAAATAGGACAGTTTCTTCCAGAAATGCCAGATTTCTCCCAAATATATCACATCTTCTCCAAGAAATACCGGCTTTCCCCCTTCAAATAGGACCTTTTCACCCACAAATACCTCTTTTATCCCCAAAAGAGGACAGTTTCTTCCAGAAATGCCTCATTTCTCCCAAACATATCACATCTCCTCCAAGAAATACCAGGTTTCCCCCTTCAAATAGGACCTTTTCACCCACAAATACCTCTTTTATCCCCAAAAGAGGACAGTTTCTTCCAGACATGCCACATTTCTCCCAAATAGATCACAACTTCTCCAAGAAATACCACGTTTCCCCCTTGAAATAGGACCTTCTCACCCACAAATACCTCTTTTATCCCCAAAATAGGACAGTTTCTTCCAGAAATGCCACATTTCTCCAAAATATATCACATCTTCTCCAAGAAATACCACCTTTCCCCCTTCAAATAGGACCTTTTCTCCCACAAATACCTCTTTTATCCCCAAAAGAGGACAGTTTCTTCCAGACATGCCACATTTCTCCCAAATATATCACATCTTCTCCAAGAAATACCAGATTTCCTCCTGAAATAGGACCTTTTCACCCACAAATACCTCTTTTATCCCCAAAACAGGACAGTTTCTGCCAGAAATGCCACATTTCTCCCAAATATATCACATCTTCTCCAAGAAATACCAGGATTCCTCTTGAAATTGGACGTTTTCACCCACAAATTCCTGTTTTATTCCCAAAATAGGACATTTTCTTCCAGAAATGCCACATTTCTCCCAAATATATCACATCTTCTCCAAGAAATACCACGTTTCCCTCTTGAAATAGGACCTTTACACCCACAAATACCTCTTTTATCCCCAAAAGAGGACAGTTTCTTCCAGAAAGGCCACATTTCTCTCAAATATATCACATTTTCTCCAAGAAATACCAGCTTTCCCCCTTAAAATAGGACCTTTTCAAACACAAATACCTCTTTTATCCCCTAAATAGGACAGTTTCTTCCAGACATGCCACATTTCTCCCAAATAGATCACATCTTCTCCAACAAATACCAGATTTCCCCCTTCAAATAGGACCTTTTCACCCACAAATACCTGTTCTATCCCCAAAATAGGACATTTTCTTCCAGACATGCCACATTTCTCCCAAATATATCACATCTTCTCCAAGAAATACCAGGGTTCCCCCTTCAAATAGGACCTTTTCACCCACAAATACCTGTTTCATCCCCCAAATAGGACAGTTTCTTCCAGAAATGCCACATTTCTCCCAAATATATCACATCTTCTCCAAGAAATACCAGGTTTCCCCCTTCAAATAGAATCTTTTCACCCACAAATACCCGCCTTCTCCCCCCAAATTGGACATTTTCTTCCAGAAATGCCTGATTTCTCCCACAAATATCACATCTTCTCCAAGAAATACCAGGTTTCCCCTTCAAATAGGACCTTTTCACCCACAAATACCTCTTTTATCCCCAAAATACGACAGTTTCTTCCAGAAATGCCACATTCCTCCCAAATACATCACATCTTCTCCAAGAAATATCAGGTTTCCCCTTTCAAATAGGACCTTTTTACCCACAAATACCTCTTTTATCCCCAAAATAAGACAGTTTCTTCCAGAAAGGCCACATTTCTCCCAAATAGATCACATCTTCTCCAAGAAATACCAGCTTTCCCCCTTCAAATAGGACCTTTTCAACCACTAATACCTGTTTTATCCCCCAAATAGGACAGTTTCTTCCAGACATGCCACATTTCTCCAAAATACATCACCTCTTCTCCAAGAAATACCAGGATTCCACCTTCAAATAGGACCTTTTCACCCACAAATACCTGTTTTATCCCCAAAAGAGGACAGTTTCTTCCAGAAATGCCACATTTCTCCCAAATAGATCACATCTTCTCCAAGAAATACCAGCTTTCCCCCTTCAAATAGGACCTTTTCACCCACAAATACCTGTTTTATCCCCAAAAGAGGACAGTTTCTTCCAGAAATGCCTGATTTCTCCCAAATATATCACATGTTCTCGAACAAATACCACGTTTCCCCCTTCAAATAGGACCTTTTCACCCACAAATACCTGTCTTATCCCCAAAATAGGACATTTTCAGTCAGAAATGCCACATTTCACCCAAATATATCACATCTTCTCCAAGAAATACCACGTTTCCCCCTTCAAATAGGACATTTTCACCCACAAATACCTCTTTTATCCCCAAAATAAGACAGTTTCATCCTGACATGCCAGATTTCTCCCAAATATATCACATCTTCTCCAAGAAATACCACGTTTCCCCCTTCAAATAGCACCTTTTCACCCACAAATACCTGTTTGATCCCCAAAATAGGACAGTTTCTTCCAGAAATGCCACATTTCTCCAAAATAGATCACATCTCCTCCAAGAAATACCAGGTTTCCCCCTTCAAATAGGACCTTTTCACCCACAAATACCTCTTTAATCCCCAAAAGAGGACAGTTTCTTCCAGAAATGCCACATTTCTCCCACATATATCACATTTTCTCCAAGAAATACCAGGTTTCCCCCTTCAAATAGGACCTTTTCACCAACAAATACCTGTTTTATCCCCAAAAGAGGACAGTTTCTTCCAGAAATGCCACATTTCTCCCAAATAGATCACATCTTCTCCAAGAAATACCGGCTTTCCCCCTTCAAATAGGACCTTTTCACCCACAAATACCTCTTTTATCCCCAAAACAGGACAGTTTCTTCCAGAAATGCCTCATTTCTCCCAAACATATCACATCTTCTCCAAGAAATACCACGTTTCCCCCTTCAAATAGGACCTTTTCAACCACAAATACCTCTTTTATCCCCAAAAGAGGACAGTTTCTTCCAGACATGCCACATTTCTCCCAAATATATCACAACTTCTCCAAGAAATACCACGTTTCCCCCTTCAAATAGGACCTTCTCACCCACAAATACCTCTTTTATCCCCAAAAGAGGACAATTTCTTCCAGAAATGCCACATTTCTCCAAAATATATCACATCTTCTCCAAGAAATACCACGTTTCCCCCTTCAAATAGGACCTTTTCACCCACAAATACCTCTTTTATCCCCAAAAGAGGACAGTTTCTTCCAGACATGCCGCATTTCTCCCAAATATATCACATCTTCTCCAAGAAATACCAGGTTTCCCCCTTCAAATAGGACCTTTTCACCCACAAATACCTCTTTTATCCCCAAGATAGTACAGTTTCTTCCAGACATGCCACATTTCTCCCAAATATATCACATCTTCTCCAAGAAATACCAGCTTTCCCCCTTCAAATAGGACCTTTTCACCCACAAATACCTCTTTTATCCCCAAAATAGGACAGTTTCTTCCAGACATGCCGCATTTCTCCCAAATATATCACATCTTCTCCAAGAAATACCACGTTTCCCCCTTCAAATAGGACCTTTTCACCCACAAATACCTCTTTTATCCCCAAAAGAGGACAGTTTCTTCCAGACATGCCACATTTCTCCCAAATATATCACATCTTCTCCAAGAAATACCAGGGTTCCCCCTTTAAATAGGACCTTTTCAACCACAAATACATGTTTTGTCCCCAAAAGAGGTCAGTTTCTTCCAGAAAGGCCAGATTTCTCCCAAATATATCACATCTTCTCCAAGAAATACCAGGTTTCCCCCTTCAAATAGGACCTTTTCACCCACAAATACCTCTTTTATCCCCAAAATAGGACAGTTTCTTCCAGAAATGCCATTTTTCTCCCAAATAGATCACATCTCCAAGAAATACCAGGTTTCCTCCTGAAATAGGACCTTGTCACCCACAGATTCCTGTTTTATCCCTTTGTTCCGAGCGACTTTTCGTTTTGGAGTGTTTATCCGATGCTACACTTCAGCATTCTGTGACTAATAAAATAGAAGTGAAAAGCCCCACTAATAAGGCAGCTAGAAGTTCGAGGAGCGACACACGTTGTGCTTTCGGGGAGGACGTTCCAGAAAGTCGAGAGTTGTGGCTTGTTTCCTGCGGAGAAAAAAACCCCTGTTTTCAGGCAATGCAGTAGGCTGAATTCGCATCTTCTCGGCATAGGAATACCGCTCCTTCGCTCTCGTGGCTCGACAGCGGCACTCGCTCTGTACCGCTCCGGAGAGTCTGCAGTTGCTGGCCGGTCCATCGCGGTTCTGCCCGAGTGCCGCTTGCAGCCTTCAGCAGCGCTCTCGTTTCTCTCGGATGCCGGGAAAGAGCGACTTCAGCCGGATGCTTTTCTCCGACGAGTGAGCGGCTTCTTCTGCGCACATCGCAATGGAGCGCTTTTGACTTCTCCATGTGTCCATGCAGAATGCACTACGCTTCTCTCTCATTCTTATCCCTTTCTTCCGAGCGACATTTCGTTTCTGAGTGTTTATCCGATGCTACACTTCAGCATTCTGTGACGAATAGAGTAGAAGAGAAAAGCCCCACTAATAAGGCAGCTAGAAGCTCCAGAAGCCAAACACGTAGTGCTTTCAGGGAGGACGTTCCAGAAAGTCGAGAGTTGTGGCTTGTTTCCTGCGGAGAAAAAACCCCCTGTTTTCAGGCAATGCAGTAGTCTGCAACTGCAGACTGTCCGGTGTGGTTCAGCGCAAATGCCGCTTTCGAGCCACGAGAGAGGAGGAGCGGCATTCCTATGCCGAGAACGAGCGAATTCAGCCTACTGCATTGCCTGAAAACAGGGGTTTTTTTCTCTGCAGGAAAGAAGCCACAACTCTCGACTTTCTGGAACGTCCTCCCTGAAAACACAATGTGTGTGGCTACTGGACCTTCTAGCTGCCTTATTAGTGGGGCTATTCTCTTCTATTTTATTAGTCACAGAATGCTGAAGTGTAGCATCGGATAAACACTCCAAAACGAAAAGTCGCTCGGAACAAAGGGATAAAACAGGAATCTGTGGGTGACAAGGTCCTATTTCAGGAGGAAACCTGGTATTTCTTGGAGATGTGATCTATTTGGGAGAAATGTGGCATTTCTGGAAGAAACTGTCCTCTTTTGGGGATAAAACAGGTATTTGTGGGTGAAAAGGTCCTATTTGAAGAGGGAAACCTGGTATTTCTTGGAGAAGATGTGATATATTTGGGAGAAATGTGGCCTTTCTGGCAGAAACTGTCCTCTTTTGGGGACAAAACATGTATTTGTGCGTGAAAAGGTCCTATTTGAAGGGGGAAACCTGGTATATCTTGGAGAAGATGTGATATATTTTGGAGAAATGTGGCCTTTCTGGAAGAAAATGACCAATTTGGGGGGAAAAGGCTGGTACTTGTGGGAGAAAAGGTCCTATTTCAGGAGGAATCCTGGTATTTCTTGGAGGAGATGTGATATGTTTGGGAGAAATGAGGCATTTCTGGAAGAAACTGTCCTCTTTTGGGGATAAAAGAGGTATTTGTGGGTGAAAAGGTCCTATTTGAAGGGGGAGAGGTGGTATTTCTTGGAGAAGATGTGATATATTTGGGAGAAATCTGGCCTTTCTGGAAGAAACTGTCCTCTTTTGGGGATAAAACAGGAATTTGTGTGTGAAAAGGTCCTATTTGAAGGGGGAAACCTGGTATTTCTTGGAGAAGATGTGATATATTTGGCAGAAATGCGGCCTTTCTGGAAGAAAATGTCCAATTTGGGGGGAGAAAGCTGGTATTTGTGGGAGAAAAGGTCCTATTTCAGGAGGAATCCTGGTATTTCTTGGAGAAGATGTGATATATTTGGGAGAAATGTGGCCTTTCTGGAAGAAAATGTCCAATTTGGGGGGAGAAGGCTGGAAGTTTTGGGTGAGAAGGTCCTCTTTCAGGAGGAATCCTGGCATTTCTTGGAGAAGATGTGATCTATTTGGGAGAAATGTGGCATTTCTGGATGAAACTGTCCTCTTTTGGGGATAAAAGAGGTATTAGTGGTTGAAAAGGTCCTATTTGAAGGGGGAAACCTGGTATTTCTTGGAGAAGATGTGATATATTTGGGAGAAATGTGGCATGTCTGGAAGAAACTGTCCTCTTTTGGGGATAAAAGAGGTATTTCATGGAGAAAATGTCCTAAATGAAGGGGGAAACCTGGTATTTCTTGGAGGAGATGTGATATATTTGGGAGAAATGTGGCATTTCTGGAAGAAACTGTCCTCTTTTGGGGATAAAAGAGGTATTTGTGGGAGAAAAGGTCCTATTTGAAGGGGGAACCCTGGTATTTCTTGGAGAAGATGTGATATATTTGGGAGAAATGTGGCATGTCTGGAAAAAACTGTCCTCTTTTGGGGATAAAAGAGGTATTTGTTGGTGAAAAGGTCCTATTTCGAGGGGGAAAGCTGGTATTTCTTGGAGAAGATGTGATATATTTGGGAGAAATGTGGCATTTCTGGAAGAAACTGTCCTCTTTTGGGGATAAAAGAGGTTTTTTTGGGGAAAAGGTCCTATTTGAAGGGGGAAACGTTGTATTTCTTGGAGAAGATGAGATCTATTTGGGAGAAATGTGGCATGTCTGGAAGAAACTGTCCTCTTATGGGGATAGAACAGGTATTAGTGGGTGAAAAGGTCCTATTTCCAGGGGAAAACCTGGTATTTCTTGGAGAAGATGTGATATATTTGGGAGAAATGTGGCATGTCTGGAAGAAAATGTCCTATTTGGGGGGAGAAGGGTGGTATTTGTTGGAGAAAAGATCCTATTTCAGGAGGAATCCCGGTATTTCTTGGAGGAGATGTGATATGTTTGGGAGAAATGAGGCATTTCTGGAAGAAACTGTCCTATTTTGGGGATAAAAGAGGTATTTGTGGGTGAAAAGGTCCTATTTGAAGGGGGAACCCTGGTATTTCTTGGAGAAGATGTGATATATTTGGGAGAAATGTGGCATGTCTGGAAGAAACTGTCCTCTTTTGGGGATAAAATAGGTATTTGTGGGTGAGAAGGTCCTATTTGAATGGGGAACCCTGCTATTTCTTGGAGAAGATGTGATATATTTGGGAGAAATCTGGCATTCCTGGAAGAAACTGTCCTCTTTTGGGGATAAAAGAGGTTTTTTTGGGGAAAAGGTCCTATTGGAAGGGGGAAACGTGGTATTTCTTGGAGAAGACGTGATATATTTGGGTGAAATGTGGCATGTCTGGAAGAAACTGTCCTCTTATGGGGATAGAACAGGTATTTGTGGGTGAAAAGGTCCTATTTGAAGGGGGAAACCTGGTATTTCTTGGAGAAGAGGTGATATATTTGGGAGAAATGTGGCATTTCTGGAAGAAACTGTCCTCTTTTGGGGATAAAAGAGGTATTTGTGGGTGAAAAGGTCCTATTTGAAGGGGGAAACGTGGTATTTCTTGGAGAAGATGTGGTATATTTGGGAGAAATGTGGCATTTCTGGAAGAAACTGTCCTCTTTTGGGGATAAAAGAGGTATTTGTGGGTGAAAAGGTCCTATTTGAAGGGGGAAAGCTGGTATTTCTTGTAGAAGATGTGATACATTTGGGAGAAATGTGGCATTTCTGGAAGAAACTGTCCTATTTTGGGAATAAAAGAGGTATTTGTGGGTGAAAAGGTCCTATTTGAAGGGGGAACCCTGGTATTTCTTGGAGAAGATGTGATATATTTGGGAGAAATGTGGCATGTCTGGAAGAAACTGTCCTCTTTTGGGGATAAAAGAGGTATTTGTGGGTGAGAAGGTCCTATTTGAAGGGGGAACCCAGGTATTTCTTGGAGAAGATGTGATCTATTTGGGAGAAATGTGGCATTTCTGGAAGAAACTGTCCTCTTATGGGGATAGAACAGGTATTTGTGGGTGAAAAGGTCCTATTTCCAGGGGAAAACCTGGTATTTCTTGGAGAAGATGTGATGTATTTGGGAGAAATGTGGCATTTCTGGAAGAAACTGTCCTATTTGGGGGGAGAAGGGTGGTATTTGTCGGAGAAAAGTTCCTATTTCAGGAGGAATCCTGGTATTTCTTGGAGGAGATGTGGTATATTTGGGAGAAATGTGGCATTTCTGGAAGAAACTGTCCTATTTTGGGGATAAAAGAGGTATTTGTGGGTGAAAAGGTCCTATTTGAAGGGGGAAACCTGGTATTTCTTGTAGAAGATGTGATCTATTTGGGAGAAATGTGGCATTTCTGGAAGAATATGTCCTCTTTTGGGGATAAAAGAGGTATTTGTGGGTGAAAAGGTCGTATTTGAAGGGGGAAACCTGGTATTTCTTGGAGAAGATGTGATCTATTTGGGAGAAATGTGGCATGTCTGGAAGAAACTGTCCTCTTTGGGGGATAAAAGAGGTATTTGTGGGTGAGAAGGTCCTATTTGAATGGGGAAACCTGGTATTTCTTGGAGAAGATGTGATATATTTGGGAGAAATCTGGCATTCCTGGAAGAAACTGTCCTCTTTGGGGGATAAAAGAGGTTTTTTTGGGGAAAAGGTCCTATTTGAAGGGGGAAACGTGGTATTTCTTGGAGAAGATGTGATATATTTGGGAGAAATGTGGCATTTCTGGAAGAAACTGTCCTCTTATGGGGATAGAACAGGTATTTGTGGGTGAAAAGGTCCTATTTGAAGGGGGAAACCTGGTATTTCTTGGAGAAGATGTGATATATTTGGGAGAAATGTGGCATTACTGGAAGAAACTGTCCTATTTGGGGGGAGAAGGGTGGTATTTGTGGGAGAAAAGTTCCTATTTCAGGAGGAATCCTGGTATTTCTTGGAGGAGATGTGATATGTTTGGGAGAAATGTGGCATTTCTGGAAGAAACTGTCCTCTTTTGGGGATAAAACAGGTATTTGTGGGTGAAAAGGTCCTATTTGAAGGGGTTAACCTGGTATTTCTTGGAGAAGATGTGATATGTTTGGGAGAAATATGGCATTTCTGGAAGAAACAGTCCTCTTTTGGGGATAAAAGAATTTTTTTTGTGTGAAAAGGTCCTATTTGAAGGGGGAAACCTGGTATTTCTTGGAGAAGATGTGATATATTTGGGAGAAATGTGGCATGTCTGGAAGAAACTGTCCTATTTTGGGGATAAAAGTGGTATTTGTGGATGATAAGGTCCTATTTGAAGGGAGAAACCTGGTATTTCTTGGAGAAGATGTGATATATTTGGGAGAAATGTGGCATTTCTGGAAGAAACTGTCCTATTTGGGGGGAGAAGGGTGGTATTTGTGGGAGAAAAGTTCCTATTTCAGGAGGAATCCCGGTATTTCTTGGAGGAGATGTGATATGTTTGGGAGAAATGTGCCATTTCTGGAAGAAACTGTCCTCTTTTGGGGATAAAACAGTTATTTGTGTGTGAAAAGGTCCTATTTGAAGGGGGAAAGCTGGTATTTCTTGGAGAAGATGTGATATGTTTGGGAGAATTATGGCATTTCTGGAAGAAACTGTCCTATTTTGGGGATAAAAGAATTTTTTGTGGGTGATAAGGTCGTATTTGAAGGGGGAAAGCTGGTATTTCTTGGAGAAGATGTGATCTATTTGGGAGAAATGTGGCATGTCAGGAAGAAACTGTCCTATTTGGGGGGAGAAGGCTGGTATTTGAGGGAGAAAAAGTCCTCTTTCAGGAGGAATCCTGGTATTTCTTGGAGAAGATGTGATATATTTGGGAGAAATGTGGCATGTCTGGAAGAAACTGTCCTATTTGAGGGATAAAAGAGGTATCTGTGGGTGAAAAGGTCCTATTTGAAGGGGGAAAGCTGGTAATTCTATGAGAAGATGTGATATCTTTGGGAGAAATTTGGCATTTCTGGGAGAAACTGTCTTCTTTTGGGCATAAAAGAGGTATTTGTGGGTGAAAAGGTCCTATTTGAAGGGGGAAAGCTGGTAATTCTATGAGAAGATGTGATATATTTGGGAGAAATGTGGCATGTCCGGAAGAAACTGTCCTATTTTGGGGATAAAACAGGTATTTGTGGGTGAAAAGGTCCTATTTGAAGGGGGAAACGTGGCATTTCTTGGAGAAGATGTGATATATTTGGGAGAAATGTGGCATTTTTGGAAGAAACTGTCCTCTTTTGGGGATAAAAGAGGTGTTTGTGGGTGAAAAGGTCCTATTTGAAGGGGGAAAGCTGGTATTTCTTGGAGAAGATGTGATATATTTGGGAGAAATGTGGCATTTCTTGAAGAAACTGTCCTCTTTTGGTGATAAAACAGGTACTTGTGGGTGAAAAGGTCCTATTTGAAGGGGGAAGCCTGGTATTTCTTGGAGAAGATGTGATATATTTGGGAGAAATGCGGCATGTCAGGAAGAAACTGTCCTATTTGGGGGGAGAAGGCTGGAATTTGAGGGAGAAAAGGTCCTCTTTCAGGAGGAATCCTGGTATTTCTTGGAGAAGATGTGATGTATTTGGGAGAAATGTGGCATGTCTGGAAGAAACTGTCCTATTTGAGGGATAAAAGAGGTATCTGTGGGTGAAAAGGTCCTATTTGAAGGGGGAAAGCCGGTAATTCTATGAGAAGATGTGATATCTTTGGGAGAAATTTGGCATTTCTGGGAGAAACTGTCTTCTTTTGGGCATAAAAGAGGTATTTGTGGGTGAAAAGGTCCTATTTGAAGGGGGAAAGCTGGTAATTCTATGAGAAGATGTGATATATTTGGGAGAAATGTGGCATGTCCGGAAGAAACTGTCCTATTTTGGGGATAAAAGAGGTATTTGTGGGTGAAAAGGTCCTATTTGAAGGGGGAAACGTGGCATTTCTTGGAGAAGATGTGATATATTTGGGAGAAATGTGGCATTTTTGGAAGAAACTGTCCTATTTTGGGGATAAAAGAGGTATTTGTGGGTGAAAAGGTCCTATTTGAAGGGGGAAACCTGGTATTTGTTGGAGAAGATGTGATATGTTTGGGAGAAATGTGGCCTTTCTGGCAGAAACTGTCCTCTTTTGGGGATAAAACAGGTACTTGTGGGTGAAAAGGTCCTATTTGAAGGGGGAAACCTGGTATTTCTTGGAGAAGATGTGATATATTTGGGAGAAATCTGGCCTTTATGGAAGAAACTGTCCTCTTTTGGGGATAAAAGAGGTATTTGTGGGTGAAAAGGTCCTATTTGATGGGGGAAACGTGGTATTTGTTGGAGAACATGTGATATATGTGGGAGAAATCAGGCATTTCTGGAAGAAACTGTCCTATTTTGGGGATGAAACAGGTATTTGTAGGTGAAAAGGTCCTATTTCAAGGGGGAAAGCTGGTATTTCTTGGAGAAGATGTGATCTATTTGGGAGAAATGTGGCATTTCTGGAAGAAACTGTCCTCTTCTGGGGATAAAAGAGGTATTTGTGGGTGCTAAGGTCCTATTTGAAGGGGGAACCCTGGTATTTCTTGGAGAAGATGTGATATATTTGGGAGAAATGTGGCATTTCTGGAAGAAACTGTCCTATTTTGGGGATAAAAGAGGTATTTGTGGGTGAAAAGGTCGTATTTGAAGGGGGAATCCTGGTATTTCTTGGAGAAAAGGTGATATATTTGGGAGAAATGTGGCATGTCTGGAAGAAACTGTCCTATTTTGGGGATAAAACAGGTATTTGTGGGTGAAAAGGTCCTATTTGAAGGGGGAAAGCTGGGATTTCTTGGAGAAGATGTGATCTATTTGGGAGAAATGTGGCCTTTCTGGAAGAAAATGTCCAATTTGGGGGGAGAAGGCTGGTAGTTTTCGGTGAGAAGGTCCTATTTCAGGAGGAATCCTGGTATTTCTTGGAGAAGATGTGATATATTTGGGAGAAATGTGGCCTTTCTGGAAGAAAATGTCCTATTTGGGGGGAGAAGGCTGGTAGTTTTCGGTGAGAAGGTCCTATTTCAGGAGGAATCCTGGCATTTCTTGGAGAAGATGTGATATATTTGGGAGAAATGTGGCATTTCTGGAAGAAACTGTCCTATTTTGGGGATAAAAGAGGTATTAGTGGTTGAAAAGGTCCTATTTGAAGGGGGAAAGCTGGTATTTCTTGGAGAAGATGTGATATATTTGGGAGAAATGTGGCCTTTCTGGAAGAAACTGTCCACTTTTGGGGATAAAAGAGGTATTTCATGGGGAAAAGGTCCTAATTGAAGGGGGAAACCTGGTATTTCTTGGAGGAGTTGTGATATATTTGGGAGAAATGTGGCATTTCTGGCAGAAACTGTCCTCTTTTGGGGATAAAAGAGGTATTTGTGGGAGAATAGGTCCTATTTGAAGGGGGAACCCTGGTATTTCTTGGAGAAGATGTGATATATTTGGGAGAAATGTGGCATTTCTGGAAGAAACTGTCCTATTTGGGGGGATAAAAGAATTTTTTGTGGGTGAAAAGTTCATATTTGAAGGGGGAAACGTGGTATTTCTTGGAGAAGATGTGATATATTTGGGAGAAATGTGGCATGTCTGGAAGAAACTGTCCTCTTTTGGGGATAAAAGAGGTATTTGTGGGAGAAAAGGTCCTATTTGAAGGGGGAACCCTGGTATTTCTTGGAGAAGATGTGATATATTTGGGAGAAATGTGGCATGTCTGGAAAAAACTGTCCTCTTTTGGGATAAAAGAGGTATTTGTGGGTGAAAAGGTCCTATTTCGAGGGGGAAAGCTGGTATTTCTTGGAGAAGATGTGATATATTTGGGAGAAATGTGGCATTTCTGGAAGAAACTGTCCTCTTTTGGGGATAAAAGAGGTTTTTTTGGGGAAAAGGTCCTATTTGAAGGGGGAAACGTGGTATTTCTTGGAGAAGATTTGATATATTTGGGAGAAATGTGGCATGTCTGGAAGAAACTGTCCTCTTATGGGGATAGAACAGGTATTTGTGGTTGAAAAGGTCCTATTTCCAGGGGAAAACCTGGTATTTCTTGGAGAAGATGTGATCTATTTGGGAGAAATGTGGCGTTTCTGGAAGAAAATGTCCTATTTGGGGGGAGAAGGGTGGTATTTGTGGGAGAAAAGTTCCTATTTCAGGAGGAATCCCGGTATTTCTTGGAGGAGTTGTGATATGTTTGGGAGAAATGAGGCATTTCTGGAAGAAACTGTCCTCTTTTGGGGATAAAACAGGTACTTGTGGGTGAAAAGGTCCTATTTGATGGGGGAAACGTGGTATTTGTTGGAGAACATGTGATATATGTGGGAGAAATCAGGCATTTCTGGAAGAAACTGTCCTATTTTGGGGATGAAACAGGTATTTGTAGGTGAAAAGGTCCTATTTCAAGGGGGAAAGCTGGTATTTCTTGGAGAAGATGTGATCTATTTGGGAGAAATGTGGCATTTCTGGAAGAAACTGTCCTCTTCTGGGGATAAAAGAGGTATTTGTGGGTGCTAAGGTCCTATTTGAAGGGGGAACCCTGGTATTTCTTGGAGAAGATGTGATATATTTGGGAGAAATGTGGCATTTCTGGAAGAAACTGTCCTATTTTGGGGATAAAAGAGGTATTTGTGGGTGAAAAGGTCGTATTTGAAGGGGGAATCCTGGTATTTCTTGGAGAAGAGGTGATATATTTGGGAGAAATGTGGCATGTCTGGAAGAAACTGTCCTATTTTGGGGATAAAACAGGTATTTGTGGGTGAAAAGGTCCTATTTGAAGGGGGAAAGCTGGGATTTCTTGTAGAAGATGTGATCTATTTGGGAGAAATGTGGCCTTTCTGGAAGAAAATGTCCAATTTGGGGGGAGAAGGCTGGTAGTTTTCGGTGAGAAGGTCCTATTTCAGGAGGAATCCTGGTATTTCTTGGAGAAGATGTGATATATTTGGGAGAAATGTGGCCTTTCTGGAAGAAAATGTCCTATTTGGGGGGAGAAGGCTGGTAGTTTTCGGTGAGAAGGTCCTATTTCAGGAGGAATCCTGGCATTTCTTGGAGAAGATGTGATATATTTGGGAGAAATGTGGCATTTCTGGAAGAAACTGTCCTCTTTTGGGGATAAAAGAGGTATTAGTGGTTGAAAAGGTCCTATTTGAAGGGGGAAACGTGGTATTTCTTGGAGAAGATGTGATATATTTGTGAGAAATGTGGCATTTCTGGAAGAAAATGTCCTCTTTTGGGGATAAAACAGGTATTTCATGGAGAAAAGGCCCTAATGGATGGGGGAAACGTGGTATTTCTTGGAGGAGTTGTGATATGTTTGGGAGAAATGTGGCATTTCTGGAAGAAACCGTCCTCTTCTGGGGATAAAAGAGGTATTTGTGGGTGAAAAGGTCCTATTTGAAGGGGGAACCCTGGTATTTCTTGGAGAAGATGTGATATATTTGGGAGAAATGTGGCATTTCTGGAAGAAACTGTCCTCTTTTGGGGATAAAAGAGGTATTAGTGGGTGAAAAGGTCCTATTTGAAGGGGGAAAGCAGGTATTTCTTGGAGAAGATGTGATATATTTGGGAGAAATGTGGCGTTTCTGGAAGAAACTGTCCTCTTTTGGGGATAAAAGAGGTATTTGTGGGAGAAAAGGTCCTATTTGAAGGGGGAAACCTGGTATTTCTTGGAGAAGATGTGATCTATTTGGGAGAAATGTGGCATGTCTGGAAAAAACTGTCCTATTTTGGGGATAAAAGAGGTATTTGTGGGTGAGAAGGTCCTATATGAAGGGGGAAACGTGGTATTTCTTGGAGAAGATGTGATATATTTGGGAGAAATCTGGCATTCCTGGAAGAAACTGTCCTCTTTTGGGGATAAAAGAGGTTTCATTGGGGAAAAGGTCCTATTTGAAGGGGGAAACGTGGTATTTCTTGGAGAAGATGTGATCTATTTGGGAGAAATGTGGCATTTCTGGAAGATACTGTCCTCTTATGGGGATAGATCAGGTATTTGTGGGTGAAAAGGTCCTATTTCCAGGGGAAAACCTGGTATTTCTTGGAGAAGATGTGATCTATTTGGGAGAAATGTGGCATTTCTTGAAGAAACTGTCCTATGTGGGGGGAGAAGGGTGGTATTTGTGGGAGAAAAGTTCCTATTTCAGGAGGAATCCTGGTATTTCTTGGAGGAGATGTGATATGTTTGGGAGAAATGTGGCTTTTCTGGAAGAAACTGTCCTCTTTTGGGGATAAAAGAGGTATTTGTGGGTGAAAAGGTCCTATTTGAAGGGGGAAAGCTGGTATTTCTTGGAGAAGATGTGATATGTTTGGGAGAAATGTGGCCTTTCTGGCAGAAACTGTCCTCTTTTGGGGATAAAACAGGTACTTGTGGGTGAAAAGGTCCTATTTGAAGGGGGAAACCTGGTATTTCTTGGAGAAGATGTGATATATTTGGGAGAAATGTGGCCTTTATGGAAGAAAGTGTCCTCTTTTGGGGATAAAAGAGGTATTTGTGGGTGAAAAGGTCCTATTTGATGGGGGAAACGTGGTATTTCTTGGAGAAGATGTGATCTATTTGGGAGAAATGTGGCATTTCTGGAAGAAACTGTCCTATTTTGGGGATGAAACAGGTATTTGTAGGTGAAAAGGTCCTATTTCAAGGGGGAAAGCTGGTATTTCTTGGAGAAGATGTGATCTATTTGGGAGAAATGTGGCATTTCTGGAAGAAACTGTCCTCTTCTGGGGATAAAAGAGGTATTTGTGGGTGCTAAGGTCCTATTTGAAGGGGGAACCCTGGTATTTCTTGGAGAAGATGTGATATATTTGGGAGAAATGTGGCATTTCTGGAAGAAACTGTCCTATTTTGGGGATAAAAGAGGTATTTGTGGGTGAAAAGGTCGTATTTGAAGGGGGAATCCTGGTATTTCTTGGAGAAGAGGTGATATATTTGGGAGAAATGTGGCATGTCTGTAAGAAACTGTCCTATTTTGGGGATAAAACAGGTATTTGTGGGTGAAAAGGTCCTATTTGAAGGGGGAAAGCTGGGATTTCTTGTAGAAGATGTGATCTATTTGGGAGAAATGTGGCCTTTCTGGAAGAAAATGTCCAATTTGGGGGGAGAAGGCTGGTAGTTTTCGGTGAGAAGGTCCTATTTCAGGAGGAATCCTGGTATTTCTTGGAGAAGATGTGATATATTTGGGAGAAATGTGGCCTTTCTGGAAGAAAATGTCCTATTTGGGGGGAGAAGGCTGGTAGTTTTCGGTGAGAAGGTCCTATTTCAGGAGGAATCCTGGCATTTCTTGGAGAAGATGTGATATATTTGGGAGAAATGTGGCATTTCTGGAAGAAACTGTCCTCTTTTGGGGATAAAAGAGGTATTAGTGGTTGAAAAGGTCCTATTTGAAGGGGGAAACGTGGTATTTCTTGGAGAAGATGTTCTATATTTGGGAGAAATGTGGCATTTCTGGAAGAAAATGTCCTCTTTTGGGGATAAAACAGGTATTTCATGGAGAAAAGGCCCTAATGGATGGGGGAAACGTGGTATTTCTTGGAGGAGTTGTGATATGTTTGGGAGAAATGTGGCATTTCTGGAAGAAACCGTCCTCTTCTGGGGATAAAAGAGGTATTTGTGGGTGAAAAGGTCCTATTTGAAGGGGGAACCCTGGTATTTCTTGGAGAAGATGTGATATATTTGGGAGAAATGTGGCATTTCTGGAAGAAACTGTCCTCTTTTGGGGATAAAAGAGGTATTAGTGGGTGAAAAGGTCCTATTTGAAGGGGGAAAGCAGGTATTTCTTGGAGAAGATGTGATATATTTGGGAGAAATGTGGCATTTCTGGAAGAAACTGTCCTCTTTTGGGGATAAAAGAGGTATTTGTGGGAGAAAAGGTCCTATTTGAAGGGGGAAACCTGGTATTTCTTGGAGAAGATGTGATCTATTTGGGAGAAATGTGGCATGTCTGGAAAAAACTGTCCTATTTTGGGGATAAAAGAGGTATTTGTGGGTGAGAAGGTCCTATATGAAGGGGGAAACGTGGTATTTCTTGGAGAAGATGTGATATATTTGGGAGAAATCTGGCATTCCTGGAAGAAACTGTCCTCTTTTGGGGATAAAAGAGGTTTCATTGGGGAAAAGGTCCTATTTGAAGGGGGAAACGTGGTATTTCTTGGAGAAGATGTGATCTATTTGGGAGAAATGTGGCATTTCTGGAAGATACTGTCCTCTTATGGGGATAGATCAGGTATTTGTGGGTGAAAAGGTCCTATTTCCAGGGGAAAACCTGGTATTTCTTGGAGAAGATGTGATCTATTTGGGAGAAATGTGGCATTTCTTGAAGAAACTGTCCTATGTGGGGGGAGAAGGGTGGTATTTGTGGGAGAAAAGTTCCTATTTCAGGAGGAATCCTGGTATTTCTTGGAGGAGATGTGATATGTTTGGGAGAAATGTGGCTTTTCTGGAAGAAACTGTCCTCTTTTGGGGATAAAACAGGTATTTGTGGGTGAAAAGGTCCTATTTGAAGGGGGAAACCTGGTATTTCTTGGAGAAGATGTGATATGTTTGGGAGAAATATGGCATTTCTGGAGGAAATTGTCCTCTTTTGGGGATAAAAGAGGTATTTGTGGGTGAAAAGGTCCTATTTGAAGGGGGAAAGCTGGTATTTCTTGGAGAAGATGTGATATATTTGTGAGAAATGTGGCATTTCTGGAAGAAAGTGTCCTCTTTTGGGGATAAAAGAGGTATTTGTGGGTGAAAAGGTCCTATTTGAAGGGGGAAAGCTGGTATTTCTTGGAGAAGATGTGATATATTTGGGAGAAATGTGGCATGTCTGGAAGAAACTGTCCTATTTGGGGTGAGAAGGCTGGTATTTGGGGGAGAATAGGTCCTCTTTCAGGAGGAATCCAGGTATTTCTTGGAGAAGATGTGATATATTTGGGAGAAATGTGGCATGTCGGGAAGAAACTGCCCTATTTGAGGGATAAACGAGGTATTTGTGGGTGAAAAGGTCCTATTTGAAGGGGGAAACGTGGTATTTCTTGGAGAAGATGTGATCTATTTGGGAGAAATGTGGCATTTCTGGAAGAAACTGTCCTATTTGGGGGATAAAACAGGTATTTGTGGGAGAAAAGTTCCTATTTGAAGGGGGAAACGTGGTATTTCATGGAGAAGATGTGATATATTTGGGAGAAAAGTGCCATTTCTGGAAGAAACTGTCCTATTTTGGGGATAAAAGAGGTATTTGTGGGTGAAAAGGTCCTATTTGAAGGGGGAAACGTGGTATTTCTTGGAGAAGATGTGATCTATTTGGGAGAAATCTGGCATTCCTGGAAGAAACTGTCCTCTTTTGGGGATAAAAGAGGTTTTTTTGGGGAAAAGGTCCTATTTGAACGGGGAAACGTGGTATTTCTTGGAGAAGATGTGATCTATTTGGGAGAAATGTGGCATTTCTGGAAGAAACTGTCCTCTTATGGGGATAAAAGAGGTATTTGTGGGTGAAAAGGTCCTATTTGAAGGGGGAAACCTGGTATTTCTTGGAGAAGATGTGATATATTTGGGAGAAATGTGGCATGTCTGGAAGAAAATGTCCTATTTGGGGGGAGAAGGGTGGTATTTGTGGGAGAAAAGTTCCTATTTCAGGAGGAATCGTGGTATTTCTTGAAGGAGATGTGATGTGTTTGGGAGAAATGTGGCATGTCTGGAAGAAACTGTCCTCTTTTGGGGATAAAAGAGGTATTTGTGGGTGAAAAGGTCCTACTTGAAGGGGGAAACCTGGTATTTCTTGGAGAAGATGTGATATGTTTGGGACAAATATGGCATTTCTGGAAGAAACTGTCCTCTTTTGGGGATAAAAGAGGTATTTGTGGGTGAAAAGGTCCTTTTTGAAGGGGGAAAGCTGGTATTTCTTGGAGAAGATGTGATCTATTTGGGAGAAATGTGACATTTCTGGAAGAAACTGTCCTATTTTGGGGATAAAAGAGGTATTTGTGGGTGAAAAGGTCCTATTTGAAGGGGGAAACCTGGTATTTCTTGGAGAAGATGTGATATGTTTGGGAGAAGTGTGGCCTTTCTGGCAGAAACTGTCCTATTTTGGGGATAAAACAGGTATTTGTGGGTGAAAAGGTCCTATTTGAAGGGGGAAAGCTGGTATTTCTTGGAGAAGATGTGATATATTTGGGAGAAATGTGGCATGTCTGGAAGAAACTGTCCTATTTGGGGGGAGAAGGCTGGTATTTGAGGGAGAAATGGTCCTCTTTCAGGAGGAATCCTGGTATTTCTTGGAGAAGATGTGATATATTTGGGAGAAATGTGGCATGTCTGGAAGAAACTGTCCTATTTGGGGGGAGAAGGCTGGTAGTTTTCGGTGAGAAGGTCCTATTTCAGGAGGAATCCTGGTATTTCTTGGAGAAGATGTTCTATATTTGCGAGAAATGTGGCATGTCTGGAAGAAACTGTCCTATTTGTGGGATAAAAGAGGTATTTGTGGGTGAAAAGGTCGTATTTGAAGGGGGAAAGCTGGTATTTCTTGGAGAAGATGTGATCTATTTGGGAGAAATGTGGCATTTCTGGCAGAAACTGTCCTCTTTTGGGGATAAAAGAATTTTTTGTGGGTGAAAAGGTCCTATTTGAAGGGGGAAAGCTGGTAATTCTATGAGAAGAAGTGATATGTTTGGGAGAAATGTGGCATTTCTGGGAGAAACTGTCCTCTTTTGGGGATAAAAGTGGTATTCGTGGGTGAAAAGGTCCTATTTGAAGGGGGAAAGCTGGTATTTCTTGGAGAAGATGTGATATATTTGGGAGAAATGTGGCCTTTCCGGAAGAAACTGTCCTCTTTTGGGGATAAAAGAGGTATTTGTGGGTGAAAAGGTCCTTTTTGAAGGGGGAAATGTGGCATTTCTTGGAGAAGAGGTGATATATTTGGGAGAAATGTGGCATGTCAGGAAGAAACTGTCCTATTTTGGGGATAAAAGAGGTATTTGTGGTTGAAAAGGTCCTATTTGAAGGGGGAAACCTGGTATTTCTTGGAGAAGATGTGATATATTTGGGAGAAATGTGGCCTTTCTGGCAGAAACTGTCCTCTTTTGGGGATAAAAGAGGTACTTGTGGGTGAAAAGGTCCTATTTGAAGGGGGAAACCTGGTATTTCTTGGAGAAGATGTGATATATTTGGGAGAAATGAGGCATATCTGGAAGAAACTGTCCTCTTTTGGGGATAAAAGTGGTATTTGTGGGTGAAAACGTTGTACTTGAAGGGGGAAACCTGTTATTTCTTGGAGAAGATGTGATATATTTGGGAGAAATATGGCATTTCTGGAAGAAACTGTCCTCTTCTGGGGATAAAAGAGGTATTTGTGGGTGAAAAGGTCCTATTTGAAGGGGGAAAGCTGGTATTTCTTGGAGAAGATGTGATCTATTTGGGAGAAATGTGGCATTTCTGGAAGAAACTGTCCTCTTTTGGGGATAAAAGAATTTTTTGTGGGTGAAAAGGTCCTATTTGAAGGGGGAAACCTGGTATTTCTTGGAGAAGAGGTGATGTATTTTGGAGAAATGTGGCATGTCTGGAAGAAACTGTCCTATTTGGGGGATAAAACAGGTATTAGTGGTTGAAAAGGTCCTATTTGAAGGGGGAAAGCTGGTATTTCTTGGAGAAGATGTGATCTATTTGGGAGAAATGTGGCCTTTCTGGAAGAAAATGTCCTCTTTTGGGGATAAAACAGGTATTTGTGGGTGAAAAGGTCCTATTTGAAGTGGGAACCCTGGTATTTCTTGGAGAAGATGTGATATATTTGGGAGAAATGTGGCATTTCTGGAAGAAACTGTCCTGTTTTGGGGATAAAAGAGGTATTTGTGGGTGAAAAGGTCGTATTTGAAGGGGGAAACGTGGTATTTCTTGGAGAAGATGTGATATATTTGGGAGAAATCTGGCATTTCTGGAAGAATATGTCCAATTTGAGGGATAAAAGAGGTATTTGTGGGTGAAAAGGTCGTATTTGAAGGGGGAACCGTGGTATTTCTTGGTGAAGATGTGATCTATTTGGGAGAAATGTGGCCTTTCTGGAAGAAACTGTCCTCTTTTGGGGATAAAAGAGGTATTTGTGGGTGAAAAGGTCGTATTTGAAGGGGGAAACGTGGTATTTCTTGGAGAAGATGTGATATATTTGGGAGAAATCTGGCATTCCTGGAAGAAACTGTCCTCTTTTGGGGATAAAAGAGGTTTTTTTGGGGAAAAGGTCCTATTTGAAGGGGGAAAGCTGGTATTTCTTGGAGAAGATGTGATCTATTTGGGAGAAATGTGGCATTTCTGGAAGAAACTGTCCTCTTATGGGGATAGAACAGGCATTTGTGGGTGAAAAGGTCCTATTTGAAGGGGGAAACCTGGTATTTCTTGGAGAAGATGTGATATATTTGGGAGAAATGTGGCATTTCTGGAAGAAAATGTCCTATTTGGGGGGAGAAGGGTGGTATTTGTGGGAGAAAAGTTCCTATTTCAGGAGGAATCCTGGTATTTCTTGAAGGAGATGTGATGTGTTTGGGAGAAATGTGGCATGTCTGGAAGAAACTGTCCTCTTTTGGGGATAAAAGAGGTATTTGTGGGTGAAAAGGTCCTATTTGAAGGGGGAAACCTGGTATTTCTTGGAGAAGATGTGATATCTTTGGGAGAAATATGGCATTTCTGGAAGAAACTGTCCTCTTTTGGGGATAAAAGAGGTATTTGTGGGTGAAAAGGTCCTTTTTGAAGGGGGAAAGCTGGTATTTCTTGGAGAAGATGTGATATATTTGGGAGAAATGTGGCATTTCTGGAAGAAACTGTCCTATTTTGGGGATAAAAGAGGTATTTGTGGGTGAAAAGGTCCTATTTGAAGGGGGAAACCTGGTATTTCTTGGAGAAGATGTGATATGTTTGGGAGAAGTGTGGCCTTTCTGGCAGAAACTGTCCTATTTTGGGGATAAAAGTGGTATTTGTGGGTGAAAAGGTCCTATTTGAAGGGGGAAAGCTGGTATTTCTTGGAGAAGATGTGATATATTTGGGAGA
This sequence comes from Lophura swinhoii, assembly GCA_030408155.1. NCBI lineage: Eukaryota > Metazoa > Chordata > Aves > Galliformes > Phasianidae > Lophura > Lophura swinhoii. Next base: position 1,229,822 of record CM059463.1, read on the forward strand.
AATGTGGCATTTCTGGAAGAAACTGTCCTATTTGGGGGGAGAAGGCTGGTATTTGAGGGAGAAAAGGTCCTCTTTCAGGAGGAATCCTGGTATTTCTTGGAGAAGATGTGATATATTTGGGAGAAATGTGGCATGTCTGACAGAAACTGTCCTATTTGGGGGGAGAAGGCTGGTAGTTTTCGGTGAGAAGGTCCTATTTCAGGAGGAATCCTGGTATTTCTTGGAGAAGATGTGATCTATTTGGGAGAAATGTGGCATGTCTGGAAGAAACTGTCCTATTTGTGGGATAAAAGAGGTATTTGTGGGTGAAAAGGTCGTATTTGAAGGGGGAAAGCTGGTATTTCTTGGAGAAGATGTGATATATTTGGGAGAAATGTGGCATTTCTGGCAGAAACTGTCCTCTTTTGGGGATAAAAGAATTTATTGTGGGTGAAAAGGTCCTATTTGAAGGGGGAAAGCTGGTAATTCTATGAGAAGAAGTGATATGTTTGGGAGAAATGTGGCATTTCTGGGAGAAACTGTCCTCTTTTGGGGATAAAAGTGGTATTCGTGGGTGAAAAGGTCCTATTTGAAGGGGGAAAGCTGGTATTTCTTGGAGAAGATGTGATATATTTGGGAGAAATGTGGCCTTTCCTGAAGAAACTGTCCTCTTTTGGGGATAAAAGAGGTATTTGTGGGTGAAAAGGTCCTTTTTGAAGGGGGAAACGTGGCATTTCTTGGAGAAGAGGTGATATATTTGGGAGAAATGTGGCATGTCAGGAAGAATCTGTCCTATTTTGGGGATAAAAGAGGTATTTGTGGGTGAAAAGGTCCTATTTGAAGGGGGAAAGCTGGTATTTCTTGGAGAAGATGTGATATATTTGGGAGAAATGTGGCATTTCTTGAAGAAACTGTCCTCTTTTGGGGATAAAACAGGTACTTGTGGGTGAAAAGGTCCTATTTGAAGGGGGAAACCTGGTATTTCTTGGAGAAGATGTGATCTATTTGGGAGAAATGTGGCATTTCTGGAAGAAACTGTCCTCCTTTGGGGATAAAAGTGGTATTTGTGGGTGAAAACGTTGTATTTGAAGGGGGAAACCTGTTATTTCTTGGAGAATATGTGATATATTTGGGAGAAATATGGCATTTCTGGAAGAAACTGTCCTCTTTTGGGGATAAAAGAGGTATTTGTGGGTGAAAAGGTCCTATTTGAAGGGGGAAAGCTGGTATTTCTTGGAGAAGATGTGATCTATTTGGGAGAAATGTGGCATTTCTGGAAGAAACTGTCCTATTTTGGGGATAAAACAGGTATTTGTGGGTGAAAAGGTCCTATTTGAAGGTGGAAACCTGGTATTTCTTGGAGAAGAGGTGATGTATTTGGGAGAAATGTGGCATGTCTGGAAGAAACTGTCCTCTTTTGGGGATAAAACAGGTATTAGTGGTTGAAAAGGTCCTATTTGAAGGGGGAAAGCTGGTATTTCTTGGAGAAGATGTGATCTATTTGGGAGAAATGTGGCCTTTCTGGAAGAAAATGTCCTCTTTTGGGGGAGAAGCCTGATTTTAGTGGGTGAAAAGGTCCTATTTGAAGTGGGAACCCTGGTATTTCTTGGAGAAGATGTGATATATTTGGGAGAAATGTGGCATTTCTGGAAGAAACTGTCCTGTTTTGGGGATAAAAGAGGTATTTGTGGGTGAAAAGGTCCTATTTGAAGGGGGAAACGTGGTATTTCTTGGAGAAGATGTGATATATTTGGGAGAAATCTGGCATTTCTGGAAGAATATGTCCAATTTGAGGGATAAAAGAGGTATTTGTGGGTGAAAAGGTCGTATTTGAAGGGGGAACCGTGGTATTTCTTGGTGAAGATGTGATATATTTGGGAGAAATGTGGCATTTCTGGAAGAAACTGTCCTATTTTGGGGATAAAAGAGGTATTTGTGGGTGAAAATGTCCTATTTGAAGGGGGAAACCTGGTATTTCTTGGAGAAGATGTGATATGTTTGGGAGAAGTGTGGCCTTTCAGGCAGAAACTGTCCTATTTTGGGGATAAAAGTGGTATTTGTGGGTGAAAAGGTCCTATTTGAAGGGGGAAATCTGGTATTTCTTGGAGAAGATGTGATATATTTGGGAGAAATGTGGCATTTCTGGAAGAAACTGTCCTATTTGGGGGGAGAAGGCTGGTATTTGAGGGAGAAAAGGTCCTCTTTCAGGAGGAATCCTGGTATTTCTTTGAGAAGATGTGATATATTTGGGAGAAATGTGGCATGTCTGGAAGAAACTGTCCTCTTTTGGGGGGAGAAGGCTGGTAGTTTTCGGTGAGATGGTCCTATTTCAGGAGGAATCCTGGTATTTCTTGGAGAAGATGTGATATATTTGGGAGAAATGTGGCATGTCTGACAGAAACTGTCCTATTTGGGGGGAGAAGGCTGGTAGTTTTCGGTGAGAAGGTCCTATTTCAGGAGGAATCCTGGTATTTCTTGGAGAAGATGTGATCTATTTGGGAGAAATGTGGCCTTTCTGGAAGAAAATGTCCAATTTGGGGGAAGAAGGCTGGTAGTTTTGGGTGAGAAGGTCCTCTTTCAGGAGGAATCCTGGCATTTCTTGGAGAAGATGTGATATATTTGGGAGAAATGTGGCATGTCTGGAAAAAACGGTCCTATTTTGGGGATAAAAGAGGTATTTGTGGGTGAAAAGGTCGTATTTGAAGGGGGAAAGCTGGTATTTCTTGGAGAAGATGTGATATATTTGGGAGAAATCAGGCCTTTCTGGAAGTAACTGTCCTATTTTGTGGATAAAAGAGGTATTTGTGGGAGAAATGGTCCTATTTGAAGGGGGAAACCTGGTATTTCTTGGAGAAGATGTGATATATTTGGGAGAAATCTGGCATGTCAGGAAAAAACTGTCCTATTTTGGGGATAAAAGAGGTATTTGTGGGTGAAAAGTTCCTATTTGAAGGGGGAAAGCTGGTATTTCTTGGAGAAGATGTGAAATATTTGGGAGAAATCCGGCATTCCTGGAAGAAACTGTCCTCTTTTGGGGATAAAAGAGGTTTTTTTGGGGAAAAGGTCCTATTTGAAGGGGGAAACGTGGTATTTCTTGGAGAAGATGTGATCTATTTGGGAGAAATGTGGCATTTCTGGAAGAAACTGTCCTCTTTTGGGGATAAAAGAGGTATTTGTGGGTGAAAAGGTCCAATTTGAAGGGGGAAACCTGGTATTTCTTGGAGAAGATGTGATATATTTGGGAGAAATGTGGCATTTCTGGAAGAAAATATCCTCTTTTGGGGATAAAACAGGTATTTCATGGAGAAAAGGCCCTAATGGAAGGGGGAAACGTGGTATTTCTTGGAGGAGTTGTGATATGTTTGCGAGAAATGTGGCATTTCTGGAAGAAACTGTCCTCTTTTGGGGATAAAAGAGGTATTTGTGGGTGAAAAGGTCCTTTTTGAACGGGGAACCCTGGTATTTCTTGGAGAAGATGTGATATATTTGGAAGAAATCTGGCATTCCTGGAAGAAACTGTCCTCTTTTGGGGATAAAACAGGTTTTTTTGGGGAAAAGGACCTATTTGAAGGGGGAAAGCTGGTATTTCTTGGAGAAGATGTGATATATTTGGGAGAAATGTGGCATTTCTGGAAGAAACTGTCCTCTTATGGGGATAGAACAGGTATTTGTGGGTGAAAAGGTCTTATTTGAAGGGGGAAACCTGGTATTTCTTGGAGGAGATGTGATATATTTGGGTGAAATGTGGCATGTCTGGAAGAAAATATCCTATTTGGGGGGAGAAGGGTGGTATTTGTGGGAGAAAAGTTCCTATTTCAGGAGGAATCCTGGTATTTCTTGGAGGAGATGTGATATGTTTGGGAGAAATGTGTCATTTCTGGAAGAAACTGTCCTCTTTTGGGGATAAAACAGGTATTTGTGGGTGAAAAGGTCCTATTTGAAGGGGGAAAGCTGGTATTTCTTGGAGAAGATGTGATATATTTGGGAGAAATGTGGCCTTTCTGGAAGAAACTGTCCTCTTTTGGGGATAAAAGAGGTATTTGTGGGTGAAAAGGTCCTATTTGAAGGGGGAAACCTGGTATTTCCTGGAGAAGATGTGATATATTTGGGAGAAATGTGGCATGTCTGGAAGAAACTGTCCTCTTTTGGGGATAAAAGAATTTTTTGTGGGTGAAAAGGTCCTATTTGAAGGGGGAAAGCCGGTATTTCTTGGAGAAGATGTGATATGTTTGGGAGAAATGTGGCCTTTCTGGCAGAAACTGTCCTATTTTGGGGATAAAAGTGGTATTTGTGGGTGAAAAGGTCCTATTTGAAGTGGGAAACGTGGTATTTCTTGGAGAAGATGTGATATATTTGGGAGAAATGTGGCATGTCTGGAAGAAAATGTCCTATTTGGGGGAGAAGGCTGTTACTTGTGGGAGAAAAGGTCCTCTTTCAGGAGGAATCCTGGTATTTCTTGGAGAATATGTGATATATTTGGGAGAAATGTGGCATGTCTGGAAGAAACTGTCCTATTTGAGGGATAAAAGAGGTATTTGTGGGTGAAAAGGTCGTATTTGAAGGGGGAAACCTGGTATTTCTTGGAGAAGATGTGATATATTTGGGAGAAATCAGGCATTTCTGGAAGAAACTGTCCTCTTTTGGGGATAAAAGAATTTTTTGTGGGTGAAAAGGTCCTATTTGAAGGGTGAAAGCTGGTAATTCTATGAGAAGATGTGATATGTTTGGGAGAAATGTGGCATTTCTGGGAGAAACTGTCCTCTTTTGGGGATAAAAGTGGTATTCGTGGGTGAAAAGGTCCTATTTGAAGGGGGAAACGTGGTATTTCTTGGAGAAGATGTGATATATTTGGGAGAAATGTGGCCTTTCCGGAAGAAACTGTCCGCTTTTGGGGATAAAAGAGGTATTTGTGGGTGAAATGGTCCTTTTTGAAGGGAGAAAGGTGGCATTTCTTGGAGAAGATGTGATATATTTGGGAGAAATGTGGCATTTCTGGAAGAAACTGTCCTATTTTGGGGATAGAACAGGTATTTGTGGGTGAAAAGGTCCTATTTGAAGGGGGAAAGCTGGTATTTCTTGGAGAAGATGTGATCTATTTGGGAGAAATGTGGCATTTCTGGAAGAAACTGTCCTCTTTTGGGGATAAGACAGGTACTTGTGGGTGAAAAGGTCCTATTTGAAGGGGGAACCCTGGTATTTCTTGGAGAAGATGTTCTATATTTGGGAGAAATGTGGCATGTCTGGAAGAAACTGTCCTCTTTTGGGGATAAAAGAGGTATTTGTGGGTGAAAACGTTGTATTTGAAGGGGGAAACCTGTTATTTCTTGGAGAAGATGTGATATATTTGGGAGAAATATGGCATGTCTGGAAGAAACTGTCCTCTTTTGGGGATAAAAGAGGTATTTGTGGGTGAAAAGGTCCTATTTGAAGGGGGAAAGCTGGTATTTCTTGGAGAAGATGTGATCTATTTGGGAGAAATGTGGCATTTCTGGAAGAAACTGTCCTATGTTGGGGATAAAAGAGGTATTAGTGGGTGAAAAGGTCCTATTTGAAGGGGGAACCCTGTTATTTCTTGGAGAAGATGTGATCTATTTGGGAGAAATGTGGCATTTCTTGAAGAAACTGTCCTATTTTGGGTATAAAACAGGTATTTGTGGGTGAAAAGGTCCTATTTGAAGGGGGAAACGTGGTATTTCTTGGAGAAGAGGTGATATATTTTGGAGAAATGTGGCATGTCTGGAAGAAACTGTCCTATTTGGGGGATAAAACAGGTATTAGTGGTTGAAAAGGTCCTATTTGAAGGGGGAAAGCTGGTATTTCTTGGAGAAGATGTGATCTATTTGGGAGAAATGTGGCCTTTCTGGAAGAAAATGTCCAATTTGGGGGGAGAAGGCTGGTAGTTTTCGGTGAGAAGGTCCTCTTTCAGGAGGAATCCTGGTATTTCTTGGTGAAGATGTGATCTATTTGGGAGAAATCTGGCCTTTCTGGAAGAAAATGTCCAATTTGGGGGGAGAAGGCTGGTAGTTTTGGGTGAGAAGGTCCTATTTCAGGAGGAATCCTGGCATTTCTTGGAGAAGATGTGATATATTTGGGAGAAATGTGGCATGTCTGGAAGAAACTGTCCTCTTTTGGGGATAAAAGAGGTATTAGTGGTTGAAAAGGTCCTATTTGAAGGGGGAAACCTGGTATTTCTTGGAGAAGATGTGATATATTTGGGAGAAATGTGGCATTTCTGGAAGAAACTGTCCTATTTTGGGGATAAAAGAGGTATTTGTGGGTGAAAAGGTCCTATTTGAAGGGGGAAACGTGGTATTTCTTGGAGATGATGTGATATATTTGGGAGAAATGTGGCATTTCTGGAAGAAACTGTCCTCTTTTGGGGATAAAAGAGGTATTTGTGGGTGAAAAGGTCCTATTTGAAGGGGGAACCCTGGTATTTCTTGGAGAAGATGTGCTATATTTGGGAGAAATGTGGCATTTCTGGAAGAAACTGTCCTATTTTGGGGATAAAAGAATTTTTTTGTCGGTGAAAAGGTCCTATTTGAAGGGGGAAACCTGGTATTTCTTGGAGAAGATGTGATATGTTTGGGAGAAATGTGGCCTTTCTGGAAGAAACTGTCCTCTTTTGGGGATAAAAGAGGTATTTGTGGGTGAAAAGGTCCTATTTGAAGGGGGAAAGCTGGTAGTTCTATGGGAAGATGTGATATATTTGGGAGAAATGTGGCATGTCAGGAAGAAACTGTCCTATTTTGGGGATCAAACAGGTATTTGTGGGTGAAAAGGTCCTATTTGAAGGGGGAAACGTGGTATTTCTTGGAGAAGATGTGATATATTTGGGAGAAATGTGGCATTTCTGGAAGAAACTGTCCTCTTTTGGGGATAAAACAGTTATTTGTGGGTGAAAAGGTCCTATTTGAAGGGGGAAACCTGGTATTTCTTGGAGAAGATGATATATATTTGGGAGAAATGTGTCATTTCCGGAAGAAAATGTTCAATTTGGGGGGAGAAGGCTGGTAGTTTTGGGTGAGAAGGTCCTATTTCAGGAGGAATCCTGGTATTTCTTGGAGAAGATGTGATCTATTTGGGAGAAATGTGGCCTTTCTGGAAGAAAATGTCCAATTTGGGGGGAGAAGGCTGGTAGTTTTGGGTGAGAAGGTTCTATTTCAGGAGGAATCCTGGCATTTTTTGGAGAAGATGTGATCTAATTGGGAGAAATGTGGCATTTCTGGAAGAAACTGTCCTCTTTTGGGGATAAAACAGGTATTTGTGGGAGAAAAGGTCCTATTTGAAGGGGGAAACGTGGTATTTCTTGGAGAAGATGTGATATATTTGGGAGAAATGTGGCATGTCTGGAAGAAACTGTCCTCTTTTGGGGATAAAAGAGGTATTTGTGGGAGAAAAGGTCCTATTTGAAGGGGGAACCCTGGTATTTCTTGGAGAAGATGTGATATATTTGGGAGAAATGTGGCATGTCTGGAAAAAACGGTCCTATTTTGGGGATAAAAGAGGTATTTGTGGGTGATAAGGTCCTATTTGAAGGGGGAAACGTGGTATTTCTTGGAGAAGATGTTCTATATTTGGGAGAAAAGTGGCATGTCTGGAAGAAAATGTCGTATTTGGGGGGAGAAGGCTGGTATTTGGGGGAGAAAAGGTCCTATTTCAGGAGGAATCCTGGTATATCTTGGAGGAGACGTGATATGTTTGGGAGAAATGTGCCATATCTGGAAGAAACTGTCCTGTTTTGGGGATAAAACAGGTATTTGTGGGTGAAAAGGTCCTATTTGAAGGGGGAAAGCTGGTATTTCTTGGAGAAGATGTGATATGTTTGGGAGAAATGTGGCATTTCTGGAAGAAAATGTCCTATTTTGGGGATAGAAGAGGTATTTGTGGGAGAAAAGGTCCTATTTGAAGGGGAAAGCTGGTATTTCTTGGAGAAGATGTGCTATATTTGGGAGAAATGTGGCATGTCTGGAAGAAACTGTCCTATTTTGGGGATAAAACAGGTATTTGTGGGTGAAAAGGTCCTATTTGAAGGGGGAAACGTGGTATTTCTTGGAGAAGATGTGATCTATTTGGGAGAAATGTGGCATTTCTGGAAGAAAGTGTCCTCTTTTGGGGATAAAACAGGTATTTGTGGGTGAAAAGGTCCTATTTGAAGGGGGAAAGCTGGTATTTCTTGAAGGAGATGTGATCTATTTGGGAGAAATGTGGCATGTCTGGAAGAAACTGTCCTATTTTGGGGATAAAAGAGGTATTTGTGGGTGAAAAGGTCCTATTTGAAGAGGGAAACCTGGTATTTCTTGGAGAAGATGTGATCTATTTGGAAGAAATGTGGCATTTCTTGAAGAAACTGTCCTATTTGGGGGAGAAGCCTGCTATTAGTGGGTGAAAAGGTCCTATTTGAAGGGGGAAAGCTGGTATTTCTTGGAGAAGATATGATATATTTGGGAGAAATGTGGCATGTCTGGAAGAAACTGTCCTCTTTTGGGGATAAAATAGGTATTTGTGGGTGAAAAGGTCCTATTTGAAGGGGGAAAGCTGGTATTTCTTGGAGAAGATGTGATATGTTTGGGAGAAATGTGGCATGTCTGGAAGAAACTGTCCTCTTTTGGGGATAAAAGTGTTATTTGTGGGTGATAAGGTCCTATTTGAAGGGGGAAACGTGGTATTTCTTGGAGAACATGTGATATATTTGGGAGAAATGTGGCATGTCTGGAAGAAACTGTCCTATTTTGGGGATAAAAGAGGTATTTGTGGGTGAAAAGGTACTATTTGAAGGGGGAAACGTGGCATTTCTTGGAGAAGATGTGATATAGTTGGGAGAAATGTGGCATTTCTGCAAGAAACTGTCCTATTTTGGGGATAAAAGAGGTATTTGTGGGTGATAAGGTCCTATTTGAAGGGGGAAAGCTGGTATTTCTTGGAGAAGATGTGATCTATTTGGGAGAAATGTGGCATTTCTTGAAGAAACTGTCCTCTTTTGGGGATAAAAGATGTATTTGTGGGTGAAAAGTTCCTATTTGAAGGGGGAACCCTGGTATTTCTTGGAGAAGATGTGATATATTTGGGAGAAAAGTGCCATTTCTGGAAGAAACTGTCCTCTTTTGGGGATAAAAGAGGTATTTGTGGGAGAAAAGGTCCTATTTCCAGGGGGAAAGCTGGTATTTCTTGAAGGAGATGTGATATATTTGGGAGAAATGTGGCATTTCTGGAAGAAAATGTCCTATTTGAGGGATAATACAGCTATTTGTGGGAGAAAAGGTCCTATTTGAAGGGGGAAACCTGGTATTTCTTGGAGAAGATGTGGTATATTTGGGAGAAATGTGGCATTTCTGGAAGAAACTGTCCTCTTTTGGGGATGAAACAGGTATTTGTGGGTGAAAAGGTCCTATTTGAAGGAGGAAAGCTGGTATTTCATGGAGAAGATGTGTTATATATGGGAGAAATATGACATGTATGGCAGAAACTTTCCTATTTTGGGGATAAAAGAGATATTTGTAGGAGTAAAGGTCCTATTTGAAGGGGGAAAGCTGGTATTTCTTGTAGAAGATGTGGTATATTTGGGAGAAATCTGGCATTCCTGGAAGAAACTGTCCTCTTTTGGGGATAAAAGAGGTTTTTTTGGGGAAAAGGACCTATTTGAAGGGGGAAAGCTGGTATTTCTTGGAGAAGATGTGATATGTTTGGGAGAAATGTGGCATTTCTGGAAGAAACTGTCCTCTTATGGGGATAGAACAGGTATTTGTGGGTGAAAAGGTCCTATTTCCAGGGGAAAACCTGGTATTTCTTGGAGAAGATGAGATATATTTGGGAGAAATGTGGCATGTCTGGAAGAAAATGTCCTATTTGGGGGTAGAAGGGTGGTATTTGTGGGAGAAAAGTTCCTATTTCTGGAGGAATCCTGGTATTTCTTGGAGGAGATGTAATATGTTTGGGAGAAATGTGCCATTTCTGGAAGAAACTGTCCTCTTTTGGGGATAAAAGAGGTATTAGTGGGTGAAAAGGTCCTATTTGAAGGGGGAAAGCTGGTATTTCTTGGAGAAGATGAGATATGTTTGGGAGAAATACGGCATTTCTGGAAGAAACTGTCCTCTTTTGGGGATAAAACAGGTATTTGTGGGTGAAAAGGTCCTATTTGAAGGGGGAAACGTGGTGTTTCTTGGAGAAGATGAGATATATTTGGGAGAAATGTGGCATTTCTGGAAGAAAATGTCCTCTTTTGGGGATAAAACAGGTATTTGTGGGTGAAAAGGTCCTATTTGAAGGGGGAAACCTGGTATTTCTTGGAGAAGATGTGATATGTTTGGGAGAAATGTGGCATTTCTGGAAGAAACTGTCCTATTTGGGGGGAGAAGGCTGGTATTTGTGGTAGAAAAGGTCCTCTTTCAGGAGGAATCCTGGTATTTCTTGGAGAAGATGTGATATATTTGGGAGAAATGTGGCATTTCTGGAAGAAACTGTCCTCTTTTGGGGATAAAAGTGTTATTTGTGGGTGATAAGGTCCTATTTGAAGGGGGAAACGTGGTATTTCTTGGAGAAGATGTGATCTATTTGGGAGAAATGTGGCATTTCTGGAAGAAACTGTCCTATTTTGGGGATAAAAGAGGTATTTGTGGGTGAAAAGGTACTATTTGAAGGGGAAACGTGGCATTTCTTTGAGAAGATGTGATATAGTTGGGAGAAATGTGGCATTTCAGGGAGAAACTGTCCTATTTTGGGGATAAAAGAGGTATTTGTGGGTGAAAAGGTCCTATTTGAAGGGGGAAAGCTGGTATTTCTTGGAGAAGATGTGATCTATTTGGGAGAAATGTGGCATTTCTTGAAGAAACTGTCCTCTTTTGGGGATAAAAGATGTATTTGTGGGTGAAAAGTTCCTATTTGAAGGGGGAACCCTGGTATTTCTTGGAGAAGATGTGATATATTTGGGAGAAAAGTGCCATTTCTGGAAGAAACTGTCCTCTTTTGGGGATAAAAGAGTTATTTGTGGGAGAAAAGGTCCTATTTCCAGGGGGAAAGCTGGTATTTCTTGGAGAAGATGAGATATATTTGGGAGAAATGTGGCATGTCTGGAAGAAAATGTCCTATTTGGGGGTAGAAGGGTGGTATTTGTGGGAGAAAAGTTCCTATTTCAGGAGGAATCCCGGTTTTTCTTGGAGGAGACGTGATATGTATCGGAGAAATGTGGCATTTCTGGAAGAAAGTGTCCTCTTTTGGGGATAAAAGAGGTATTTGTGGGTGAAAAGGTCCTATTTGAAGGGGGAAACCTGGTATTTCTTGGAGAAGATGATATATATTTGGGAGAAATGTGTCATTTCCGGAAGAAAATGTTCAATTTGGGGGGAGAAGGCTGGTAGTTTTGGGTGAGAAGGTCCTATTTCAGGAGGAATCCTGGTATTTCTTGGAGAAGATGTGATCTATTTGGGAGAAATGTGGCCTTTCTGGAAGAAAATGTCCAATTTGGGGGGAGAAGGCTGGTAGTTTTGGGTGAGAAGGTTCTATTTCAGGAGGAATCCTGGCATTTTTTGGAGAAGATGTGATCTAATTGGGAGAAATGTGGCATTTCTGGAAGAAACTGTCCTCTTTTGGGGATAAAACAGGTATTTGTGGGAGAAAAGGTCCTATTTGAAGGGGGAAACGTGGTATTTCTTGGAGAAGATGTGATATATTTGGGAGAAATGTGGCATGTCTGGAAGAAACTGTCCTCTTTTGGGGATAAAAGAGGTATTTGTGGGAGAAAGGTCCTATTTGAAGGGGGAACCCTGGTATTTCTTGGAGAAGATGTGATATATTTGGGAGAAATGTGGCATGTCTGGAAAAAACGGTCCTATTTTGGGGATAAAAGAGGTATTTGTGGGTGATAAGGTCCTATTTGAAGGGGGAAACGTGGTATTTCTTGGAGAAGATGTGATATATTTGGGAGAAATGTGGCATGTCTGGAAGAAACTGTCCTCTTTTGGGGATAAGAGTGGTATTTGTGGGTGAAAAGGTCCTATTTGAAGGGGGAAACGTGGTATTTCTTGGAGAAGATGTGATATATTTGGGAGAAATGTGGCCTTTCCGGAAGAAACTTTCCTCTTTTGGGGATAAAAGAGGTATTTGTGGGTGAAAAGGTCCTATTTGAAGGGGGAAACGTGGTATTTCTTGGAGAAGATGTTCTATATTTGGGAGAAAAGTGGCATGTCTGGAAGAAAATGTCGTATTTGGGGGGAGAAGGCTGGTATTTGGGGGAGAAAAGGTCCTATTTCAGGAGGAATCCTGGTATATCTTGGAGGAGACGTGATATGTTTGGGAGAAATGTGCCATTTCTGGAAGAAACTGTCCTGTTTTGGGGATAAAACAGGTATTTGTGGGTGAAAAGGTCCTATTTGAAGGGGGAAAGCTGGTATTTCTTGGAGAAGATGTGATATGTTTGGGAGAAATGTGGCATTTCTGGAAGAAAATGTCCTATTTTGGGGATACAAGAGGTATTTGTGGGAGAAAAGGTCCTATTTGAAGGGGGAAAGCTGGTATTTCTTGGAGAAGATGTGCTATATTTGGGAGAAATGTGGCATGTCTGGAAGAAACTGTCCTATTTTGGGGATAAAACAGGTATTTGTGGGTGAAAAGGTCCTATTTGAAGGGGGAAACGTGGTATTTCTTGGAGAAGATGTGATCTATTTGGGAGAAATGTGGCATTTCTGGAAGAAAGTGTCCTCTTTTGGGGATAAAACAGGTATTTGTGGGTGAAAAGGTCCTATTTGAAGGGGGAAAGCTGGTATTTCTTGAAGGAGATGTGATCTATTTGGGAGAAATGTGGCATGTCTGGAAGAAAATGTCCTCTTTTGGGGATAAAAGAGGTATTTGTGGGTGAAAAGGTCCTATTTGAAGAGGGAAACCTGGTATTTCTTGGAGAAGATGTGATCTATTTGGAAGAAATGTGGCATTTCTTGAAGAAACTGTCCTATTTGGGGGAGAAGCCTGCTATTAGTGGGTGAAAAGGTCCTATTTGAAGGGGGAAAGCTGGTATTTCTTGGAGAAGATGTGATATATTTGGGAGAAATGTGGCATGTCTGGAAGAAACTGTCCTCTTTTGGGGATAAAATAGGTATTTGTGGGTGAAAAGGTCCTATTTGAAGGGGGAAAGCTGGTATTTCTTGGAGAAGATGTGATATGTTTGGGAGAAATGTGGCATGTCTGGAAGAAACTGTCCTCTTTTGGGGATAAAAGTGTTATTTGTGGGTGATAAGGTCCTATTTGAAGGGGGAAACGTGGTATTTCTTGGAGAACATGTGATATATTTGGGAGAAATGTGGCATGTCTGGAAGAAACTGTCCTATTTTGGGGATAAAAGAGGTATTTGTGGGTGAAAAGGTACTATTTGAAGGGGGAAACGTGGCATTTCTTGGAGAAGATGTGATATAGTTGGGAGAAATGTGGCATTTCTGCAAGAAACTGTCCTATTTTGGGGATAAAAGAGGTATTTGTGGGTGATAAGGTCCTATTTGAAGGGGGAAACGTGGTATTTCTTGGAGAAGATGTGATCTATTTGGGAGAAATGTGGCATTTCTTGAAGAAACTGTCCTCTTTTGGGGATAAAAGATGTATTTGTGGGTGAAAAGTTCCTATTTGAAGGGGGAACCCTGGTATTTCTTGGAGAAGATGTGATATATTTGGGAGAAAAGTGCCATTTCTGGAAGAAACTGTCCTCTTTTGGGGATAAAAGAGGTATTTGTGGGAGAAAAGGTCCTATTTCCAGGGGGAAAGCTGGTATTTCTTGAAGGAGATGTGATATATTTGGGAGAAATGTGGCATTTCTGGAAGAAAATGTCCTATTTGAGGGATAATACAGCTATTTGTGGGAGAAAAGGTCCTATTTGAAGGGGGAAACCTGGTATTTCTTGGAGAAGATGTGGTATATTTGGGAGAAATGTGGCATTTCTGGAAGAAACTGTCCTCTTTTGGGGATGAAACAGGTATTTGTGGGTGAAAAGGTCCTATTTGAAGGAGGAAAGCTGGTATTTCATGGAGAAGATGTGTTATATATGGGAGAAATATGACATGTATGGCAGAAACTTTCCTATTTTGGGGATAAAAGAGATATTTGTAGGAGTAAAGGTCCTATTTGAAGGGGGAAAGCTGGTATTTCTTGTAGAAGATGTGGTATATTTGGGAGAAATCTGGCATTCCTGGAAGAAACTGTCCTCTTTTGGGGATAAAAGAGGTTTTTTTGGGGAAAAGGACCTATTTGAAGGGGGAAAGCTGGTATTTCTTGGAGAAGATGTGATATGTTTGGGAGAAATGTGGCATTTCTGGAAGAAACTGTCCTCTTATGGGGATAGAACAGGTATTTGTGGGTGAAAAGGTCCTATTTCCAGGGGAAAACCTGGTATTTCTTGGAGAAGATGAGATATATTTGGGAGAAATGTGGCATGTCTGGAAGAAAATGTCCTATTTGGGGGTAGAAGGGTGGTATTTGTGGGAGAAAAGTTCCTATTTCTGGAGGAATCCTGGTATTTCTTGGAGGAGATGTAATATGTTTGGGAGAAATGTGCCATTTCTGGAAGAAACTGTCCTCTTTTGGGGATAAAAGAGGTATTAGTGGGTGAAAAGGTCCTATTTGAAGGGGGAAAGCTGGTATTTCTTGGAGAAGATGAGATATGTTTGGGAGAAATACGGCATTTCTGGAAGAAACTGTCCTCTTTTGGGGATAAAACAGGTATTTGTGGGTGAAAAGGTCCTATTTGAAGGGGGAAACGTGGTGTTTCTTGGAGAAGATGAGATATATTTGGGAGAAATGTGGCATTTCTGGAAGAAAATGTCCTCTTTTGGGGATAAAACAGGTATTTGTGGGTGAAAAGGTCCTATTTGAAGGGGGAAACCTGGTATTTCTTGGAGAAGATGTGATATGTTTGGGAGAAATGTGGCATTTCTGGAAGAAACTGTCCTATTTGGGGGGAGAAGGCTGGTATTTGTGGTAGAAAAGGTCCTCTTTCAGGAGGAATCCTGGTATTTCTTGGAGAAGATGTGATATATTTGGGAGAAATGTGGCATTTCTGGAAGAAACTGTCCTCTTTTGGGGATAAAAGTGTTATTTGTGGGTGATAAGGTCGTATTTGAAGGGGGAACCCTGGTATTTCTTGGAGAAGATGTGATATATTTGGGAGAAATGTGGCATGTCAGGAAGAAACTGTTTTATTTTGGGGATAAAAGAGGTATTTGTGGGTGAAAAGGTACTATTTGAAGGGGAAACGTGGCATTTCTTTGAGAAGATGTGATATAGTTGGGAGAAATGTGGCATTTCAGGGAGAAACTGTCCTATTTTGGGGATAAAAGAGGTATTTGTGGGTGAAAAGGTCCTATTTGAAGGGGGAAAGCTGGTATTTCTTGGAGAAGATGTGATCTATTTGGGAGAAATGTGGCATTTCTTGAAGAAACTGTCCTCTTTTGGGGATAAAAGATGTATTTGTGGGTGAAAAGTTCCTATTTGAAGGGGGAACCCTGGTATTTCTTGGAGAAGATGTGATATATTTGGGAGAAAAGTGCCATTTCTGGAAGAAACTGTCCTCTTTTGGGGATAAAAGAGTTATTTGTGGGAGAAAAGGTCCTATTTCCAGGGGGAAAGCTGGTATTTCTTGAAGGAGATGTGAAATATTTGGGAGAAATGTGGCATTTCTGGAAGAAAATGTCCTATTTGAGGGATAATACAGCTATTTGTGGGAGAAAAGGTCCTATTTGAAGGGGGAAACCTGGTATTTCTTGGAGAAGATGTGGTGTATTTGGGAGAAATGTGGCATTTCTGGAAGAAACTGTCCTCTTTTGGGGATGAAACAGGTATTTGTGGGTGAAAAGGTCCTATTTGAAGGAGGAAAGCTGCTATTTCATGGAGAAGATGTGATATATTTGGGAGAAATATGACATGTATGGCAGAAACTTTCCTATTTTGGGGATAAAAGTGATATTTGTAGGAGTAAAGGTCCTATTTGAAGGGGGAAAGCTGGTATTTCTTGTAGAAGATGTGGTATATTTGGGAGAAATCTGGCATTCCTGGAAGAAACTGTCCTCTTTTGGGGATAAAAGAGGTTTTTTTGGGGAAAAGGACCTATTTGAAGGGGGAAACCTGGTATTTCTTGGAGAAGATGTGATATGTTTGGGAGAAATGTGGCATTTCTGGAAGAAACTGTCCTCTTATGGGGATAGAACAGGTATTTGTGGGTGAAAAGTTCCTATTTCCAGGGGAAAACCTGGTATTTCTTGGAGAAGATGAGATATATTTGGGAGAAATGTGGCATGTCTGGAAGAAAATGTCCTATTTGGGGGTAGAAGGGTGGTATTTGTGGGAGAAAAGTTCCTATTTCAGGAGGAATCCCGGTTTTTCTTGGAGGAGACGTGATATGTATCGGAGAAATGTGGCATTTCTGGAAGAAACTGTCCTCTTTTGGGGATAAAAGAGGTATTTGTGGGTGAAAAGGTCCTATTTCCAGGGGGAAAGCTGGTATTTCTTGGAGAAGATGTGATATGTTTGGGAGAAATATGGCATTTCTGGAAGAAACTGTCCTCTTTTGGGGATAAAACAGGTATTTGTGGGTGAAAAGGTCCTATTTGAAGGGGGAAACGTGGTGTTTCTTGGAGAAGATGTGATATATTTGGGAGAAATGTGGCATTTCTGGAAGAAAATGTCCTCTTTTGGGGATAAAACAGGTATTTGTGGGTGAAAAGGTCCTATTTGAAGGGGGAAACCTGGTATTTCTTGGAGAAGATGTGATATGTTTGGGAGAAATGTGGCATTTCTGGAAGAAACTGTCCTATTTGGGGGGAGAAGGCTGGTATTTGTGGTAGAAAAGGTCCTCTTTCAGGAGGAATCCTGGTATTTCTTGGAGAAGATGTGATATATTTGGGAGAAATGTGGCATGTCTGGAATAAACTGCCGTATTTGAGGGATAAAAGAGGTATTTGTGGGTGAAAAGGTCCTATTTGAAGGGGGAAACGTGGTATTTCTTGGAGAAGATGTGATATATTTGGGAGAAATGTGGCATTTCTGGCAGAAACTGTCCTATTTTGGGGATAAAAGAATTTTTTGTGGGTGAAAAGGTCCTATTTGAAGGGGGAAACCTGGTATTTCTTGGAGAAGATGTGATATGTTTGGGAGAAATGTGGCCTTTCTGGAAGAAACTGTCCTCTTTTGGGGATCAAAGAGGTATTTGTGGGTGAAAAGGTCCTATTTGAAGGGGGAAACCTGGTATTTCTTGGAGAAGATGTGATCTATTTGGGAGAAATGTGGCATTTCTGGAAGAAACTGTCCTCTTTTGGGGATAAAAGAGGTATTTGTGGGTGAAAAGGTCCTATTTCAGGAGGAATCCTGGTATTTCTTGGAGAAGATGTGATATGTTTGGGAGAAATGTGGCATGTCTGGAAGAAACTGTCCTCTTTTGGGGATAAATCAGGTATTTGTGGGTGAAAAGGTCCTATTTGAAGGGGGAAAGCTGGTATTTCTTGGAGAAGATGTGATATATTTGGGAGAAATGTGGCCTTTCTGGAAGAAACTGTCCTCTTTTGGGGATAAAAGAGGTATTTGTGGGTGAAAAGGTCCTATTTGAAGGGGGAAAGCAGGTATTTCTTGGAGAAAATGTGATCTATTTGGGAGAAATGTGGCCTTTCTGGAAGAAAATGTCCAATTTGGGGGGAGAAGGCTGGTAGTTTTCGGTGAGAAGGTCCTATCTGAAGGGGGAAACCTGGTATTTCTTGGAGAAGATGTGATATGTTTGGGAGAAATGTGGCATTTCTGGAAGAAACTGTCCTATTTGGGGGGAGAAGGCTGGTATTTGTGGGAGAAAAGGTCCTATTTGAAGGGGGAAACGTGGTATTTCTTGGAGAAGATGTGATCTATTTGGGAGAAATGAGGCATGTCTGGAAGAAACTGTCCTATTTGAGGGATAAAGAGGTATTTGTGGGTGAAAAGGTCCTATTTCAAGGGGGAAACCTGTTATTTCTTGGAGAAGATGTGATATATTTTGGAGAAATGTGGCATGTCTGGAAGAAACTGTCCTCTTTTGGGGATAAAAGAGGTATTTGTGGGTGAAAAGGTCCTATTTGAAGGGGGAACGCTGGTATTTCTTAGAGAAGATGTGATCTATTTGGGAGAAATGTGGCATGTCTGGCAGAAACTGTCCTATTTTGGGGATAAAAGAGGTATTTGTGGGTGATAAGGTCCTATTTGAAGGGGGAAAGCTGGTATTTCTTGGAGAAGATGTGATATATTTGGGAGAAATGTGGCATGTCTGGAAGAAACTGTCCTCTTTTGGGGATCAAAGAGGTATTTGTGGGTGAAAAGGTCCTATTTGAAGGGGGAAACGTGGCATTTCTTGGAGAAGATGTGATATATTTGGGAGAAATGTGGCATTTCTGCAAGAAACTGTCCTCTTTTGGGGATCAGAGAGGTATTTGTGGGTGAGAAGGTCCTATTTGAAGGGGGAGCCCTGGTATTTCTTGGAGAAGATGTGATATATTTGGGAGAAATGTGGCATTTCTTGAAGAAACTGTCCTCTTTTAGGGATAAAAGAGGTATTTGTGGGTGAAAAGGTCCTATTTGAAGGGGGAAACCTGGTATTTCTTGGAGAAAATGTGATATATTTGGGAGAAAAGTGCCATTTCTGGAAGAAACTGTCCTCTTTTGGGGATAAAAGAGGTATTTGTGGGAGAAAAGGTCCTATTTCCTGGGGGAAAGCTGGTATTTCTTGTAGAAGATGTGATCTATTTGGGAGAAATGTGGCATTTCTGGAAGAAAATGTCCTATTTGAGGAATAATACAGGTATTTGTGGGTGAAAAGGTCCTATTTGAAGGGGGAAACCTGGTATTTCTTGGAGAAGATGTGGTATATTTGGGAGAAATATGGCATGTATGGCATAAACATTCCTATTTTGGGGATAAAAGAGGTATTTGTAGGAGTAAAGGTCCTATTTGAAGGGGGAAAGCTGGTATTTCTTGGAGAAGATGAGGTATATTTGGGAGAAATCTGGCATTCCTGGAATAACTGTACTCTTTTGGGGATAAAAGAGGTTTTTTTGGGGAAAAGGTCCTATTTGAAGGGGGAAAGCTGTTATTTCTTGGAGAAGATGTGATATGTTTGAGAGAAATGTGGCATTTCTGGAAGAAACTGTCCTCTTATGGGGGTAGAACAGGTATTTGTGGGTGAAAAGGTCCTATTTCCAGGGGAAAACCTGGTATTTCTTGGAGAAGATGAGATATATTTGGGAGAAATGTGGCATGTCTGGAAGAAAATGTCCTATTTGGGGGTAGAAGGGTGGTATTTGTGGGAGAAAAGTTCGTATTTCTGGAGGAATCCTGGTATTTCTTAGAGGAGATGTGATATGTTTGGGAGAAATGTGCCATTTCTGGAAGAAACTGTCCTCTTTTGGGGATAAAACAGGTATTTGTTGGTGAAAAGGTCATATTTGAAGGGGGAAAGCTGGTATTTCTTGGAGAAGATGTGATATGTTTGGGAGAAATATGGCATTTCTGGAAGAAACTGTCCTCTTTTGGGGATAAAAGAGGTATTTGTGGGTGAAAAGGTCCTATTTAAAGGGGGAAACCTGGTATTTCTTGGAGAAGATGTGATATATTTGGGAGAAATGTGGCATGTCTGGAAGAAACTGTCCTCTTTTGGGGATAAAAGAGGTATTTGTGGGTGAAAAGGTCCTATTTGAAGGGGGAACCCTGGTATTTCTTGGAGAAGATGTGATCTATTTGGGAGAAATGTGGCATTTCTGGAAGAAACTGTCCTATTTGGGGGGAGAAGGCTGGTATTTGTGGTAGAAAAGGTCCTCTTTCAGGAGGAATCCTGGTATTTCTTGGAGAAGATGTGATATATTTGGGAGAAATGTGGCATGTCTGGAAGAAACTGTCCTCTTATGGGGATAGAACAGGTATTTGTGCGTGAAAAGGTCCTATTTGAAGGGGGAAACGTGGCATTTCTTGGAGAAGATGTGATATATTTGGGAGAAATCAGGCATTTCTGGCAGAAACTGTCCTCTTTGGGGGATAGAAGAATTTTTTGTGGGTGAAAAGGTCCTATTTGAAGGGGGAAAGCTGGTATTTCTTGGAGAAGATGTGATATGTTTGGGAGAAATGTGGCATGTATGGAAGAAACTGTCCTATTTTGGGGATAAAAGTGGTATTTGTGGGTGAGAAGGTCCTATTTGAAGGGGGAAACCTGGTATTTCTTGGAGAAGATGTGATCTATTTGGGAGAACTGTGGCCTTTCTGGAAGAAACTGTCCTCTTTTGGGGATAAAAGAGGTATTTGTGGGTGAAAAGTTCCTATTTCAGGAGGAATCCTGGTATTTCTTGGAGAAGATGTGATCTATTTGGGAGAAATGTGGCCTTTCTGGAAGAAACTGTCCTCTTTTGGGGATAAAAGAGGTATCTGTGGGTGAAAAGGTCCTATTTGAAGGGGGAAAGCTGGTATTTCTTGGAGAAGATGTGATATATTTAAGAGAAATGTGGCATGTCTGGAAGAAACTGTCCTATTTGGGGGATCAAAGAGGTATTTGTTGGAGAAAAGGTCCTATTTGAAGGGGGAAAGCAGGTATTTCTTAGAGAAAATGTGACCTATTTGGGAGAAATGTGGCCTTTCTGGAAGAAAATGTCCAATTTGGGGGGAGAAGGCTGGCAGTTTTGGGTGAGAAGGTCCTATTTCAGGAGGAAACCAGGCATTTCTTGGAGAAGATGTGATATATTTGGGAGAAATGTGGCATTTCTGGAAGAAACTGTCCTCTTTTGGGGATAAAAGAGGTATTAGTGGTTGAAAAGGTCCTATTTGAAGGGGGAAACGTGGTATTTCTTGGAGAAGATGTGATATATTTGGGAGAAATGTGGCATGTCTGGAAGAAAATGTCCTCTTTTGGTTATGAAAGAGATATTTCATGGAGAAAAGGTCCTAATTCAAGGGGGAAAGCTGGTATTTCTTGGAGGAGTTGTGATATATTTGGGAGATATGTGGTATTTCTGGAAGAAAATGTCCAATTTGAGGGATAAAAGAGGTATTTGTGGGAGAAAAGTTCCTATTTGAAGGGGGAACCCTGGTATTTCTTGGAGAAGATGTGATATATTTGGGAGAAATGTGGCATGTCTGGAAGAAACTGTCCAATTTGAGGGATAGAACAGGTATTTGAGGGTGAAAAGGTCCTATTTCCAGGGGAAAACCTGGTATTTCTTGGAGAAGATGTGATATATTTGGGAGAAATGTGACATGTCTGGAAGAGAATGTCCTATTTGGGGGGAGAAGGGTGGTATTTGAGGAAGAAAAGTTCCTATTTCAGGAGGAATCCTGGTATTTCTTGGAGGAGATGTGATATGTTTGGGAGAAATGTGGCTTTTCTGGAAGAAACTGTTCTATTTTGGGGATAAAACAGGTATTTGTGGGTGAAAAGGTCCTATTTGAAGGGGGAAACCTGGTATTTCTTGGAGAAGATGTGTTATGTTTGGGAGAAATATGGCATTTCTGGGAGAAACTGTCCTCTTTTGGGGATAAAAGAGGTATTTGTGGGTGAAAAGGTCCTATTTGAAGGGGGAAACCTGGTATTTCTTGGAGAAGAGGTGATATATTTGGGTGATATGTGGCATGTCTGGAAGAAACTGTCCTATTTGGGGGGAGAAGGCTGGTATTTGAGGAAGAAAAGTTCCTATTTCAGGAGGAATCCTGGTATTTCTTGGAGGAGATGTGATATGTTTGGGAGAAATGTGGCTTTTCTGGAAAAAACTGTCCTATTTTGGGGATAAAAGAGGTATTTGTGGGTGAGAAGGTCCTATTTGAAGGGGGAAACGTGGTATTTCTTGGAGAAGATGTGATATATTTGGGAGAAATGTGGCATTTCTGGGAGAAACTGTCCTCTTTTGGGGATAAAAGAGGTATTTGTGGGTGAAAAGGTCCTATTTGAAGGGGGAAAGCTGGTAATTCTATGGGAAGATGTGATATATTTGGGAGAAATGTGGCATGTCTGGAAGAAACTGTCCTATTTGAGGGATAAAAGAGGTATCTGTGGGTGAAAAGGTCCTATTTGAAGGGGGAAACCTGGTATTTCTTGGAGAAGATGTGATATGTTTGGGAGAAATGTGGCATTTCTGGAAGAAACTGTCCCATTTTGGGGATAAAACAGGTACTTGTGGGTGAAAAGGTCCTATTTGAAGGGGGAAAGCAGGTATTTCTTGGAGAAGATGTGGTATATTTGGGAGAAATGTGGCATTTCTGGAAGAAACTGTCCTCTTTTGGGGATAAAAGAGGTATTTGTGGGTGAAAACGTTGTATTTGAAGGGGGAAACCTGTTATTTCTTGGAGAAGATGTGATCTATTTGGGAGAAATGTGGCCATTCTGGCAGAAACTGTCCTCTTTTGGGGATAAAAGAGATATTTGTGGGTGAAAAGATCCTATTTGAAGGGGGAAACGTGGTATTTCTTGGAGAAGATGTGATATATTTGGGAGAAATCAGGCATTTCTGGAAGAAACAGTCCTCTTCTGGGGATAAAAGAGGTATTTGTGGGTGATAAGGTCCTATTTGAAGGGGGAAAGCTGGTATTTCTTGGAGAAGATGTGATATATTTTGGAGAAATGTGGCATTTCTGGAAGAAACAGTCCTATTTTGGGGATAATAGAGGTATTTGTGGGTGAAAAGGTCCTATTTGAAGGGGGAAACGTGGCATTTCTTGGAGAAGAGGTGATATATTTGGGAGAAATGTGGCATGTCTGGAAGAAACTGTCCTATTTTGGGGATAAAACAGGTATTTGTGGGAGAAAAGGTCCTATTTGAAGGGGGAAAGCTGGTATTTCTTGGAAAAGATGTGATCTATTTGGGAGAAATGTGGCCTTTCTGGAAGAAAATGTACAATTTTGGGGGAGAAGGCTGGTAGTTTTCGGTGAGAAGGTCCTATTTCAGGAGGAATAATGGTATTTCTTGGAGAAGATGTGATCTATTTGGGAGAAATGTGGCCTTTCTGGAAGAAAATGTCCTATTTTGGGGATAAAAGAGGTATTTCATGGAGAAAAGGTCCTATTTGAAGGGGGAAACCTGGTATTTCTTGGAGGAGTTGTGATATATTTGGGAGAAATGTGGCATTTCTGGAAGAAACTGTCCTCTTTTGGGGATAAAAGAGGTATTTGTGGGAGAAACGGTCCTATTTGAAGGGGGAACCCTGGTATTTCTTGGAGAAGATGTGATATATTTGGGAGAAATGTGGCATGTCTGGAAGAAACTGTCCTCTTTTGGGGATCAAACAGGTATTTGTGGGTGAAAATGTCCTATTTGAAGGGGGAAACGTGGTATTTCTTGGAGAAGATGTGATATATTTGGGAGAAATCTGGCATTCCTGGATGAAACTGTCCTCTTTTGTGGATAAAAGAGGTTTTTTTGGGGAAAAGGTCCTATTTGAATGGGGAAACGTGGTATTTCTTGGAGAAGATGTGATATATTTGGGAGAAATGTGGCATTTCTGGAAGAAACTGTCATCTTATGGGGATAGAACAGGTATTTGTGGGTGAAAAGGTCCTATTTCCAGGGGAAAAGGTGGTATTTCTTGGAGAAGGTGTGATATATTTGTGAGAAATGTGGCATGTCTGGAAGAAAATGTCCTATTTGGGGGGAGAAGGGTGGTATTTGTGGGAGAAAAGTTCCTATTTCAGGAGGAATCCTGGTATTTCTTGGAGGAGATGTGATATGTTTAGGAGAAATGTGGCATTTCTGGAAGAAACTGTCCTCTTTTGGGGATAAAACAGGTATTTGTGGGTGAAAAGGTCCTATTTGAAGGGGGAAACCTGGTATTTCTTGGAGAAGATGTGATATATTTGGGAGAAATGTGGCATTTCTGGAAGAAAGTGTCCTGTTTTGGGGATAAAACTGGTATTTGTGGGAGAAAAGTACCTATTTCCAGGGGGAAAGCTGGTATTTCTTGAAGGAGATGTGGTATATTTGGGAGAAATGTGGCATGTCTGGCAGAAACTGTCCTATTTTGGGGATAAAAGAGGTATTTGTGGGAGAAAAGGTCCTATTTCAAGGGGGAAACCTGGTATTTCTTGGAGAAGATGTGATATATTTGGGAGAAATCTGTCATTTCTGGAAGAAACTGTCCTATTTGGGGGAGAAGCCTGCTATTAGTGGGTGAAAAGGTCCTATTTGAAGGGGGAAACGTGGTATTTCTTGGAGAAGATGTAATATGTTTGGGAGAAATGTGGCATTTCTGGAAGAAACTGTCCTCTTTTGGGGTTAAAAGAGGTATTAGTGGTTGAAAAGGTCCTATTTGAAGGGGGAAACCTGGTATTTCTTGGAGAAGATGTGATATGTTTGGGAGAAATGTGGCCTTTCTGGAAGAAAATGTCCTATTTGGGGGGAGAAGGCTGGTATTTGTGGGAGAAAAGGTCCAATTTGAAGGGGGAAAGCAAGTATTTCTTGGAGAAGATGTGATATATTTGGGAGAAATCTGGCATGTCTGGAAGAAACTGTCCTATTTGGGGGGAGAAGGGTGGTATTTGTGGGAGAAAAGTTCCTATTTCAGGAGGAATCCTGGCATTTCTTGGAGGAGATGTGATATGTTTGGGAGAAATGTGCCATTTCTGGAAGAAACTGTCCTCTTTTGGGGATCAAACAGGTATTTGTGGGTGAAAAGGTCCTATTTGAAGGGTTAAACGTGGTATTTCTTGGAGAAGATGTGATCTATTTGGGAGAAATCTGGCATTCCTGGAAGAAACTGTCCTCTTTTGGGGATAAAAGAGGTTTTTTTGGGGAAAGGGTCCTATTTGAAGGGGGAAACGTGGTATTTCTTGGAGAAGATGTGATATATTTGGGAGAAATGTGGCATTTCTGGAAGAAACTGTCCTCTTATGGGGATAGAACAGGTATTTGTGGGTGAAAAGTTCCTATTTCCAGGGGAAAACCTGGTATTTCTTGGAGAAGATGTGATCTATTTGGGAGAAATGTGGCATGTCTGGAAGAAACTGTCCTATTTGGGGGGAGAAGGGTGGTATTTTTGGGAGAAAATTTCCTATTTCAGGAGGAATCCTGGTATTTCTTGGAGGAGATGTGATATGTTTGGGAGAAATGTGCCATTTCTGGAAGAAACTGTCGTCTTTTGGGGATCAAACAGGTATTTGTGGGTGAAAAGGTCCTATTTGAAGGGGGAAAGCTGGTATTTCTTGGAGAAGATGTGATATATTTGGGAGAAATACGGCATTTCTGGAAGAAACTGACCTCTTGTGGGGATAAAACAGGTATTTGTGGGAGAAATGGTCCTATTTGAAGGGGGAAAGCTGGTATTTCTTGGAGAAGATGTGATATATTTGCGAGAAATGTGGCATGTCTGGAAGAAACTGTCCTCTTTTGGGGATAAAAGAGGTATTTGTGGGTGAAAAGGTCGTATTTGAAGGGGGAAAGCTGGTATTTCTTGGAGAAGATGTGATATATTTGGGAGAAATGTGGCCTTTCTGGCAGAAAGTGTCCTCTTTTGGGGATAAAAGAGGTATTTGTGGGTGAGAAGGTCCTATTTGAAGGGGGCAACGTGGTATTTCTTGGAGAAGATGTGATATGTTTGGGAGAAATCAGGCATTTCTGGAAGAAACTGTCCTCTTTTGGGGGAGAAGCCTGCTATTAGTGGGTGAAAAGGTCCTATTTGAAGGGGGAAAGCTGGTATTTCTTGGAGAAGATGTGATATATTTGGGAGAAATGTGGCATTTCTGGAAGAAACTGTCCTATTTTCGGGATAAAAGAGGTATTTGTGGGTGAAAAGGTCCTATTTGAAGGGGGAAACCTGGTATTTCTTGGAGAAGATGTGATATGTTTGGGAGAAATGTGGCATTTCTGGAAGAAACTGTCCTATTTGGGGGGAGAAGGCCGGTATTTGTGGGAGAAAAGGTCCTCTTTCAGGAGGAATCCTGGTATTTCTTGGAGAAGATGTGATCTATTTGGGAGAAATGTGGCATGTCGGGAAGAAACTGTCCTATTTGAGGGAGAAAGAGGTATTTGTGGGTGAAAAGGTCCTATTTGAAGGGGGAAACCTGGTATTTCTTGGAGAAGATGTGATGTGTTTGGGAGAAATCAGGCATTTCTGGAAGAAACTGTCCTATTTTGGGGATAAAAGTGGTATTTGTGGGTGATAAGGTCCTATTTCAAGGGGGAAACCATGGTATTTCTTGGAGAAGATGTGATATATTTGGGGGAAATGTGGCATGTCAGGAAGAAACTGTCCTCTTTTGGGGATAAAAGAGGTATTTGTGGGTGAAAAGGTCCTATTTGAAGGGGGAAAGCTGGTATTTCTTGGAGAAGATGTGATATATTTGGGAGAAATGTGGCATGTCTGGAAGAAACTGTCCTATTTTGGGGATAAAAGAGGTATTTGTGGTTGAAAAGGTCCTATTTGAAGGGGGAAAGCTGGTATTTCTTGGAGAAGATGTGATATGTTTGGGAGAAATGTGGCATTTCCGGAAGAAACTGTCCTATTTGGGGGGAGAAGGCTGGTATTTGTGGGAGAAAAGGTCCTATTTCCAGGGGGAAAGCAGGTATTTCTTGGAGAAGATGTGATCTATTTGGGAGAAATGTGGCATGTCTGGAAGAAACTGTCCTCTTTTGGGGATAAAAGAGGTATTTGTGGGTGAGAAGGTCCTATTTGAAGGGTTAAACGTGGTATTTCTTGGAGAAGATGTGATATATTTGGGAGAAATCTGGCATTCCTGGAAGAAACTGTCCTCTTTTGGGGATAAAAGAGGTTTTTTTGGGGAAAAGGTCCTATTTGAAGGGGGAAACGTGGTATTTCTTGGAGAAGATATGATATATTTGGGAGAAATGTGGCATTTCTGGAAGAAACTGTCCTATTTGGGGGGAGAAGGGTGGTATTTGTGGGAGAAAAGTTCCTATTTCAGGAGGAATCTTGGTATTTCTTGGAGGAGATGTGATATGTTTGGGAGAAATGTGCCATTTCTGCACGAAAGTGTCCTCTTTTGGGGATCAAACAGGTATTTGTGGGTGAAAAGGTCCTATTTGCAGGGGGAAACGTGGTATTTCTTGGAGAAGATGTGATCTATTTGGGAGAAATATGGCATTTCTGGAAGAAACTGTCCTCTTTTGGGGATAAAAGAGGTATTTGTGGGTGAGAAGGTCCTATTTGAAGGGGGAAAGCTGGTATTTCTTGGAGAAGATGTGATATATTTGGGAGAAATGTGGCATGTCTGGAAGAAACTGTCCTATTTTGGGGATAAAAGAGGTATTTGTGGGTGAAAAGGTCCTATTTGAAGGGGGAAACCTGGTATTTCTTGGAGAAGATGTGATATATTTGGGAGAAATGTGGCATTTCTGGAAGAAAGTGTCCTGTTTTGGGGATAAAAGAGGTATTTGTGGGTGAAACGTTCCTATTTGAAGGGGGAAACCTGGTATTTATTGGAGAAGATGTGATATATTTGGGAGAAATCTGGCATTTCTGGAAGAAACTGTCCTATTTGGGGGAGAAGCCTGCTATTAGTGGGTGAAAAGGTCCTATTTGAAGGGGGAAACGTGGTATTTCTTGGAGAAGATGTGATATGTTTGGGAGAAATGTGGCATTTCTGGAAGAAACTGTCCTATTTGGGGGGAGAAGGCTGGTATTTGTGGGAGAAAAGGTCCTCTTTCAGGAGGAATCCTGGTATTTCTTGGAGAAGATGTGATCTATTTGGGAGAAATGTGGCATGTCTGGAAGAAACTGTCCTATTTGAGGGATAAAGAGGTATTTGTGGGTGAAAAGGTCCTATTTGAAGGGGGAAAGCTGGTATTTCTTGGAAAAGATGTGATATATTTGGGAGAAATCAGGCATTTCCGGAAGAAACTGTCCTATTTTGGGGATAACAGAATTTTTTTTGGGTGAAAAGGTCCTATTTGAAGGGGGAAACCTGGTATTTCTTGGAGAAGATGTGATATGTTTGGGAGAAATCAGGCATTTCTGGAAGAAACTGTCCTATTTTGGGGATAAAAGTGGTATTTGTGGGTGATAAGGTCCTATTTGAAGGGGGAAACCATGGTATTTCTTGGAGAAGATGTGGTATATTTGGGGGAAATGTGGCATGTCAGGAAGAAACTGTCCTATTTTGGGGATAAAACAGGTATTTGTGGGTGAAAAGGTCCTATTTGAAGGGGGAAACGTGGTATTTCCTGGAGAAGATGTTCTATATTTGGGAGAAATGTGGCATTTCTGGAAGAAACTGTCCTATTTTGGGGATAATAGAGGTATTTGTGGGTGAAAAGGTCCTATTTGAAGGGGGAAACCTGGTATTTCTTGGAGAAGAGGTGATCTATTTGGGAGAAATGTGGCATTTCTGGAAGAAAATGTCCAATTTGGGGGGAGAAGGCTGGTAATTTTCGGTGAGAAGGTCCTATTTCAGGAGGAATCCTGGTATTTCTTGGAGAAGATGTGATCTATTTGGGGGAAATGTGGCCTTTCTGGAAGAAAATGTCCAATTTGGGGGAAGAAGGCTGGTAGTTTTGGGTGAGAAGGTCCTATTTCAGGAGGAATCCTGGCATTTCTTGGAGAAGATGTGATATATTTGGGAGAAATGTGGCATTTCTGGAAGAAACTGTCCCATTTTGGGGATAAAAGAGGTATTTGTGGTTGAAAAGGTCCTATTTGAAGGGGGAAAGCTGGTATTTCTTGGAGAAGATATGATATATTTGGGAGAAATCTGGCATTCCTGGAAGAAACTGTCCTCTTTTGGGGATAAAAGAGGTATTTGTGGGTGAAAAGGTCCTATTTGAAGGGGGAAACGTGGTATTTCTTGGAGAACATGTGATATATTTGGGAGAAATCTGGCATTTCTGGAAGAAACTGTCCTCTTATGGGGATAGAACAGGTATTTGTGGGAGAAAAGTTCCTATTTCAGGAGGAATCCTGGTATTTCTTGGAGGAGACGTGATATGTTTGGGAGAAATGTGGCATTTCTGGAAGAAACTGTCCTCTTTTGGGGATAAAACAGGAATTTGTGGGTGAAAAGGTGCTATTTGAAGGGGGAAACCGGGTATTTCTTGGAGAAGATGTGATATGTTTGGGAGAAACATGGCATTTCTGGAAGAAACTGTCCTCTTTTGGGGATAAAACAGGTATTTGTGGGTGAAAAGGTCCTATTTCCAGGGGGAAACCTGGTATTTCTTGGAGAAGAGGTGATATATTTGGGAGAAATGTGGCATGTCTGGAAGAAACTGTCCTGTTTTGGGGATAAAAGAGGTATTTGTGGGTGAAAAGGTCCTATTTGAAGGGGGAAACCTGGTATTTCTTGGAGAAGATGTGATATATTTGGGAGAAATGTGGCATGTCTGGAAGAAACTGTCCTATTTTGGGGATAAAAGAGGTATTTGTGGGTGAAAAGGTCCTATTTGAAGGGGGAAACCTGGTGTTTCTTGGAGAAGATGTGATCTATTTGGGAGAAATGTGGCATGTCTGGAAAAAACTGTCCTATTTTGGGGATAAAAGAATTTTTTGTGGGTGAAAAGGTCCGATTTGAAGGGGGAAACGTGTTATTTCTTGGAGAAGATGTGATATATTTGGGAGACATCTGGCATTCCTGGAAGAAACTGTCCTCTTTTGGGGATAAAAGAGGTTTTTTTGGGGAAAAGGTCCTATTTGAAGGGGGAATGCTGGTATTTCTTGGAGAAGATGTGATATATTTGGGAGAAATGTGGCATTTCTGGAAGAAAATATCCTGTTTTGGGGATAAAACGGGTATTTGTGGGAGAAAAGGTCCTATTTGAAGGGGGAACCGTGGTATTTCTTGCAGGAGATGTGATCTATTTGGGAGAAATGTGGCATGTCTGGAAGAAAATGTCCTCTTTTGGGGATAAAACAGGTATTTGTGGGTGAAAAGGTCCTATTTGAAGGGGGAAAGCTGGTATTTCTTGGAGAAGATGTGATATATTTGGGAGAAATGTGGCATGTCTGGAAGAAACTGTCCTATTTTGGGGATAAAAGAGGTATTTGTGGGTGAAAAGGTCCTATTTGAAGGGGGAAAGCTGGTATTTCTTGGAGAAGATGTGATATATTTGGGAGAAATGTGGCATGTCTGGAAGAAACTGTCCTTTTTGAGGGATAAAAGAGGTATTTGTGGGTGAGAAGGTCCTATTTGAAGGGGGAAACCTGGTATTTCTTGGAGAAGATGTGATATATTTGGGAGAAATGTGGCATTTCTGGAAGAAACTGTCCTCTTTTGGGGATAAAAGAATTTTTTGTGGGTGAGAAGGTCCTATTTGAAGAGGGAAACCTGGTATTTCTTGGAGAAGGTGTGATATGTTTGGGAGAAATGTGGCCTTTCTGGCAGAAACTGTCCTCTTTTGGGGATGAAAGTGGTATTTGTGGGTGATAAGGTCCTATTTGAAGGGGGAAAGCTGGTATTTCTTGGAGAAGATGTGATACATTTGGGAGAAATGTGGCATGTCTGGAAGAAACTGTCCTATTTTGAGGATAAAAGAGGTATTTGTGGGTGAAAAGGTCCTATTTGAAGGGGGAAACGTGGCATTTCTTGGAGAAGATGTGATCAATTCGGGAGATATGCGGCCATTCTGGAAGAAACTGTCCTCTTTTGGGGATAAAAGAGGTATTTGTGGGTGAAAAGGTCCTATTTGAAGGGGGAAACCTGGTATTTCTTGGAGAAGATGTGATATATTTGCGAGAAATGTGGCATGTCTGGAAGAAACTGTCCTATTTGAGGGATAAAAGAGGTATTTGTGGGTGAAAAGGTCGGATTTGAAGGGGGAACCCTGGTATTTCTTGGAGAAGATGTGATATATTTGGGAGAAATCAGGCATTTCTGGACGAAACTGTCCTATTTTGGGGATAAAAGAATTTTTTTTGGGTGAAAAGTTCCTATTTGAAGGGGGAAACCAGGTATTTCTTGGAGAAGATGTGATATGTTTGGGAGAAATGTGGCATTTCTGGAAGAAACTGTCCTCTTATGGTGATAGAACAGGTATTAGTGGTTGAAAAGGTCCTATTTGAAGGGGGAAACCTGGTATTTCTTGGAGAAGATGTGATATATTTGGGAGAAATGTGACATGTCTGGCAGAAACTGACCTATTTGAGAGATAAAAGAGGTATTTGTGGGTGAAAAGGTCCTATTTGAAGGGGGAACCCTGGTATTTCTTGGAGAAGATGTGATCTATTTGGGAGAAATGTGGCATTTCTGGAAGAAAATGTCCAATTTGGGGGGAGAAGGCTGGTAGTTTTCGGTGAGAAGGTCCTATTTCAGGAGGAATCCTGGTATTTCTTGGAGAAGATGTGATCTATTTGGGGGAAATGTGGCCTTTCTGGAAGAAAATGTCCAATTTGGGGGAAGAAGGCTGGTAGTTTTGGGTGAGAAGGTCCTATTTCAGGAGGAATCCTGGCATTTCTTGGAGAAGATGTGATATATTTGGGAGAAATGTGGCATTTCTGGAAGAAACTGTCCTCTTTTGGGGATAAAAGAGGTATTAGTGGTTGAAAAGGTCCTATTTGAAGGGGGAAAGCTGGTATTTCTTGGAGAAGATATGATATATTTGGGAGAAATCTGGCATTCCTCGAAGAAACTGTCCTCTTTTGGGGATAAAAGAGGTATTTGTGGGTGAAAAGGTCCTATTTGAAGGGGGAAAGCTGGTATTTCTTGGAGAACATGTGATATATTTGGGAGAAATCTGGCATTTCTGGAAGAAACTGTCCTCTTATGGGGATAGAACAGGTATTTGTGGGAGAAAAGTTCCTATTTCAGGAGGAATCCTGGTATTTCTTGGAGGAGACGTGATATGTTTGGGAGAAATGTGGCATTTCTGGAAGAAACTGTCCTCTTTTGGGGATAAAACAGGAATTTGTGGGTGAAAAGGTGCTATTTGAAGGGGGAAACCGGGTATTTCTTGGAGAAGATGTGATATGTTTGGGAGAAACATGGCATTTCTGGAAGAAACTGTCCTCTTTTGGGGATAAAACAGGTATTTGTGGGTGAAAAGGTCCTATTTCCAGGGGGAAACCTGGTATTTCTTGGAGAAGAGGTGATATATTTGGGAGAAATGTGGCATGTCTGGAAGAAACTGTCCTGTTTTGGGGATAAAAGAGGTATTTGTGGGTGAAAAGGTCCTATTTGAAGGGGGAAACCTGGTATTTCTTGGAGAAGATGTGATATATTTGGGAGAAATGTGGCATGTCTGGAAGAAACTGTCCTCTTTTGGTAATAAAAGAGGTATTTGTGGGTGAAAAGGTCCTATTTGAAGGGGGAAACCTGGTATTTCTTGGAGAAGATGTGATCTATTTGGGAGAAATGTGGCATGTCTGGAAAAAACTGTCCTATTTTGGGGATAAAAGAGGTATTTGTGGGTGAAAAGGTCCGATTTGAAGGGGGAAAGCTGGTATTTCTTGGAGAAGATGTGATATATTTGGGAGACATCTGGCATTCCTGGAAGAAACTGTCCTCTTTTGGGGATAAAAGAGGTTTTTTTGGGGAAAAGGTCCTATTTGAAGGGGGAATGCTGGTATTTCTTGGAGAAGATGTGATATATTTGGGAGAAATGTGGCATTTCTGGAAGAAAATATCCTGTTTTGGGGATAAAACGGGTATTTGTGGGAGAAAAGGTCCTATTTGAAGGGGGAACCGTGGTATTTCTTGCAGGAGATGTGATCTATTTGGGAGAAATGTGGCATGTCTGGAAGAAAATGTCCTCTTTTGGGGATAAAACAGGTATTTGTGGGTGAAAAGGTCCTATTTGAAGGGGGAAAGCTGGTATTTCTTGGAGAAGATGTGATATATTTGGGAGAAATGTGGCATGTCTGGAAGAAACTGTCCTATTTTGGGGATAAAAGAGGTATTTGTGGGTGAAAAGGTCCTATTTGAAGGGGGAAAGCTGGTATTTCTTGGAGAAGATGTGATATATTTGGGAGAAATGTGGCATGTCTGGAAGAAACTGTCCTATTTGAGGGATAAAAGAGGTATTTGTGGGTGAGAAGGTCCTATTTGAAGGGGGAAAGCTGGTATTTCTTGGAGAAGATGTGATATATTTGGGAGAAATGTGGCATTTCTGGAAGAAACTGTCCTCTTTTGGGGATAAAAGAATTTTTTGTGGGTGAAAAGGTCCTATTTGAAGAGGGAAACCTGGTATTTCTTGGAGAAGGTGTGATATGTTTGGGAGAAATGTGGCCTTTCTGGCAGAAACTGTCCTCTTTTGGGGATAAAAGTGGTATTTGTGGGTGATAAGGTCCTATTTGAAGGGGGAACCCTGGTATTTCTTGGAGAAGATGTGATACATTTGGGAGAAATGTGGCATGTCTGGAAGAAACTGTCCTATTTTGGGGATAAAAGAGGTATTTGTGGGTGAAAAGGTCCTATTTGAAGGGGGAAACGTGGCATTTCTTGGAGAAGATGTGATCTATTCGGGAGATATGCGGCCATTCTGGAAGAAACTGTCCTCTTTTGGGGATAAAAGAGGTATTTGTGGGTGAAAAGGTCCTATTTGAAGGGGGAAAGCTGGTATTTCTTGGAGAAGATGTGATATATTTGCGAGAAATGTGGCATGTCTGGAAGAAACTGTCCTATTTGAGGGGTAAAAGAGGTATTTGTGGGTGAAAAGGTCGGATTTGAAGGGGGAACCCTGGTATTTCTTGGAGAAGATGTGATATATTTGGGAGAAATCAGGCATTTCTGGACGAAACTGTCCTATTTTGGGGATAAAAGATTTTTTTTTGGGTGAAAAGTTCCTATTTGAAGGGGGAAACCAGGTATTTCTTGGAGAAGATGTGATATGTTTGGGAGAAATGTGGCATTTCTGGAAGAAACTGTCCTCTTATGGTGATAGAACAGGTATTAGTGGTTGAAAAGGTCCTATTTGAAGGGGGAAACCTGGTATTTCTTGGAGAAGATGTGATATATTTGGGAGAAATGTGACATGTCTGGCAGAAACTGACCTATTTGAGAGATAAAAGAGGTATTTGTGGGTGAAAAGGTCCTATTTGAAGGGGGAACCCTGGTATTTCTTGGAGAAGATGTGATCTATTTGGGAGAAATGTGGCATTTCTGGAAGAAAATGTCCAATTTGGGGGGAGAAGGCTGGTAGTTTTCGGTGAGAAGGTCCTATTTCAGGAGGAATCCTGGTATTTCTTGGAGAAGATGTGATATATTTGGGAGAAATGTGGCTTTTCCGGAAGAAACTGTCCTATTTGGGGGGAGATGGCAGGTAGTTTTGGGTGAGAAGGTCCTATTTCAGGAGGAATCCTGGCATTTCTTGGAGAAGATGTGATATATTTGGGAGAAATGTGGCATTTCTGGAGGAAAATGTCCAATTTGAGGGATAAAAGAGGTATTTGTGGGTGAAAAGGTCCTGTTTGAAAGGGGAAACCTTGTATTTCTTGGAAGGGATGTGATATATTTGGGAGAAATGTGGCATGTCTGGAAGAAAATGTCCTATTTGGGGGGAGAAGGGTGGTATTTGAGGAAGAAAAGTTCCTATTTCAGGAGGAATCCTGGTATTTCTTGGAGGAGATGTGATATGTTTGGGAGAAATGTGGCATGTCAGGAAGAAACTGTCCTGTTTTGGGGATCAAACAGGTATTTGTGGGTGAAAAGGTCCTATTTGAAGGGGGAAAGCTGGTATTTCTTGGAGAAGATGTGTTATGTTTGGGAGAAATGTGGCATTTCTGGGAGAAACTGTCCTCTTTTGGGGATAAAACAGGTATTTGTGGGTGACAAGGTCCTCTTTGAAGGGGGAAACCTGGTATTTCTATGAGAAGATGTGATATATTTGGGAGAAATGTGGCATGTCTGGAAGAAACTGTCCTCTTTTGGGGATAAAAGAGGTATTTGTGGGTGAAAAGGTCCTATTTGAAGGGGGAAAGCTGGTATTTCTTGGAGAAGATGTGATATATTTGGGAGAAATGTGGCATTTCTGGAAGAAAGTGTCCTCTTTTGGGGATAAAAGAGGTATTTGTGGGAGAAAAGGTCCTATTTGAAGGGGGAAACCTGGTATTTCTTGGAGAAGATGTGATCTATTTGGGAGAAATGTGGCATGTCTGGAAGAAACTGTCCTCTTTTGGGGATAAAAGAGGTATTTGTGGGTGAAAAGGTCCTATTTGAAGGGGGAAAGCTGGTATTTCTTGGAGAAGATGTGATATATTTGGGAGAAATGTGGCATGTCTGGAAGAAACTGTCCTATTTGGGGGGAGAAGCCTGCTATTAGTGGGTGAAAAGGTCCTATTTGAAGGGGGAAACCTGGTATTTCTTGGAGAAGATGTGATCTATTTGGGAGAAATGTGGCCTTTCTGGAAGAAACTGTCCTGTTTGGGGGGAAAAGGCTGGTATTTGTGGGAGAAAAGGTTCTCTTTCTGGAGGAATCCTGGTATTTCTTGGAGAAGATGTGATATATTTGGGAGAAATGTGGCATGTCTGGAAGAAACTGACCTCTTTGAGGGATAAAAGAGGTATTTGTGGGAGAAAAGTTCCTATTTGAAGGGGGAAAGCTGGTATTTCTTGGAGAAGATGTGATCTATTTCGGAGAAATGTGGTCTTTCTGGAAGAAAATGTCCAATTTGGGGGGAGAAGGCTGGTAGTTTTGGGTGAGAAGGTCCTATTTCAGGAGGAATCCTGGTATTTCTTGGAGAAGATGTGATCTATTTGGGAGAAATGTGGCCTTTCTGGATGAAAATGTCCAATTTGGGGGAAGAAGGCTGGTAGTTTTCGGTGAGAAGGTCCTATTTCAGGAGGAATCCTGGTATTTCTTGGAGAAGATGTGATGTATTTGGGAGAAATGTGGCATTTCTGGAAGAAACTGTCCTCTTTTGGGGATAAAAGAGGTATTTGTGGGTGAAAAGGTCCTATTTGAAGGGGGAAAGCTGGTATTTCTTGGAGAAGATGTGATATATTTGGGAGAAATGTGGCATTTCTGGAAGAAACTGTCCTATTTGGGGGAAGAAGCCTGCTATTTGTGGGTGAAAAGGTCCTATTTGAAGGGGGAAAGCTGGTATTTCTTGGAGAAGATGTGATCTATTTGGGAGAAATGTGGCCTTTCTGGAAGAAACTGTCCTGTTTGGGGGGAAAAGGCTGGTATTTGTGGGAGAAAAGGTTTTCTTTCTGGAGGAATCCTGGTATTTCTTGGAGAAGATGTGATATATTTGGGAGAAATGTGGCATGTCTGGAAGAAACTGA
Organism: Lophura swinhoii; assembly: GCA_030408155.1. Classification (NCBI taxonomy): domain Eukaryota; kingdom Metazoa; phylum Chordata; class Aves; order Galliformes; family Phasianidae; genus Lophura; species Lophura swinhoii. The sequence continues at coordinate 1,265,920 of CM059463.1, forward strand.
CCTATTTGAGGGATAAAAGAGGTATTTGTGGGTGAAAAGTTCCTATTTGAAGGGGGAAAGCTGGTATTTCTTGGAGAAGATGTGATCTATTTCGGAGAAATGTGGCCTTTCTGGAAGAAAATGTCCAATTTGGGGGGAGAAGGCTGGTAGTTTTGGGTGAGAAGGTCCTATTTCAGGAGGAATCCTGGTATTTCTTGGAGAAGATGTGATCTATTTGGGAGAAATGTGGCCTTTCTGGAAGAAAATGTCCAATTTGGGGGAAGAAGGCTGGTAGTTTTGGGTGAGAAGGTCCTATTTCAGGAGGAATCCTGGCATTTCTGGGGGGAAGATGTGATATATTTGGGAGAAATGTGGCATTTCTGGAAGAAACTGTCCTCTTTTGGGGATAAAAGTGGTATTTCATGGAGAAAAGTTCCTAATTCAAGGGGGAAACCTGGTATTTCTTGGAGGAGTTGTGATATATTTGGGAGAAATGTGGCATTTCTGGAAGAAACTGTCCCCTTTTGGGGATAAAAGAGGTATTTGTGGGAGAAAAGGTCCTATTTGAAGGGGGAACCCTGGTATTTCTTGGAGAAGATGTGATATATTTGGGAGAAATGTGGCATTTCTGGAAAAAACTGCCCTATTTTGGGGATAAAAGAGGTATTTGTGGGTGAGAAGGTCCTATTTGAAGGGGGAAACCGGATATTTCTTGGAGAAGATGTGATATATTTGGGAGAAATCTGGCATTCCTGGAAGAAACTGTCCTCTTTTGGGGATAAAAGAGGTATTTGTGGTTGAAAAGGTCCTATTTGAAGGGGGAAACATGGTATTTCTTGGAGAAGATGTGATATATTTGGGAGAAATGTGGCATTTCTGGAAGAAACTGTCCTCTTATGGGGATAGAACAGGTATTTGTGGGTGAAAAGTTCCTATTTCAGGAGGAATCCTGGTATTTCTTGGAGGAGACGTGATATGTTTGGGAGAAATGTGGCATGTCTGGAAGAAACTGTCCTCTTTTGGGAATAAAACAGGAATTTGTGGGTGAAAAGGTCCTATTTGAAGGGGGAAAGCTGGTATTTCTTGGAGAAGATGTGATATGTTTGGGAGAAATATGGCATTTCTGGAAGAAACTGTCCTCTTTTGGGGATAAAAGAGGTATTTGTGGGTGAAAAGGTCCTATTTGAAGGGGGAAACCTGTTATTTCTTGGAGAAGATGTGATCTATTTGGGAGAAATGTGGCATGTCTGGAAGAAACTGTCCTGTTTTGGGGATAAAAGAGGCATTTGTGGGTGAAAAGGTCCTATTTGAAGGGGGAAACCTGGTATTTCTTAGAGAAGATGTGATATATTTGGGAGAAATGTGGCATGTCTGGAAGAAACTGTCCTATTTTGGGGATAAAAGAGGTATTTGTGGGTGAAAAGTTCCTATTTGAAGGGGGAAAGCTGGTATTTCTTGGAGAAGATGTGATATATTTGGGAGAAATGTGGCATGTCCGGAAAAAACTGTCCTCTTTTGGGGATAAAAGAGGTATTTGTGGGTGAGAAGGTCCTATTTGAAGGGGGAAAGCTGGTATTTCTCGGAGAAGATGTGATATATTTGGGAGAAATCTGGCATGTCTGGAAGAAAATGTCCTCTTTTGGGGATAAAAGAGGTTTTTTTGGGGAAAAGGTCCTATTTGAAGGGGGAAAGCTGGTATTTCTTGGAGAAGATGTGATATATTTGGGAGAAATGTGGCATGTCTGGAAGAAAATGTCCTCTTTTGGGGATAAAACGGGTATTTGTGGGTGAAAAGGTCCTATTTGAAGGGGGAACCGTGGTATTTCTTGGAGGAGATGTGATCTATTTGGGAGAAATGTGCATGTCTGGAAGAAAATGTCCTCTTTTGGGGATAAAACAGGTATTTGTGGGTGAAAAGGTCCTATTTGAAGGGGGAAACGTGGTATTTCTTGGAGAAGATGTGATATATTCGGGAGAAATGTGGCATGTCTGGAAGAAACTGTCCTATTTTGGGGATAAAAGAGGTATTTGTGGGTGAAAAGGTCCTATTTGAAGGGGGAAACCTGGTATTTCTTGGAGAAGATGTGATATATTTGGGAGAAATGTGGCATGTCAGGAAGAAACTGTCCTATTTGAGGGATAAAAGAGGTATTTGTGGGTGAGAAGGTCCTATTTGAAGGGGGAAAGCTGGTATTTCTTGGAGAAGATGTGATATATTTGGGAGAAATGTGGCATTTCTGGAAGAAACTGTCCTCTTTTGGGGATAAAAGAATTTTTTGTGGGTGAAAAGGTCCTATTTGAAGGGGGAAACCTGGTATTTCTTGGAGAAGGTGTGATGTATTTGGGAGAAATGTGGCCTTTCTGGCAGAAACTGTCCTCTTTTGGGGATAAAAGATGTATTTGTGGGTGATAAGGTCCTATTTGAAGGGGGAACCCTGGTATTTCTTGGAGAAGATGTGATACATTTGGGAGAAATGTGGCATTTCTGGAAGAAACTGTCCTATTTGGGGGATAAAAGAGGTATTTGTGGGTGAAAAGGTCCTATTTGAAGGGGGAAACGTGGCATTTCTTGGAGAAGATGTGATCTATTCGGGAGAAATGCGGCCATTCTGGAATAAACTGTCCTCTTTTGGGGATAAAAGAGGTATTTGTGGGTGAAAAGGTCCTATTTGAAGGGGGAAACCTGGTATTTCTTGGAGAAGATGTGATCTATTTGGGAGAAATGTGGCATGTCTGGAAGAAACTGTCCTATTTGGGGGATAAAAGAGGTATTTGTGGGTGAGAAGGTCCTATTTGAAGGGGGAAACCTGGTATTTCTTGGAGAAGATGTGATGTATTTGGGAGAAATGTGGCATTTCTGGAAGAAACTGTCCTCTTTTGGGGATAAAAGAGGTATTTGTGGGTGAAAAGGTCCTATTTGAAGGGGGAAAGCTGGTATTTCTTGGAGAAGATGTGATATATTTGGGAGAAATGTGGTATTTCTGGAAGAAACTGTCCTATTTGGGGGAAGAAGCCTGCTATTTGTGGGTGAAAAGGTCCTATTTGAAGGGGGAAAGCTGGTATTTCTTGGAGAAGATGTGATCTATTTGGGAGAAATGTGGCCTTTCTGGAAGAAACTGTCCTGTTTGGGGGGAAAAGGCTGGTATTTGTGGGAGAAAAGGTTTTCTTTCTGGAGGAATCCTGGTATTTCTTGGAGAAGATGTGATATATTTGGGAGAAATGTGGCATGTCTGGAAGAAACTGACCTTTTTGAGGGATAAAAGAGGTATTTGTGGGTGAAAAGGTCCTATTTGAAGGGAGAAAGCTGGTATTTCTTGGAGAAGATGTGATATATTTGGGAGAAATGTGGCATTTTTGGATGAAACTGTCCTCTTTTGGGGATAAAAGAGGTATTTGTGGGTGAAAAGGTCCTATTTGAAGGGGGAAACCTGTTATTTCTTGGAGAAGATGTGACATATTTGGGAGAAATGTGGCATGTCAGGAAGAAACTGTCCTATTTTGGGGATAAAACAGGTATTTGTAGGTGAAAACGTTGTATTAGAAGGGGGAAACGTGGTATTTCTTGGAGAAGATGTGATCTATTTGGGAGAAATGTGGCATGTCAGGAAGAAAATGTCCTCTTTTGGGGATAAAACAGGTATTTGTGGGTGAAAAGGTCCTATTTGAAGGGGGAAAGCTGGTATTTCTTGGAGAAGATGTGATATATTTGGGAGAAATGTGGCATGTCAGGAAGAAACTGTTTTATTTTGGGGATAAAAGAGGTATTTGTGGGTGAAAAGGTCCTATTTGAAGGGGGAAACCTGGTATTTCTTGGAGAAGATGTGATCTATTTGGGAGAAATGTGGCATGTGAGGAAGAAACTGTCCGATTTTGGGGATAAAAGAGGTATTTGTGAGTGAAAAGGTCTTATTACAAGGGGGAAACCTGGTATTTCTTGGAGAAGATGTGATATATATTTTGGAGTAGTGTGGCATTTCTGGAAGAAAATGTCCTGTTTGAGCGATAATACAGGTATTTGAGGGAGAAAAGGTCCTATTTGAAGGGGGAAACGTGGTATTTCTTGGAGAAGATGTGGTATATATGGGAGAAATGTGGCATTTCTGGAAGAAACTGTCCTCTTTTGGGGATAAAAGAGGTAAAACTACCAGCTTTTCCCCTTCAAATAGGACCTTTTCACCCACAAATTCCTGTATTATCCCTCAAATAGGACAGTTTCTTCCAGACATGCCACATTTCTCCCAAATTTATCACATCTTCTCGAAGAAATACCAGGATTCCACCTGAAATAGGACATTTTCACCCACAAATACCTCTTTTATCCCCAAAAGAGGACACTTTCTTCCAGAAATGCCACATTTCTCCCAAATATATCACATCTTCTCCAAGAAATACCAGCTTTCCCCATTCAAATAGGACCTTTTCACCCACAAATACCTCTTTTATCCCTCAAATAGGTCAGTTTCTTCCAGACATGCCACATTTCTCCCAAATATATCACATCTTCTCCAAGAAATACCAGGATTCCTCCAGAAAGAGGACCTTTTCTCCCACAAATACCAGCCTTCTCCCCCCAGACAGGACAGTTTCTTCCAGAAATGCCACATTTCTCCCAAATATATCACATCTTCTCCAAGATATACCAGGTTTCCCCCTTCAAATAGGACCTTTTCACCCACAAATACCACTTTTATCCCCAAAAGAGGACAGTTTCTTCCAGAAATGCCACATTTCTCCCAAATAGATCACATCTTCTCCAAGAAATACCAGGTTTCCCCCTTCAAATATGAACTTTTCACCCACAAAAAATTCTTTTATCCCCAAAATAGGACAGTTTCGTCCAGAAATGCCTGATTTCTCCCAAATATATCACATCTTCTCCAAGAAATACCAGGTTTCCCCCTTCAAATAGGACATTTTCACCCACTAATAGCAGGCTTCTCCCCCCAAATAGGACAGTTTCTTCCAGAAATGCCACATTTCTCCCAAATATATCACATCTTCTCCAAGAAATACCAGCTTTCCCCCTTCAAATAGGACCTTTTCTCCCACAAATACCAGCCTTTTCGCCCCAAATAGGACAGTTTCTTCCAGACATGCCACATTTCTCCCAAATATATCACATCTCCTCCAAGAAATACCAGCTTTCCCCCTACAAATTGGACCTTTTCTCCCACAAATACCTGTTTTATCCCCAAAACAGGACACTTTCTTCCAGAAATGCCACATTTCTCCCAAATATATCACGTCTTCTCCAAGAAATACCAGGTTTCACCCTTCAAATAGGACCTTTTCACCCACAAATACCTCTTTGATCCCCAAAAGAGGACAGTTTCTTCCAGACATGCCACATTTCTCCCAAATATATCACATCTTCTCATAGAATTACCAGCTTTCCCCCTTCAAATAGGACCTTTTCACCCACAAATACCTGTTTTATCCCCAAAAGAGGACAGTTTCTTCCAGAAATGCCACATTTCTCCCAAATAGATCACATCTTCTCAAAGAAATGCCACGTTTCCCCATTCAAATAGGACCTTTTCACCCACAAATACCTGTTTGATCCCAAAAATAGTACAGTTTCTTCCAGAAATTGCACATTTCTCCCAAACATATCACATCTCCTCCAAGAAATACCAGGATTCCTCCTGAAATAGGAACTTTTCTTCCTCAAATACCACCCTTCTCCCCCCAAATAGGACATTTTCTTCCAGACATGTCACATTTCTCCCTAATATATCACATCTTCTCCAAGAAATACCAGGTTTTCCCCTGGAAATAGGACCTTTTCACCCTCAAATACCTGTTCTATCCCTCAAATTGGACAGTTTCTTCCAGAAATGCCACATTTCTCCCAAATATATCACATCTTCTCCAAGAAATACCAGGGTTCCCCCTTCAAATAGGACCTTTTCTCCCACAAATACCTCTTTTATCCCTCAAATTGGACATTTTCTTCCAGAAATACCACATATCTCCCAAATATATCACAACTCCTCCAAGAAATACCAGCTTTCCCCCTTGAATTAGGACCTTTTCTCCATGAAATATCTCTTTTATAACCAAAAGAGGACATTTTCTTCCAGACATGCCACATTTCTCCCAAATATATCACATCTTCTCCAAGAAATACCACGTTTCCCCCTTCAAATAGGACCTTTTCAACCACTAATACCTCTTTTATCCCCAAAAGAGGACAGTTTCTTCCAGAAATGCCACATTTCTCCCAAATACATCACATCTTCTCCAAGAAATGCCTGGTTTCCTCCTGAAATAGGACCTTCTCACCCAAAACTGCCAGCCTTCTCCCCCCAAATAGGACATTTTCTTCCAGAAAGGCCACATTTCTCCCAAATATAGAACATCTTCTCCATGAAATACCACGTTTCCCCCTTCAGATAGGACCTTCTCACCGAAAACTACCAGCCTTCTCCCCCCAAATTGGACATTTTCTTCCAGAAATGCCACATTTCTCCCAAATAGATCACATTTTCTCCAAGAAATACCTGCTTTCCCCCTTCAAATAGGACCTTTTCTCCCACAAATACCTCTTTGATCCGCCAAATAGGACAGTTTCTTCCAGACATGCCACATTTCTCTTAAATATATCACATCTTCTCCAAGAAATACCAGCTTTCCCCCTTCAAATAGGACCTTTTCACCCACAAATACCTCTTTTATCCCCAAAAGAGGACAGTTTCTTCCAGACATGCCACATTTCTCCCAAATAGATCACATCTTCTCCAAGAAATACCAGCTTTCCCCCTTCAAATAGGACCTTTTCACCCACAAATACCTCTTTTATCCCCAAAAGAGGACAGTTTCTTCCAGAAAGGCCACAGTTCTCCCAAATAGATCACATCTGCTCCAAGAAATACCAGCTTTCCCCCTTCAAATAGGACCTTTTCACCCACAAATACCTCTTTTATCCCCAAAAGAGGACAGTTTCTTCCATACATGCCACATTTCTCCCAAACATATCACATCTTCTCCAAGAAATACCAGCTTTCCCCCTTCAAATAGGACCTTTTCACCCACAAAAAATTCTTTTATCCCCAAAGTAGGACAGATACTTCCAGACATCCCTGATTTCTCCCAAGTATATCAAATCTTCTCCAAGAAATACCACGTTTCCCCCTTCAAATAGGACCTTTTCACCCACAAATACCTCTTTTATCCCTCAAATAGGACAGTTTCTTCCAGACATGCCACATTTCTCCCAAATATATCACATCTTCTCCAAGAAATACCAGGATTCCTCCTGAAAGAGGACCTTTTCTACCACAAATACCAGCCTTCTCCCCAAAATAGGACAGTTTCTTCCAGAAAGGCCACATTTCTCCCAAATAGATCACATCTTCTCCAAGAAACACCACGTTTCCCCCTTTAAATAGGACCTTTTCACCCACAAATACCTCTTTTATCCCCAAAAGAGGACAGTTTCTTCCAGAAATGCCATATTTCTCCCAAACATATCACATCTTCTCCAAGAAATACCAGCTTTCCCCCTTCAAATAGGACCTTTTCACCAACAAATACCTGTTTTATCCCCAAAAGAGGACAGTTTCTTCCAGAAATGCCACATTTCTCCCAAACATATCACATCTCCTCCAAGAAATACCAGGATTCCTCCAGAAATAGGAACTTTTCTCCCACAAATACCACACTTCTACCCCCAAATAGGACATTTTCTTCCAGACATGCCACATTTCTCCCAAATATATCTCATCTTCTCCAAGAAATACCAGGTTTTCCCCTGGAAATAGGACCTTTTCACCCACAAATACCTGATTAATCTCCAAAAGAGGACAGTTTCTTCCAGAAATGCCACATTTCCCCCAAATAGATCACATCTTCTCCAAGAAATACCAGCTTTTCCCCCTCAAATAGGACCTTTTCACCCACAAATACCTCTTTGATCCCCGGAAAATAGGACAGTTTCTTCCTGACATGCCACATTTCTCCCAAATAGATCACATCTTCTCCAAGAAATACCAGCTTTTCCCCCTCAAATAGGACCTTTTCACCCACAAATACCTCTTTGATCCCCGGAAAATAGGACAGTTTCTTCCAGACTTGCCACATTTCTCCCAAATAGATCACATCTTCTCCAAGAAATACCACGTTTCCCCCTTCAAATAGGACCTTTTCACCCACAAATACCTCTTTTATCCCCAAAAGAGGACATTTTCTGCCAGAAATGCCACATTTCTCCCAAATATATCACATCTTCTCCAAGATATACCAGGATTCCTCCTGAAATAGTAACTTTTCTCCCGCAAATACCAGCCTTCTCCCCCCAAATTGAACTTTTTCTTCCTGACATGCCACATTTCTCCCAAATAGATCACATCTTCTTCAGGAAATACCAGCTTTCCCCCTTCAAATAGGAACCTTTCACCCCAAATACCTCTTTTATCCCCACAATACGACAGTTTCTTCCAGAAATGCCACATTTCTCCCAAATAGATCACATCTTCTCCAAGAAATACCAGCTTTCCCCCATCAAATAGGACCTTTTCACCCACAAATACCTGTTTGATCCCCAAAAGAGGACAGTTTCTTCCAGAAATGCCACATTTCTCCCAAATAGATCACATCTTCTCCAAGAAATACCAGGGTTCCCCCTTCAAATAGGACCTTTTCACCCACAAATACCTCTTTTTTCCCCAAAATACGACAGTTTCTTCCAGAAATGCCACATTTCTCCCAAATAGATCACATCTTCTCCAAGAAATACCACGTTTCCCCCTCGAAATAGGACCTTTTCAACCACAAATACCTCTTTTATCCCCAAAAGAGGACAGTTTCTTCCAGAAATGCCACATTTCTCCCAAATAGATCACATCTTCTCCAAGAAATACCAGGTTTCCCCCTGAAAATAAGAACTTTTCACCCACAAATACCTCTTATATGCCCAAAAGAGGACAGTTTCTTCCAGAAAGGCCACATTTCTCCCAAATAGATCACATCTTCTCCAAGAAATACCAGGTTTCCCCCTTCAAATAGGACCTTTTCACCCACAAATACCTCTTTTATCCCCAAAATAGGACAGTTTCTTCCAGAAATGCCACATTTCTCCCAAATATATCACATCTTCTCCAAGAAATACCAGCTATCCCACTTCAAATTGGACCTTTTCACCCACAAACACCTGTTTTATCCCCAAAAGAGGACAGTTTCTTCCAGAAAGGCCACATTTCTCCCAAATATATCACATCTTCTCCAAGAAATACCAGGATTCCCCCTTCAAATAGGACCTTTTCACCCACAAGTACCTCTTTTATCCCCAAAAGAGGACAGTTTCTTCCAGACTTGCCACATTTCTCCCAAATAGATCACATCTTATCCAAGAAATACCAGGATTCCTCCTGAAATAGGAACTTTTCTCCCAGAAATACCAGCCTTCTGCAACCAAATTGGACTATTTCTTGCAGAAATGCCACATATCTCCCAAATATATCACATCTTCTCCAAGAAATACCAGGGTTCCCCCTTCAAATACGACCTTTTCACCCACAAATACCTCTTTGATCCCCAAAAGAGGACAGTTTCTTCCAGACATGCCTGATTTCTCCCAAATATATCACTTCTTCTCCAAGAAATACCACGTTTCCCCCTTCAAATAGGACCTTTTCACCCACAAATACCTCTTTTATCCCCAAAAGAGGACATTTTCTGCCAGAAATGCCACATTTCTCCCAAATATATCACATCTTCTCCAAGATATACCAGGATTCCTCCTGAAATAGGAACTTTTCTCCCGCAAATACCAGCCTTCTCCCCCCAAATTGAACTTTTTCTTCCAGAAATGCCACATTTCTCCCAAATAGATCACATCTTCTTCAGGAAATACCAGCTTTCCCCCTTCAAATAGGAACCTTTCACCCCAAATACCTCTTTTATACCCACAATACGACAGTTTCTTCCAGAAATGCCACATTTCTCCCAAATAGATCACATCTCCTCCAAGAAATACCAGCTTTCCCCCTTCAAATAGGACCTTTTCACCCACAAATACCTCTTTTATCCCCAAAAGAGGACAGTTTCTTCCAGAAATGCCACATTTCTCCCAAATAGATCACATCTTCTCCAAGAAATACCAGGTTTCCCCCTTCAAATAGGACCTTTTCACCCACAAATACCTCTTTTTTCCCCAAAATACGACAGTTTCTTCCAGAAATGCCACATTTCTCCCAAATATATCACATCTTCTCCAAGAAATACCAGCTTTCTCCCTTCAAATAGGACCTTTTCACCCACAAGTACCTCTTTTATCCCCACAATACGACAGTTTCTTCAAGAAAGGCCACATTTCTCCCAAATAGATCACATCTTCTCCAAGAAATACCACGTTTCCCCCTTCAAATAGGACCTTTTCACCCACAAATACCTCTTTGATCCCCAAAAGAGGACAGTTTCTTCCTGACATGCCACATTTCTCGCAAATAGATCACATCTTCTCCAAGAAATACCAGCTTTCCCCCTTCAAATAGGAACGTTTCACCCACAAATACCTCTTTTTTCCCCAAAATAGGACAGTTTCTTCCAGACATGCCACATTTCTCCCAAATATATCACATCTTCCCCAAGAAATACCAGGTTTCCCCCTTCAAATAGGACCTTTTCACCCACAAGTACCTCTTTAATCCCAAAAATAGGACAGTTTCTTCCAGACATGCCAGATTTCTCCCAAATATATAACATCTTCTCCAAGAAATACCAGGATTCCTCCTGAAATAGGAACTTTTCTCCCACAAATACCTGTCTTCTCCTCCCAAATTGCACTTTTTCTTCCAGAAATGCCACATTTCCCCCAAATAGATCACATCTTCTCCAAGAAATACCAGGGTTCCCCCTTCAAATAGGACCTTTTCACCCACAAATACCTCTTTTATCCCCAAAATAGGACAGTTTCTTCCAGACATGCCACATTTCTCCCAAATATATCACATCTTCTCCAAGAAATACCAAGTTTCCCCCTTCAAATAGGACCTTTTCACCCACAAATACCTCTTTCATCCCCAAAATAGGACAGTTTCTTCCAGAAATGCCACATTTCTCCCAAATAGATCACATCTTCTCCAAGAAATACCAGGTTTCCCCCTTCAAATAGGACCTTTTCACCCACAAATACCTGTTTTATCCCCAAAAGAGGACAGTTTCTTCCTGACATGCCACATTTCTCCCAAATAGATCACATCTTCTCCAAGAAATACCAGGTTTCCCCCTTCAAATAGGACCTTTTCACCCACAAATACCTCTTTTTTCCCCAAAATAGGACAGTTTCTTCCAAACATGGCACATTTCTCCCTAATAGATCACATCTTCTCCAAGAAATACCAGGTTTCCCCCTTCAAATAGGACCTTTTCACCCACGAATACCTCCTTTATCCCCGGAAAATAGGACAGTTTCTTCCAGACATGGCACATTTCTCCCAAATAGATCACATCTTCTCCAAGAAATACCAGGTTTCCCCCTTCAAATAGGACCTTTTCACCCACAAATACCTCTTTTTTCCCCAAAATAGGACAGTTTCTTCCAGACATGGCACATTTCTCCCAAATAGATCACATCTTCTCCAAGAAATACCAGGTTTTCCCCCTCAAATAGGACCTTTTCACCCACGAATACCTCTTTTATCCCCGGAAAATAGGACAGTTTCTTCCAGACATGGCACATTTCTCCCAAATAAATCACATCTTCTCCAAGAAATACCAGGTTTCCCCCTTCAAATAGGACCTTTTCACCCACAAATACCTCTTTTTTCCCCAAAATAGGACAGTTTCTTCCAGACATGGCACATTTCTCCCAAATAGATCACATCTTCTCCAAGAAATACCAGCTTTCCCCCTTCAAATAGGACCTTTTCACCCACAAATACCTGTTTTATCCCCAAAATAGGACATTTTCTGTCGGAAACGCCAGATTTCTTCCAAATACATCACATCTTCTCCAAGAAATACCAGGATTCCTCCTGAAATAGGAACTTTTCTCCCACAAATACCTGCCTTCTCCCCCCAAATTGGACTATTTCTTCCAGAAATGCCACATTTCTCACAAATATATCACATCTTCTCCAAGAAATACCACGTTTCCCCCTCGAAATAGGACCTTTTCTCCCACAAATACCTCTTTTATCCCCTAAATACGACAGTTTCTTCCAGAAATGCCACATTTCTCCCAAATATAGCACATCTTTTCCTAGAAATACCAGGTTTCTCCCTCGAAATAGGACCTTTTCACCCACAAATGCCTGTTTTATCCCCAAAATAGGACAGTTTCATCCTGAAATGCCACATTTCTCCCAAATAGATCACATCTTCTCCAAGAAATACCAGGGTTCCCCCTTCAAATAGGACCTTTTCACCCACAAATACCTCTTTTATCCCCAAAATACGACAGTTTCTTCCAGACATGCCACATTTCTCCCAAATAGATCACATCTTCTCCAAGAAATACCACGTTTCCCCCTTCAAATAGAACCTTTTCACCCACAAATACCTCTTTTATCCCCAAAATACGACAGTTTCTTCCAGAAATGCCACATTTCTCCCAAACATATCACATCTTCTTCAAGAAATAACAGCTTTCCCCCTTCAAATAGGACCTTATCCCCAAAAAAACCTCTTTTATCCCCAAAAGAGTACAGTTTCTTCCAGGAATGCCAGATTTCTCCCAGATATACCAAATCTTCTCCAAGAAATACCAGCTTTCCCCCTTCAAATAGGACCTTTACTCCTACAAATACCTCTTTTATCCCCAAAATAGGAATGTTTATGCCATACATGCCATATTTCTCCCAAATATACCTCATCTTCTCCATGAAATACCAGCTTTCCCCCTTCAAATAGGACCTTTTCACCCACAAATACCTGTTTCATCCCCAAAAGAGGACAGTTTCTTCCAGAAATGCCACATTTCTCCCAAATACATCACATCTTCTCCAAGAAATACCAGGTTTCCCCCTTCAAATAGGACCTTTTCTCCCACAAATACCTGTATTATCCCTCAAATAGGACATTTTCTTCCAGAAATGCCACATTTCTCCCAAATAGATCACATCTCCTTCCAGAAATACCAGCTTTCCCCCTGGAAATAGGACCTTTTCTCCCACAAATACCTCTTTTATCCCCAAAAGAGGACAGTTTCTTCCAGAAATGGCACTTTTCTCCCAAATATATCACATCTTCTCCAAGAAATACCAGGTTTCCCCCTTCAAATAGGACCTTTTCACCCACAAATACATCTTTTATCCCCAAAAGAGGACAGTTTCTTCAAGAAATGCCATATTTCTCCCAAATATATCACATCTTCTCCAAGAAATACCAGGTTTCCCCCTTCAAATAGGAACTTTTCGCCCACAAATACCTCTTTTATCCCCAAAACAGGACAGTTTCTTCCAGAAATGCCACATTTCTCCCAAATATATCACATCTTCTCAAAGAAATGCCACGTTTCCCCCTCGAAATAGGACCTTTTCACCCACAAATACCTCTTTTATCCCCAAAAGAGGACAGTTTCTTCCAGACATGCCACATTTCTCCCAAATATATCACATCTTCTCCAAGAAATACCAGGTTTCCCCCTTCAAATAGGACCTTATCACCCACAAATACCACTTTTATCCCCAAAAGAGGACAGTTTCTGCCAGACATGCCACATTTCTCCCAAATAGATCACATCTTCTCCAAGAAATACCAGCTTTCCCCCTTCAAATAGGACCTTTTCACCCACAAATACCTCTTTTATCCCCAAAAGAGGACAGTTTCTTCCACAAATGCCACATTTCTCCAAAATATAACACATCTTCTCCAAGAAATACCAGGTTTCCCCCTTCAAATAGGACCTTTTCACCCACAAATACCTCTTTATCCCTCAAAAAGGACATTTTCTTCCAGACATGCCACATTTCTCCCAAATATATCACATCTTCTCCAAGAAATACCTGCTTTCCCCCTTCAAATAGGACCTTTTCTCCCACAAATACCAGCCTTCTCCCCCCAAATAGGACAGTTTCTTCCAGAAATGCCACATTTCTCCCAAACATATCACATCTTCTCCAAGAAATACCAGGTTTCCCCCTTCAAATAGGACCTTTTCACCCACAAATACCTCTTTTATCCCCAAAAGAGGACAGTTTCTTCCTCACATGCCACATTTCTCCCAAATATATCACATCTTCACCAAGAAATACCAGGTTTCCCCCTTCAAATAGGACCTTTTCACCCACAAATACCTGTTTTATCCCCCAAAGAGGACAGTTTCTTCAAGAAATGCCACATTTCTTCCAAATAGATCACATCTTCTCCAAGAAATACCAGGTTTCCCTCTTCAAATAGGACCTTTTCTCCCACAAATACCAGCCTTCTCCCCCCAAATAGGACAGTTTCTTCCAGACATGCCACATTTCTCCCAAATATATCACATCTCCTTCAAGAAATACCAGCTTTCCCCCTTCAAATAGGACCTTTTCACCCACAAATACCTCTTTGATCCCCGGAAAATAGGACAGTTTCTTCCAGAAATGCCACATTTCTCCCAAATAGATCACATCTTCTCCAAGAAATACCAGGATTCCTCCTGAAATAGGAACTTTTCTCCCAGAAATACCAGCCTTCTGCAACCAAATTGGACTTTTTCTTGCAGAAATGCCACATTTCTCCCAAATATATCACAACTTCTCCAAGAAATACCAGGGTTCCCCCTTCAAATACGACCTTTTCACCCACAAATACCTCTTTGATCCCCAAAAGAGGACAGTTTCTTCCAGACATGCCACATTTCTCCCAAATATATCACATCTTCTCCAAGAAATACCACGTTTCCCCCTTCAAATAGGACCTTTTCACCCACAAATACCTCTTTTATCCCCAAAAGAGGACATTTTCTGCCAGAAATGCCACATTTCTCCCAAATATATCACATCTTCTCCAAGATATACCAGGATTCCTCCTGAAATAGGAACTTTTCTCCCGCAAATACCAGCCTTCTCCCCCCAAATTGAACTTTTTCTTAAAGAAATGCCACATTTCTCCCAAATAGATCACATCTTCTTCAGGAAATACCAGCTTTCCCCCTTCAAATAGGAACCTTTCACCCCAAATACCTCTTTTATACCCACAATACGACAGTTTCTTCCAGAAATGCCACATTTCTCCCAAATAGATCACATCTCCTCCAAGAAATACCAGCTTTCCCCCATCAAATAGGACCTTTTCACCCACAAATACCTCTTTTATCCCCAAAAGAGGACAGTTTCTTCCAGAAATGCCACATTTCTCCCAAATAGATCACATCTTCTCCAAGAAATACCAGGTTTCCCCCTTCAAATAGGACCTTTTCACCCACAAATACCTCTTTTTTCCCCAAAATACGACAGTTTCTTCCAGAAATGCCACATTTCTCCCAAATATATCACATCTTCTCCAAGAAATACCAGCTTTCTCCCTTCAAATAGGACCTTTTCACCCACAAGTACCTCTTTTATCCCCACAATACGACAGTTTCTTCAAGAAAGGCCACATTTCTCCCAAATAGATCACATCTTCTCCAAGAAATACCACGTTTCCCCCTTCAAATAGGACCTTTTCACCCACAAATACCTCTTTGATCCCCAAAAGAGGACAGTTTCTTCCTGACATGCCACATTTCTCGCAAATAGATCACATCTTCTCCAAGAAATACCAGCTTTCCCCCTTCAAATAGGAACGTTTCACCCACAAATACCTCTTTTTTCCCCAAAATAGGACAGTTTCTTCCAGACATGCCACATTTCTCCCAAATATATCACATCTTCCCCAAGAAATACCAGGTTTCCCCCTTCAAATAGGACCTTTTCACCCACAAGTACCTCTTTAATCCCAAAAATAGGACAGTTTCTTCCAGACATGCCAGATTTCTCCCAAATATATCACATCTTCTCCAAGAAATACCAGGATTCCTCCTGAAATAGGAACTTTTCTCCCACAAATACCTGTCTTCTCCTCCCAAATTGCACTTTTTCTTCCAGAAATGCCACATTTCCCCCAAATAGATCACATCTTCTCCAAGAAATACCACGTTTCCCCCTCGAAATAGGACCTTTTCACCCACAAATACCTCTTTTATCCCCAAAATAGGACAGTTTCTTCCAGAAATGCCACATTTCTCCCAAATATATCACATCTTCTCCATGAAATACCAGGATTCCCCCTTCAAATAGGACCTTTTCACCCACAAATACCTCTTTTATCCCCAAAAGAGGACAGTTTCTTCCAGAAATGCCACATTTCTCCCAAATATATCACATCTTCTCCAAGAAATACCAGGGTTCCCCCTTCAAATAGGACCTTTTCACCCACAAATACCTCTTTTATCCCCAAAATAGGACAGTTTCTTCCAGAAATGCCACATTTCTCCCAAATAGATCACATCTTCTCCAAGAAATACCAACTTTCCCCCTTCAAATAGGACCTTTTCACCCACAAATACCTCTTTCATCCCCAAAATAGGACAGTTTCTTCCAGAAATGCCACATTTCTCCCAAATAGATCACATCTTCTCCAAGAAATACCAGGTTTCCCCCTTCAAATAGGACCTTTTCACCCACAAATACCTGTTTTATCCCCAAAATATGACAGTTTCTTCCTGACATGCCACATTTCTCCCAAATAGATCACATCTTCTCCAAGAAATACCAGGTTTCCCCCTTCAAATAGGACCTTTTCACCCACAAATACCTCTTTTTTCCCCAAAATAGGACAGTTTCTTCCAAACATGGCACATTTCTCCCAAATAGATCACATCTTCTCCAAGAAATACCAGGTTTCCCCCTTCAAATAGGACCTTTTCACCCACGAATACCTCTTTTATCCCCGGAAAATAGGACAGTTTCTTCCAGACATGGCACATTTCTCCCAAATAGATCACATCTTCTCCAAGAAATACCAGGTTTCCCCCTTCAAATAGGACCTTTTCACCCACAAATACCTCTTTTTTCCCCAAAATAGGACAGTTTCTTCCAGACATGGCACATTTCTCCCAAATAGATCACATCTTCTCCAAGAAATACCAGCTTTTCCCCCTCAAATAGGACCTTTTCACCCACGAATACCTCTTTTATCCCCGGAAAATAGGACAGTTTCTTCCAGACATGGCACATTTCTCCCAAATAAATCACATCTTCTCCAAGAAATACCAGGTTTCCCCCTTCAAATACGACCTTTTCACCCACAAATACCTCTTTTTTCCCCAAAATAGGACAGTTTCTTCCAGACATGGCATATTTCTCCCAAATAGATCACATCTTCTCCAAGAAATACCAGCTTTCCCCCTTCAAATAGGACCTTTTCACCCACAAATACCTGTTTTATCCCCAAAATAGGACATTTTCTGTCGGAAACGCCAGATTTCTTCCAAATATATCACATCTTCTCCAAGAAATACCAGGATTCCTCCTGAAATAGGAACTTTTCTCCCACAAATACCTGCCTTCTCCCCCCAAATTGGACTATTTCTTCCAGAAATGCCACATTTCTCACAAATATATCACATCTTCTCCAAGAAATACCACGTTTCCCCCTCGAAATAGGACCTTTTCTCCCACAAATACCTGTATTATCCCTCAAATAGGACATTTTCTTCCAGAAATGCCACATTTCTCCCAAATACATCACATCTCCTTCCAGAAATACCAGCTTTCCCCCTGGAAATAGGACCTTTTCTCCCACAAATACCTCTTTTATCCCCAAAAGAGGACAGTTTCTTCCAGAAATGGCACTTTTCTCCCAAATATATCACATCTTCTCCAAGAAATACCAGGTTTCCCCCTTCAAATAGGACCTTTTCACCCACAAATACATCTTTTATCCCCAAAAGAGGACAGTTTCTTCAAGAAATGCCATATTTCTCCCAAATATATCACATCTTCTCCAAGAAATACCAGGTTTCCCCCTTCAAATAGGACCTTTTCGCCCACAAATACCTCTTTTATCCCCAAAAGAGGACAGTTTCTTCCAGAAATGCCACATTTCTCCCAAATATATCACATCTTCTCAAAGAAATGCCACGTTTCCCCCTTCAAATAGGACCTTTTCACCCACAAATACCTCTTTTATCCCCAAAAGAGGACAGTTTCTTCCAGACATGCCACATTTCTCCCAAATATATCACATCTTCTCCAAGAAATACCAGGTTTCCCCCTTCAAATAGGACCTTTTCACCCACAAATACATCTTTTATCCCCAAAAGAGGACAGTTTCTGCCAGACATGCCACATTTCTCCCAAATATATCACATCTTCTCCAAGAAATACCAGGGCTCCCCCTTCAAATAGGACCTTCTCACCCACAAATACCTCTTTTATCCCCGGAAAATAGGACAGTTTCTTCCAGAAATGCCACATTTCTCCAAAATATAACACATCTTCTCCAAGAAATACCAGCTTTCCCCCTTCAAATAGGACCTTTTCACCCACAAATACCTCTTTATCCCTCAAAAAGGACATTTTCTTCCTGACATGCCACATTTCTCCCAAATATATCACATCTTCTCCAAGAAATACCTGCTTTCCCCCTTCAAATAGGACCTTTTCTCCCACAAATACCAGCCTTCTCCCCCCAAATAGGACAGTTTCTTCCAGAAATGCCACATTTCTCCCAAACATATCACATCTTCTCCAAGAAATACCAGGTTTCCCCCTTCAAATAGGACCTTTTCACCCACAAATACCTCTTTTATCCCCAAAAGAGGACAGTTTCTTCCAGAAATGCCACATTTCTCCCAAATATATCACATCTTCTCCAAGAAATACCAGGTTTCCCCCTTCAAATAGGACCTTTTCACCCACAAATACCTGTTTTATCCCCCAAAGAGTACAGTTTCTTCAAGAAATGCCACATTTCTTCCAAATAGATCACATCTTCTCCAAGAAATACCAGGTTTCCCTCTTCAAATAGGACCTTTTCACCCACAAATACCTCTTTTATCCCCAAAATTGGACAGTTTCTTCCAGACATGCCACATTTCTCCCAAATATATCACATCTCCTTCAAGAAATACCAGCTTACCCCCTTCAAATAGGACCTTTTCACCCACAAATACCTCTTTTATCCCCAAAACAGGACACTTTCTTCCAGAAATGCCACATTTCTCCCAAATATATCACATCTTCTCCAAGAAATACCAGGTTTCCCCCTTCAAATAGGACCTTTTCTCCCACAAATACCAGCCTTCTCCCCCCAAATAGGACAGTTTCTTCCAGACATGCCACATTTCTCCCAAATATAGCACATCTTCTCCAAGAAATACCAGGTTTCCCCCATAAAATAGGACCTTTTCACCCACTAATAGCAGGCTTCTCCCACAAATAGGACATATTCTTCCAGAAATGCCAGATTTCTCCCAAATAGATCACATCTTCTCCAAGAAATACCAGGTTTCCCTCTTCAAATAGGACCTTTTCACCCACAAATACCTCTTTGATCCCCAAAAGAGGACAGTTTCTTCCAGAAATGCCACATTTCTCCCAAATATATCACATCTCCTTCAAGAAATACCAGCTTTCCCCCTTCAAATAGGACCTTTTCACCCACAAATACCTGTTTTATCCCCAAAACAGGACAGTTTCTTCCAGGAATGCCAGATTTCTCCAAAAATATATCACATCTTCTCCAAGAAATACCACGTTTCCCCCTTGAAATAGGACCTTCTCACCCACAAATACCTGATTTATCCCCAAAATAGGACAGTTTTTTCCTGAAATGCCACATTCCTCCCAAATATATCGCATCTTCTCCAAGAAATACCAGGGTTCCCCCTTCAAATAGGACCTTTTCTCCCGCAAATACTTCTTTTATCCCCAAAAGAGGACAGTTTCTTCCAGAAATGCCACATTTCTCCCAAATATATCACAACTCCTCCAAGAAATACCAGGTTTCCCCCTTGAATTAGGAACTTTTCTCCATGAAATACCTCTTTTATCCACAAAAGAGGACAGTTTCTTCCAGAAAGGCCACTTTTCTCCCAAATATATATCATCTTCTCCAAGAAATACCAGGTTTCCCCCTTCAAATAGGACCTTTTCACGCACAAATACCTCTTTTATCCCCAAAAGAGGACAGTTTCTTCCAGAAATGCCACATTTCTCCCAAATATATCACATCTTCTCCAAGAAATGCCAGGATTCCTCCTGAAATAGGAACTTCTCACCCAAAACTACCAGCCTTCTCCCCCCAAATTGGACATTTTCTTCCAGAAAGGCCACATTTCTCCCAAATAGATCACATATTCTCCAAGACATACCAGCTTTCCCCCTGGAAATAGGACCTTTTCACCCACCAATACCTCTTTTATCCCCAAAAGAGGACAGTTTCTTCCAGAAATGCCACATTTCTCCCAAATACATCACATCTTCTCCAAGAAATACCAGCTTTCCCCCTTCAAATAGGACCTTTTCACCCACAAATACCTCTTTTATGCCCAAAAGAGGACAGTTTCTTCCAGAAAGGCCACATTTCTCCCAAATATATCACATCTTCTCCAAGAAATAACAGCTTTCCCCCTTGAAATACAACGTTTTCACCCACAAATACCTCTTTTATCCCCAAAACAGGACAGTTTCTTCCAGAAATGCCACATTTCTCCCAAATATACCACATCTTCTCCAAGAAATACCAGCTTTCCCCCTTCAAATAGGACCTTTTCACCCACAAATACCTCTTTATCCCTCAAATAGGACAGTTTCTTCCAGACATGCCACATTTCTCCCAAA
Source organism: Lophura swinhoii (assembly GCA_030408155.1). NCBI lineage: Eukaryota > Metazoa > Chordata > Aves > Galliformes > Phasianidae > Lophura > Lophura swinhoii. Next base: position 1,286,649 of record CM059463.1, read on the forward strand.
TATATCACATCTTCTCCAAGAAATAACTGCATTCCCCCTTCAAATAGGACCTTTTCTCCCACAAATACCAGCCTTCTCCCCCCAAATAGGACAGTTTCTTCCTCACATGCCACATTTCTCCCAAATATATCACATCTTCTCCAAGAAATACCAGCTTTCCCCCTTCAAATAGGACCTTTTCACCCACTAGTACCTCTTTTATCCCCATAAGAGGACAGTTTCTTCAAGAAATGCCACATTTCTCCCAAATAGATCACATCTTCTCCAAGAAATACCAGCTTTCCCCCTTCAAATAGGACCTTTTCACCCACAAATACCTCTTTTATCCCCAAAAGAGGACAGTTTCTTCCAGAAATGCCACATTTCTCCCGAATAGATCACATCTTCTCCAAGAAATGCCACGTTTCCCCCTTCAAATAGGACCTTTTCACCCACAAATACCTCTTTTATCCCCAAAATAGGACAGTTTCTTCCAGAAAGGCCACATTTCTCCCAAATATATCACATCTTCTCATAGAATTACCAGCTTTCCCCCTTCAAATAGGACCTTTTCACCCACAAATACCTCTTTTATCCACAAAAGAGGACAGTTTCTGCCAGAAATGCCACATTTCTCCCGAACATATCACATCTTCTCATAGAATTACCAGGTTTCCCCCTTCAAATAGGACCTTTTCACCCACAAATACCTCTTTTATCCCCAAAATAGGACATTTTCTTCCAGACATGCCACATTTCTCCCAAATAGATCACATCTTCTCCAAGAAATACCAGGTTTTCCCCTGGAAATAGGACCTTTTCACCCACACATACCTGTTCTATCCCCATAAGAGGACAGTTTCTTCCGGAAATGCCACATTTCTCCCAAATATATCACATCTTCTCCAAGAAATACCACGTTTCCCCCTTCAAATTGGAACTTTTCCCCAAAAAAACCTCTTTTATCCCCAAAAGAGGACAGTTTCTTCCTCACATGCCACATTTCTCCCAAATATATCACATCTTCTCCAAGAAATACCAGGTTTCCCCCTTCAAATAGGACCTTTTCAACCACAAATACCTCTTTTATCCCTCATATTGAACAAATTCTTCCAGAAATGCCAGATTTCTCCCAAATATATCACATCTTCTCCAAGAAATACCAGCTTTCCCCCTTCAAATAGGACCTTTTCACCCACAAATACCTCTTTTATCCCCAAAAGAGGACAGTTTCTTCCAGACATGCCACATTTCTCCCAAATACATCACATCTTCTCCAAGAAATACCAGCTTTCCCCCTTCAAATAGGAACTTTTCTCCCACAAATACCTCTTTTATCCCCAAAATAGGACAGTTTCTTCCAGAAATGCCACATTTCTCCCAAATATATCACATCTTCTCCAAGAAATACCAGGTTTCCCCCTTCAAATAGGACCTTTTCACCCACAAATACCTGTTCTATCCCCAAAATAGGACTGTTTCTTCCAGAAATGCCACATTTCTCCCAAAAATATCACATCTTCTCCAAGAAATACCAGGGTTCCCCCTTCAAATAGGACCTTTTCACCCACAAATACCTCTTTTATCCCCAAAAGAGGACAGTTTCTTCCAGACATGCCACATTTCTTCCAAATAGATCACATCTTCTCCAAGAAATAACAGGTTTCACCCTTCAAATAGGACCTTTTCACCCACAAATACCTCTTTTATCCCCAAAATAGGACAGTTTCTTCCAGAAATGCCACATTTCTCCAAAATATATCACATCTTCTCCAAGAAATAACAGCTTTCCCCCTTGAAATACAACGTTTTCACCCACAAATACCTCTTTTATCCCCAAAAGAGGACAGTTTCTTCCAGAAATGCCACATTTCTCCCAAATATACCACATCTTCTCCAAGAAATACCAGCTTTCCCCCTTCAAATAGGACCTTTTCACCCACAAATACCTCTTTATCCCTCAAATAGGACAGTTTCTTCCAGACATGCCACATTTCTCCCAAATATATCACATCTTCTCCAAGAAATACCTGCATTCCCCCTTCAAATAGGACCTTTTCTCCCACAAATACCAGCCTTCTCCCCCCAAATAGGACAGTTTCTTCCTCACATGCCACATTTCTCCCAAACATATCACATCTTCTCCAAGAAATACCACGTTTCCCCCTTCAAATAGGACCTTTTCACCCACAAATACCTGTTTTATCCCCAAAACAGGACACTTTCTTCCAGACATGCCACATTTCTCCCAAACATATCACATCTTCTCCAAGAAATATCAGGTTTCCCCCTTCAAATAGGACCTTTTCACCCACAAATACCTGTTTTATCCCCAAAATAGGACAGTTTCTTCCAGAAATGGCACATTTCTCCCAAACATAACACATCTCCTCCAAGAAATACCAGGATTCCTCCTGAAATAGGAACTTTTCTCCCATAAATACCACCCTTCTCCCCCCAAAAAGGACATTTTCTTCCAGACATGCCACATTTCTCCCAAATATATCACATCTTCTCCAAGAAATACCAGGTTTTCCCCTGGAAATAGGACCTTTTCACCCACAAATACCTGTTCTATCCTCATAAGAGGACAATTTCTTCCAGAAATGCCACATTTCTCCCAAATATATCACATCTTCTCCAAGAAATACCACGTTTCCCCCTTCAAATAGGACCTTTTCCCCAAAAAAACCTCTTTTATCCCCAAAAGAGGACAGTTTCTTCCAGACATGCCAGATTTCTCCCAAATATATCACATCTTCTCCAAGAAATACCAGGGTTCCCCCTTCAAATAGGACCTTCTCACCCACAAATTCCTCATTTACCCCAAAATAGGACAGTTTCTTCCAGAAATGCCACATTTCTCCCAAATAGATCACATCTTCTCCAAGAAATAACAGCTTTCCCCCTTCAAATAGGACCTTTTCTCCCACAAATACCTCTTTTATCCCCAAAATAGGACTGTTTCTTCCAGAAATGCCACATTTCTCCCAAATATATCACAACTCCTCCAAGAAATACCAGGTTTCCCCCTTGAATTAGGAACTTTTCTCCATGAAATACCTCTTTTATCCACAAAAGAGGACAGTTTCTTTCAGAAAGGCCACATTTCTCCCAAATATATATCATCTTCTCCAAGAAATACCAGGTTTCCCCCTTCAAATAGGACCTTTTCACCAACACATACCTCTTTTATCCCCAAAAGAGGACAGTTTCTTCCAGAAATGCCACATTTCTCCCAAATATATCACATCTTCTCCAAGAAATACCAGGTTTCCCCCTTCAAATAGGACCTTCTCACCCAAAACTACCAGCCTTCTCGCCCCAAATTGGACATTTTCTTCCAGAAAGGCCACATTTCTCCCAAATAGATCACATCTTCTCCAAGAAATACCAGCTTTCCCCCTTCAAGTAGGACCTTTTCACCCACAAATACCTCTTTTATCCCCAAAAGAGGACAGTTTCTTCCAGAAATGCCACATTTCTCCCAAATAGATCACATCTTCTCCAAGAAATACCAGCTTTCCCCCTTCAAATAGGACCTTTTCACCCACAAATACCTCTTTTATCCCCAAAATAGGACAGTTTCTTCCAGAAATGCCACATTTCTCCCAAATAGATCACATCTTCTCCAAGAAATAACAGCTTTCCCCCATGAAATACAACGTTTTCACCCACAAATACCTCTTTTATCCCCAAAAGAGGACAGTTTCTTCCTGACATGCCACATTTCTCCCAAATATATCACATCTTCTCCAAGAATTACCAGCTTTCCCCCTTCAAATAGGACGTTTTCACCCACAAATACCTGTTTTATCAACAAAATAGGACAGTTTTTTCCAGACATGCCACATTTCTCCCGAACATATCACATCTTCTCCAAGAAATACCAGGGTTCCCCCTTCAAATAGGACCTTTTCTCCCACAAATACCTCTTTTATCCCCAAAAGAGGACAGTTTCTTCCAGAAATGCCACATTTCTCCCAAATATACCACATCTTCTCCAAGAAATACCAGGTTTCCCCCTTCAAATAGGACCTTTTCACCCACAAATTCCTGTCTTATCCCCAAAATAGGACAGTTTCTTCCAGAAATGCCATATTTCTCCCAAACATATCACATCTTCTCCAAGAAATACCAGCTTTCCCCCTTCAAATAGGACCTTTTCACCCACAAATACCTGTTCTATCCTCATAAGAGGACAGTTTCTTCCAGAAAGGCCACATTTCTCCCAAATATATCACATCTTCTCCAAGAAATACCACGTTTCCCCCTTCAAATAGGACCTTTTCCCCAAAAAAACCTCTTTTATCCCCCAAATAGGACAGTTTCTTCCTGACATGCCACATTTCTCCCAAATATATCACATCTTCTCCAAGAAATACCACGTTTCCACCTTCAAATAGGACCTTTTCACCCAAAAATACCTCTTTTATCCCCAAAAGAGGACAGTTTCTTCCAGAAATGCCACATTTCTCCCAAATATAGCACATCTTCTCCAAGAAATACCAGGTTTCCCCCTTCAAATAGGACCTTTTCACCCACAAATACCTCTTTTATCCCCAAAATAGGACATTTTCCTCCAGAAATGCCACATTTCTCACAAATATATCACATCTTCTCCAAGAAATACCAGGTTTCCCCCTTCAAAAGGACCTTTTCACCCACAAATACATGTTTTATCCCCAAAAGAGGACAGTTTCTTCCAGACATGCCACATTTCTCCCAAACATATCACATCTTCTCCAAGAAATACCAGGTTTCCCTCTTCAAATAGGACCTTTTCACCCACAAATACCTCTTTTATACCCAAAATAGGACAGTTTCTTCCAGAAAGGCCACATTTCTCCCAAATATATCACATCTCCAAGAAATACCAGGTTTCCTCCTGAAGTAGGACCTTGTCACCCACAGATTCCTGTTTTATCCCTTTGTTCCGAGCGACTTTTCGTTTTGGAGTGTTTATCCGATGCTACACTTCAGCATTCTGTGACGAATAAAATAGAAGAGGAAAGCCCCACTAATAAGGCAGCTAGAAGGTCCAGTAGCCACACACATTGTGCTTTCAGGGAGGACGTTCCAGAAAGTCGAGAGTTGTGGCTTCTTTCCTGCGGAGAAAAAAACCCCTGTTTTCAGGCAATGCAGGACGCTGAATTCGCACCTTCTCGGCATAGGAATACCGCTCCTTCGCTCTCGTGGCTCGACAGCGGCACTCGCTCTGAACCGCTCCGGAGAGTCTGCAGTTGCTGTCCGGTCCATCGCGGTTCTGCCCGAGTGCCGCTTGCAGCCTTCAGCAGCGGTCTCGTTTCTCTCGGATGCCGCGAAAGAGCGACTTCAGCCGGATGCTTTGCTCCGACGAGTGAGCGGCTTCTTCTGCGCACATGGCAAAGGAGCGCTTCTGACTTCTCCATGTGTCCATGCAGAATGCACTACGCTTCTCTCTCATTCTTATCCCTTTCTTCCGAGCGACATTTCGTTTTGGAGTGTTTATCCGATGCTACACTTCAGCATTCTGTGACGAATAGAGTAGAAGTGGAAACCACACTAATAAGGCAGCTAGAAGTTCGAGGAGCGACACACGTAGTGCTTTCAGGGAGGACGTAGCAGAAAGTCGAGAGTTGTGGCTTCTTTCCTGCGGAGAAAAAAACCCCTGTTTTCAGGCAATGCAGGACGCTGAATTCGCTCCTTCTCGGCATTTCAATACCGTTACTTCGCTCTCGTGGCTCGAAAGCGGCACTCGCGCTGAACTTTCCGGAGAGTCTGCAGTTGCTGGCCGGTCCATCGCGGTTCTGCCCGAGTGCCGCTTGCAGCCTTCAGCAGCGCTCTCGTTTCTCTCGGATGCCGGGAAAGAGCGACTTCAGCCGGATGCTTTTCTCCGACGAGTGAGCGGCTTCTTCTGCGCACAACGCAATGGAGAGCTTCTGACTTCTCCATGTGTCCATGCAGAATGCACTACGCTTCTCTCTCATTCTTATCCCTTTCTTCCGAGCGACATTTCGTTTTGGATTGTTTATCCGATGCTACACTTCAGCATTCTGTGACGAATAGAGTAGAAGAGAAAAGCCCCACTAATAAGGCAGCTAGAAATTCGAGGAGCAACGCACGTAGTGCTTTCAGGGAGGACTTTCCAGAAAGTCGATAGTTGTGGCTTCTTTCCTGCTGAGAAAAAAGCCCCTGTTTTCAGGCAATGCAGTAGGCTGAATTCGCTCGTTCTCGGCATAGGAATGCCGCTCCTCCTCTCTCGTGGCTCGAAAGCGGCATTTGCGCTGAACCACACCGGACAGTCTGCAGTTGCAGACTACTGAATAGCCTGAAAACAGGGGGTTTTTTCTCCGCAGGAAAGAAGCCACAACTCTCGACTTTCTGGAACGTCCTCCCTGAAAGCACTACGTGTGTCGCTCCTCGAACTTCTAGCTGCCTTATTAGTGTGGTTTCCACTTCTACTCTATTCGTCACAGAATGCTGAAGTGTAGCATCGGATAAACACTCAGAAACGAAATGTCGCTCGGAAGGAAGGGATAAGAATGAGAGAGAAGCGTAGTGCATTCTGCATGGACACATGGTGAAGACAAAAGCCCTCCATTGCGATGTGCGCAGAAGAAGCCGCTCACTTGCCTGAGAAAAGCATCCGGCTGAAGTCGCTCTTTCCCGGCATCCGAGAGAAACGAGAGCGCTGCTGAAGGCTGCAAGCGGCACTCGGGCAGAACCGCGATGGACCGGCCAGCAACAGCAGACTCTCCGGAGCGGTTCAGCGCGAGTGCCGCTTTCGAGCCACGAGAGCGAAGGAGCGGTATTGAAATGCCGAGAAGGAGCGAATTCAGCGTCCCGCATTGCCTGAAAACAGGGGGTTTTTTCTCCGCAGGAAAGAAGCCACAACTCTCGACTTTCTGGAACGTCCTCCCTGAAAGCACTACGTGTGTCGCTCCTCGAACTTCTAGCTGCCTTATTAGTGTGGTTTCCACTTCTACTCTATTCGTCACAGAATGCTGAAGTGTAGCATCGGATAAACACTCCAAAACGAAATGTCGCTCGGAAGAAAGGGATAAGAATGAGAGAGAACCGTAGTGCATTCTGCATGGACACATGGAGAAGTCAGAAGCTCTCCATTGCGATGTGCGCAGAAGAAGCCGCTCACTCGTCGGAGAAAAGCATCCGGCTGAAGTCGCTCTTTCCCGGCATCCGAGAGAAACGAGAGCGCTGCTGAAGGCTGCAAGCGGCACTCGGGCAGAACCGCGATGGACCGGACAGCAACTGCAGACTCTCCGGAGCGGTCCAGAGCGAGTGCCGCTTTCGAGCCACGAGAGCGAAGGAGCGGTATTCCTATGCCGAGAAGGTGCGAATTCAGCGTCCTGCATTGCCTGAAAACAGGGGTTTTTTTCTCCGCAGGAAAGAAGCCACAACTCTCGACTTTCTGGAACGTCCTCCCTGAAAGCACAATGTGTGTTGATCCTGGACCTTCTAGCCGCCTTATTAGTGGGGCTTTTCTCTTCTATTTTATTCGTCACAGAATGCTGAAGTGTAGCACCGGATAAACACTCCAAAACGAAAAGTCGCTCGGAACAAAGGGATAAAACAGGAATCTGTGGGTGACAAGGTCCTATTTCAGGAGGAAACCTGGTATTTCTTGGAGATGTGATATATTTGGGAGAAATGTGGCCTTTCTGGAAGAAACTGTCCTCTTTTGGGTATAAAAGAGGTATTTGTGGGTGAAAAGGTCCTATTTGAAGGGGGAAACCTGGTATTTCTTGGAGAAGATGTGATATATTTAGGAGAAATGTGGCATGTCTGGAAGAAACTGTCCTATTTTGGGGATAAAAGAGGTATTTGTGGGTGAAAAGGTCCTATTTGAAGGGGGAAAGCTGGTATTTCTTGGAGAAGATGTGATCTATTTGGGAGAAATGTGGCATGTCTGGAAGAAACTGTCCTCTTTTGGGGATAAAAGAGGTATTAGTGGTTGAAAAGGTCCTATTTCAAGGGGGAAACCTGGTATTTCTTGGAGAAGATGTGATATATTTGGGAGAAATCTGTCATTTCTGGAAGAAACTGTCCTATTTGGGGGAGAAGCCTGCTATTAGTGGGTGAAAAGGTCCTATTTGAAGGGGGAAACGTGGTATTTCTTGGAGAAGATGTGATATATTTGGGAGAAATGTGGCATTTCTGGAAGAAACTGTCCTATTTTGGGGATAAAAGAGGTATTTGTGGGTGAAAAGGTCCTATTTGAAGGGGGAAACCTGGTATTTCTTGGAGAAGATGTGATCTATTTGGGAGAAATGTGGCATGTCTGGAAGAAACTGTCCTATTTGGGGGATAAAACAGGTATTTGTGGGTGAGAAGGTCCTATTTGAAGGGGGATAGCTGGTATTTCTTGGAGAAGATGTGATCTATTTGGGAGAAATGTGGCCTTTCTGGAAGAAAATGTCCAATTTGGGGGGAGAAGGCTGGTAGTTTTGGGTGAGAAGGTCCTATTTCAGGAGGAATCCTGGCATTTCTTGGAGAAGATGTGATATATTTGGGAGAAATGTGGCCTTTCCGGAAGAAACTGTCCTCTTTTGGGGATAAAAGAGGTATTTGTGGGTGAAAAGGTCCTATTTGAAGGGGGATAGCTGGTATTTCTTGGAGAAGATGTTCTATATTTGGGAGAAATGTGGCCTTTCTGGAAGAAACTGTCCTCTTTTGGGGATAAAAGAGGTATTTCATGGAGAAAAGGTCCTAATTGAAGGGGGAAACCTGGTATTTCTTGGAGGAGTTGTGATATATTTGGGAGAAATGTGGCATTTCTGGAAGAAACTGTCCTCTTTTGGGGATAAAAGAGGTATTTGTGGGAGAAAAGGTCCTATTTGAAGGGGGAAACGTGGTATTTCTTGGAGAAGATGTGATATATTTGGGAGAAATGTGGCATTTCTGGAAGAAACTGTCCTCTTTTGGGGATAAAAGAGGTATTTGTGGGTGAGAAGGTCCTATTTGAAGGGTTAAACGTGGTATTTCTTGGAGAAGATGTGATCTATTTGGGAGAAATGTGGCATGTCTGGAAGAAACTGTCCTCTTTTGGGGATAAAAGAGGTTTTTTTGGGGAAAAGGTCCTATTTGAAGGGGGAAACGTGGTATTTCTTGGAGAAGATGTGATATATTTGGGAGAAATGTGGCATGACTGGAAGAAACTGTCCTCTTATGAGGATAGAACAGGTATTTGTGGGTGAAAAGGTCCTATTTCCAGGGGAAAACCTGGTATTTCTTGGAGAAGATGTGATCTATTTGGGAGAAATGTGGCATGTCTGGATGAAAATGTCCTATTTGGGGGGAGAAGGGTGGTATTTGTGGGAGTAAAGTTCCTATTTCAGGAGGAATCCTGGTATTTCTTGGAGGAGATGTGATATGTTTGGGAGAAATGTGGCATGTGAGGAAGAAACTGTCCTATTTGGGGGAAGAAGGCTGGTATTTGTGGGAGAAAAGGTCCTATTTGAAGGGGGAATGCAGGTATTTCTTGGAGAAGATGTGATGTATTTGGGAGAAATGTGGCATTTCTGGAAGAAACTGTCCTATTTGGGGGAGAAGCCTGCTATTAGTGGGTGAAAAGGTCCTATTTGAAGGGGGAAACCTGGTATTTCTTGGAGAAGATGTGATATGTTTGGGAGAAATGTGGCATTTCTGGAAGAAACTGTCCTATTTTGGGGATAAAAGTGGTATTTGTGGGTGATAAGGTCCTATTAGAAGGGGGAAACCTGGTATTTCTTGGAGAAGATGTGATATGTTTGGGAGAAATGTGGCATGTGAGGAAGAAACTGTCCTATTTGGGGGAAGAAGGCTGGTATATGTGGGAGAAAAGGTCCTATTTGAAGGGGGAATGCAGGTATTTCTTGGAGAAGATGTGATATATTTGGGAGAAATGTGGCATGTCTGGCAGAAACTGTCCTATTTGGGGGATAAAACAGGTATTTGTGGGAGAAAAGGTCCTATTTGAAGGGGGAAAGCTCATATTTCATGGAGAAGATGTGATATATTTGGGAGAAATGTGGCCTTTCTGGAAGAAAATGTCCAATTTGGGGGGAGAAGGCTGGTAGTTTTGGGTGAGAAGGTCCTCTTTCAGGAGGAATCCTGGCATTTCTTGGAGAAGATGTGATATATTTGGGAGAAATGTGGCATTTCTGGAAGAAACTGTCCTATTTTGGGGATAAAAGAGGTATTTGTGGGAGAAATGTTCCTATTTGAAGGGGGAAACCTGGTATTTCTTGGAGAAGATGTGATGTATTTGGGAGAAATGTGGCATGTCTGGAAAAAACTGTCCTATTTTGGGGATAAAAGAGGTATTTGTGGGTGAAAAGGTCCTATTTGAAGGGGGAAACGTGGTATTTCTTGGAGAAGATGATATATATTTGGGAGAAATGTGGCATGTCAGGAAGAAACTGTCCTCTTTTGGGGATAAAAGAGGTTTTTTTGGGGAAAAGGTCCTATTTGAAGGGGGAAACGTGGTATTTCTTGGAGAAGATGTGATATATTTGGGAGAAATGTGGCATTTCTGGAAGAAACTGTCCTATTTTGGGGATAGAACAGGTATGTGTGGGTGAAAAGGTCCTAATTCCAGGGGAAAACCTGGTATTTCTTGGAGAAGATGTGATCTATTTGGGAGAAATGTGGCATGTCTGGAAGAAACTGTTCTCTTTTGGGGATAAAAGAGGTATTTGTGGGTGAAAAGGTCCTATTTGAAGGGGGAAAGCTGGTAATTCTATGAGAAGATGTGATATGTTTGGGAGAAATGTGGCATTTCTGGAAGAAACTGTCCTCTTTTGGGGATAAAAGAGGTATTTGTGGGTGAAAAGGTCCTATTTGAAGGGGGAAAGCTGGTAATTCTATGAGAAGATGTGATCTATTTGGGAGAAATGTGGCATGTCTGGAAGAAACTGTCCTATTTTGGGGATAAAAGAGGTATTTGTGGGTGAAAAGGTCCTATTTGAAGGGGGAAACGTGGCATTTCTTGGAGAAGATGTGATCTATTCGGGAGAAATGTGGCATTTCTGGAAGAAACTGTCCTCTTTTGGGGATAACTGAGGTATTTGTGGGTGAAAAGGTCCTATTTGAAGGGGGAAAGCTGGTATTTCTTGGAGAAGATGTGATCTATTTGGGAGAAATGTGGCATTTCTTGAAGAAACTGTCCTCCTTTGGGGATAAAACAGGTACTTGTGGGTGAAAAGGTCCTATTTGAAGGGGGAAAGCTGGTATTTCTTGGAGAAGATGTGGCATATTTGGGAGAAATGTGGCATTTCTGGAAGAAACTGTCCTCTTTTGGGGATAAAAGAGGTATTTGTGGGTGAAAAGGTCCTATTTGAAGGGGGAAAGCTGGTATTTCTTGGAGAAGATGTGATATATTTTGGAGAAATGTGGCATTTCTGGAAGAAACTGTCCTCTTTTGGGGATAAAAGAGGTATTTGTGGGTGATAAGGTCCTATTTGAAGGGGGAAACCTGGTATTTCTTGGAGAAGATGTGATCTATTTGGGAGAAATGTGGCATGTCTGGAAAAAACTGTCCTATTTTGGGGATAAAAGAGGTATTTGTGGGTGAAAAGGTCCTATTTGAAGGGGGAAACGTGGTATTTCTTGGAGAAGATGTGATATATTTGGAGAAATGTGGCATTTCTGGAAGAAACTGTCCTATTTGGGGTAGAAGCCTGCTATTAGTGGGTGAAAAGGTCCTATTTGAAGGGGGAACCCTGGTATTTCTTGGAGAAGATGTGATATATTTGGGAGAAATGTGGCATTTCTGGAAGAAACTGTCCTATTTTGGGGATAAAAGAGGTATTTGTGGGTGAAAAGGTCCTATTAGAAGGGGGAAACCTGGTATTTCTTGGAGAAGATGTGATATGTTTGGGAGAAATGTGGCATGTGAGGAAGAAACTGTCCTATTTGGGGGGAGAAGGCTGGTATTTGTGGGAGAAAAGGTCCTATTTGAAGGCGGAATGCAGGTATTTCTTGGAGAAGATGTGATCTATTTGGGAGAAATGTGGCATGTCTGGAAGAAACTGTCCTATTTTAGGGATAAAGAGGTATTTGTGGGTGAAAAGGTCCTATTTGAAGGGGGATAGCTGGTATTTCTTGGAGAAGATGTGGTATATTTGGGAGAAATGTGGCCTTTCTGGAAGAAACTGTCCTCTTTTGGGGATAAAAGAGGTATTTCATGGAGAAAAGGTCCTAATTGAAGGGGGAAACCTGGTATTTCTTGGAGGAGTTGTGATATATTTGGGAGAAATGTGGCATTTCTGGAAGAAACTGTCCTCTTTTGGGGATAAAAGAGGTATTTGTGGGAGAAAAGGTCCTATTTGAAGGGGGAAACGTGGTATTTCTTGGAGAAGATGTGATATATTTGGGAGAAATGTGGCATTTCTGGAAGAAACTGTCCTCTTTTGGGGATAAAAGAGGTATTTGTGGGTGAGAAGGTCCTATTTGAAGGGTTAAACGTGGTATTTCTTGGAGAAGATGTGATCTATTTGGGAGAAATGTGGCATGTCTGGAAGAAACTGTCCTCTTTTGGGGATAAAAGAGGTTTTTTTGGGGAAAAGGTCCTATTTGAAGGGGGAAACGTGGTATTTCTTGGAGAAGATGTGATATATTTGGGAGAAATGTGGCATGACTGGAAGAAACTGTCCTCTTATGAGGATAGAACAGGTATTTGTGGGTGAAAAGGTCCTATTTCCAGGGGAAAACCTGGTATTTCTTGGAGAAGATGTGATCTATTTGGGAGAAATGTGGCATGTCTGGATGAAAATGTCCTATTTGGGGGGAGAAGGGTGGTATTTGTGGGAGTAAAGTTCCTATTTCAGGAGGAATCCTGGTATTTCTTGGAGGAGATGTGATATGTTTGGGAGAAATGTGGCATGTGAGGAAGAAACTGTCCTATTTGGGGGAAGAAGGCTGGTATTTGTGGGAGAAAAGGTCCTATTTGAAGGGGGAATGCAGGTATTTCTTGGAGAAGATGTGATGTATTTGGGAGAAATGTGGCATTTCTGGAAGAAACTGTCCTATTTGGGGGAGAAGCCTGCTATTAGTGGGTGAAAAGGTCCTATTTGAAGGGGGAAACCTGGTATTTCTTGGAGAAGATGTGATATGTTTGGGAGAAATGTGGCATTTCTGGAAGAAACTGTCCTATTTTGGGGATAAAAGTGGTATTTGTGGGTGATAAGGTCCTATTAGAAGGGGGAAACCTGGTATTTCTTGGAGAAGATGTGATATGTTTGGGAGAAATGTGGCATGTGAGGAAGAAACTGTCCTATTTGGGGGAAGAAGGCTGGTATATGTGGGAGAAAAGGTCCTATTTGAAGGGGGAATGCAGGTATTTCTTGGAGAAGATGTGATATATTTGGGAGAAATGTGGCATGTCTGGCAGAAACTGTCCTATTTGGGGGATAAAACAGGTATTTGTGGGAGAAAAGGTCCTATTTGAAGGGGGAAAGCTCATATTTCATGGAGAAGATGTGATATATTTGGGAGAAATGTGGCCTTTCTGGAAGAAAATGTCCAATTTGGGGGGAGAAGGCTGGTAGTTTTGGGTGAGAAGGTCCTCTTTCAGGAGGAATCCTGGCATTTCTTGGAGAAGATGTGATATATTTGGGAGAAATGTGGCATTTCTGGAAGAAACTGTCCTATTTTGGGGATAAAAGAGGTATTTGTGGGAGAAATGTTCCTATTTGAAGGGGGAAACCTGGTATTTCTTGGAGAAGATGTGATGTATTTGGGAGAAATGTGGCATGTCTGGAAAAAACTGTCCTATTTTGGGGATAAAAGAGGTATTTGTGGGTGAAAAGGTCCTATTTGAAGGGGGAAACGTGGTATTTCTTGGAGAAGATGATATATATTTGGGAGAAATGTGGCATGTCAGGAAGAAACTGTCCTCTTTTGGGGATAAAAGAGGTTTTTTTGGGGAAAAGGTCCTATTTGAAGGGGGAAACGTGGTATTTCTTGGAGAAGATGTGATATATTTGGGAGAAATGTGGCATTTCTGGAAGAAACTGTCCTATTTTGGGGATAGAACAGGTATGTGTGGGTGAAAAGGTCCTAATTCCAGGGGAAAACCTGGTATTTCTTGGAGAAGATGTGATCTATTTGGGAGAAATGTGGCATGTCTGGAAGAAACTGTTCTCTTTTGGGGATAAAAGAGGTATTTGTGGGTGAAAAGGTCCTATTTGAAGGGGGAAAGCTGGTAATTCTATGAGAAGATGTGATATGTTTGGGAGAAATGTGGCATTTCTGGAAGAAACTGTCCTCTTTTGGGGATAAAAGAGGTATTTGTGGGTGAAAAGGTCCTATTTGAAGGGGGAAAGCTGGTAATTCTATGAGAAGATGTGATCTATTTGGGAGAAATGTGGCATGTCTGGAAGAAACTGTCCTATTTTGGGGATAAAAGAGGTATTTGTGGGTGAAAAGGTCCTATTTGAAGGGGGAAACGTGGCATTTCTTGGAGAAGATGTGATCTATTCGGGAGAAATGTGGCATTTCTGGAAGAAACTGTCCTCTTTTGGGGATAACTGAGGTATTTGTGGGTGAAAAGGTCCTATTTGAAGGGGGAAAGCTGGTATTTCTTGGAGAAGATGTGATCTATTTGGGAGAAATGTGGCATTTCTTGAAGAAACTGTCCTCCTTTGGGGATAAAACAGGTACTTGTGGGTGAAAAGGTCCTATTTGAAGGGGGAAAGCTGGTATTTCTTGGAGAAGATGTGGCATATTTGGGAGAAATGTGGCATTTCTGGAAGAAACTGTCCTCTTTTGGGGATAAAAGAGGTATTTGTGGGTGAAAAGGTCCTATTTGAAGGGGGAAAGCTGGTATTTCTTGGAGAAGATGTGATATATTTTGGAGAAATGTGGCATTTCTGGAAGAAACTGTCCTCTTTTGGGGATAAAAGAGGTATTTGTGGGTGATAAGGTCCTATTTGAAGGGGGAAACCTGGTATTTCTTGGAGAAGATGTGATCTATTTGGGAGAAATGTGGCATGTCTGGAAAAAACTGTCCTATTTTGGGGATAAAAGAGGTATTTGTGGGTGAAAAGGTCCTATTTGAAGGGGGAAACGTGGTATTTCTTGGAGAAGATGTGATATATTTGGAGAAATGTGGCATTTCTGGAAGAAACTGTCCTATTTGGGGTAGAAGCCTGCTATTAGTGGGTGAAAAGGTCCTATTTGAAGGGGGAACCCTGGTATTTCTTGGAGAAGATGTGATATATTTGGGAGAAATGTGGCATTTCTGGAAGAAACTGTCCTATTTTGGGGATAAAAGAGGTATTTGTGGGTGAAAAGGTCCTATTAGAAGGGGGAAACCTGGTATTTCTTGGAGAAGATGTGATATGTTTGGGAGAAATGTGGCATGTGAGGAAGAAACTGTCCTATTTGGGGGGAGAAGGCTGGTATTTGTGGGAGAAAAGGTCCTATTTGAAGGCGGAATGCAGGTATTTCTTGGAGAAGATGTGATCTATTTGGGAGAAATGTGGCATGTCTGGAAGAAACTGTCCTATTTTAGGGATAAAGAGGTATTTGTGGGTGAAAAGGTCCTATTTGAAGGGGGATAGCTGGTATTTCTTGGAGAAGATGTGGTATATTTGGGAGAAATGTGGCATTTCTGGAAGAAACTGTCCTCTTTTGGGGATAAAAGAGGTATTTGTGGGTGAAAACGTTGTATTTCAAGGGGGAAAGCAGTTATTTCTTGGAGAAGATGTGATATATTTTGGAGAAATGTGGCATTTCTGGAAGAAACTGTCCTATTTTGGGGATAAATGAGGTATTTGTGGGTGATAAGGTCCTATTTGAAGGGGGAAAGCTGGTATTTCTTGGAGAAGATGTGGTATATTTGGGAGAAATGTGGCATGTCTGGAAGAAACTGTCCTCTTCTGGGAATAAAAGAGGTATTTGTGGGTGATAAGGTCCTATTTGAAGGGGGAACCCTGGTATTTCTTGGAGAAGATGTGATCTATTTGGGAGAAATGTGGCATGTCTGGAAGAAAATGTCCAATTTGTGGGGAGAAGGCTGGTAGTTTTGGGTGAGAAGGTCCTATTTCAGGAGGAATCCTCGCATTTCTTGGAGAAGATGTGATATATTTTGGAGAAATGTGGCATTTCTGGAAGAAACTGTCCTCTTTTGGGGATAAAAGAGGTATTAGTGGTTGAAAAGGTCCTATTTGAAGGGGGAAACCTGGTATTTCTTGGAGAAGATGATATATATTTGGGAGAAATGTGGCATTTCTGGAAGAAACTGTCCTCTTTTGTGGATAAAAGAGGTATTTCATGGAGAAAAGTTCCTAATTCAAGGGGGAAACCTGGTATTTCTTGGAGGAGTTGTGATATATTTGGGAGAAATGTGGCCTTTCTGGAAGAAACTGTCCTCTTTTGGGGATAAAAGAGGTATTTGTGGGAGAAAAGGTCCTATTTGAAGGGGGAACCCTGGTATTTCTTGGAGAAGATGTGATATATTTGGGAGGAATGTGGCATTTCTGGAAAAAACTGTCCTCTTTTGGGGATAAATGAGGTATTTGTGGGTGAGAAGGTCCTATTTCAAGGGGGAAACGTGGTATTTCTTGGAGAAGATGTGATATATTTGGGAGAAGTCTGGCATTCCTGGAAGAAACTGTCCTCTTTTGGGGATAAAAGAGGTTTTTTTGGGGAAAGGGTCCTATTTGAAGGGGGAAACGTGGTATTTCTTGGAGAAGATGTGATATATTTGGGAGAAATGTGGCATTTCTGGAAGAAACTGTTGTATTTTGGGGATAAAAGAGGTATTTGTGGGTGAAAAGGTCGTATTTGAAGGGGGAAAGCTGGTATTTCATGGAGAAGATGTGATATATTTGGGGAAATGTGGCCTTTCTGGAAGAAAATGTCCAATTTGGGGGGAGAAGGCTGGTAGTTTTGGGTGAGAAGGTCCTCTTTCAGGAGGAATCCTGGCATTTCTTGGAGAAGATGTGATCTATTTGGGAGAAATGTGGCATTTCTGGAAGAAACTGTCCTATTTTTGGGATAAAAGAGGTATTTGTGGGAGAAAAGTTCCTATTTGAAGGGGGAAACCTGGTATTTCTTGGAGAAGATGTGATGTATTTGGGAGAAATGTGGCATGTCTGGAAGAAACTGTCCTCTTTTGGGGATAAAAGAGGTATTTGTGGGTGAAAAGGTCCTATTTGATGGGGGAAACGTGGTATTTCTTGGAGAAGATGTGATATATTTGGGAGAAATGTGGCATGTCAGGAAGAAACTGTCCTCTTCTGGGGATAAAAGAGGTATTTGTGGGTGAAAAGGTCCTATTTGAAGGGGGAAACCTGGTATTTCTTGGAGAAGATGTGATCTATTTGGGAGAAATGTGGCATTTCCGGAAGAAACTGTCCTCTTATGGGGATAGAACAGGTATGTGTGGGTGAAAAGGTCCTAATTCCAGGGGAAAACCTGGTATTTCTTGGAGAAGATGTGATGTATTTGGGAGAAATGTGGCATGTCTGGAAGAAACTGTCCTCTTTTGGGGATAAAAGAGGTATTTGTGGGTGAAAAGGTCCTATTTGAAGGGGGAAAGCTGGTAATTCTATGAGAAGATGTGATATGTTTGGGAGAAATGTGGCATTTCTGGCAGAAACTGTGCTCTTTTGTGGATAAAAGAGGTATTTGTGTTTGAAAAAGTCCTATTTGAAGGGGGAAAGCTGGTATTTCTTGGAGAAGATGTGATATATTTGGGAGAAATGTGGCATGTCTGGAAGAAACTGTCCTCTTCTGGGGATAAAAGAGGTATTTGTGGGTGATAAGGTCCTATTTGAAGGGGGAACCCTGGTATTTCTTGGAGAAGATGTGATCTATTTGGGAGAAATGTGGCCTTTCTGGAAGAAAATGTCCAATTTGGGGGGGAGAAGGCTGGTAGTTTTGGGTGAGAAGGTCCTATTTCAGGAGGAATCCTGGCATTTCTTGGAGAAGATGTGATATATTTGGGAGAAATGTGGCATTTCTGGAAGAAACTGTCCTCTTTTGGGGATAAAAGAGGTATTAGTGGTTGAAAAGTTCCTATTTGAAGGGGGAAACCTGGTATTTCTTGGAGGAGATGATATATATTTGGGAGAAATGTGGCATGTCTGGAAGAAACTGTCCTCTTTTGTGGATAAAAGAGGTATTTCATGGAGAAAAGTTCCTAATTCAAGGGGGAAACCTGGTATTTCTTGGAGGAGTTGTGATATATTTGGGAGAAATGTGGCATTTCTGGAAGAAACTGTCCTCTTTTGGGGATAAAAGAGGTATTTGTGGGAGAAAAGGTCCTATTTGAAGGGGGAACCCTGGTATTTCTTGGAGAAGATGTGATATATTTGGGAGGAATGTGGCATTTCTGGAAAAAACTGTCCTATTTTGGGGATAAATGAGGTATTTGTGGGTGAGAAGGTCCTATTTCAAGGGGGAAACGTGGTATTTCTTGGAGAAGATGTGATATATTTGGGAGAAATCTGGCATTCCTGGAAGAAACTGTCCTCTTTTGGGGATAAAAGAGGTTTTTTTGGGGAAAAGGTCCTATTTGAAGGGGGAAAGCTGGTATTTCTTGGAGAAGATGTGATATATTTGGGAGCAATGTGGCATGTCTGGCAGAAACTGTCCTATTTGGGGGATAAAAGAGGTATTTGTGTGAGAAAAGGTCCTATTTGAAGGGGGAAAGCTGGTATTTCATGGAGAAGATGTGATATATTTGGGAGAAATGTGGCATTTCTGGAAGAAAATGTCCAATTTGGGGGGAGAAGGCTGGTAGTTTTGGGTGAGAAGGTCCTCTTTCAGGAGGAATCCTGGCATTTCTTGGAGAAGATGTGATATATTTGGGAGAAATGTGGCATTTCTGGAAGAAAATGTTCTCTTTTGGGGATAAAACAGGTATTTCATGGAGAAAAGTTCCTATTTGAAGGGGGAACCCTGGTATTTCTTGGAGAAGATGTGATGTATTTGGGAGAAATGTGGCATGTCTGGAAAAAACTGTCCTCTTTTGGGGATAAAAGAGGTATTTGTGGGTGAAAAGGTCCTATTTGAAGGGGGAAACCTGGTATTTCTTGGAGAAGATGTGATATATTTGGGAGAAATGTGGCATGTCAGGAAGAAACTGTCCTCTTTTGGGGATAAAAGAGGTATTTGTGGGTGAAAAGGTCCTATTTGAAGGGGGAAACGTGGTATTTCTTGGAGAAGATGTGATATATTTGGGAGAAATGTGGCATTTCTGGAAGAAACTGTCCTCTTATGGGGATAGAACAGGTATGTGTGGGTGAAAAGGTCCTATTTCCAGGGGAAAACCTGGTATTTCTTGGAGAAGATGTGATATATTTGGGAGAAATGTGGCATGTCTGGAAGATAATGTCCTATTTGGGGGGAGAAGGCTGGTATTTGTGGGAGAAAAGTTCCTATTTCAGGAGGAATCCTGGTATTTCTTGGAGGAGATGTGATATGTTTGGGAGAAATGTGGCATTTCTGGCAGAAACTGTCCTCTTTTGGGGATAAAACAGGTATTTGTGGGTGAAAAGGTCCTATTTGAAGGGGGAAAGCTGGTATTTCTTGGAGAAGATGTGATCTATTTGGGAGAAATGTGGCATTTCTGGAAGAAACTGTCCTCTTTTGGGGATAAAAGAGGTATTTGTGTTTGAAAAGGTCCTATTTGAAGGGGGAAACCTGGTATTTCTTGGAGAAGATGTGATATATTTGGGAGAAATGTGGCATTTCTGGAAGAAACTGTCCTATTTGGGGGGAGAAGGCTGGTATTTGTGGGAGAAAAGGTCCTATTTGAAGGCGGAATGCAGGTATTTCTTGGAGAAGATGTGATCTATTTGGGAGAAATGTGGCATGTCTGGAAGAAACTGTCCTATTTTAGGGATAAAGAGGTATTTGTGGGTGAAAAGGTCCTATTTGAAGGGGGATAGCTGGTATTTCTTGGAGAAGATGTGGTATATTTGGGAGAAATGTGGCATTTCTGGAAGAAACTGTCCTCTTTTGGGGATAAAAGAGGTATTTGTGGGTGAAAACGTTGTATTTCAAGGGGGAAAGCAGTTATTTCTTGGAGAAGATGTGATATATTTTGGAGAAATGTGGCATTTCTGGAAGAAACTGTCCTATTTTGGGGATAAAAGAGGTATTTGTGGGTGAAAAGGTCCTATTTGAAGGGGGAAAGCTGGTATTTCTTGGAGAAGATGTGGTATATTTGGGAGAAATGTGGCATGTCTGGAAGAAACTGTCCTCTTCTGGGAATAAAAGAGGTATTTGTGGGTGATAAGGTCCTATTTGAAGGGGGAACCCTGGTATTTCTTGGAGAAGATGTGATCTATTTGGGAGAAATGTGGCATGTCTGGAAGAAAATGTCCAATTTGTGGGGAGAAGGCTGGTAGTTTTGGGTGAGAAGGTCCTATTTCAGGAGGAATCCTGGCATTTCTTGGAGAAGATGTGATATATTTTGGAGAAATGTGGCATTTCTGGAAGAAACTGTCCTCTTTTGGGGATAAAAGAGGTATTAGTGGTTGAAAAGGTCCTATTTGAAGGGGGAAACCTGGTATTTCTTGGAGAAGATGATATATATTTGGGAGAAATGTGGCATTTCTGGAAGAAACTGTCCTCTTTTGTGGATAAAAGAGGTATTTCATGGAGAAAAGTTCCTAATTCAAGGGGGAAACCTGGTATTTCTTGGAGGAGTTGTGATATATTTGGGAGAAATGTGGCCTTTCTGGAAGAAACTGTCCTCTTTTGGGGATAAAAGAGGTATTTGTGGGAGAAAAGGTCCTATTTGAAGGGGGAACCCTGGTATTTCTTGGAGAAGATGTGATATATTTGGGAGGAATGTGGCATTTCTGGAAAAAACTGTCCTCTTTTGGGGATAAATGAGGTATTTGTGGGTGAGAAGGTCCTATTTCAAGGGGGAAACGTGGTATTTCTTGGAGAAGATGTGATATATTTGGGAGAAGTCTGGCATTCCTGGAAGAAACTGTCCTCTTTTGGGGATAAAAGAGGTTTTTTTGGGGAAAGGGTCCTATTTGAAGGGGGAAACGTGGTATTTCTTGGAGAAGATGTGATATATTTGGGAGAAATGTGGCATTTCTGGAAGAAACTGTTGTATTTTGGGGATAAAAGAGGTATTTGTGGGTGAAAAGGTCGTATTTGAAGGGGGAAAGCTGGTATTTCATGGAGAAGATGTGATATATTTGGGGAAATGTGGCCTTTCTGGAAGAAAATGTCCAATTTGGGGGGAGAAGGCTGGTAGTTTTGGGTGAGAAGGTCCTCTTTCAGGAGGAATCCTGGCATTTCTTGGAGAAGATGTGATCTATTTGGGAGAAATGTGGCATTTCTGGAAGAAACTGTCCTATTTTTGGGATAAAAGCGGTATTTGTGGGAGAAAAGTTCCTATTTGAAGGGGGAAACCTGGTATTTCTTGGAGAAGATGTGATGTATTTGGGAGAAATGTGGCATGTCTGGAAGAAACTGTCCTCTTTTGGGGATAAAAGAGGTATTTGTGGGTGAAAAGGTCCTATTTGATGGGGGGAAACGTGGTATTTCTTGGAGAAGATGTGATATATTTGGGAGAAATGTGGCATGTCAGGAAGAAACTGTCCTCTTCTGGGGATAAAAGAGGTATTTGTGGGTGAAAAGGTCCTATTTGAAGGGGGAAACCTGGTATTTCTTGGAGAAGATGTGATCTATTTGGGAGAAATGTGGCATTTCCGGAAGAAACTGTCCTCTTATGGGGATAGAACAGGTATGTGTGGGTGAAAAGGTCCTAATTCCAGGGGAAAACCTGGTATTTCTTGGAGAAGATGTGATGTATTTGGGAGAAATGTGGCATGTCTGGAAGAAACTGTCCTCTTTTGGGGATAAAAGAGGTATTTGTGGGTGAAAAGGTCCTATTTGAAGGGGGAAAGCTGGTAATTCTATGAGAAGATGTGATATGTTTGGGAGAAATGTGGCATTTCTGGCAGAAACTGTGCTCTTTTGTGGATAAAAGAGGTATTTGTGGGTGAAAAGGTCCTATTTGAAGGGGGAAAGCTGGTAATTCTATGAGAAGATGTGATCTATTTGGGAGAAATGTGGCCTTTCTGGAAGAAACTGTCCTATTTTGGGGATAAAAGAGGTATTTGTGGGTGAAAAGGTCCTATTTGAAGGGGGAAACGTGGCATTTCTTGGAGAAGATGTGATCTATTCGGGAGAAATGTGGCATTTCTGGAAGAAACTGTCCTCTTTTGGGGATTAAAAGAGGTATTTGTGGGTGAAAAGGTCCTATTTGAAGGGGGAAAGCTGGTATTTCTTGGAGAAGATGTGATCTATTTGGGAGAAATGTGGCATTTCTTGAAGAAACTGTCCTATTTTGGGGATAAAAGAGGTATTTGTGGGAGAAAAGGGTCCTATTTGAAGGGGGAAAGCTGGTATTTCTTGGAGAAGATGTGGCATATTTGGGAGAAATGTGGCATTTCTGGAAGAAACTGTCCTCTTTTGGGGATAAAAGAGGTATTTGTGGGTGAAAAGGTCCTATTTGAAGGGGGAAAGCTGGTATTTCTTGGAGAAGATGTGATATATTTGGGAGAAATGTGGCATTTCTGGAAGAAACTGTCCTCTTTTGGGGATAAAACAGGTATTTGTGGGTGAAAAGGTCCTATTTCAAGGGGGAACCTGGTATTTCTTGGAGAAGATGTGATCTATTTGGGAGAAATGTGGCATTTCTGGAAGAAACTGTCCTATTTTGGGATAAAAGAGGTATTTGTGGGTGAAAAGGTCCTATTTGAAGGGGGAATGCAGGTATTTCTTGGAGAAGATGTGATCTATTTGGGAGAAATGTGGCATGTCGGGAAGAAACTGTCCTATTTGAGGGATAAAGAGGTATTTGTGGGTGAAAAGGTCCTATTTGAAGGGGGATAGCTGGTATTTCTTGGAGAAGATGTGGTATATTTGGGAGAAATGTGGCATTTCTGGAAGAAACTGTCCTCTTTTGGGGATAAAAGTGGTATTTGTGGGTGAAAACGTTGTATTTCAAGGGGGAAAGAAGTTATTTCTTGGAGAAGATGTGATATATTTTGGAGAAATGTGGCATTTCTGGAAGAAACTGTCCTATTTGGGGGATAAAAGAGGTATTTGTGTTTGAAAAAGTCCTATTTGAAGGGGGAAAGCTGGTATTTCTTGGAGAAGATGTGATATATTTGGGAGAAATGTGGCATGTCTGGAAGAAACTGTCCTCTTCTGGGGATAAAAGAGGTATTTGTGGGTGATAAGGTCCTATTTGAAGGGGGAACCCTGGTATTTCTTGGAGAAGATGTGATCTATTTGGGAGAAATGTGGCCTTTCTGGAAGAAAATGTCCAATTTGGGGGGGAGAAGGCTGGTAGTTTTGGGTGAGAAGGTCCTATTTCAGGAGGAATCCTGGCATTTCTTGGAGAAGATGTGATATATTTGGGAGAAATGTGGCATTTCTGGAAGAAACTGTCCTCTTTTGGGGATAAAAGAGGTATTAGTGGTTGAAAAGGTCCTATTTGAAGGGGGAAACCTGGTATTTCTTGGAGGAGATGATATATATTTGGGAGAAATGTGGCATGTCTGGAAGAAACTGTCCTCTTTTGTGGATAAAAGAGGTATTTCATGGAGAAAAGTTCCTAATTCAAGGGGGAAACCTGGTATTTCTTGGAGGAGTTGTGATATATTTGGGAGAAATGTGGCATTTCTGGAAGAAACTGTCCTCTTTTGGGGATAAAAGAGGTATTTGTGGGAGAAAAGGTCCTATTTGAAGGGGGAACCCTGGTATTTCTTGGAGAAGATGTGATATATTTGGGAGGAATGTGGCATTTCTGGAAAAAACTGTCCTATTTTGGGGATAAATGAGGTATTTGTGGGTGAGAAGGTCCTATTTCAAGGGGGAAACGTGGTATTTCTTGGAGAAGATGTGATATATTTGGGAGAAATCTGGCATTCCTGGAAGAAACTGTCCTCTTTTGGGGATAAAAGAGGTTTTTTTGGGGAAAAGGTCCTATTTGAAGGGGGAAAGCTGGTATTTCTTGGAGAAGATGTGATATATTTGGGAGCAATGTGGCATGTCTGGCAGAAACTGTCCTATTTGGGGGATAAAAGAGGTATTTGTGTGAGAAAAGGTCCTATTTGAAGGGGGAAAGCTGGTATTTCATGGAGAAGATGTGATATATTTGGGAGAAATGTGGCATTTCTGGAAGAAAATGTCCAATTTGGGGGGAGAAGGCTGGTAGTTTTGGGTGAGAAGGTCCTCTTTCAGGAGGAATCCTGGCATTTCTTGGAGAAGATGTGATATATTTGGGAGAAATGTGGCATTTCTGGAAGAAAATGTTCTCTTTTGGGGATAAAACAGGTATTTCATGGAGAAAAGTTCCTATTTGAAGGGGGAACCCTGGTATTTCTTGGAGAAGATGTGATGTATTTGGGAGAAATGTGGCATGTCTGGAAAAAACTGTCCTCTTTTGGGGATAAAAGAGGTATTTGTGGGTGAAAAGGTCCTATTTGAAGGGGGAAACCTGGTATTTCTTGGAGAAGATGTGATATATTTGGGAGAAATGTGGCATGTCAGGAAGAAACTGTCCTCTTTTGGGGATAAAAGAGGTATTTGTGGGTGAAAAGGTCCTATTTGAAGGGGGAAACGTGGTATTTCTTGGAGAAGATGTGATATATTTGGGAGAAATGTGGCATTTCTGGAAGAAACTGTCCTCTTATGGGGATAGAACAGGTATGTGTGGGTGAAAAGGTCCTATTTCCAGGGGAAAACCTGGTATTTCTTGGAGAAGATGTGATATATTTGGGAGAAATGTGGCATGTCTGGAAGATAATGTCCTATTTGGGGGGAGAAGGCTGGTATTTGTGGGAGAAAAGTTCCTATTTCAGGAGGAATCCTGGTATTTCTTGGAGGAGATGTGATATGTTTGGGAGAAATGTGGCATTTCTGGCAGAAACTGTCCTCTTTTGGGGATAAAACAGGTATTTGTGGGTGAAAAGGTCCTATTTGAAGGGGGAAAGCTGGTATTTCTTGGAGAAGATGTGATCTATTTGGGAGAAATGTGGCATTTCTGGAAGAAACTGTCCTCTTTTGGGGATAAAAGAGGTATTTGTGTTTGAAAAGGTCCTATTTGAAGGGGGAAACCTGGTATTTCTTGGAGAAGATGTGATATATTTGGGAGAAATGTGGCATTTCTGGAAGAAACTGTCCTCTTTTGGGGATAAAAGAGGTATTTGTGGGTGAAAAGGTCCTATTTGAAGGGGGAAAGCTGGTATTTCTTGGAGAAGATGTGATCTATTTGGGAGAAATGTGGCCTTTCTGGCAGAAACTGTCCTCTTTTGGGGATAAAAGAGGTATTTGTGGGTGAGAGGGTCCTATTTGAGGGGGAAAGCTGGTATTTCTTGGAGAAGATGTGATCTATTTCGGAGAAATGTGGCATTTCTGGAAGAAACTGTCCTCTTTTGGGGATAAAAGAGGGTTTTTTGGGGAAAAGGTCCTATTTGAAGGGGTAAAGCTGGTTTTTCTTGGAGAAGATGTGATATATTTGGGAGAAATGTGGCATTTCTGGAAGAAACTGTCCTCTTATGGGGATAGAACAGGTATTTGTGGGTGAAAAGGTCCTATTTGAAGGGGGAACCCTGGTATTTCTTGGAGAAGATGTGATATATTTGGGAGAAATGTGGCATGTCTGGAAGAAAATGTCCTATTTGGGGGGAGAAGGGTGGTATTTGTGGGAGAAAAGGTCCTATTTCAGGAGAAATCCTGGTATTTCTTGGAGGAGATGTGATATGTTTGGGAGAAATGTGGCATTTCTGGAAGAAACTGTCCTCTTTTGGGGATAAAACAGGTATTTGTGGGTGAAAAGGTCCTATTTGAAGGGGGAAAGCTGGTAATTCTATGAGAAGATGTGATATGTTTGGGAGAAATATGGCATTTCTGGAAGAAACTGTCCTCTTTTGGGGATAAAAGAGGTATTTGTGGGTGAAAAGGTCCTATTTGAAGGGGGAAAGCTGGTATTTCTTGGAGAAGATGTGATCTATTTGGGAGAAATGTGGCATGTCTGGAAGAAACTGTCCTATTTTGGGGATAAAAGAGGTATTTGTGGGTGAGAAGGTCCTATTTGAAGGGGGAAACCTGGTATTTCTTGGAGAAGATGTGATATATTTGGGAGAAATCAGGCATTTCTGGAAGAAACTGTCCTATTTTGGGGATAAAAGAATTTTTTGTGGGTGAAAAGGTCCTATTTGATGGGGGAAACCTGGTATTTCTGGAAGGAGATGTGATATGTTTGGGAGAAATGTGGCATGTCTGGCAGAAACTGTCGTATTTTGGGGATAAAAGTGGTATTTGTGGGTGATAAGGTCCTATTTGAAGGGGGAAACGTGGTATTTCTTGGAGAAGATGTGATATATTTGGGAGAAATGTGGCATGTCAGGAAGAAACTGTCCTATTTGGGGGGAGAAGGCTGGTAGTTTTTGGTGAGAAGGTCCTCTTTCAGGAGGAATCCTGGTATTTCTTGGAGAAGATGTGATATATTTGGGAGAAATGTGGCATGTCTGGAAGAAACTGTCCAATTTAGGGGATAAAAGAGGTATTTGTGGGTGAAAAGGTCGTATTTGAAGGGGGAAACCTGGTATTTCTTGGAGGAGTTGTGATATATTTGGGAGAAATCAGGCATTTCTGGAAGAAACTGTCCTATTTTGGGGATAAAAGAATTTTTTGTGGGTGAAAAGGTCCTATTTGAAGGGGGAAAGCTGGTAATTCTATGAGAAGACGTGATATGTTTGGGAGAAATTTGGCATTTCTGGGAGAAACTGTCCTCTTTTGGGGATAAAAGACGTATTTGTGGGTGAGAAGGTCCTATTTGAAGGGGGAAACGTGGTATTTCTTGGAGATATCTGATATATTTGGGAGAAATCTGGCATTCCTGGAAGAAACTGTCCTCTTTTGGGGATAAAAGAGGTTTTTTTGGGGAAAAGGTCCTATTTGAAGGGGGAAACGTGGTATTTCTTGGAGAAGATGTGATATATTTGGGAGAAATGTGGCATTTCTGGAAGAAACTGTCCTCTTATGGGGATAGAACAGGTATTTGTGGGTGAAAAGGTCCTATTTAAAGGGGAAAACCTGGTATTTCTTGGAGAAGATGTGATCTATTTGGGAGAAATGTGGCATGTCTGGAAGAAAATGTCCTATTTGGCTGGAGAATGGTGGTATTTGTGGGAGAAAATTTCCTATTTCTGGAGGAATCCTGGTATTTCTTGGAGGAGATGTGATATATTTGGGAGAAATGTGCCATTTCTGGAAGAAACTGTCCTCTTTTGGGGATAAAAGAGGTATTTGTGGGTGAAAAGGTCCTATTTGAAGGGGGAAACGTGGTATTTCTTGGAGAAGATGTGATATATTTGGGAGAAATGTGGCATGTCTGGAAGAAACTGTCCTATTTGAGGGATAAAGAGGTATTTGTGGGTGAAAAGGTCCTATTTGAAGGGGGAAACCTGGTATTTCTTGGAGAAGTTGTGATATATTTGGGAGAAATCAGGCATTTCTGGAAGAAACTGTCCTATTTTGGGGATAAAAGAATTTTTTGTGGGTGAAAAGGTCCTTTTTGAAGGGGGAAAGCTGGTATTTCTTGGAGAAGATGTGATATGTTTGGGAGATATGTGGCATTTCTGGCAGAAACTGTCCTCTTATGGGGATAGAACAGGTATGTGTGGGTGAAAAGGTCCTATTTCCAGGGGAAAACCTGGTATTTCTTGGAGAAGATGTGATCTATTTGGGAGAAATGTGGCATGTCTGGAAGAAAATGTCCTATTTGGGGGGAGAAGGCTGGTATTTGTGGGAGAAAAGTTCCTATTTCAGGAGGAATCCTGGTATTTCTTGGAGGAGATGTGATATGTTTGGGAGAAATGTGGCATTTCTGGCAGAAACTGTCCTCTTTTGGGGATAAAAGAGGTATTTGTGGGTGAAAAGGTCCTATTTGAAGGGGGAAACGTGGTATTTCTTGGAGAAGATGTGATATATTTGGGAGAAATGTGGCATGTCTGGAAGAAACTGTCCTATTTGAGGGATAAAGAGGTATTTGTGGGTGAAAAGGTCCTATTTGAAGGGGGAAACCTGGTATTTCTTGGAGAAGTTGTGATATATTTGGGAGAAATCAGGCATTTCTGGAAGAAACTGTCCTATTTCGGGGATAAAAGAATTTTTTGTGGGTGAAAAGGTCCTATTTGAAGGGGGAAAGCTGGTATTTCTTGGAGAAGATGTGATATGTTTGGGAGAAATGTGGCATTTCTGGAAGAAACTGTCCTCTTATGGGGATAGAACAGGTATGTGTGGGTGAAAAGGTCCTATTTCCAGGGGAAAACCTGGTATTTCTTGGAGAAGATGTGATCTATTTGGGAGAAATGTGGCATGTCTGGAAGAAAATGTCCTATTTGGGGGGAGAAGGCTGGTATTTGTGGGAGAAAAGTTCCTATTTCAGGAGGAATCCTGGTATTTCTTGGAGGAGATGTGATATGTTTGGGAGAAATGTGGCATTTCTGGCAGAAACTGTCCTCTTTTGGGGATAAAAGAGGTATTTGTGGGTGAAAAGGTCCTATTTGAAGGGGGAACCCTGGTATTTCTTGGAGAAGATGTGATCTATTTGGGAGAAATGTGGCATTTCTGGAAGAAACTGTCCTCTTTTGGGGATAAAAGAGGAATTTGTGGGTGAAAAGGTCCTATTTGAAGGGGGAATGCAGGTATTTCTTGGAGAAGATGTGATCTATTTGGGAGAAATGTGGCATGTCGGGAAGAAACTGTCCTATTTGAGGGATAAAGAGGTATTTGTGGGTGAAAAGGTCCTATTTGAAGGGGGATAGCTGGTATTTCTTGGAGAAGATGTGGTATATTTGGGAGAAATGTGGCATTTCTGGAAGAAACTGTCCTCTTTTGGGGATAAAAGAGGTATTTGTGGGTGAAAACGTTGTATTTCAAGGGGGAAAGAAGTTATTTCTTGGAGAAGATGTGATATATTTTGGAGAAATGTGGCATTTCTGGAAGAAACTGTCCTCTTTTGGGGATAAAAGAGGTATTTGTGTTTGAAAAAGTCCTATTTGAAGGGGGAAAGCTGGTATTTCTTGGAGAAGATGTGATATATTTGGGAGAAATGTGGCATGTCTGGAAGAAACTGTCCTCTTCTGGGGATAAAAGAGGTATTTGTGGGTGATAAGGTCCTATTTGAAGGGGGAACCCTGGTATTTCTTGGAGAAGATGTGATCTATTTGGGAGAAATGTGGCATTTCTGGAAGAAACTGTCCTCTTTTGGGGATAAAAGAGGTATTAGTGGTTGAAAAGGTCCTATTTGAAGGGGGAAACCTGGTATTTCTTGGAGGAGATGATATATATTTGGGAGAAATGTGGCATTTCTGGAAGAAACTGTCCTCTTTTGTGGATAAAAGAGGTATTTCATGGAGAAAAGTTCCTAATTCAAGGGGGAAACCTGGTATTTCTTGGAGGAGTTGTGATATATTTGGGAGAAATGTGGCATTTCTGGAAGAAACTGTCCTCTTTTGGGGATAAAAGAGGTATTTGTGGGAGAAAAGGTCCTATTTGAAGGGGGAACCCTGGTATTTCTTGGAGAAGATGTGATATATTTGGGAGGAATGTGGCATTTCTGAAAAAAACTGTCCTATTTTGGGGATAAATGAGGTATTTGTGGGTGAGAAGGTCCTATTTCAAGGGGGAAACGTGGTATTTCTTGGAGAAGATGTGATATATTTGGGAGAAATCTGGCATTCCTGGAAGAAACTGTCCTCTTTTGGGGATAAAAGAGGTTTTTTTGGGGAAAAGGTCCTATTTGAAGGGGGAAAGCTGGTATTTCTTGGAGAAGATGTGATATATTTGGGAGCAATGTGGCATGTCTGGCAGAAACTGTCCTATTTGGGGGATAAAAGAGGTATTTGTGTGAGAAAAGGTCCTATTTGAAGGGGGAAAGCTGGTATTTCATGGAGAAGATGTGATATATTTGGGAGAAATGTGGCCTTTCTGGAAGAAAATGTCCAATTTGGGGGGAGAAGGCTGGTAGTTTTGGGTGAGAAGGTCCTCTTTCAGGAGGAATCCTGGCATTTCTTGGAGAAGATGTGATATATTTGGGAGAAATGTGGCATTTCTGGAAGAAAATGTTCTCTTTTGGGGATAAAACAGGTATTTCATGGAGAAAAGTTCCTATTTGAAGGGGGAAACCTGGTATTTCTTGGAGGAGTTGTGATATATTTGGGAGAAATCTGGCATTTCTGGAAGAAACTGTCCTCTTCTGGGGATAAAAGAGGTATTTGTGGGAGAAAAGTTCCTATTTGAAGGGGGAACCCTGGTATTTCTTGGAGAAGATGTGATGTATTTGGGAGAAATGTGGCATGTCTGGAAAAAACTGTCCTCTTTTGGGGATAAAAGAGGTATTTGTGGGTGAAAAGGTCCTATTTGAAGGGGGAAAGCTGGTATTTCTTGGAGAAGATGTGATATATTTGGGAGAAACGTGGCATGTCAGGAAGAAACTGTCCTCTTTTGGGGATAAAAGAGGTATTTGTGGGTGAAAAGGTCCTATTTGAAGGGGGAAACGTGGTATTTCTTGGAGAAGATGTGATATATTTGGGAGAAATGTGGCATTTCTGGAAGAAACTGTCCTCTTATGGGGATAGAACAGGTATGTGTGGGTGAAAAGGTCCTATTTCCAGGGGAAAACCTGGTATTTCTTGGAGAAGATGTGATATATTTGGGAGAAATGTGGCATGTCTGGAAGATAATGTCCTATTTGGGGGGAGAAGGCTGGTATTTGTGGGAGAAAAGTTCCTATTTCAGGAGGAATCCTGGTATTTCTTGGAGGAGATGTGATATGTTTGGGAGAAATGTGGCATTTCTGGCAGAAACTGTCCTCTTTTGGGGATAAAACAGGTATTTGTGGGTGAAAAGGTCCTATTTGAAGGGGGAAAGCTGGTATTTCTTGGAGAAGATGTGATCTATTTGGGAGAAATGTGGCATTTCTGGAAGAAACTGTCCTATTTTGGGGATAAAAGAGGTATTTGTGTTTGAAAAGGTCCTATTTGAAGGGGGAAACCTGGTATTTCTTGGAGAAGATGTGATATATTTGGGAGAAATGTGGCCTTTCTGGAAGAAACTGTCCTCTTTTGGGGATAAAAGAGGTATTTGTGGGTGAAAAGGTCCTATTTGAAGGGGGAAAGCTGGTATTTCTTGGAGAAGATGTGATCTATTTGGGAGAAATGTGGCCTTTCTGGCAGAAACTGTCCTCTTTTGGGGATAAAAGAGGTATTTGTGGGTGAGAGGGTCCTATTTGAGGGGGAAAGCTGGTATTTCTTGGAGAAGATGTGATCTATTTCGGAGAAATGTGGCATTTCTGGAAGAAACTGTCCTCTTTTGGGGATAAAAGAGGGTTTTTTGGGGAAAAGGTCCTATTTGAAGGGGTAAAGCTGGTTTTT
Organism: Lophura swinhoii; assembly: GCA_030408155.1. Classification (NCBI taxonomy): domain Eukaryota; kingdom Metazoa; phylum Chordata; class Aves; order Galliformes; family Phasianidae; genus Lophura; species Lophura swinhoii. The sequence continues at coordinate 1,318,040 of CM059463.1, forward strand.
CTTGGAGAAGATGTGATATATTTGGGAGAAATGTGGCATGTTTGGAAGAAACTGTCCTCTTATGGGGATAGAACAGGTATTTGTGGGTGAAAAGGTCCTATTTCCAGGGGAAAGCCTGGTATTTCTTGGAGAAGATGTGATATATTTGGGAGAAATGTGGCATGTCTGGAAGAAAATGTCCTATTTGGGGGGAGAAGGGTGGTATTTGTGGGAGAAAAGGTCCTATTTCAGGAGAAATCCTGGTATTTCTTGGAGGAGATGTGATATGTTTGGGAGAAATGTGGCATTTCTGGAAGAAACTGTCCTCTTTTGGGGATAAAACAGGTATTTGTGGGTGAAAAGGTCCTATTTGAAGGGGGAAAGCTGGTAATTCTATGAGAAGATGTGATCTGTTTGGGAGAAATATGGCATTTCTGGAAGAAACTGTCCTCTTTTGGGGATAAAAGAGGTATTTGTGGGTGAAAAGGTCCTATTTGAAGGGGGAAAGCTGGTATTTCTTGGAGAAGATGTGATCTATTTGGGAGAAATGTGGCATGTCTGGAAGAAACTGTCCTATTTTGGGGATAAAAGAGGTATTTGTGGGTGAGAAGGTCCTATTTGAAGGGGGAAACCTGGTATTTCTTGGAGAAGATGTGATATATTTGGGAGAAATCAGGCATTTCTGGAAGAAACTGTCCTATTTTGGGGATAAAAGAATTTTTTGTGGGTGAAAAGGTCCTATTTGATGGGGGAAACCTGGTATTTCTGGAAGGAGATGTGATATGTTTGGGAGAAATGTGGCATGTCTGGCAGAAACTGTCGTATTTTGGGGATAAAAGTGGTATTTGTGGGTGATAAGGTCCTATTTGAAGGGGGAAACGTGGTATTTCTTGGAGAAGATGTGATATATTTGGGAGAAATGTGGCATGTCAGGAAGAAACTGTCCTATTTGGGGGGAGAAGGCTGGTAGTTTTGGGTGAGAAGGTCCTCTTTCGGGAGGAATCCTGGTATTTCTTGGAGAAGATGTGATATATTTGGGAGAAATGTGGCATGTCTGGAAGAAACTGTCCAATTTAGGGGATAAAAGAGGTATTTGTGGGTGAAAAGGTCGTATTTGAAGGGGGAAACCTGGTATTTCTTGGAGAAGATGTGATATATTTGGGAGAAATCAGGCATTTCTGGAAGAAACTGTCCTATTTTGGGGATAAAAGAATTTTTTGTGGGTGAAAAGGTCCTATTTGAAGGGGGAAAGCTGGTAATTCTATGAGAAGACGTGATATGTTTGGGAGAAATTTGGCATTTCTGGGAGAAACTGTCCTCTTTTGGGGATAAAAGACGTATTTGTGGGTGAGAAGGTCCTATTTGAAGGGGGAAACGTGGTATTTCTTGGAGATATCTGATATATTTGGGAGAAATCTGGCATTCCTGGAAGAAACTGTCCTCTTTTGGGGATAAAAGAGGTTTTTTTGGGGAAAAGGTCCTATTTGAAGGGGGAAACGTGGTATTTCTTGGAGAAGATGTGATATATTTGGGAGAAATGTGGCATTTCTGGAAGAAACTGTCCTCTTTTGGGGATAGAACAGGTATTTGTGGGTGAAAAGGTCCTATTTAAAGGGGAAAACCTGGTATTTCTTGGAGAAGATGTGATCTATTTGGGAGAAATGTGGCATGTCTGGAAGAAAATGTCCTATTTGGCGGGAGAATGGTGGTATTTGTGGGAGAAAAGTTCCTATTTCTGGAGGAATCCTGGTATTTCTTGGAGGAGATGTGATATGTTTGGGAGAAATGTGCCATTTCTGGAAGAAACTGTCCTCTTTTGGGGATAAAAGAGGTATTTGTGGGTGAAAAGGTCCTATTTGAAGGGGGAAACGTGGTATTTCTTGGAGAAGATGTGATATATTTGGGAGAAATGTGGCATGTCTGGAAGAAACTGTCCTATTTGAGGGATAAAGAGGTATTTGTGGGTGAAAAGGTCCTATTTGAAGGGGGAAACCTGGTATTTCTTGGAGAAGTTGTGATATATTTGGGAGAAATCAGGCATTTCTGGAAGAAACTGTCCTATTTTGGGGATAAAAGAATTTTTTGTGGGTGAAAAGGTCCTATTTGAAGGGGGAAAGCTGGTATTTCTTGGAGAAGATGTGATATGTTTGGGAGATATGTGGCATTTCTGGCAGAAACTGTCCTCTTATGGGGATAGAACAGGTATGTGTGGGTGAAAAGGTCCTATTTCCAGGGGAAAACCTGGTATTTCTTGGAGAAGATGTGATCTATTTGGGAGAAATGTGGCATGTCTGGAAGAAAATGTCCTATTTGGGGGGAGAAGGCTGGTATTTGTGGGAGAAAAGTTCCTATTTCAGGAGGAATCCTGGTATTTCTTGGAGGAGATGTGATATGTTTGGGAGAAATGTGGCATTTCTGGCAGAAACTGTCCTCTTTTGGGGATAAAAGAGGTATTTGTGGGTGAAAAGGTCCTATTTGAAGGGGGAAACGTGGTATTTCTTGGAGAAGATGTGATATATTTGGGAGAAATGTGGCATGTCTGGAAGAAACTGTCCTATTTGAGGGATAAAGAGGTATTTGTGGGTGAAAAGGTCCTATTTGAAGGGGGAAACCTGGTATTTCTTGGAGAAGTTGTGATATATTTGGGAGAAATCAGGCATTTCTGGAAGAAACTGTCCTATTTTGGGGATAAAAGAATTTTTTGTGGGTGAAAAGGTCCTATTTGAAGGGGGAAAGCTGGTATTTCTTGGAGAAGATGTGATATGTTTGGGAGAAATGTGGCATTTCTGGAAGAAACTGTCCTCTTATGGGGATAGAACAGGTATGTGTGGGTGAAAAGGTCCTATTTCCAGGGGAAAACCTGGTATTTCTTGGAGAAGATGTGATCTATTTGGGAGAAATGTGGCATGTCTGGAATAAAATGTCCTATTTGGGGGGAGAAGGCTGGTATTTGTGGGAGAAAAGTTCCTATTTCAGGAGGAATCCTGGTATTTCTTGGAGGAGATGTGATATGTTTGGGAGAAATGTGGCATTTCTGGCAGAAACTGTCCTCTTTTGGGGATAAAAGAGGTATTTGTGGGTGAAAAGGTCCTATTTGAAGGGGGAACCCTGGTATTTCTTGGAGAAGATGTGATCTATTTGGGAGAAATGTGGCATTTCTGGAAGAAACTGTCCTCTTTTGGGGATAAAAGAGGTATTTGTGTTTGAAAAGGTCCTATTTGAAGGGGGAAACCTGGTATTTCTTGGAGAAGATGTGATCTATTTGGGAGAAATCTGGCATTTATGGAAGAAAATGTCCTCTTTTGGGGATAAAAGAGGTATTTGTGGGTGAAAAGGTCCTATTTGAAGGGGGAAAGCTGGTATTTCTTGGAGAAGATGTGATATATTTGGGAGAAATGTGGCCTTTCTGGCAGAAACTGTCCTCTTTTGGGGATAAAACAGGTATTTGTGGGTGAGAGGGTCCTATTTGAGGGGGAAAGCTGGTATTTCTTGGAGAAGATGTGATCTATTTCGGAGAAATGTGGCATTTCTGGAAGAAACTGTCCTCTTTTGGGGATAAAAGAGGGTTTTTTTGGGAAAAGGTCCTATTTGAAGGGGTAAAGCTGGTTTTTCTTGGAGAAGATGTGATATATTTGGGAGAAATGTGGCATGTTTGGAAGAAACTGTCCTCTTATGGGGATAGAACAGGTATTTGTGGGTGAAAAGGTCCTATTTCCAGGGGAAAGCCTGGTATTTCTTGGAGAAGATGTGATATATTTGGGAGAAATGTGGCATGTCTGGAAGAAAATGTCCTATTTGGGGGGAGAAGGGTGGTATTTGTGGGAGAAAAGGTCCTATTTCAGGAGAAATCCTGGTATTTCTTGGAGGAGATGTGATATGTTTGGGAGAAATGTGCCATTTCTGGAAGAAACTGTCCTCTTTTGGGGATAAAAGAGGTATTTGTGGGTGAAAAGGTCCTATTTGAAGGGGGATAGCTGGTAATTCTATGAGAAGATGTGATATGTTTGGGAGAAATATGGCATTTCTGGAAGAAACTGTCCTCTTTTGGGGATAAAAGAGGTATTTGTGGGTGAAAAGGTCCTATTTGAAGGGGGAAAGCTGGTATTTCTTGGAGAAGATGTGATCTATTTGGGAGAAATGTGGCATGTCTGGAAGAAACTGTCCTATTTTGGGGATAAAAGAGGTATTTGTGGGTGAGAAGGTCCTATTTGAAGGGGGAAACCTGGTATTTCTTGGAGAAGATGTGATCTATTTGGGAGAAATCAGGCATTTCTGGAAGAAACTGTCATATTTTGGGGATAAAAGAATTTTTTGTGGGTGAAAAGGTCCTATTTGATGGGGGAAACCAGGTATTTCTGGAAGGAGATGTGATATTTTTGGGAGAAATGTGGCATGTCTGGAAGAAACTGTCCTATTTTGGGGATAAAAGTGGTATTTGTGGGTGATAAGGTCCTATTTGAAGGGGGAAACGTGGTATTTCTTGGAGAAGATGTGATATATTTGGGAGAAATGTGGCATGTCAGGAAGAAACTGTCCTATTTGGGGGGAGAAGGCTGGTAGTTTTGGGTGAGAAGGTCCTCTTTCAGGAGGAATCCTGGTATTTCTTGGAGAAGATGTGATATATTTGGGAGAAATGTGGCATGTCTGGAAGAAACTGTCCAATTTAGGGGATAAAAGAGGTATTTGTGGGTGAAAAGGTCGTATTTGAAGGGGGAAACCTGGTATTTCTTGGAGAAGATGTGATATATTTGGGAGAAATGTGGCATTTCTGGAAGAAACTGTCCTATTTTGGGGATAAAAGAATTTTTTGTGGGTGAAAAGGTCCTATTTGAAGGGGGAAAGCTGGTAATTCTATGAGAAGATGTGATATGTTTGGGAGAAATTTGGCATTTCTGGGAGAAACTGTCCTCTTTTGGGGATAAAAGACGTATTTGTGGGTGAGAAGGTCCTATTTGAAGGGGGAAACGTGGTATTTCTTGGAGATATCTGATATATTTGGGAGAAATCTGGCATTCCTGGAAGAAACTGTCCTCTTTTGGGGATAAAAGAGGTTTTTTTGGGGAAAAGGTCCTATTTGAAGGGGGAAACGTGGTATTTCTTGGAGAAGATGTGATCTATTTGGGAGAAATGTGGCATTTCTGGAAGAAACTGTCCTCTTATGGGGATAGAACAGGTATTTGTGGGTGAAAAGGTCCTATTTATAGGGGAAAACCTGGTATTTCTTGGAGAAGATGTGATCTATTTGGGAGAAATGTGGCATGACTGGAAGAAAATGTCCTATTTGGGGGGAGAAGGGTGGTATTTGTGGGAGAAAAGTTCCTATTTCTGGAGGAATCCTGGTATTTCTTGGAGGAGATGTGATATGTTTGGGAGAAATGTGCCATTTCTGGAAGAAACTGTCCTCTTTTGGGGATAAAAGAGGTATTTGTGGGTGAAAAGGTCCTATTTGAAGGGGGAAACGTGGTATTTCTTGGAGAAGATGTGATATATTTGGGAGAAATGTGGCATGTCTGGAAGAAACTGTCCTATTTGAGGGATAAAGAGGTATTTGTGGGTGAAAAGGTCCTATTTGAAGGGGGAAACCTGGTATTTCTTGGAGAAGTTGTGATCTATTTGGGAGAAATGTGGCATTTCTGGAAGAAACTGTCCTATTTTGGGGATAAAAGAATTTTTTGTGGGTGAAAAGGTCCTATTTGAAGGGGGAAAGCTGGTATTTCTTGGAGAAGATGTGATATGTTTGGGAGAAATGTGGCCTTTCTGGCAGAAACTGTCCTATTTTGGGGATAAAAGTGGTATTCGTGGTTGATAAGGTCCTATTTGAAGGGGGAACCCTGGTATTTCTTGGAGAAGATGTGATATATTTGGGAGAAATGTGGCATGTCAGGAAGAAACTGTCCTCTTTTGGGGATAAAAGAGGTATTTGTGGGTGAAAAGGTCCTATTTGAAGGGGGAAACCTGGTATTTCTTGGAGAAGATGTGATCTATTTGGGAGAAATGTGGCCTTTCTGGAAGAAAATGTCCAATTTGGGGGGAGAAGGCTGGTAGTTTTCGGTGAGAAGGTCCTATTTCAGGAGGAATCCTGGTATTTCTTGGAGAAGATGTGATATATTTGGGAGAGATCTGGCCTTTCTGGATGAAAATGTCCAATTTGGGGGGAGAAGGCTGGTAGTTTTGGTTGAGAAGGTCCTATTTCAGGAGGAATCCTGGCATTTCTTGGAGAAGATGTGATATATTTGGGAGAAATGTGGCATTTCTGGAAGAAACTGTCCTCTTTTGGGGATAAAAGAGGTATTTGTGGGAGAAAAGGTCCTTTTGAAGGGGGAAACGTGGTATTTCTTGGAGAAGATGTGATATATTTGGGAGAAATGTGGCATTTCTGGAAGAAACTGTCCTCTTTTGGGGATGAAAGTGGTATTTGTGGGTGAGAAGGTCCTATTTGAAGGAGGAAAGCTGGTATTTCTTGGAGAAGATGTGATATATTTGGGAAAAATGTGGCATTTCTGGAAGAAACTGTCCTCTTTTGGGGATAAAAGAGGTTTTTTTGGGGAAAAGGTCCTATTTGAAGGGGGAAACGTGGTATTTCTTGGAGAAGATGTGATCTATTTGGGAGAAATGTGGCATTTCTGGAAGAAACTGTCCTCTTATGGGGATAGAACAGGTATTTGTGGGTGAAAAGGTCCTATTTGAAGGGGGAACCCTGGTATTTCTTGGAGAAGATGTGATCTATTTGGGAGAAATGCGGCATGTCTGGAAGAAAATGACCTATTTAGGGGGAGAAGGGTGGTATTTGTGGGAGAAAAGTTCCTATTTCGGGAGGAATCCTGGTATTTCTTGGAGGAGACGTGATATGTTTGGGAGAAATGTGGCATGTCTGGAAGAAACTGTCCTCTTTTGGGGATAAAAGAGGTATTTGTGGGTGAAAAGGTCCTATTTGAAGGGGGAAACCTGGTATGTCTTGGAGAAGATGTGATGTGTTTGGGAGAAATATGGCATTTCTGGAAGAAACTGTCCTCTTTTGGGGATAAAACAGGTATTTGTGGGTGAAAAGTTCCTATTTGAAGGGGGAACCCTGGTATTTCTTGGAGAAGATGATATATATTTGGGAGAAATCAGGCATTTCTGGAAGAAACTGTCCTATTTTGGGGATAAAAGTGGTATTTGTGGGTGATAAGGTCCTATTTGAAGGGGGAAACCTGGTATTTCTTGGAGAAGATGTGATATGTTTGGGAGAAATGTGGCCTTTCTGGCAGAAACTGTCCTATTTTGGGGATAAAAGTGGTATTTGTGGGTGATAAGGTCCTATTTGAAGGGGGAAAGCTGGTATTTCTTGGAGAAGATGTGATCTATTTGGGAGAAATGTGGCCTTTCTGGAATAAACTGTCCTCTTTTGGGGATAAAAGAGGTATTTGTGGGTGAAAAGGTCCTATTTGAAGGGGGAAAGCTGGTATTTCTTGGAGAAGATGTGATATATTTGGGAGAAATGTGGCATGTCAGGAAGAAACTGTGCTCTTTTGGGGATAAAAGAGGTATTTCATGGAGAAAAGTTCCTATTTGAAGGGGGAAAGCTGGTATTTCTTGGAGAAGATGTGGTATATTTGGGAGAAATGTGGCATTTCTGGAAGAAACTGTCCTCTTTTGGGGATAAAAGAGGTATTTGTGGGTGAAAAGGTCCTATTTGAAGGGGGAAAGCTGGTATTTCTTGGAGAAGATGTGATCTATTTGGGAGAAATGTGGCATGTCTGGAAGAAACTGTCCTCTTTTGGGGATAAAAGAGGTATTTGTGGGTGAGAAGGTCCTATTTGAAGGAGGAAAGCTGGTATTTCTTGGAGAAGATGTGAGATATTTGGGAGAAATGTGGCATTTCTGGAAGAAACTGTTCTATTTTGGGGATAAAACAGGAATTTGTGTTTGAAAAGGTCCTATTTCCAGGGGGAAACCTGGTATTTCTTGGAGAAGATGAGATCTATTTGGGAGAAATGTGGCATTTCTGGAAGGAACTGTCCTCTTTAGGGGATAAAACAGGTATTTGTGGGTGAAAAGGTCCTATTTCAAGGGGGAACCTGGTATTTCTTGGAGAAGATGTGATATATTTTGGAGAAATCTGGCATTTCTGGAACAAACTGTCCTATTTTGGGGATAAAAGAGGTTTTTTTGGGGAAAAGGTCCTATTTGAAGGGGAAAGCTGGATGTTCTTGCAGGAGATGTGATATATTTGGGAGAAATGTGGCATTTCTGGAAGAAACTGTCCTCTTTTGGGGATAAAAGAGGTATTTGTGGTTGAAAAGGTCCTATTTCAAGGGGGAAACCTGGCATTTCTTGGAGAAGATGTGATCTATTTGGGAGAAATGTGGCATTTCTGGAAGAAACTGTCCTATTTTGGGGATAAAACAGGTATTTGTGGGTGAAAAGGTCCTATTTGAAGGGGGAAACGTGGTATTTCTTGGAGAAGATGTGATATATTTGGGAGAAATGAGGCCATTCTGGCAGAAACTGTCCTCATTTGGGGATAAATGAGGTATATGTGGGTGAAAAGGTCCTATTTGAAGGGGGAAACGTGGTATTTCTTGGAGAAGATGTGATACATTTGGGAGAAATCTGGCCTTTCTGGCAGAAACTGTCCTATTTTGGGGATAAAAGAGGTATTTGTGGGAGAAAAGTTCCTATTTCAAGGGGGAAAGCTGGTATTTCTGTGGCCTTTCTGGAAGAAACTGTCCTCTTGTGGGGATAAAAGAGGTATTTGTGGGTGAAAAGGTCCTATTTGAAGGGGGAAACGTGGTATTTCTTGGAGAAGATGTAATATGTTTGGGAGAAATGTGGCATTTCTGGAAGAAACTGTCCTCTTTTGGGGATAAAAGAGGTATTTGTGGGAGAAAAGGTCCTATTTCCAGGGGAAAACCAGGTATTTCTTGGAGAAGATGTGATATATTTGGGAGAAATGTGGCATGTCTGGAAGCAAATGTCCTATTTGGGGCGAGAAGGCTTGTATTTGTGGGTGAAAAGGTCCTATTTGAAGGGGGAAACCTGGTATTTCTTGGAGAAGATGTGATCTATTTGGGAGAAATGTGGCATTTCTGGAAGAAACTGTCCTATTTTGGGGATAAAAGAGGTATTTGTGGGTGAAAAGGTCCTATTTGAAGGGGGAATCCTGGTATTTCTTGGAGAAGATGTGATATATTTGGGAGAAATGTGGCCTATCTGGAAGAAACTGTCCTCTTTTGGGGATATAACAGGTATTTGTGGGTGAAAAGGTCCTATTTGAAGGGGGAACCTGGTATTTCTAGAGGAGATGTGATCTATTTGGGAGAAATGTGGCGTTTCTGGAAGGAACTGTCCTCTTTTGGGGATAAAACAGGTATTTGTGGGAGGAAAGGTCCTATTTGAAGGGGGAAAGCTGGTATTTCTTGGAGAAGATGTGATATATTTGGGAGAAATGTGGCATGTCAGGAAGAAACTGTCCTATTTTGGGGATAAAAGAGGTATTTGTGGGAGAAAAGGTCCTAATGAAGGGGGAAACCTGGTATTTCTAGGAGAAGATGTGATATGTTTCGGAGAAATATGGCATTTCTGGAAGAAACTGTCCTATTTTGGGGTTAAACCAGGTATTTGTGGGTGAAAAGGTCCTATTTGAAGGGGAAAACCTGGTATTTCTTGGAGAAGATGTGATATATTTGGGAGAAATGTGGCATTTCTGGAAGAAACTGTCCTATTTTGGGGATAAAAGAGGTATTTGTGGGTGAGAAGGTCCTATTTGAAGGGGGAAACCTGGTAATTCTTGGAGAAGATGTGATATATTTGGGAGAAATGTGGCATGTCTGGAAGAAACTGTCCTATTTTGGGGATAAAACAGGTATTTGTGGGTGAAAAGGTCCTATTTGAAGGGGGAAAGCTGGTATTTCTTGGAGAAGATGTGATATATTTGGGAGAAATGTGGCATGTCAGGAAGAAAGTGTCCTATTTTGGGGATAAAACAGGTATTTGTGGGAGAAAAGGTCCTATTTGAAGGGGGTAAGCAGGTATTTCTTGGAGGAGATGTGATATTTTTGGGAGAAATGTGGCATTTCTGGAAGAAACTGTCCTATTTTGGGGATAAAAGAGGTATTTGTGGGTGAAAAGGTCCTATTAGAAGGGGGAAACCTGGTATTTCTTGGAGAAGATGTGATATATTTGGGAGAAATGTGGCATGTCAGGAAGAAACTGTCCTATTTTGGGGATAAAAGAGGTATTTGTGGGAGAAAAGGTCCTAATGAAGGGGGAAACCTGGTATTTCTAGGAGAAGATGTGATATGTTTCGGAGAAATGTGGCATTTCTGGAAGAAACTGTCCTATTTTGGGGTTAAACCAGGTATTTGTGGGTGAAAAGGTCCTATTTGAAGGGGAAAACCTGGTATTTCTTGGAGAAGATGTGATATATTTGGGAGAAATGTGGCATTTCTGGAAGAAACTGTCCTATTTTGGGGATAAAAGAGGTATTTGTGGGTGAGAAGGTCCTATTTGAAGGGGGAAACCTGGTAATTCTTGGAGAAGATGTGATATATTTGGGAGAAATGTGGCATGTCTGGAAGAAACTGTCCTATTTTGGGGATAAAACAGGTATTTGTGGGTGAAAAGGTCCTATTTGAAGGGGGAAAGCTGGTATTTCTTGGAGAAGATGTGATATATTTGGGAGAAATGTGGCATGTCAGGAAGAAAGTGTCCTATTTTGGGGATAAAACAGGTATTTGTGGGAGAAAAGGTCCTATTTGAAGGGGGTAAGCAGGTATTTCTTGGAGGAGATGTGATATTTTTGGGAGAAATGTGGCATTTCTGGAAGAAACTGTCCTATTTTGGGGATAAAAGAGGTATTTGTGGGTGAAAAGGTCCTATTAGAAGGGGGAAACCTGGTATTTCTTGGAGAAGATGTGATCTATTTGGGAGAAATGTGGCATGTCTGGAAGAAACTGTTCTATTTTGGGGATAAAACAGGTATTTGTGGGTGAAAAGGTCCTATTTGAAGGGGGAAAGCTGGTATTTCTTGGTGAAGATGTGATGTATTTGGGAGAAATGTGGCATTTCTGGAAGGAACTGTCCTCTTTTGGGGATAAAAGAGGTATTTGTGGGTGAGAAGGTCCTATTTGAAGCGGGAACCCTGGTATTTCTTGGAGAAGATGTGATATGTTTGGGAGAAATGTGGCATTTCTGGCAGAAACTGTCCTCTTTTGGGGGGAAAAGGCTGGTTTTTGTGGGAGAAAAGGTACTATTTCAGGAGAAATCCTGGTATTTCTTGGAGGAGATGTGATATGTTTATGAGAAATTTGGCATTTCTGGCAGAAACTGTCCTCTTTTGGGGATAAAAGAGGTATTTGTGGGTGAAAAGGTCCTATTTGAAGGGGGAAAGCTGGTAGTTTTACCTCTTTTATCCCTAAAATAGAGCAATTTCTTCCAGAAAGGCCACATTTCTCCCAAATATATCACATCTTCTCCATGAAATACCAGCTTGCGCCCTTCAAATAAGACCTTTTCTCCCACAAATACCTGTTTCATCCCCAAAAGAGGACAGTTTCTTCCAGAAATGCCACATTTCTCCCAAATATACCACATCTTCTCCAAGAAATACCAGCTTTCCCCCTTCAAATAGGACCTTTTCTCCCACAAATACCTGTATTATCCCTCAAATAGGACATTTTCTTCAAGAAATGCCACACTTCTCCCAAATATATCACATCTTCTCCAAGAAATACCAGGTTTCCCCCTTGTAATAAGACCATTTCACCCACAAATACCTCTTTTATCCCCAAAAGAGGACAGTTTCTTCCAGAAATGCCACATTTCTCCCAAATATATCACATCTTCTCCAAGAAATACCAGGTTTCCCCCTTCAAATAGGACCTTTTCACCCACAAATACCTGTTTTATCCCCAAAATAGAACAGTTCCTTCCAGACATGCCACATTTCTCTCAATTATATCACATCTTCTCCAAGAAATACCAGCTTTCCCCCTTCAAATAGGACCTTTTCACCCACAAATACCTCTTTTATCCCCAAAATAGGACAGTTTCTTCCAGAAAGGCCATATTTCTCCCAAACATATCACATCTTCTCCAAGAAATACCAGGTTTCCCCCTTCGAATTGGACCTTATCACCCACAAATACCACTTTTATCCCCAAAAGAGGACAGTTTCTTCCAGAAAGGCCACTTTTCTCCCAAACATATCACATCTTCTCCAAGAAATACCAGGTTTCCCCCTTCAAATAGGACCTTTTCACCCACAAATACCTCTTTTATCCTCAGAAGAGGACAGTTTCTTCCAGACATGCCACATTTCTCCCAAATATATCACATCTTCTCCAAGAAATACCAGGGTTCCCCCTTCAAATATGACCTTTTCACCCACAAGTACCTGTTTTATCCCCAAAATAGGACAGTTTCTTCCAGACATGCCACATTTCTCCCAAATATATCACATCTTCTCATAGAATTACCAGCTTTCCCCCTTCAAATAGGACCTTTTCACCCTTTAATAGCAGGCTTCTCCCCCCAAATAGGACAGTTTCTTCCAGAAATGCCACATTTCTCCCAAATAGATCACATCTTCTCCAAGAAATACCACGTTTCCCCCTACAAATAGGAACTTCTCACCCACAAATACCTCTTTTATCCCCAAAATAGGACAGTTTCTTCCAGACATGCCACATTTCTCCCAAATATATCACATCTCCTCCAAGAAATACCAGGTTTCCCCCTTCAAATAGGACCTTTTCTCCCACAAATACCTCTTTTATCCCCAAAATAGGACACTTTGTTCCAGAAATGCCACATTTCTCCCAAATATATCACATCTTCTCCAAGAAATACCAGCTTTCCCCCTTCAAATAGGACCTTTTCACCTACAAATACCTGTTTTATCCCCAAAAGAGGACAGTTTCTTCCAGACATGCCACATTTCTCCCAAATAGATCACATCTTCTCATAGAATTACCAGCTATCCCCCTTCAAATAGAACCTTTTCACCCACAAATACCTGTTTTATCCCCAAAAGTGGACAGTTTCTCCCAGAAATGCTATATTTCTCCCAAACATAACACATCTTCTCCAAGAAATACCAGCTTTCCCCCTTCAAATAGGGCCTTTTCACCCACAAGTACCTGTTTTATCCCCAAAAGAGGACAGTTTCTTCCAGAAATGGCACATTTCTCCCTATCATATCACATCTCCTCCAAGAAATACCAGGATTCCTCCTGAAATAGGAACTTTTCTTCCTCAAATACCACCCTCCTCCACCCCAATTGGACATTTTCTTCCAGACATGCCACATTTCTCCCAAATATATCACATCTTCTCCAAGAAATACCACGTTTCCCCCTTCAAATAGGACCTTTTCACCCACAAATACCTCTTTTATCCCCAAAAGAGGACAGTTTCTTCCAGAAATGCCACATTTCTCCCAAACATATCACATCTTCTCCAAGAAATACCAGCTTTCCCCCTTCAAATAGGACCTTTTCACCCACAAATACCTCTTTTATCCCCAAAATAGGACAGTTTCTTCCAGAAATGCCACATTTCTCCAAAATATATCACATCTTCTCCAAGAAATACCAGCTTTCCCCCTTCAAATAGGACCTTTTCACCCACAAATACCTCTTTTATCCCCAAAGTAGGAAAGATTCTTCCAGACATGCCAGATTTCTCCCAAATATATCACATCTTCTCCAAGAAAAACCAGCTTTACCCCTTCAAATAGGACCTTGTCACCCACAAATACCTCTTTGATCCCCAAAAGACGACAGTTTCTTCCAGACATGCCAGATTTATCCCAAATATATCCCAACTTCTCCAAGAAATACCAGGATTCTTCCTGAAATATGACCTTTTCTCCCACAAAAACCACCATTCTCACACCAGTTAGGACTTTTTCTTTCAGAAAGGCCAGATTTCTCCCAAATATATCACATCTTCTCCAAGAAATACCACGGTTCCCCCTTTAAATAGGACCTTTTCACCCACAAATACCTCTTTTATCCCCAAAAGAGGACAGTTTCTTCCGGACATGCCACATTTCTCCCAAACATATCACATCTTCTCCAAGAAATACCAGGTTTCCCCCTTCAAATAGGACCTTTACTCCTACAAATACCTGTTTTATCCCCAAAAGAGGACAGTTTTTTCCAGACATGCCACATTTCTCCCAAATATATCACATCTTCTCCATGAAATACCAGCTTTCCCCCTTCAGATAGGACCTTTTCACCCACAGATACCTGTTTCATCCCCAAAAGAGGACATTTTCTTCCAGAAATGCCTCATTTCTCCCAAATATACCACATCTTCTCCAAGAAATACCAGCTTTCCCCCTTCAAATAGGACCTTTTCACCCACAAATACCTGTTTTATCCCTCAAATTGGACATTTTCTTCCAGAAATGCCACATTTCTCCCAAATATATCACATCTTCTCCAAGAAATACCAGGTTTCCCCCTTGTAATAAGACCTTTTCACCCACAAATACCTCTTTTATCCCCAAAAGAGGACAGTTTCAACAAGAAATGCCACATTTCTCCCAAATATATCAGATCTTCTCCAAGAAATACCAGCTTTCCCCCTTCAAATAGGACCTTTTCACCCACAAAAAATTCTTTTATCCCCAAAATAGGACAGTTTCTTCAAGAAATGCCACATTTCTCCCAAATAGATCACATCTTCTCCAAGAAATACCAGCTTTCCCCCTTCAAATATGACCTTCTCACCCACAAATACCTCTTTTATCCCCAAAATAGGACAGTTTCTGCCAGAAAGGCCACATTTCTCCCAAACATATCACATCTTCTCCAAGAAATACCAGCTTTCCCCCTTCAAATTGGACCTTTTCACCCACAAAAAATTCTTTTATCCCAAAAATAGGACAGTTTCTTCCAGAAATGCCACATTTCTCCCAAACATATCACATCTTCTCCAAGAAATACCAGGTTTCCCCCTTGAATTAGGACATTTTCACCCACAAATACCAGCCTTCTCCCCCCAAATAGGACAGTTTCTTCCAGACATGCCACATTTCTCCCAAACATATCACATCTTCTCCAAGAAATACCTGCTTTCCCCCTTCAAATAGGACCTTTTCACCCACAAATACCTGTTATATCCCCAAAAGAGGACAGTTTCTTCCAGAAATGCCTCATTTCTCCCAAATATATCACATCTTCTCCAAGAAATACCAGCTTTCCCCCTTCAAATAGGACATTTTCACCCACTAATAGCAGGCTTCTCCCCAAAATAGGACAGTTTCTTCCAGACATGCCACATTTCTCCCAAATATATCACATCTTCTCCAAGAAATACCAGCTTTCCCCCTTCAAATAGGACCTTTTCTCCCACAAATACCTCTTTTATCCCCAAAATAGGACAGTTTCTGCCATACATGCCACATTTCTCCCAAATATATCACATCTTCTCCAAGAAATACCAGCTTTCCCCCTTCAAATAGGACCTTTTCACCCACAAATACCTCTTTTATCCCCAAAAGAGGACAGTTTCTTCCAGAAATGCCATATTTCTCCCGAATATATCACATCTTCTCCAAGAAATACCAGGTTTCCCCCTTCGAATTGGACCTTATCACCCACAAATACCACTTTCATCCCCAAAAGAGGACAGTTTCTTCCAGAAAGGCCACATTTCTCCCAAACATATCACATCTTCTCCAAGAAATACCAGGTTTCCCCCTTCAAATAGGACCTTTTCACCCACAAATACCTCTTTTATCCCCAAAAGAGGACAGTTTCTTCCAGACATGCCACATTTCTCCCAAATAGATCACATCTTCTCCAAGAAATACCAGGGTTCCCCCTTCAAATAGGACCTTTTCACCCACAAGTACCTGTTTTATCCCCAAAAGAGGACAGTTTCTTCCAGACATGCCACATTTCTCCCAAATATATCACATCTCCTCCAAGAAATACCTGCTTTCCCCCTTCAAATAAGACCTTTTCTCCCACAAATACCTGTTTTATCCCCAAAAGAGGACAGTTTCTTCCAGAAATGCCACATTTCTCCCAAATAGATCACATCTTCTCCAAGAAATACCAGCTTTCCCCCTTCAAATAGGACCTTTTCACCCACAAATACCTCTTTTATCCCCAAAATAGGACAGTTTCTTCCAGACATGCCACATTTCTCCCAAATATATCACATCTTCTCATAGAATTACCAGCTTTCCCCCTTCAAATAGGACCTTCTCACCCACAAATACCTGTTTTATCCCCAAAAGTGGACAGTTTCTCCCAGAAATGCCATATTTCTCCCAAACATAACACATCTTCCCCAAGAAATACCAGCTTTCCCCCTTCAAATAGGACCTTTTCACCCACAAATACCTCTTTTATCCCCAAAAGAGGACAGTTTCTGCCAGAAATGGCACATTTCTCCCTATCATATCACATCTCCTCCAAGAAATACCAGGATTCCTCCTGAAATAGGAACTTTTCTTCCTCAAATACCACCCTCCTCCCCCCAAATAGGACATTTTCTTCCAGACATGCCACATTTCTCCCAAATATATCACATCTTCTCCAAGAAATAACACGTTTCCCCCTTCAAATAGGACCTTTTCACCCACAAATACCTCTTTTATCCCCAAAATAGGACAGTTTCTGCCATACATGCCACATTTCTCCCAAATATATCACATCTCCTGCAAGAACTACCACGTTTCCCCCTTCAAATAGGAACTTTTCACCCAAAAATACCACCTTTATCCCCAAAGTAGGAAAGATTCTTCCAGACATGCCAGATTTCTCCCAAATATATCACATCTTCTCCAAGAAAAACCAGCTTTACCCCTTCAAATAGGACCTTTTCACCCACAAATACCTATTTTATCCCCAAAAGAGGACAGTTTCTTCCAGACATGCCACATTTCTCCCAAATATATCCCATCTTCTCCAAGAAATACCAGGATTCTTCCTGAAATATGACCTTTTCTCCCACAAAAACCACCATTCTCACACCAGTTAGGACTTTTTCTTCCAGAAAGGCCAGATTTCTCCCAAATATATCACATCTTCTCCAAGAAATACCACGTTTCCCCCTTTAAATAGGACCTTTTCAAACACAAATACCTCTTTTATCCCCAAAAGAGGACAGTTTCTTCCGGACATGCCACATTTCTCCCAAACATATCTCATCTTCTCCAAGAAATACCAGGTTTCCCCCTTCAAATAGGACCTTTACTCCTACAAATACCTCTTTTATCCCCAAAATAGGACAGTTTCTTCCAGACATGCCACATTTCTCCCAAATATATCACATCTTCTCCATGAAATACCAGCTTTCCCCCTTCAAATAGGACCTTTTCACCCACAGATACCTGTTTCATCCCCAAAAGAGGACATTTTCTTCCAGAAATGCCTCATTTCTCCCAAATATACCACATCTTCTCCAAGAAATACCAGGTTTCCCCCTTCAAATAGGACCTTTTCTCCCACAAATACCTCTTTTATCCCTCAAATAGGACATTTTCTTCCAGAAATGCCACATTTCTCCAAAATATATCACATCTTCTCCAAGAAATACCAGGTTTCCCCCTTGTAATAAGACCTTTTCACCCACAAATACCTCTTTTATCCCCAAAAGAGGACAGTTTCAACAAGAAATGCCACATTTCTCCCAAATAGATCACATCTTCTCCAAGAAATACCAGCTTTCCCCCTTCAAATAGGACCTTTTCACCCACAAAAAATTCTTTTATCCCCAAAATAGGACAGTTTCTTCCAGAAATGCCACATTTCTCCCAAATATATCACATCTTCTCCAAGAAATACCAGGTTTCCCCCTTCAAATAAGACCTTTTCACCCACAAATACCTCTTTTATCCCCAAAAGAGGACAGTTTCTGCCAGACATGCCACATTTCTCCCAAACATATCACATCTTCTCCAAGAAATACCAGCTTTCCCCCTTCAAATAGGACCTTTTCTCCCACAAAAAATTCTTTTATCCCAAAAATAGGACAGTTTCTTCCAGAAATGCCACATTTCTCCCAAACATATCACATCTTCTCCAAGAAATACCAGGTTTCCCCTTGAATTAGGACCTTTTCAGCCACAAATACCAGCCTTCTCCCCCCAAATAGGACAGTTTCTTCCAGACATGCCACATTTCTCCCAAACATATCACATCTTCTCCAAGAAATACCTGCTTTCCCCCTTCAAATAGGACCTTTTCACCCACAAATACCTGTTTTATCCCCAAAAGAGGACAGTTTCTTCCAGAAATGGCACATTTCTCCCAAATATATCACATCTTCTCCAAGAAATACCAGCTTTCCCCCTTCAAATAGGACCTTTTCACCCACTAATAGCAGGCTTCTCCCCAAAATAGGACAGTTTCTTCCAGACATGCCAGATTTCTCCCAAATATATCACAGCTTCTCCAAGAAATACCAGGTTTCCCCCTGGAAATAGGTCCTTTTCTCCCACAAATACCTCTTTTATCCCCAAAATAGGACAGTTTCTGCCATACATGCCACATTTCTCCCAAATATATCACATCTTCTCCAAGAAATACCAGCTTTCCCCCTTCAAATAGGACCTTTTCACCCACAAATACCTCTTTTATCCCCAAAATAGGACAGTTTCTTCCAGAAATGCCATATTTCTCCCAAACATATCACATCTTCTCCAAGAAATACCAGCTTTCCCCCTGGAAATAGGACCTTTTCACCCACAAATACCTCTTTTATCCCCAAAAGAGGACACTTTCTTCCAGAAATGCCACATTTCTCCGATACATATCACGTCTCCTCCAAGAAAAACCGGGATTCCTCCTGAAATAGGAACTTTTCTCCCACAAATACCACCCTCCTCCCCCCAAATAGGACATTTTCTTCCAGACATGCCACATTTCTCCCAAATATATCACATCTTCTCCAAGAAATATCAGGTTTTCCCCCTTCAAATAGGACCTTTTCAACTACAAATACCTGTTCTATCCCCATAAGAGGACAGTTTCTTCCAGAAATGCCACATTTCTCCCAAATAGATCACATCTTCTCCAAGAAATACCAGCTTTCCCCCTTCAAATAGGACCTTTTCCCCAAAAAAACCTCTTTTATCCCAAAAGAGGACAGTTTCTTCCAGGAATGCCAGATTTCTCCCAAATATATCACATCTTCTCCAAGAAATACCCGGTTTCCCCCTTCAAATAGGACCTTCTCACCCACAAATACCTCTTTTATCCCCAAAATAGGACAGTTTTTTCCAGACATGCCACATTTCTCCCAAATAGATCACATCTTCTCCAAGAAATACCAGGGTTCCCCCTTCAAATAAGAACTTTTCTCCCTCAAATACCTCTTTTATCCCCAAAAGAGGACAGTTTCTTCCAGAAATGCCACATTTCTCCGAAATATATCACAACTCCTCCAAGAAATACCAGGTTTCCCCCTTGAATTAGGACCTTTTCTCCATGAAATACCTCTTTTATCCCAAAAGAGGACACTTTCTTCCAGAAAGGCCACATTTCTCCCAAATATATATCATCTTCTCCAAGAAATACCAGGTTTCCCCCTTCAAATAGGACCTTTTCAACCACTAATACCTCTTTTATCCCCAAAAGAGGACAGTTTCTGCCAGAAATGCCACATTTCTCCCAAATATATCACATCTTCTCCAAGAAATACCAGGATTCCTCCTGAAATAGGACGTTCTCACCCAAAACTACCAGCCTTCTCCCCCCAAATTGGATATTTTCTTCCAGAAAGGCCAGATATCTCCCAAATATATCACATCTTCTCCAAGAAATACCAGGATTCCTCCTGAAATAGGACCTTCTCACCGAAAACTACCATCCTTCTCCCCCCAAATTGGACATTTTCTTCCAGAAATGCCACATTTCTCCCAAATAGATCACATCTTCTCCAAGAAATACCAGCTTTCCCCCTTCAAATAGGACCTTTTCACCCACAAATACCTCTTTTATCCCCAAAATAGGACAGTTTCTTCCAGAAATGCCTGATTTCTCCCAAATATATTACATCTTCTCCAAGAAATACCAGGTTTCCCCCTTCAAATAGGACCTTTTCCCCCACTAATACCTCTTTATCCCTCAAATAGGACAGTCTCTTCCAGACATGCCACATTTCTCCCAAATATATCACATCTTCTCCAAGAAATACCTGCTTTCACACTTCAAATAGGACCTTTTCTCCCACAAATACCTCTTTTATCCCCCAAATAGGACAGTTTCTTCCAGAAATGGCACATTTCTCCCAAACATATCACATCTTCTCCAAGAAATACCTGCTTTCCCCCTTCAAATAGGACCTTTTCACCCACAAATACCTGTTTTATCCCCAAAAGAGGACAGTTTCTTCCAGAAATGCCATATTTCTCCCAAATATATATCATCTTCTCCAAGAAATACCAGGTTTCCCCCTTCAAATAGGACTTTTTCACCCACAAATACCTCTTTTATCCCCAAAAGAGGACAGTTTCTTCCAGAAATGCCTCATTTCTCCCAAACATATCACATCTTCTCCAAGATAAACCAGGTTTCCCCCTGGAAATAGGAACTTTTCTCCATGAAATACCTCTTTTATCCCCAAAAGAGGACAGTTTCTTCCGGAAATGCCACATTTCTCCCAAATATATCACATCTCCTGCAAGAACTACCAGGTTTCCCCCTTCAAATAGGAAATTTTCACCCACAAATACCACTTTTATCCCCAAAGTAGAACAGATTCTTCCAGAAATGCCACATTTCTCCCAAATATATCACATCTTCTCCAAGAAATACCAGGGTTCCCCCTTCAAATAGGACCTTCTCACATACAAATACCTCTTTTATCCCCAAAAGAGGACAGTTTCTTCCAGACATGCCACATTTCTCCCAAATATATCCCATCTTCTCCAAGAAATACCAGGATTCTTCCTGAAATATGGCCTTTTCTCCCACAAATACCACCATTCTCACACCAGTTAGGACATTTTCTTCCAGAAAGGCCAGATTTCTCCCAAATATATCACATCTTCTCCATGAAATACCACGTTTCCCCCTTTAAATAGGACCTTTTCACCCACAAATACCTCTTTTATCCTCAAAAGAGTACAGTTTCTTCCGGACATAACACATTTCTCCCAAACATATCACATCCTCTCCAAGAAATAACAGCTTTCCCCCTTCAAATAGAACCTTCTCCCCAAAAAAACCTCTTTTATCCCCAAAAGAGGACAGTTTCTTCCAGACATGCCACATTTCTCCCAAATATATATCATCTTCTCCAAGAAATACCAGGTTTCCCCCTTCAAATAGGACCTTTACTCCTGCAAATACCTCTTTTATCCCCAAAATAGGACAGTTTCTGCCAGAAATGCCATATTTCTCCCAAATATACCACATCTTCTCCATGAAATACCAGCTTTCCCCCTTCAAATAGGACCTTTTCACCCGCAAATACCTGTTTCATCCCCAAGAGAGGACAGTTACTTCCAGAAATGCCACATTTCTCCCAAATATACCACATCTTCTCCAAGAAATACCAGGGTTCCCCCTTCAAATAGGACCTTTTCACCCACAAATACCTGTTTTATCCCTCAAATCGGACAGTTTCTTCCAGAAATGCCACATTTCTACCAAATATATCACATCTTCTCCAAGAAATACCAGGTTTCCCCCTTGTAATAAGACCTTTTCACCCACAAATACCTCTTTTATCCCCAAAATAGGACAGTTTCAACAAGAAATGCCACATTTCTCCCAAATAGATCACATCTTCTCCAAGAAATACCAGCTTTCCCCCTTCAAATAGGAACTTTTCACCCACAAAAAATTCTTTTATCCCCAAAATAGGACAGTTTCTTCCAGAAATGCCACATTTCTCCCAAACATATCACATCTTCTCCAAGAAATACCAGGTTTCCCCCTTGAATTAGGACCTTTTCACCCACAAATACCAGCCTTCTCCCCCAAATAGGACAGTTTCTTCCAGAAATGCCACATTTCTCCCAAACATATCACATCTTCTCCAAGAAATACCTGCTTTCCCCCTTCAAATAGGACCTTTTCACCCACAAATACCTCTTTTATCCCCAAAAGTGGACAGTTTCTTCCAGAAATGCCACATTTCTCCCAAATAGATCACATCTTCTCCAAGAAATACCAGCTTTCCCCCTTCAAATAGGACCTTTTCACCCACTAATAGCAGGCTTCTCCCCAAAATAGGACATTTTCTTCCAGAAATGCCACATTTCTACCAAAAATATCACATCTCCTCCAAGAAATACCAGGATTTCTCCTGTAATAGGACCTTTTCTCCCACAAATACCAGCCTTATCCCCCCAAAAGAGGACAGTTTCTTCCAGAAATGGCACTTTTCTCCCAAATATATCACATCTTCTCCAAGAAATACCAGGTTTCCCCCTTCAAATAGGAGCTTTTCACCCACAATTACATCTTTTATCCCCAGAAGAGGACAGTTTCTTCAAGAAATGCCACATTTCTCCCAAATATATCACATCTTCTCCAAGAAATACCAGGTTTCCCCCTTCAAATAGGACCTTTTCACCCACAAATACGCCTTTTATCCCCAAAATAGGACAGTTTCTTGCAGAAATGCCACATTTCTCCCAAATATATCACATCTTCTCAAAGAAATGCCACGTTTCCCCCTTCAAATAGGACCTTTTCACCCACAAAAAATTCTTTTATCCCCGAAATAGGACAGTTTCTTCCAGACATGCCTGATTTCTCCCAAATATATCACTTCTTCTCCAAGAAATACCAGCTTTCCCCCTTCAAATAGGACCTTTTCACCCACAAATACCTGTTTTATCCCCAAAAGAGGACAGTTTCTTCCAGAAATGCCACATTTCTCCCAAATATATCACATCTTCTCCAAGAAATACCAGGGTTCCCCCTTCAAATAGGACCTTTTCTCCCACAAATACCTGTTTTATCCCTCAAATTGGACATTTTCTTCCAGAAATGCCACATTTCTCCCAAATATATCACATCTTCTCCAAGAAATACCAGGTTTCCCCCTTGTAATAAGACCTTTTCACCCACAAATACCTCTTTTATCCCCAAAAGAGGACAGTTTCAACAAGAAATGCTCATTTCTCCCAAATATATCACATCTTCTCATAGAATTACCAGCTTTCCCCCTTCAAATAGGACCTTCTCACCCACAAATACCTGTTTTATCCCCAAAAGTGGACAGTTTCTCCCAGAAATGCCATATTTCTCCCAAACATAACACATCTTCCCCAAGAAATACCAGCTTTCCCCCTTCAAATAGGACCTTTTCACCCACAAATACCTCTTTTATCCCCAAAATAGGACAGTTTCTGCCAGAAAGGCCACATTTCTCCCAAACATATCACATCTTCTCCAAGAAATACCAGCTTTCCCCCTTCAAATTGGACCTTTTCACCCACAAAAAATTCTTTTATCCCAAAAATAGGACAGTTTCTTCCAGAAATGCCACATTTCTCCCAAACATATCACATCTTCTCCAAGAAATACCAGGTTTCCCCCTTGAATTAGGACATTTTCACCCACAAATACCAGCCTTCTCCCCCCAAATAGGACAGTTTCTTCCAGACATGCCACATTTCTCCCAAACATATCACATCTTCTCCAAGAAATACCTGCTTTCCCCCTTCAAATAGGACCTTTTCACCCACAAATACCTGTTATATCCCCAAAAGAGGACAGTTTCTTCCAGAAATGCCTCATTTCTCCCAAATATATCACATCTTCTCCAAGAAATACCAGCTTTCCCCCTTCAAATAGGACATTTTCACCCACTAATAGCAGGCTTCTCCCCAAAATAGGACAGTTTCTTCCAGACATGCCACATTTCTCCCAAATATATCACATCTTCTCCAAGAAATACCAGCTTTCCCCTTCAAATAGGACCTTTTCTCCCACAAATACCTCTTTTATCCCCAAAATAGGACAGTTTTCTGCCATACATGCCACATTTCTCCCAAATATATCACATCTTCTCCAAGAAATACCAGCTTTCCCCCTTCAAATAGGACCTTTTCACCCACAAATACCTCTTTTATCCCCAAAAGAGGACAGTTTCTTCCAGAAATGCCATATTTCTCCCGAATATATCACATCTTCTCCAAGAAATACCAGGTTTCCCCCTTCGAATTGGACCTTATCACCCACAAATACCACTTTCATCCCCAAAAGAGGACAGTTTCTTCCAGAAAGGCCACATTTCTCCCAAACATATCACATCTTCTCCAAGAAATACCAGGTTTCCCCCTTCAAATAGGACCTTTTCACCCACAAATACCTCTTTGATCCCCAAAAGAGGACAGTTTCTTCCAGACATGCCACATTTCTCCCAAATAGATCACATCTTCTCCAAGAAATACCAGGGTTCCCCCTTCAAATAGGACCTTTTCACCCACAAATACCTGTTTTATCCCCAAAAGAGGACAGTTTCTTCCAGACATGCCACATTTCTCCCAAATATATCACATCTCCTCCAAGAAATACCTGCTTTCCCCCTTCAAATAAGACCTTTTCTCCCACAAATACCTGTTTTATCCCCAAAAGAGGACAGTTTCTTCCAGAAATGCCACATTTCTCCCAAATAGATCACATCTTCTCCAAGAAATACCAGCTTTCCCCCTTCAAATAGGACCTTTTCACCCACAAATACCTCTTTTATCCCCAAAATAGGACAGTTTCTTCCAGACATGCCACATTTCTCCCAAATATATCACATCTTCTCATAGAATTACCAGCTTTCCCCCTTCAAATAGGACCTTCTCACCCACAAATACCTGTTTTATCCCCAAAAGTGGACAGTTTCTCCCAGAAATGCCATATTTCTCCCAAACATAACACATCTTCCCCAAGAAATACCAGCTTTCCCCCTTCAAATAGGACCTTTTCACCCACAAATACCTCTTTTATCCCCAAAAGAGGACAGTTTCTGCCAGAAATGGCACATTTCTCCCTATCATATCACATCTCCTCCAAGAAATACCAGGATTCCTCCTGAAATAGGAACTTTTCTTCCTCAAATACCACCCTCCTCCCCCCAAATAGGACATTTTCTTCCAGACATGCCACATTTCTCCCAAATATATCACATCTTCTCCAAGAAATAACACGTTTCCCCCTTCAAATAGGACCTTTTCACCCACAAATACCTCTTTTATCCCCAAAATAGGACAGTTTCTGCCATACATGCCACATTTCTCCCAAATATATCACATCTCCTGCAAGAACTACCACGTTTCCCCCTTCAAATAGGAACTTTTCACCCAAAAATACCACCTTTATCCCCAAAGTAGGAAAGATTCTTCCAGACATGCCAGATTTCTCCCAAATATATCACATCTTCTCCAAGAAAAACCAGCTTTACCCCTTCAAATAGGACCTTTTCACCCACAAATACCTATTTTATCCCCAAAAGAGGACAGTTTCTTCCAGACATGCCACATTTCTCCCAAATATATCCCATCTTCTCCAAGAAATACCAGGATTCTTCCTGAAATATGACCTTTTCTCCCACAAAAACCACCATTCTCACACCAGTTAGGACTTTTTCTTCCAGAAAGGCCAGATTTCTCCCAAATATATCACATCTTCTCCAAGAAATACCACGTTTCCCCCTTTAAATAGGACCTTTTCAAACACAAATACCTCTTTTATCCCCAAAAGAGGACAGTTTCTTCCGGACATGCCACATTTCTCCCAAACATATCTCATCTTCTCCAAGAAATACCAGGTTTCCCCCTTCAAATAGGACCTTTACTCCTACAAATACCTCTTTTATCCCCAAAATAGGACAGTTTCTTCCAGACATGCCACATTTCTCCCAAATATATCACATCTTCTCCATGAAATACCAGCTTTCCCCCTTCAAATAGGACCTTTTCACCCACAGATACCTGTTTCATCCCCAAAAGAGGACATTTTCTTCCAGAAATGCCTCATTTCTCCCAAATATACCACATCTTCTCCAAGAAATACCAGGTTTCCCCCTTCAAATAGGACCTTTTCTCCCACAAATACCTCTTTTATCCCTCAAATAGGACATTTTCTTCCAGAAATGCCACATTTCTCCAAAATATATCACATCTTCTCCAAGAAATACCAGGTTTCCCCCTTGTAATAAGACCTTTTCACCCACAAATACCTCTTTTATCCCCAAAAGAGGACAGTTTCAACAAGAAATGCCACATTTCTCCCAAATAGATCACATCTTCTCCAAGAAATACCAGCTTTCCCCCTTCAAATAGGACCTTTTCACCCACAAAAAATTCTTTTATCCCCAAAATAGGACAGTTTCTTCCAGAAATGCCACATTTCTCCCAAATATATCACATCTTCTCCAAGAAATACCAGGTTTCCCCCTTCAAATAAGACCTTTTCACCCACAAATACCTCTTTTATCCCCAAAAGAGGACAGTTTCTGCCAGACATGCCACATTTCTCCCAAACATATCACATCTTCTCCAAGAAATACCAGCTTTCCCCCTTCAAATAGGACCTTTTCTCCCACAAAAAATTCTTTTATCCCAAAAATAGGACAGTTTCTTCCAGAAATGCCACATTTCTCCCAAACATATCACATCTTCTCCAAGAAATACCAGGTTTCCCCCTTGAATTAGGACCTTTTCAGCCACAAATACCAGCCTTCTCCCCCCAAATAAGACAGTTTCTTCCAGACATGCCACATTTCTCCCAAACATATCACATCTTCTCCAAGAAATACCTGCTTTCCCCCTTCAAATAGGACCTTTTCACCCACAAATACCTGTTATATCCCCAAAATAGGACAGTTTCTTCCAGAAATGCCTCATTTCTCCCAAATATATCACATCTTCTCCAAGAAATACCAGCTTTCCCCCTTCAAATAGGACCTTTTCACCCACTAATAGCAGGCTTCTCCCCAAAATAGGACAGTTTCTTCCAGAAATGCCAGATTTCTCCCAAATATATCACAGCTTCTCCAAGAAATACCAGGTTTCCCCCTGGAAATAGGTCCTTTTCTCCCACAAATACCTCTTTTATCCCCAAAATAGGACAGTTTCTGCCATACATGCCACATTTCTCCCAAATATATCACATCTTCTCCAAGAAATACCAGCTTTCCCCCTTCAAATAGGACCTTTTCACCCACAAATACCTCTTTTATCCCCAAAATAGGACAGTTTCTTCCAGAAATGCCATATTTCTCCCAAACATATCACATCTTCTCCAAGAAATACCAGCTTTCCCCCTGGAAATAGGACCTTTTCACCCACAAATACCTCTTTTATCCCCAAAAGAGGACACTTTCTTCCAGAAATGCCACATTTCTCCGATACATATCACGTCTCCTCCAAGAAAAACCGGGATTCCTCCTGAAATAGGAACTTTTCTCCCACAAATACCACCCTCCTCCCCCCAAATAGGACATTTTCTTCCAGACATGCCACATTTCTCCCAAATATATCACATCTTCTCCAAGAAATATCAGGTTTTCCCCCTTCAAATAGGACCTTTTCAACTACAAATACCTGTTCTATCCCCATAAGAGGACAGTTTCTTCCAGAAATGCCACATTTCTCCCAAATAGATCACATCTTCTCCAAGAAATACCAGCTTTCCCCCTTCAAATAGGACCTTTTCCCCAAAAAAACCTCTTTTATCCCCAAAAGAGGACAGTTTCTTCCAGGAATGCCAGATTTCTCCCAAATATATCACATCTTCTCCAAGAAATACCCGGTTTCCCCCTTCAAATAGGACCTTCTCACCCACAAATACCTCTTTTATCCCCAAAATAGGACAGTTTTTTCCAGACATGCCACATTTCTCCCAAATAGATCACATCTTCTCCAAGAAATACCAGGGTTCCCCCTTCAAATAAGAACTTTTCTCCCTCAAATACCTCTTTTATCCCCAAAAGAGGACAGTTTCTTCCAGAAATGCCACATTTCTCCGAAATATATCACAACTCCTCCAAGAAATACCAGGTTTCCCCCTTGAATTAGGACCTTTTCTCCATGAAATACCTCTTTTATCCCCAAAAGAGGACACTTTCTTCCAGAAAGGCCACATTTCTCCCAAATATATATCATCTTCTCCAAGAAATACCAGGTTTCCCCCTTCAAATAGGACCTTTTCAACCACTAATACCTCTTTTATCCCCAAAAGAGGACAGTTTCTGCCAGAAATGCCACATTTCTCCCAAATATATCACATCTTCTCCAAGAAATACCAGGATTCCTCCTGAAATAGGACGTTCTCACCCAAAACTACCAGCCTTCTCCCCCCAAATTGGATATTTTCTTCCAGAAAGGCCAGATATCTCCCAAATATATCACATCTTCTCCAAGAAATACCAGGATTCCTCCTGAAATAGGACCTTCTCACCGAAAACTACCATCCTTCTCCCCCCAAATTGGACATTTTCTTCCAGAAATGCCACATTTCTCCCAAATAGATCACATCTTCTCCAAGAAATACCAGCTTTCCCCCTTCAAATAGGACCTTTTCACCCACAAATACCTCTTTTATCCCCAAAATAGGACAGTTTCTTCCAGAAATGCCTGATTTCTCCCAAATATATTACATCTTCTCCAAGAAATACCAGGTTTCCCCCTTCAAATAGGACCTTTTCCCCCACTAATACCTCTTTATCCCTCAAATAGGACAGTCTCTTCCAGACATGCCACATTTCTCCCAAATATATCACATCTTCTCCAAGAAATACCTGCTTTCACACTTCAAATAGGACCTTTTCTCCCACAAATACCTCTTTTATCCCCCAAATAGGACAGTTTCTTCCAGAAATGGCACATTTCTCCCAAACATATCACATCTTCTCCAAGAAATACCTGCTTTCCCCCTTCAAATAGGACCTTTTCACCCACAAATACCTGTTTTATCCCCAAAAGAGGACAGTTTCTTCCAGAAATGCCATATTTCTCCCAAATATATATCATCTTCTCCAAGAAATACCAGGTTTCCCCCTTCAAATAGGACTTTTTCACCCACAAATACCTCTTTTATCCCCAAAAGAGGACAGTTTCTTCCAGAAATGCCTCATTTCTCCCAAACATATCACATCTTCTCCAAGATAAACCAGGTTTCCCCCTGGAAATAGGAACTTTTCTCCATGAAATACCTCTTTTATCCCCAAAAGAGGACAGTTTCTTCCGGAAATGCCACATTTCTCCCAAATATATCACATCTCCTGCAAGAACTACCAGGTTTCCCCCTTCAAATAGGAAATTTTCACCCACAAATACCACTTTTATCCCCAAAGTAGAACAGATTCTTCCAGAAATGCCACATTTCTCCCAAATATATCACATCTTCTCCAAGAAATACCAGGGTTCCCCCTTCAAATAGGACCTTCTCACATACAAATACCTCTTTTATCCCCAAAAGAGGACAGTTTCTTCCAGACATGCCACATTTCTCCCAAATATATCCCATCTTCTCCAAGAAATACCAGGATTCTTCCTGAAATATGGCCTTTTCTCCCACAAATACCACCATTCTCACACCAGTTAGGACATTTTCTTCCAGAAAGGCCAGATTTCTCCCAAATATATCACATCTTCTCCATGAAATACCACGTTTCCCCCTTTAAATAGGACCTTTTCACCCACAAATACCTCTTTTATCCTCAAAAGAGTACAGTTTCTTCCGGACATAACACATTTCTCCCAAACATATCACATCCTCTCCAAGAAATAACAGCTTTCCCCCTTCAAATAGAACCTTCTCCCCAAAAAAACCTCTTTTATCCCCAAAAGAGGACAGTTTCTTCCAGACATGCCACATTTCTCCCAAATATATATCATCTTCTCCAAGAAATACCAGGTTTCCCCCTTCAAATAGGACCTTTACTCCTGCAAATACCTCTTTTATCCCCAAAATAGGACAGTTTTTTCCAGACATGCCACATTTCTCCCAAATATACCACATCTTCTCCATGAAATACCAGCTTTCCCCCTTCAAATAGGACCTTTTCACCCGCAAATACCTGTTTCATCCCCAAGAGAGGACAGTTACTTCCAGAAATGCCACATTTCTCCCAAATATACCACATCTTCTCCAAGAAATACCAGGGTTCCCCCTTCAAATAGGACCTTTTCACCCACAAATACCTGTTTTATCCCTCAAATCGGACAGTTTCTTCCAGAAATGCCACATTTCTACCAAATATATCACATCTTCTCCAAGAAATACCAGGTTTCCCCCTTGTAATAAGACCTTTTCACCCACAAATACCTCTTTTATCCCCAAAATAGGACAGTTTCAACAAGAAATGCCACATTTCTCCCAAATAGATCACATCTTCTCCAAGAAATACCAGCTTTCCCCCTTCAAATAGGAACTTTTCACCCACAAAAAATTCTTTTATCCCCAAAATAGGACAGTTTCTTCCAGAAATGCCACATTTCTCCCAAATAGATCACATCTTCTCCAAGAAATACCATGTTTCCCCCTTCAAATAAGACCTTCTCACCCACAAATACCTCTTTTATCCCCAAAATAGGACAGTTTCTGCCAGAAAGGCCACATTTCTCCCAAACATATCACATCTCCTGCAAGAAATACCAGGTTTCCCCCTTCAAATAGGACCTTTTCACCCACAAAAAATTCTTTTATCCCCAAAATAGGACAGTTTCTTCCAGAAATGCCACATTTCTCCCAAACATATCACATCTTCTCCAAGAAATACCAGGTTTCCCCCTTGAATTAGGACCTTTTCACCCACAAATACCAGCCTTCTCCCCCAAATAGGACAGTTTCTTCCAGAAATGCCACATTTCTCCCAAACATATCACATCTTCTCCAAGAAATACCTGCTTTCCCCCTTCAAATAGGACCTTTTCACCCACAAATACCTCTTTTATCCCCAAAAGTGGACAGTTTCTTCCAGAAATGCCACATTTCTCCCAAATAGATCACATCTTCTCCAAGAAATACCAGCTTTCCCCCTTCAAATAGGACCTTTTCACCCACTAATAGCAGGCTTCTCCCCAAAATAGGACATTTTCTTCCAGAAATGCCACATTTCTACCAAAAATATCACATCTCCTCCAAGAAATACCAGGATTTCTCCTGTAATAGGACCTTTTCTCCCACAAATACCAGCCTTATCCCCCCAAAAGAGGACAGTTTCTTCCAGAAATGGCACTTTTCTCCCAAATATATCACATCTTCTCCAAGAAATACCAGGTTTCCCCCTTCAAATAGGAGCTTTTCACCCACAATTACATCTTTTATCCCCAGAAGAGGACAGTTTCTTCAAGAAATGCCACATTTCTCCCAAATATATCACATCTTCTCCAAGAAATACCAGGTTTCCCCCTTCAAATAGGACCTTTTCACCCACAAATACGCCTTTTATCCCCAAAATAGGACAGTTTCTTGCAGAAATGCCACATTTCTCCCAAATATATCACATCTTCTCAAAGAAATGCCACGTTTCCCCCTTCAAATAGGACCTTTTCACCCACAAAAAATTCTTTTATCCCCGAAATAGGACAGTTTCTTCCAGACATGCCTGATTTCTCCCAAATATATCACTTCTTCTCCAAGAAATACCAGCTTTCCCCCTTCAAATAGGACCTTTTCACCCACAAATACCTGTTTTATCCCCAAAAGAGGACAGTTTCTTCCAGAAATGCCACATTTCTCCCAAATATATCACATCTTCTCCAAGAAATACCAGGGTTCCCCCTTCAAATAGGACCTTTTCTCCCACAAATACCTGTTTTATCCCTCAAATTGGACATTTTCTTCCAGAAATGCCACATTTCTCCCAAATATATCACATCTTCTCCAAGAAATACCAGGTTTCCCCCTTGTAATAAGACCTTTTCACCCACAAATACCTCTTTTATCCCCAAAAGAGGACAGTTTCAACAAGAAATGCTCATTTCTCCCAAATATATCACATCTTCTCCAAGAAATACCAGCTTTCCCCCTTCAAATAGGACCTTTTCACCCACAAAAAATTCTTTTATCCCCAAAATAGGACAGTTTCTTCAAGAAATGCCACATTTCTCCCAAATAGATCACATCTTCTCCAAGAAATACCAGCTTTCCCCCTTCAAATAAGACCTTCTCACCCACAAATACCTCTTTTATCCCCAAAATAGGACAGTTTCTGCCAGAAAGGCCACATTTCTCCCAAACATATCACATCTTCTCCAAGAAATACCAGCTTTCCCCCTTCAAATTGGACCTTTTCACCCACAAAAAATTCTTTTATCCCAAAAATAGGACAGTTTCTTCCAGAAATGCCACATTTCTCCCAAACATATCACATCTTCTCCAAGAAATACCAGGTTTCCCCCTTGAATTAGGACATTTTCACCCACAAATACCAGCCTTCTCCCCCCAAATTGGACATTTTCTTCCAGACATGCCACATTTCTCCCAAACATATCACATCTTCTCCAAGAAATACCTGCTTTCCCCCTTCAAATAGGACCTTTTCACCCACAAATACCTGTTATATCCCCAAAAGAGGACAGTTTCTTCCAGAAATGCCTCATTCTCCCAAATATATCACATCTTCTCCAAGAAATACCAGCTTTCCCCCTTCAAATAGGACCTTTTCACCCACTAATAGCAGGCTTCTCCCCAAAATAGGACATTTTCTTCCAGAAATGCCAGATTTCTCCCAAATATATCACAGCTTCTCCAAGAAATACCAGGTTTCCCCCTGGAAATAGGTCCTTTTCCCCCACAAATACCTCTTTTATCCCCAAAAGAGGACAGTTTCTTCCAGACATGCCACATTTCTCCCAAATAGATCACATCTTCTCCAAGAAATACCAGCTTTCCCCCTTCAAATAGGACCTTTTCTCCCACAAATACCTCTTTTATCCCCAAAATAGGACAGTTTCTGCCATACATGCCACATTTCTCCCAAATATATCACATCTTCTCCAAGAAATACCAGCTTTCCCCCTTCAAATAGGACCTTTTCACCCACAAATACCTCTTTTATCCCCAAAAGAGGACAGTTTCTTCCAGAAATGCCATATTTCTCCCAAACATATCACATCTTCTCCAAGAAATACCAGGTTTCCCCCTTCGAATTGGACCTTATCACCCACAAATACCACTTTCATCCCCAAAAGAGGACAGTTTCTTCCAGAAAGGCCACATTTCTCCCAAACATATCACATCTTCTCCAAGAAATACCAGGTTTCCCCCTTCAAATAGGACCTTTTCACCCACAAATACCTCTTTTATCCCCAAAAGAGGACAGTTTCTTCCAGACATGCCACATTTCTCCCAAATATATCACATCTTCTCCAAGAAATACCAGGGTTCCGCCTTCAAATAGGACCTTTTCACCCACAAGTACCTGTTTTATCCCCAAAAGAGGACAGTTTCTTCCAGACATGCCACATTTCTCCCAAATATATCACATCTTCTCCAAGAATTACCAGCTTTCCCCCTTCAAATAGGAGCTTTTCACCCGCTAATAGCAGGCTTCTCCCCCCAAATAGGACAGTTTCTTCCAGAAATGCCACATTTCTCCCAAACATATCACATCTTCTCCAAGAAATACCACGTTTCCCCCTTCAAATAGGACCTTTTCACCCACAAATACCTCTTTTATCCCCAAAATAGGACAGTTTCTTCCAGACATGCCACATTTCTCCCAAATATATCACATCTCCTCCAAGAAATACCTGCTTTCCCCCTTCAAATAGGACCTTTTCTCCCACAAATACCTGTTTTATCCCCAAAAGAGGACAGTTTCTTCCAGAAATGCCACATTTCTCCCAAATATATCACATCTTCTCCAAGAAATACCAGCTTTCCCCCTGGAAATAGGTCCTTTTCACCCACAAATACCTCTTTTATCCCCAAAATAGGACAGTTTCTTCCAGACATGCCACATTTCTCCCAAATATATCACATCTTCTCATATAATTACCAGCTTTCCCCCTTCAAATAGGACCTTCTCACCCACAAATACCTGTTTTATCCCCAAAAGTGGACAGTTTCTCCCAGAAATGCCATATTTCTCCCAAACATAACACATCTTCTCCAAGAAATACCAGCTTTCCCCCTTCAAATAGGACCTTTTCACCCACAAATACCTGTTTTATCCCCAAAAGAGGACAGTTTCTGCCAGAAATGGCACATTTCTCCCTATCATATCACATCTCCTCCAAGAAATACCAGGATTCCTCCTGAAATAGGAACTTTTCTTCCTCAAATACCACCCTCCTCCCCCCAAATAGGACATTTTCTTCCAGACATGCCACATTTCTCCCAAATAGATCACATCTTCTCCAAGAAATAACACGTTTCCCCCTTCAAATAGGACCTTTTCACCCACAAATACCTCTTTTATCCCCAAAAGAGGACAGTTTCTGCCATACATGCCACATTTCTCCCAAATATATCACATCTCCTGCAAGAACTACCACGTTTCCCCCTTCAAATAGGAACTTTTCACCCAAAAATACCACTTTTATCCCCAAAGTAGGAAAGATTCTTCCAGACATGCCAGATTTCTCCCAAATAGATCACATCTTCTCCAAGAAATACCAGCTTTCCCCCTTCAAATAGGACCTTTTCACCCACAAATACCTCTTTTATCCCCAAAAGAGGACAGTTTCTTCCAGACATGCCACATTTCTCCCAAATATATCCCATCTTCTCCAAGAAATACCAGGATTCTTCCTGAAATATGACCTTTTCTCCCACAAAAACCACCATTCTCACACCAGTTAGGACTTTTTCTTCCAGAAAGGCCAGATTTCTCCCAAATATATCACATCTTCTCCAAGAAATACCACGTTTCCCCCTTTAAATAGGACCTTTTCAAACACAAATACCTCTTTTATCCCCAAAATACGACAGTTTCTTCCAGACATGCCACATTTCTCCCAAACATATCACATCTTCTCCAAGAAATACCAGGTTTCCCCCTTCAAATAGGACCTTTACTCCTACAAATACCTCTTTTATCCCCAAAAGAGGACAGTTTCTTCCAGACATGCCACATTTCTCCCAAATATATCACATCTTCTCCATGAAATACCAGCTTTCCCCCTTAAAATAGGACCTTTTCACCCACAGATACCTGTTTCATCCCCAAAAGAGGACATTTTCTTCCAGAAATGCCTCATTTCTCCCAAATATACCACATCTTCTCCAAGAAATACCAGGTTTCCCCCTTCAAATAGGACCTTTTCTCCCACAAATACCTCTTTTATCCCCAAAATAGGACAGTTTCTTCCAGAAATGCCACATTTCTACCAAATATATCACATCTTCTCCAAGAAATACCAGGTTTCCCCCTTGTAATAAGACCTTTTCACCCACAAATACCTCTTTTATCCCCAAAATAGGACAGTTTCAACAAGAAATGCCACATTTCTCCCAAATATATCACATCTTCTCCAAGAAATACCAGCTTTCCCCCTTCAAATACGACCTTTTCTCCCACAAAAAATTCTTTTATCCCCAAAATAGGACAGTTTCTTCCAGAAATGCCACATTTCTCCCAAATAGATCACATCTTCTCCAAGAAATACCAGCTTTCCCCCTTCAAATAAGACCTTCTCACCCACAAATACCTCTTTTATCCCCAAAATAGGACAGTTTCTGCCAGACATGCCACATTTCTCCCAAACATATCACATCTTCTCCAAGAAATACCAGCTTTCCCCCTTCAAATAGGATCTTTTCACCCACAAAAAATTCTTTTATCCCAAAAATAGGACAGTTTCTTCCAGAAATGCCACATTTCTCCCAAACATATCACATCTTCTCCAAGAAATACCAGGTTTCCCCCTTGAATTAGGACCTTTTCAGCCACAAATACCAGCCTTCTCCCCCCAAATAGGACAGTTTCTTCCAGACATGCCACATTTCTCCCAAACATATCACATCTTCTCCAAGAAATACCTGCTTTCCCCCTTCAAATAGGACCTTTTCACCCACAAATACCTGTTATATCCCCAAAATAGGACAGTTTCTTCCAGAAATGCCTCATTTCTCCCAAATATATCACATCTTCTCCAAGAAATACCAGCTTTCCCCCTTCAAATAGGACCTTTTCACCCACTAATAGCAGGCTTCTCCCCAAAATAGGACAGTTTCTTCCAGAAATGCCAGATTTCTCCCAAATATATCACAGCTTCTCCAAGAAATACCAGGGTTCCCCCTGGAAATAGGTCCTTTTCTCCCACAAATACCTGTTCTATCCCCAAAAGAGGACAGTTTCTTCCAGAAATGCCACATTTCTCCCAAATATATCACATCTTCTCCAAGAAATAACAGCTTTCCCCCTTCAAATAGGACCTTTTCACCCACAAATACCTCTTTTATCCCCAAAAGAGGACAGTTTCTTCCAGAAATGCCATATTTCTCCCAAACATATCACATCTTCTCCAAGAAATACCAGCTTTCCCCCTGGAAATAGGACCTTTTCACCCACAAATACCTCTTTTATCCCCAAAAGAGGACACTTTCTTCCAGAAATGCCACATTTCTCCGATACATATCACGTCTCCTCCAAGAAAAACCGGGATTCCTCCTGAAATAGGAACTTTTCTCCCACAAATACCACCCTCCTCCCCCCAAATAGGACATTTTCTTCCAGACATGCCACATTTCTCCCAAATATATCACATCTTCTCCAAGAAATATCAGGTTTTCCCCCTTCAAATAGGACCTTTTCATCCACAAATACCTGTTCTATCCCCATAAGAGGACAGTTTCTTCCAGAAATGCCACATTTCTCCCAAATAGATCACATCTTCTCCAAGAAATACCAGCTTTCCCCCTTCAAATAGGACCTTTTCCCCAAAAAAACCTCTTTTATCCCCAAAAGAGAACAGTTTCTTCCAGGAATGCCAGATTTCTCCCAAATATATCACATCTTCTCCAAGAAATACCCGGTTTCCCCCTTCAAATAGGACCTTCTCACCCACAAATACCTCTTTTATCCCCAAAATAGGACAGTTTTTTCCAGACATGCCACATTTCTCCCAAATATATATCATCTTCTCCAAGAAATACCAGGTTTCCCCCTTCAAATAGGACCTTTTCAACCACTAAACCTCTTTTATCCCCAAAAGAGGACAGTTTCTGCCAGAAATGCCACATTTCTCCCAAATATATCACATCTTCTCCAAGAAATACCAGGATTCCTCCTGAAATAGGACGTTCTCACCCAAAACTACCAGCCTCCTCCCCCCAAATTGGATATTTTCTTCCAGAAAGGCCAGATTTCTCCCAAATATATCACATCTTCTCCAAGAAATACCAGGATTCCTCCTGAAATAGGAACTTCTCACCGAAAACTACCAGCCTTCTCCCCCCAAATTGGACATTTTCTTCCAGAAATGCCACATTTCTCCCAAATAGATCACATCTTCTCCAAGAAATACCAGCTTTCCCCCTTCAAATAGGACCTTTTCACCCACAAATACCTCTTTTATCCCCAAAATAGGACAGTTTCTTCCAGAAATGCCTGATTTCTCCCAAATATATTACATCTTCTCCAAGAAATACCAGGTTTCCCCCTTCAAATAGGACCTTTTCCCCCACTAATACCTCTTTATCCCTCAAATAGGACAGTTTCTTCCAGACATGCCACATTTCTCCCAAATATATCACATCTTCTCCAAGAAATACCTGCTTTCACCCTTCAAATAGGACCTTTTCTCCCACAAATACCTCTTCTATCCCCCAAATAGGACAGTTTCTTCCAGAAATGCCACATTTCTCCCAAACATATCACATCTTCTCCAAGAAATACCTGCTTTCCCCCTTCAAATAGGACCTTTTCACCCACAAATACCTGTTTTATCCCCAAAAGAGGACAGTTTCTTCCAGAAATGCCATATTTCTCCCAAATATATCACATCTTCTCCAAGAAATACCAGGTTTCCCCCTTCAAATAGGACTTTTTCACCCACAAATACCTCTTTTATCCCCAAAAGAGGACAGTTTCTTCCAGAAATGCCTCATTTCTCCCAAACATATCACATCTTCTCCAAGATAAACCAGGTTTCCCCCTGGAAATAGGACCTTTTCTCCATGAAATACCTCTTTTATCCCCAAAAGAGGACAGTTTCTTCCGGAAATGCCACATTTCTCCCAAATATATCACATCTCCTGCAAGAACTACCAGGTTTCCCCCTTCAAATAGGAAATTTTCACCCACAAATACCACTTTTATCCCCAAAGTAGGACAGATTTTTCCAGACATGCCAGATTTCTCCCAAATACATCACATCTTCTCCAAGAAATACCAGGGTTCCCCCTACAAATAGGACCTTCTCACCCACAAATACCTCTTTTATCCCCAAAAGAGGACAGTTTCTTCCAGACATGCCACATTTCTCCCAAATATATCCCATCTTCTCCAAGAAATACCAGGATTCTTCCTGAAATATGGCCTTTTCTCCCACAAATACCACCATTCTCACACCAGTTAGGACATTTTCTTCCAGAAAGGCCAGATTTCTCCCAAATATATCACATCTTCTCCAAGAAATACCACGTTTCCCCCTTTAAATAGGACCTTTTCACCCACAAATACCTCTTTTATCCCCAAAAGAGGACAGTTTCTTCCGGACATAACACATTTCTCCCAAACATATCACATCTTCTCCAAGAAATAACAGCTTTCCCCCTTCAAATAGGACCTTCTCCCCAAAAAAACCTCTTTTATCCCCAAAAGAGGACAGTTTCTTCCAGACATGCCACATTTCTCCCAAATATATATCATCTTCTCCAAGAAATACCAGCTTTCCCCCTTCAAATAGGACCTTTACTCCTGCAAATACCTCTTTTATCCCCAAAATAGGACAGTTTCTGCCAGAAATGCCATATTTCTCCCAAATATACCACATCTTCTCCATGAAATACCAGCTTTCCCCCTTCAAATAGGACCTTTTCACCCGCAAATACCTGTTTCATCCCCAAGAGAGGACAGTTACTTCCAGAAATGCCACATTTCTCCCAAATATACCACATCTTCTCCAAGAAATACCAGGGTTCCCCCTTCAAATAGGACCTTTTCACCCACAAATACCTGTTATATCACTCAAATAGGACAGTTTCTTCCAGAAATGCCACATTTCTCCCAAATATATCACATCTTCTCCAAGAAATACAAGGTTTCCCCCTTGTAATAAGACCTTTTCACCCACAAATACCTCTTTTATCCCCAAAATAGGACAGTTTCAACAAGAAATGCCACATTTCTCCCAAATATATCACATCTTCTCCAAGAAATACCAGCTTTCCCCCTTCAAATAGGAACTTTTCACCCACAAAAAATTCTTTTATCCCCAAAATAGGACAGTTTCTTCCAGAAATGCCACATTTCTCCCAAATAGATCACATCTTCTCCAAGAAATACCACGTTTCCCCCTTCAAATAAGACCTTCTCACCCACAAATACCTCTTTTATCCCCAAAAGAGGACAGTTTCTGCCAGAAAGGCCACATTTCTCCCAAACATATCACATCTCCTGCAAGAAATACCAGGTTTCCCCTTCAAATAGGACCTTTTCACCCACAAAAAATTCTTTTATCCCCAAAATAGGACAGTTTCTTCCAGAAATGCCACATTTCTCCCAAACATATCACATCTTCTCCAAGAAATACCAGGTTTCCCCCTTGAATTAGGACCTTTTCACCCACAAATACCAGCCTTCTCCCCCAAATAGGACAGTTTCTTCCAGACATGCCACATTTCTCCCAAACATATCACATCTTCTCCAAGAAATACCTGCTTTCCCCCTTCAAATAGGACCTTTTCACCCACAAATACCTCTTTTATCCCCAAAAGAGGACAGTTTCTTCCAGAAATGCCACATTTCTCCCAAATAGATCACATCTTCTCCAAGAAATACCAGCTTTCCCCCTTCAAATAGGACCTTTTCACCCACTAATAGCAGGCTTCTCCCCAAAATAGGACATTTTCTTCCAGAAATGCCACATTTCTACCAAAAATATCACATCTTCTCCAAGAAATACCAGGATTTCTCCTGTAATAGGACCTTTTCTCCCACAAATACCAGCCTTTTCCCCCCAAAAGAGGACAGTTTCTTCCAGAAATGGCACTTTTCTCCCAAATATATCACATCTTCTCCAAGAAATACCAGGTTTCCCCCTTCAAATAGGACCTTCTCCCCAAAAAAACCTCTTTTATCCCCAAAAGAGGACAGTTTCTTCCAGACATGCCACATTTCTCCCAAATATATATCATCTTCTCCAAGAAATACCAGCTTTCCCCCTTCAAATAGGACCTTTACTCCTGCAAATACCTCTTTTATCCCCAAAATAGGACAGTTTCTGCCAGAAATGCCATATTTCTCCCAAATATACCACATCTTCTCCATGAAATACCAGCTTTCCCCCTTCAAATAGGACCTTTTCACCCGCAAATACCTGTTTCATCCCCAAGAGAGGACAGTTACTTCCAGAAATGCCACATTTCTCCCAAATATACCACATCTTCTCCAAGAAATACCAGGGTTCCCCCTTCAAATAGGACCTTTTCACCCACAAATACCTGTTATATCACTCAAATAGGACAGTTTCTTCCAGAAATGCCACATTTCTCCCAAATATATCACATCTTCTCCAAGAAATACAAGGTTTCCCCCTTGTAATAAGACCTTTTCACCCACAAATACCTCTTTTATCCCCAAAATAGGACAGTTTCAACAAGAAATGCCACATTTCTCCCAAATATATCACATCTTCTCCAAGAAATACCAGCTTTCCCCCTTCAAATAGGAACTTTTCACCCACAAAAAATTCTTTTATCCCCAAAATAGGACAGTTTCTTCCAGAAATGCCACATTTCTCCCAAATAGATCACATCTTCTCCAAGAAATACCACGTTTCCCCCTTCAAATAAGACCTTCTCACCCACAAATACCTCTTTTATCCCCAAAAGAGGACAGTTTCTGCCAGAAAGGCCACATTTCTCCCAAACATATCACATCTCCTGCAAGAAATACCAGGTTTCCCCTTCAAATAGGACCTTTTCACCCACAAAAAATTCTTTTATCCCCAAAATAGGACAGTTTCTTCCAGAAATGCCACATTTCTCCCAAACATATCACATCTTCTCCAAGAAATACCAGGTTTCCCCCTTGAATTAGGACCTTTTCACCCACAAATACCAGCCTTCTCCCCCAAATAGGACAGTTTCTTCCAGACATGCCACATTTCTCCCAAACATATCACATCTTCTCCAAGAAATACCTGCTTTCCCCCTTCAAATAGGACCTTTTCACCCACAAATACCTCTTTTATCCCCAAAAGAGGACAGTTTCTTCCAGAAATGCCACATTTCTCCCAAATAGATCACATCTTCTCCAAGAAATACCAGCTTTCCCCCTTCAAATAGGACCTTTTCACCCACTAATAGCAGGCTTCTCCCCAAAATAGGACATTTTCTTCCAGAAATGCCACATTTCTACCAAAAATATCACATCTTCTCCAAGAAATACCAGGATTTCTCCTGTAATAGGACCTTTTCTCCCACAAATACCAGCCTTTTCCCCCCAAAAGAGGACAGTTTCTTCCAGAAATGGCACTTTTCTCCCAAATATATCACATCTTCTCCAAGAAATACCAGGTTTCCCCCTTCAAATAGGAGCTTTTCACCCACAAATACATCTTTTATCCCCAAAAGAGGACAGTTTCTTCAAGAAATGCCACATTTCTCCCAAATATATCACATCTTCTCCAAGAAATACCAGGTTTCCCCCTTCAAATAGGACCTTTTCACCCACAAATACGCCTTTTATCCCCAAAATAGGACAGTTTCTCCCAGAAATGCCACATTTCTCCCAAATATATCACATCTTCTCAATGAAATGCCACGTTTCCCCCTTCAAATAGGACCTTTTCACCCACAAATACCTCTTTTATCCCCAAAATAGGACAGTTTCTGCCATACATGCCACATTTCTCCCAAATATATCACATCTTCTCCAAGAAATACCAGCTTTCCCCCTTCAAATAGGACCTTTTCACCCACAAATACCTGTTTTATCCCCAAAAGAGGACAGTTTCTTCCAGAAATGCCACATTTCTCCCAAACATATCACATCTTCTCCAAGAAATACCAGCTTTCCCCCTTCAAATAGGATCTTTTCTCCCACAAATACCTCTTTTATCCCCAAAATAGGACAGTTTCTTCCAGACATGCCACATTTCTCCCAAATAGATCACATCTTCTCCAAGAAATACCAGGATACCCCCTTCCAATAGGACCTTTTCACCCACAAGTACCTGTTTTATCCCCAAAAGAGGACAGTTTCTTCCAGAAATGCCACATTTCTCCCAAATATATCACATCTCCTCCAAGAAATACCAGGATTTCTCCTGTAATAGGAACTTTTCTCCCACAAATACCAGCATTTTTCCCCCAAAAGAGGACAGTTTCTTCCAGAAATGCCACATTTCTCCCAAATATATCACATCTTCTCCAAGAAATACCAGCTTTCCCCCTTCAAATAGGACCTTTTCACCCACAAATACCTCTTTTATCCCCAAAATAGGACAGTTTCTTCCAGAAATGCCACATTTCTCCCAAATATATCACATCTTCTCCAAGAAATACCAGCTTTCCCCCTTCAAATAGGACCTTTTCCCCCCAAAAAATTCTTTTCTCCCCAAAATAGGACAGTTTCTTCCAGAAATGCCACATTTCTCCCAAATAGATCACATCTTCTCCAAGAAATACCAGGTTTCCCCCTTCAAATAGGACCTTCTCACCCACAAATACCTCTTTTATCCCCAAAAGAGGACAGTTTCTTCCAGAAATGCCACATTTCTCCCAAATATATCACATCTTCTCCAAGAAATACGTGCATTCCCCCTTCAAATAGGACCTTTTCACCCACAAATACCAGCCTTCTCCCCCCAAATTTGACACGTTCTTCCACAAATGCCAGATTTCTCCCAAATAGATCACATCTTCTCCAAGAAATACCAGCTTTCCCCCTTCAAATAGGACCTTATCACCCACAAATACCTCTTTTATCCCCAAATTAGATCAGTTACGTAGAGAAATGCCACATTTCTCCCAAATATATCACATCTTCTCCAAGAAATACCAGCTTTCCCCCTGGAAATAGGACCTTTTCACCCACAAATACCTCTTTTATCCCCAAAATAGGACAGTTTCTTCCAGACATGCCTGATTTCTCCCAAATATATCACTTCTTCTCCAAGAAATACCAGCTTTCCCCCTTGAAATAGGACCTTTTCACCCACAAATACCTGTTTTATCCCCAAAAGAGGACAGTTTCTTCCAGAAATGCCACATTTCTCCCAAATATATCACATCTTCTCCAAGAAATACCAGGGTTCCCCCTTCAAATAGGACCTTTTCACCCACAAATACCTCTTTTATCCCCAAAAGAGGACAGTTTCTTCCTGACATGCCACATTTCTCCCAAATAGATCACATCTTGTCCAAGAAATACCAGCTTTCCCCCTTCAAATAGGACCTTCTCACCCACAAATACCTCTTTTATCCCCAAAAGAGGACAGTTTCTTCCAGAAATGCCACATTTCTCCCAAATAGATCACATCTTCTCAAAGAAATACCAGCTTTCCCCCTTCAAATAGGACCTTTTCACCCACAAATACCTCTTTTATCACCAAAATACGACAGTTTCTTCCAGAAATGCCACATTTCTCCCAAATATATGTCATCTTCTCCAAGAAATACCAGGGTTCCCCCTTCAAATAGGACCTTCTCACCCTCAAATACCTCTTTCATCCCCAAAACAGGACAGTTTCTTCCTGACATGCCACATTTCTCCCAAATATAGCACATCTTCTCCAAGAAATACCAGGTTTCCCCCTTCAAATAGGACCTTCTCACCCACAAATACCTCTTTTATCCCCAAAAGAGGACAGTTTCTTCCAGAAATGCCACATTTCTCCCAAATAGATCACATCTTCTCCAAGAAAAACCAGGTTTCCCCCTTCAAATAGGACCTTTTCACCCACAAATACCTCTTTTATCCCCAAAATAGAGCACTTTCTTCCATAAATGCCATATTTCTCCCAAACATATCACAACTTCTCCAAGAAATACCACCTTTCCCCCTTCAAATAGGACCATTTCACCCACAAATACCTTTTTTATCCCCAAAAGAGGACAGTTTCTTCCGGAAATGGCACATTTCTCCCAAACATATCTCATCTCCTCCAAGAAATACCAGGATTCCTCCTGAAATAGGACCTTTTCCCCCACAAGTACAAGCCTTCTCCCCCCAAATAGGACATTTTCTTCCAGAAAGGCCACATTTCTCCCAAATACATCACATCTTCTCCAAGAAATACCAGCTTTCCCCCTTCAGATAGGACCTTTTCACCCACACATACCTCTCTTATCCCCAAAAGAGGACAGTTTCTTCCAGACATGCCACATTTCTCCCAAATAGATCACATCTTCTCCAAGAAATACCAGGTTTCCCCCTTCAAATAGGACCTTTTCACCCACTAATACCTCTTTTATCCCCAAAAGAGGACAGTTTCTGCCAGAAATGCCACATTTCTACCAAACATATCACATCTTCTCCAAGAAATATCACCTTTCCCACTTCAGATAGGACCTTTTCACCCACTAATACCAGGCTTCTCCCCCCAAATAGGACATTTTCTTCCAGAAATGCCACATTTCTCCCAAATATATTACATCTTCTCCAAGAAATACCAGCTTTCCCCCTTCAAATAGGACCTTTTCACCCACAAATACCT
The DNA here is from genome assembly GCA_030408155.1 of Lophura swinhoii. Taxonomy (NCBI): domain Eukaryota; kingdom Metazoa; phylum Chordata; class Aves; order Galliformes; family Phasianidae; genus Lophura; species Lophura swinhoii. Next base: position 1,362,762 of record CM059463.1, read on the forward strand.
CTTTTATCCCCAAAAGAGGACAGTTTCTTCCAGAAATGCCACATTTCTCCCAAAATATATCACATCTTCTCCAAGAAATACCAGGTTTTCCCCTTCAAATAGGACCTTTTCACCCACAAATACCTCTTTTATCCCCAAAATAGGACAGTTTCTGCCAGACATGCCACATTTCTCCCAAATAGATCACATCTTCTCCAAGAAATACCAGGATTCCTCCTGAAAGAGGACCATTTCTCCCACAAATACCAGCCTTCTCCTCCCAAATAGGACATTTTCTTCCAGACATGCCACATATCACCCAAATATATCACATCTTCTCCAAGAAATACCAGCTTTCCCCCTTCAAATAGGACCTTTTCACCCACAAATACCTGTTATATTCCCAAAAGAGGACAGTTTCTGCCAGAAAGGCCACATTTCTCCCAAATAGATCACATCTTCTCCAAGAAATACCAGCTTTCCCCCTGGAAATAGGACCTTTTCTCCCACAAATACCTGTTTTATCCCCAAAAGAGGACATTTTCTTCCATAAATGCCAGATTTCTCCCAAATAGATCACATCTTCTCCAAGAAATACCAGCTTTCCCCCTTCAAATAGGACCTTTTCTCCCACAAATACCTCTTTTATCCCCAAAAGAGGACAGTTTCTTCCAGACATGCCACATTTCTCCCAAATAGATCACATCTTCTCCAAGAAATACCACGTTTCCCCCTTCAAATAGGACCTTTTCACCCACAAGTACCTGTTTTATCCCCAAAAGAGGACAGTTTCTTCCAGAAATGCCACATTTCTACGAAACACATCACATCTCCTCCAAGAAATACCAGGATTTCTCCTGTAATAGGACCTTTTCTCCCACAAATACCAGCCTTTTCCCCCCAAAAGAGGACAGTTTCTTCCAGAAAGGCCACATTTCTCCCTAATATATCACATCTTCTCCAAGAAATACCAGGTTTCCCCCTTCAAATAGGACCTTTTCACCCACAAATACCTCTTTTATCCCCAAAAGAGGACATTTGCTTCCAGAAATGCCACATTTCTCCCAAATATATCACATCTTCTCCAAGAAATACCAGCTTTACCCCTTCAAATAGGACCTTTTCCCCCCAAAAAACTCTTTTATCCCCAAAAGAGGACAGTTTCTTCCAGAAATGCCACATTTCTCCCAAATAGATCACATCTTCTCCAAGAAATACCAGGATTCCTCCTGAAATAGGACCTTTTCACCCACAAATACCTCTTTTATCCCTCAAATAGGACAGTTTCTTCCAGAAATGCCACATTTCTCCCAAATATATCACATCTTCTCCAAGAAATACGTGCATTCCCCCTTCCAATAGGACCTTTTCACCCACAAATACCAGCCTTCTCCCCCCAAATTTGACACTTTCTTCCACAAATGCCAGATTTCTCCCAAATAGATCACATCTTCTCCAAGAAATACCAGCTTTCCCCCTTCAAATAGGACCTTATCACCCACAAATACCTCTTTTATCCCCAAAATAGAACAGTTACGTCCAGAAATGCCACATTTCTCCCTAACATATCACATCTTCTCCAAGAAATACCAGCTTTCCCCCTGGAAATAGGACCTTTTCACCCACAAATACCTCTTTTATCCCCAAAATACGACAGTTTCTTCCAAAAAGGCAAGATTTCTCCCAAATATATCACATCTTCTCCAAGAAATACCAGGTTTCCCCCTTCAAATAGGACCTTTTCTCCAACAAATACCTCTTTGATCCCCTAAAGAGGACAGTTTCTTACAGAAAGGCCACATTTCTCCCAAATATATCACATCTTCTCCAAGAAATACCAGGGTTCCCCCTTCAAATAGGAACTTTTCACCCACAAAAAATTCTTTTATCCCCAAAATAGGACAGTTTCTTCCAGACATGCCTGATTTCTCCCAAATATATCACATCTTCTTCAAGAAATACCAGCTTTCCCCCTTCAAATAGGACCTTTTCACCCACAAATACCTCTTTTATCACCAAAATACGACAGTTTCTTCCAGAAATGCCACATTTCTCCCAAATATATGTCATCTTCTCCAAGAAATACCAGGGTTCCCCCTTCAAATAGGACCTTTTCACCCACAAATACCTCTTTTATCCCCAAAACAGGACAGTTTCTTCCTGACATGCCACATTTCTCCCAAATATAGCACATCTTCTCCAAGAAATACCAGGTTTTCCCCTGAAAATAGGACCTTCTCACCCACAAATACCTCTTTTATCCCCAAAAGAGGACAGTTTCTTCCAGAAATGCCACATTTCTCCCAAATAGATCACATCTTCTCCAAGAAATACCAGCTTTCCCCCTTCAAATAGGAACTTTTCACCCACAAATACCTCTTTTATCCCCAAAATAGAGCACTTTCTTCCATAAATGCCATATTTCTCCCAAACATATCACATCTTCTCCAAGAAATACCACCTTTCCCCCTTCAAATAGGACCATTTCACCCACAAATACCTTTTTTATCCCCAAAATAGGACAGTTTCTTCCAGAAATGCCACATTTCTCCCAAATATATCACATCTTCTCCAAGAAATACCAGGTTTCCCCCTTCAAATAGGACCTTTTCACCCACTAATAGCAGGCTTCTCCCCCAAATAGGACATTTTCTTCCAGAAAGGCCACATTTCTCCCAAATACATCACATCTTCTCCAAGAATTACCAGCTTTCCCCCTTCAGATAGGACCTTTTCACCCACACATACCTCTTTTATCCCCAAAAGAGGACAGTTTCTTCCAGACATGCCACATTTCTCCCAAATAGATCACATCTTCTCCAAGAAATACCAGGTTTCCCCCTTCAAATAGGACCTTTTCACCCACTAATACCTCTTTTATCCCCAAAAGAGGACAGTTTCTTCCAGAAAGGCCACATTTCTCCCAAATATATCACATCTTCTCCAAGAAATACCAGGTTTCCCCCCTCAAATAGGACCTTTTCACCCACAAATACCTCTTTTATCCCCAAAAGAGGACAGTTTCTTCCAGAAATGCCACATTTCTCCCAAATACATCACATCTTCTCCAAGAAATACCAGGATTCCTCCTGAAATAGGACCTTCTCTCCCACAACTACAAGCCTTCTCCTCCCAAATTGGACATTTTCTTCCAGAAATGCCTCATTTCTCCCAAATAGATCACATCTTCTCCAAGAAATACCAGCTTTCCCCCTTCAAATAGGACCTTTTCAACCACTAATACCTCTTTTATCCCCAAAAGAGGACAGTTTCTTCCATAAATGCCAGATTTCTCCCAAATAGATCACATCTTCTCCAAGAAATACCAGCTTTCCCCCTTCAAATAGGACCTTTTCTCCCACAAATACCTCTTTTATCCCCAAAATAGGACAGCTTCTTCCAGACATGCCACATTTCTCCCAAATAGATCACATCTTCTCCAAGAAATACCAGGGTTCCCCCTTCAAATACGACCTTTTCACCCACAAGTACCTCTTTTATCCCCAAAAGAGGACAGTTTCTTCCAGAAATGGCACATTTCTCCCAAACATATCACATCTCCTCCAAGAAATACCAGGATTTCTCCTGTAATAGGACCTTTTCTCTCACAAATACCAGCCTTTTCCCCCCAAAAGAGGACAGTTTCTTCCAGAAAGGCCACATTTCTCCCTAATATATCACATCTTCTCATAGAATTACCAGCTTTCCCCCTTCAAATAGGACCTTTTCACCCACAAATACCTCTTTTATCCCCAAAAGAGGACATTTGCTTCCAGACATGCCACATTTCTCCCAAATATATCACATCTTCTCCAAGAAATACCAGGTTTCCCCCTTCAAATAGGACCTTTTCCCCCCAAAAAACTCTTTTATCCCCAAAAGAGGATAGTTTCTTCCAGAAATGCCACATTTCTCCCAAATAGATCACATCTTCTCCAAGAAATACCAGGATTCCTCCTGAAATAGGACCTTTTCACCCACAAATACCTCTTTTATCCCTCAAATAGGACAGTTTCTTCCAGAAATGCCACATTTCTCCCAAATATATCACATCTTCTCCAAGAAATACGTGCATTCCCCCTTCCAATAGGACCTTTTCACCCACAAATACCAGCCTTCTCCCCCCAAATTTGACACTTTCTTCCACAAATGCCAGATTTCTCCCAAATAGATCACATCTTCTCCAAGAAATACCAGCTTTCCCCCTTCAAATAGGACCTTATCACCCACAAATACCTCTTTTATCCCCAAAATAGAACAGTTACGTCCAGAAATGCCACATTTCTCCCAAACATATTACATCTTCTCCAAGAAATACCAGCTTTCCCCCTGGAAATAGGACCTTTTCACCCACAAATACCTCTTTTATCCCCAAAATACGACAGTTTCTTCCAAAAAGGCAAGATTTCTCCCAAATATATCACATCTTCTCCAAGAAATACCAGGTTTCCCCCTTCAAATAGGACCTTTTCTCCAACAAATACCTCTTTGATCCCCAAAAGAGGACAGTTTCTTACAGAAAGGCCACATTTCTCCCAAATATATCACATCTTCTCCAAGAAATACCAGCTTTCCCCCTTCAAATAGGACCTTTTCACCCACAAATACCTCTTTTATCACCAAAATACGACAGTTTCTTCCAGAAATGCCACATTTCTCCCAAATATATGTCATCTTCTCCATGAAATACCAGGTTTCCCCCTTCAAATAGGACCTTTTCACCCACAAATACCTCTTTTATCCCCAAAAGAGGACAGTTTCTTCCAGACATGCCACATTTCTCCCAAATAGATCACATCTTCTCCAAGAAATACCAGGTTTCCCCCTTCAAATAGGACCTTTTCACCCACTAATACCTCTTTTATCCCCAAAAGAGGACAGTTTCTTCCAGAAAGGCCACATTTCTCCCAAATATATCACATCTTCTCCAAGAAATACCAGGTTTCCCCCCTCAAATAGGACCTTTTCACCCACAAATACCTCTTTTATCCCCAAAAGAGGACAGTTTCTTCCAGAAATGCCACATTTCTCCCAAATATATCACATCTTCTCCAAGAAATACCAGGATTCCTCCTGAAATAGGACCTTCTCTCCCACAACTACAAGCCTTCTCCTCCCAAATTGGACATTTTCTTCCAGAAATGCCTCATTTCTCCCAAATAGATCACATCTTCTCCAAGAAATACCAGCTTTCCCCCTTCAAATAGGACCTTTTCACCCACAAAAAATTCTTTTATCCCCAAAATAGGACAGTTTCTTCCAGACATGCCTGATTTCTCCCAAATATATCACATCTTCTCAAAGAAATACCAGCTTTCCCCCTTCAAATAGGACCTTTTCACCCACAAATACCTCTTTTATCACCAAAATACGACAGTTTCTTCCAGAAATGCCACATTTCTCCCAAATATATGTCATCTTCTCCATGAAATACCAGGTTTCCCCCTTCAAATAGGACCTTTTCACCCACAAATACCTCTTTTATCCCCAAAAGAGGACAGTTTCTTCCAGACATGCCACATTTCTCCCAAATAGATCACATCTTCTCCAAGAAATACCAGGTTTCCCCCTTCAAATAGGACCTTTTCACCCACTAATACCTCTTTTATCCCCAAAAGAGGACAGTTTCTTCCAGAAAGGCCACATTTCTCCCAAATATATCACATCTTCTCCAAGAAATACCAGGTTTCCCCCCTCAAATAGGACCTTTTCACCCACAAATACCTCTTTTATCCCCAAAAGAGGACAGTTTCTTCCAGAAATGCCACATTTCTCCCAAATAAATCACATCTTCTCCAAGAAATACCAGGATTCCTCCTGAAATAGGACCTTCTCTCCCACAACTACAAGCCTTCTCCTCCCAAATTGGACATTTTCTTCCAGAAATGCCTCATTTCTCCCAAATAGATCACATCTTCTCCAAGAAATACCAGCTTTCCCCCTTCAAATAGGACCTTTTCACCCACAAATACCTCTTTTATCCCCAAAAGAGGACAGTTTCTTCCATAAATGCCAGATTTCTCCCAAATAGATCACATCTTCTCCAAGAAATACCAGCTTTCCCCCTTCAAATAGGACCTTTTCTCCCACAAATACCTCTTTTATCCCCAAAATAGGACAGTTTCATCCAGACATGCCACATTTCTCCCAAATAGATCACATCTTCTCCAAGAAATACCAGGGTTCCCCCTTCAAATACGACCTTTTCACCCACAAGTACCTCTTTTATCCCCAAAAGAGGACAGTTTCTTCCAGAAATGGCACATTTCTCCCAAACATATCACATCTCCTCCAAGAAATACCAGGATTTCTCCTGTAATAGGACCTTTTCTCTCACAAATACCAGCCTTTTCCCCCCAAAAGAGGACAGTTTCTTCCAGAAATGCCACATTTCTCCCAAATATATCACATCTTCTCCAAGAAATACCAGCTTTCCCCCTTCAAATAGGACCTTTTCACCCACAAATACCTCTTTTATCCCCAAAAGAGGACAGTTTCTTCCAGAAAGGCCACATTTCTCCCAAATATATCACATCTTCTCCAAGAAATACCAGATTTACCCCTTCAAATAGGACCTTTTCACCCACAAATACCTCTTTTATCCCCAAAAGAGGACAGTTTCTTCCAGAAATGCCACATTTCTCCCAAACATATCACATCTCCTCCAAGAAATACCAGGATTTCTCCTGTAATAGGACCTTTTCTCTCACAAATACCAGCCTTTTCCCCCCAAAAGAGGACAGTTTCTTCCAGAAATGCCACATTTCTCAAAAACATATCATATCTTCTACAAGAAATACCAGGTTTCCCCCTTCAAATAGGACCTTTTCACCCAGAAATACCTCTTTTATCCCCAAAAGAGGACAGTTTCTTCCAGAAATGGCACATTTCTCCCAAATATATCTCATCTCCTCCAAGAAATACCAGGATTCCTCCTGAAATAGGAACTTTTCTCCCACAAATACCTCCCTTCTCCCCCCAAATAGGACATTTTCTTCCAGACATGCCACATTTCTCCCAAATATACCACATCTTCTCCAAGAAAAACCTGGTTTTCCCCCTTCAAATAGGACCTTTTCACCCACAAATACCTGTTCTATCCCCAAAAGAGGACAGTTTCTTCCAGAAATGCCACATTTCTCCCAAATATATCACATCTTCTCCAAGAAATACCACGTTTCCCCCTTCAAATAGGACCTTTTCCCCAAAACAACCTCTTTTATCCCCAAAAGAGGACAGTTTCTTCCAGGAATGCCAGATTTCTCCCAAATATATCACATCTTCTCCAAGAAATACCACCTTTCCCCCTTCAAATAGGACCTTTTCACCCACAAATACCTCTTTTATCCCCAGAAGAGGACAGTTTCTTCAAGAAATGCCACATTTCTCCCAAATAGATCACATCTTCTCCAAGAAATACCAGGTTTCCCCCTTCAAATAGGACCTTTTCACAGAAAAATACCTCTTTTATCCCCAAAAGAGGACAGTTTCTTCCAGAAGTGCCACATTTCTCTCATATATATCACATCTTCTCCAAGAAATGCCGCGTTTCCCCCTTCAAATAGGACCTTTTCACCCACAAATACCTCTTTTATCCCCAAAAGAGGACAGTTTCTCCCAGAAATGCCACATTTCTCCCAAATAGATCACATCTTCTCCAAGAAATACCACGTTTCCCCCTTCAAATAGGACCTTTTCCCCAAAAAAACCTCTTTTATCCCCAAAAGAGGTCAGTTTCTTCCAGACATGCCACATTTCTCCCAAATACATCACATCTTCTCCAAGAAAAACCAGCTTTACCCCTTCAAATAGGACCTTGTCACCCACAAATACCTCTTTTATCCCTCAAATAGGTCAGTTTCTTCCAGACATGCCAGATTTCTCCCAAATATATCACATCTTCTCCAAGAAATACCAGGATTCCTCCTGAAATAGGACCTTTTCTCCCTCAAATACCAGCCTTCTCCCCCCAAATAGGACAGTTTCTTCCTGACATGCCACATTTCTCCCAAATAGATCACATCTTCTCCAAGCAATACCAGGTTTCCCCCTTCAAATAGGACCTTATCACCCACAAATACCACTTTTATCCCCAAAATAGGACAGTTTCTTCCAGAAAGGCCACATTTCTCCCAAACATATCACATCTTCTCCAAGAAATACCAGGTTTCCCCCTTCAAATAGGACCTTATCACCCACAAATACCACTTTTATCCCCAAAATAGGACAGTTTCTTCCAGAAAGGCCACATTTCTCCCAAACATATCACATCTTCTCCAAGAAATACGTTTCCCCCTTCAAATAGGACCTTTTCACCCACAAATACCTGTTTTATCCCCAAAACAGGACACTTTCTTTCAGAAATGCCACATTTCTCCCAAATATATCACATCTTCTCCAAGAAATACCACGTTTCCACCTTCAAATAGGACCTTTTCCCCAAAAAAACCTCTTTTATCCCCAAAAGAGGACAGTTTCTTCCAGACATGCCACATTTCTCCCAAATACATCACATCTTCTCCAAGAAATACCAGGTTTCCCCCTTCAAATAGGACCTTTTCTCCCACAAATACCTCGTTTATCCCCAAAATAGGACAGTTTCTTCCAGAAATGCCACATTTCTCCCAAATATATATCGTCTTCTCCCACAAATACCAGGTTTCCCCTTTCAAATAGGACCTTTTCAACCACTAATACCTCTTTTATCCCCAAAAGAGGACAGTTTCTTCCAGAAAGGCCACATTTCTCCCAAATATATCACATCTTCTCCAAGAAATACCAGGATTCCTCCTGAAATAGGACCTTCTCACCCAAAACTACCAGCGTTCTCCCCCGAAATTGGACATTTTCATCCAGAAAGGCCACATTTCTCCCAAATAGATCACATCTTCTCCAAGAAATACCAGGATTCCTCCTGAAATAGGACCTTCTCACCGAAAACTACCAGCCTTCTCCCCCCAAATTGGACATTTTCTTCCAGAAATGCCACATTTCTCCCAAATAGATCACATCTTCTCCATGAAATACCAGCTTTCCCCCTTCAAATAGGACCTTTTCTCCCACAAATACCTGTTTTATCCCCCAAATAGGACAGTTTCTGCCAGACATGCCACATTTCTCCCAAATAGATCACATCTTCTCCCAGAAATACCAGGTTTCCCCCTTCAAATAGGACCTTTTCACCCACAAATACCTCTTTTATCCCCAAAAGAGGACAGTTTCTTCCAGACATGCCACATTTCTCCCTAATACATCACATCTTCTCCAAGAAATACCAGCTTTCCCCCTTCAAATAGGACCTTTTCACCCACAAATACCTCTTTGATCCCCAAAAGAGGACAGTTTCTTCCAGACATGCCACATTTCTCCCTAATACATCACATCTTCTCCAAGAAATACCAGCTTTCCCCCTTCAAATAGGACCTTTTCACCCACAAATACCTCTTTGATCCCCAAAAGAGGACAGTTTCTTCCAGAAATGCCATATTTCTCCCAAATATATCACATCTTCTTCAAGAAATACCAGTTTTCCCCCTTCAAATAGGACCTTTTCACCCACAAATACCTCTTTTATCCCCAAAATAGGACACTTTCTTCCAGAAATGCCACATTTCTCCAAAACATATCACATCTTCTCCAAGAAATACCAGGATTCCTCCTGAAATAGGAACTTTTCTCCCACAAATACCACACTTCTCCCCCCAAATAGGACATTTTCTTCCAGAAATGCCACATTTCTACCAAACATATCACGTCTCCTCCAAGAAATACCAGGTTTTCCCCTGGAAATAGGACCTTTTCACCCACAAATACCTGTTCTATCCCCATAAGAGGACAGATTCTTCCAGAAATGCCACATTTCTCCCAAATATATCACATCTTCTCCAAGAAATACCACGTTTCCCCCTTCAAATAGGACCTTTTCCCCAAATAACCTCTTTTATCCCCAAAATAGGACAGTTTCTTCCAGAAATGCCAGATTTATCCCAAATAGATCACATCTTCTCCAAGAAATACCAGGTTTCCACCTGAAATAGGACATTTTCACCCACAAATACCTGTTTTATCCCCAGAAGAGGATAGTTTCTTCCAGAAATGCCACATTTCTCCCAAATATATCACATCTTCTCCAAGAAATACCACGTTTCCACCTTCAAATAGGACCTTTTCCCCAAAAAAACCTCTTTTATCCCTAAAAAGAGGACAGTTTCCTCCAGACATGCCACATTTCTCCCAAATAGATCACATCTTCTCCAAGAAATACCAGGTTTCCCCCTTCAAATAGGACCTTCTCACCAACAAATACCTCTTTTATCCCCAAAAGAGGACAGTTTCTTCCAGAAAGGCCACATTTCTCCCAAATAGATCACATCTTCTCCAAGAAATACCAGGTTTCCCCCTTCAAATAGGACCTTTTCACCCACAAATACCTCTTTTATCCCCAAAATAGAACAGTTCCTTCCAGAAATGCCATATTTCTCCCAAACATATCACATCTTCTCCAAGAAATACCACCTTTCCCCCTTCAAATAGGACCATTTCACCCACAAATACCTCTTTTATCCCCAAAAGAGGACAGTTTCTTCCAGACATGCCACATTTCTCCCAAACATATCTCATCTCCTCCAAGAAATACCAGGATTCCTCCTGAAAAAGGACCATTTCTCACACAAGTACCAGCCTTCTCCCCCCAAATAGGACATTTTCTTCCAGAAAGGCCACATTTCTCCCAAATATATCACATCTTCTCCAAGAAATACCAGCTTTCCCCCTTGAAATAGGACCTTTTCACCCACAAATACCTCTTTTATCCCCAAAAGAGGACAGTTTCTTCCAGAAAGGCCACATTTCTCCCGAATAGATCACATCTTCTCCAAGAAATACCAGCTTTCCCCCTTCAAATAGGACCTTTTCACCCACAAATACCTGTTTTATCCCCAAAAGAGGACAGTTTCTTCCAGAAATGCCACATTTCTCCCAAATATATCACATCTTCTCCAAGAAATACCAGGTTTCCCCTTTCAAATAGGACCTTTTCAACCACAAATACCTGTTTTATCCCAAAAATAGGACAGTTTCTTCCAGACATGCCAGATTTCTCCCAAATAGATCACATCTTCTCCAAGAAATACCAGGTTTCCCCCTTGAATTAGGAACTTTTCTCCATGAAATACCTCTTTTATCCCCAAAAGAGGAAAGGTTTCTTCCAGAAAGGCCACATTTCTCCCAAATATATATCATCTTCTCCAAGAAATACCAGGTTTCCCCCTTCAAATAGGACCTTTTCAACCACAAATACCTGTTTTATCCCTCAAATTGGACATATTCTTCCAGAAATGCCACATTTCTCCCAAATATATCACATCTTCTCCAAGAAATACCACGTTTCCCCCTTCAAATAGGACCTTTTCACCCACAAATACCTCTTTTATCCCCAAAAGAGGACAGTTTCTGCCAGAAATGCCACATTTCTCCCAAACATATCACATCTTCTCCAAGAAATACCGGGTTTCCCACTTCAGATAGGACCTTTTCACCCACTAATACCAGGCTTCTCCCCCCAAATAGGACATTTTCTTCCAGAAATGCCACATTTCTCCCAAATATATCACATCTTCTCCAAGAAATACCAGCTTTCCCCCTTCAAATAGGACCTTTTCACCCACAAATACCTCTTTTATCCCCAAAAGAGGACAGTTTCTTCCAGAAATGCCACATTTCTCCCAAAATATATCACACCTTCTCCAAGAAATACCAGGGTTCCCCCTTCAAATAAGACCTTTTCACCAACAAATACCTCTTTTATCCCCAAAATAGGACAGTTTCTGCCAGACATGCCACATTTCTCCCAAATACATCACATCTTCTCCAAGAAATACCAGGATTCCTCCTGAAATAGGACCTTTTCTCCCACAAATACCAGCCTTCTCCTCCCAAATAGGACATTTTCTTCCAGACATGCCACATATCACCCAAATATATCACATCTTCTCCAAGAAATACCAGGTTTCCCCCTTCAAATAGGACCTTTTCAACCACAAATACCTGTTTTATCCCCAAAAGAGGACAGTTTCTTCCAGAAATGCCAAATTTCTCCCAAACATATCACATCTTCTCCAAGAAATACCAGGTTTCCCCCTTCAAATAGGATCTTTTCTCCCACAAATACCTGTTTTATCCCCAAAAGAGGACAGTTTCTTCCAGACATGCCACATTTCTCTCAAACATATCACATCTTCTCCAAGAAATACCAGGATACCCCCTTCAAATAGGACCTTTTCACCCACAAGTACCTGTTTTATCCCCAAAAGAGGACAGTTTCTTCCAGAAATGCCACATTTCTACCAAACATATCACATCTCCTCCAAGAAATACCGGGATTTCTCCTGTATTAGGACCTTTTCTCCCACAAATACCAGCCTTTTCCCCCCAAAAGAGGACATTTTCTTCCAGAAAGGCCACATTTCTCCCAAATATATCACATCTTCTCCAAGAAATACCAGGTTTCCCCCTTCAAATAGCACCTTTTCACCCACAAATACCTCTTTTATCCCCAAAAGAGGACAGTTTCTTCCAGAAATGCCACATTTCTCCCAAATACATCACATCTTCTCCAAGAAATACCAGGTTTCCCCCTTCTAATAGGACCTTTTCCCCCCAAAAAACTCTTTTATCCCCAAAAGAGGACAGTTTCTTCCAGAAATGCCACATTTCTCCCAAATAGATCACATCTTCTCCTAGAAATACCAGGATTCCTCCTGAAATAGGACCTTTTCAACCACAAATACCTCTTTTATCCCTCAAATAGGACAGTTTCTTCCAGAAATGCCACATTTCTCCCAAATATATCACATCTTCTCCAAGAAATACGTGCATTCCCCCTTCCAATAGGACCTTTTCACCCACAAATACCAGCCTTCTCCCCCCAAATTTGACACTTTCTTCCACAAATGCCAGATTTCTCCCAAATAGATCACATCTTCTCCAAGAAATACCAGCTTTCCCCCTTCAAATAGGACCTTATCACCCACAAATACCTCTTTTATCCCCAAAATAGAACAGTTACGTCCAGAAATGCCACATTTCTCCCAAACATATCACATCTTCTCCAAGAAATACCAGCTTTCCCCCTGGAAATAGGACCTTTTCACCCACAAATACCTCTTTTATCCCCAAAATACGACAGTTTCTTCCAAAAAGGCAAGATTTCTCCCAAATATATCACATCTTCTCCAAGAAATACCACGTTTCCCCCTTCAAATAGGACCTTTTCACCCACAAATACCTCTTTTATCCCCAAAAGAGGACAGTTTCTGCCAGAAATGCCACATTTCTCCCAAACATATCACATCTTCTCCAAGAAATACCACCTTTCCCACTTCAGATAGGACCTTTTCACCCACTAATACCAGGCTTCTCCCCCCAAATAGGACAGTTTCTTCCAGAAATGCCACATTTCTCCCAAACATATCACATCTTCTCCAAGAAATACCAGCTTTCCCCCTTCAAATAGGACCTTTTCACCCACAAATACCTCTTTTATCCCCAAAATAGGACAGTTTCTTCCAGAAATGCCACATTTCTCCCAAAATATATCACATCTTCTCCAAGAAATACCAGGGTTCCCCCTTCAAATAGGATCTTTTCACCCACAAATACCTCTTTTATCCCCAAAATAGGACAGTTTCTTCCAGAAATGCCACATTTCTCCCAAATACATCACATCTTCTACAAGAAATACCAGGATTCCTCCTGAAAGAGGACCTTTTCACCCACAAATACCAGCCTTCTACTCCCAAATAGGACATTTTCTTCCAGACATGCCACATATCACCCAAATATATCACATCTTCTCCAAGAAATACCAGCTTTCCCCCTTCAAATAGGACCTTTTCACCCACAAATACCTGTTATATTCCCAAAAGAGGACAGTTTCTTCCAGAAAGGCCACATTTCTCCCAAACATATCACATCTTCTCCAAGAAATATCAGAGTTCCCCCTTCAAATAGGACCATTTCACCCACAAATACCTGTTTTATCCCCAAAAGAGGACAGTTTCTTCCAGGAATGCCAGATTTCTCCCAAATAGATCACATCTTCTCCAATAAATACCAGCTTTCCCCCTTCAAATAGGACCTTTTCTCCCACAAATACCAGTTTTATCCCCAAAAGAGGACAGTTTCTTCCAGACATGCCACATTTCTCCCAAATAGATCACATCTTCTCCAAGAAATACCAGCTTTCCCCCTTCAAATAGGACCTTATCACCCACAAATACCTCTTTTATCCCCAAAATAGAACAGTTACGTCCAGAAATGCCACATTTCTCCCAAACATATCACATCTTCTCCAAGAAATACCAGCTTTCCCCCTGGAAATAGGACCTTTTCACCCACAAATACCTCTTTTATCCCCAAAATACGACAGTTTCTTCCAAAAAGGCAAGATTTCTCCCAAATATATCACATCTTCTCCAAGAAATACCAGCTTTCCCCCTTCAAATAGGAACTTTTCACCCACAAAAAATTCTTTTATCCCCAAAATAGGACAGTTTCTTCCAGACATGCCACATTTCTCCCAAATATATCACTTCTTCTCCAAGAAATACCAGCTTTCCCCCTTCAAATAGGACCTTTTCACCCACAAATACCTCTTTTATCCCCAAAAGAGGACAGTTTCTTCCAGACATGCCTGATTTCTCCCAAATATATCACATCTTCTCCAAGAAATACCAGCTTTCCCCCTTCAAATAGGACCTTTTCACCCACAAATACCTCTTTTATCCCCAAAATAGGACAGTTTCTTCCAGAAATGCCACATTTCTCCCAAAATATATCACATCTTCTCCAAGAAATACCAGGGTTCCCCCTTCAAATAGGATCTTTTCACCCACAAATACCTCTTTTATCCCCAAAATAGGACAGTTTCTTCCAGAAATGCCACATTTCTCCCAAATACATCACATCTTCTACAAGAAATACCAGGATTCCTCCTGAAAGAGGACCTTTTCACCCACAAATACCAGCCTTCTACTCCCAAATAAGACATTTTCTTCCAGACATGCCACATATCACCCAAATATATCACATCTTCTCCAAGAAATACCAGCTTTCCCCCTTCAAATAGGACCTTTTCACCCACAAATACCTGTTATATTCCCAAAAGAGGACAGTTTCTTCCAGAAAGGCCACATTTCTCCCAAACATATCACATCTTCTCCAAGAAATATCAGAGTTCCCCCTTCAAATAGGACCATTTCACCCACAAATACCTGTTTTATCCCCAAAAGAGGACAGTTTCTTCCAGGAATGCCAGATTTCTCCCAAATAGATCACATCTTCTCCAATAAATACCAGCTTTCCCCCTTCAAATAGGACCTTTTCTCCCACAAATACCTGTTTTATCCCCAAAAGAGGACAGTTTCTTCCAGACATGTCACATTTCTCCCAAATAGATCACATCTTCTCCAAGAAATACCAGCTTTCCCCCTTCAAATAGGACCTTATCACCCACAAATACCTCTTTTATCCCCAAAATAGAACAGTTACGTCCATAAATGCCACATTTCTCCCAAACATATCACATCTTCTCCAAGAAATACCAGCTTTCCCCCTGGAAATAGGACCTTTTCACCCACAAATACCTCTTTTATCCCCAAAATACGACAGTTTCTTCCAAAAAGGCAAGATTTCTCCCAAATATATCACATCTTCTCCAAGAAATACCAGCTTTCCCCCTTCAAATAGGAACTTTTCACCCACAAAAAATTCTTTTATCCCCAAAATAGGACAGTTTCTTCCAGACATGCCACATTTCTCCCAAATATATCACTTCTTCTCCAAGAAATACCAGCTTTCCCCCTTCAAATAGGACCTTTTCACCCACAAATACCTCTTTTATCCCCAAAAGAGGACAGTTTCTTCCAGACATGCCTGATTTCTCCCAAATATATCACTTCTTCTCCAAGAAATACCACCTTTCCCCCTTCAAATAGGATCTTTTCACCCACAAATACATGTTTTATCCCCAAAAGAGGACAGTTTCTTCCAGAAATGCCACATTTCTCCCAAATATATATCATCTTCTCCAAGAAATACCAGGGTTCCCCCTTCAAATAGGACCTTTTCACAGAAAAATACCTCTTTTATCCCCAAAAGAGGACAGTTTCTTCCTGACATGCCACATTTCTCCCAAATATATCACATCTTCTCCAAGAAATACCAGGGTTCCCCCTTCAAATAGGACCTTTTCACCCACAAATACCTCTTTTATCCCCAAAAGAGGACAGTTTCTTCCAGAAATGCCACATTTCTCCCAAATATATCACATCTTCTCCAAGAAATACCAGCGTTCCCCCTTCAAATAGGACCTTTTCACCCACAAATACCTCTTTTATCCCCAAAAGAGGACAGTTTCTTCCAGTAAGGCCACATTTCTCCCAAATCTATCACATCTTCTCCAAGAAATACCAGGTTTCCCCCTTCAAATAGGACCTTTTCACCCACAAATACCTCTTTTATCCCCAAAACAGGACAGTTTCTTCCAGACATGCCACATTTCTCCCAAATAGATCACCTCTTCTCCAAGAAATACCAGCTTTCCCCCTTCAAATAGGACCTTTTCACCCACAAAAAATTCTTTTATCCCCAAAAAAGGACAGTTTCTTCCAGACATGCCACATTTCTCCCAAACATATCACATCTTCTCCAAGAAATACCAGGGTTCCCCCTTCAAATCCGACCTTTTCTCCCACAAATACCTCTTTTATCCCTCAAATAGGACAGTTTCTTCCAGACATGCCACATTTCTCCCAAATATATCACATCTTCTCCAAGAAATACCACGTTTCCCCCTTGAAATAGGACCTTTTCACCCACTAATACCTGTTTTATCCCCAAAAGAGGACAGTTTCTTCCAGAAAGGCCACATTTCTCCCAAATATATCACATCTTCTCCAAGAAATACCAGCTTTCCCCCTTGAAATAGGAGCTTTTCACCCACAAATACCTCTTTTATCCCCAAAAGAGGACAGTTTCTTCCAGACATGCCACATTTCTCCCAAATATATCACATCTTCTCCAAGAAATACCAGGATTCCTCCTGAAATAGGACCTTCTCTCCCAAAACTACAAGCCTTCTCCTCCCAAATTGGACATTTTCTTCCAGAAATGCCACATTTCTCCCAAATATATCACATCTTCTCCAAGAAATACCAGGTTTCCCCCTTCAAATAGGACCTTTTCACCCACAAATACCTCTTTTATCCCCAAAATAGGACAGTTTCTTCCAGACATGCCACATTTCTCCCAAATAGATCACATCTTCTCCAAGAAATACCAGCTTTCCCCCTTCAAATAGGACCTTTTCACCCACAAATACCTCTTTTATCCCCAAAATAGGACAGTTTCTTCCAGAAATGCCACATTTCTCCCAAATAGATCACATCTTCTCCAAGAAATACCAGGTTCCCCCCTTCAAATAGGACCTTTTCACCCACAAATACCTGTTTTATCCCCAAAATAGGACTGTTTCTTCCAGACATGCCACATTTCTCCCAAATGTAGCACATCTTCTCCAAGAAATACCAGGTTTCCCCCTTCAAATAGGACCTTTTCACCCACAAATACCTCTTTTATCCCCAAAAGAGGACAGTTTCTTCCAGAAATGCCACATTTCTCCCAAATAGATCACATCTTCTCCAAGAAATACCAGGTTTCCCCCTTCAAATAGGACCTTTTCACCCACAAATACCTCTTTGAAACCCAAAACAGAACAGTTTCTTCCAGAAATGGCACATTTCTCCCAAACATATCACATCTTCTCCAAGAAATACCAGGTTTCCTCCTGATATAGGAACTTTTCTCCCACAAATACCAGCCTTCTCCACCCAAATAGGACATTTTCTTCCAGACATGCCACATTTCTCCCAAAGATATCACATCTTCTCCAAGAAATACCAGGTTTCCCCCTTCAAATAGGACCTTTTCTCACACAAATACCTCTTTTATCCCCAAAAGAGGACAGTTTCTTCCAGAAATGCCACATTTCTCCCAAATAGATCACATCTTCTCCAAGAAATACCACGTTTCCCCCTTCAAATAGGACCTTTTCCCCAAAAAAACCTCTTTTATCCCCAAAAGAGGACAGTTTCTTCCAGGAATGCCAGATTTCTCCCAAATATATCACATCTTCTCCAAGAAATACCAGCTTTCCCCCTTCAAATAGAACCTTCTCACGCAAATACCTCTTTTATCCCCAAAAGAGGACAGTTTCTTCCAGAAAGATCACATTTCTCCCAAATATATCACATCTTCTCCAAGAAATACCAGGGTTCCCCCTTCAAATAGGACCTTTTCTCCCACAAATACCTCTTTTATCCCCAAAATACGACAGTTTCTTCCAGACATGCCACATTTCTCCCAAATATATCACAACTCCTCCAAGAAATACCAGGTTTCCCCCTTGAATTAGGACCTTTTCTCCATGAAATACCTCTTTTATCCCCAAAAGAGGACAGTTTCTTCCAGAAAGGCCACATTTCTCCCGAATATATATCATCTTCTCCAAGAAATACCAGGTTTCCCCCTTCAAATAGGACCTTTTCAACCACTAATACCTCTTTTATCCCCAAAAGAGGACAGTTTCTTCCAGAAATGCCACATTTCTCCCAAATACATCACATCTTCTCCAAGAATTGCCAGGATTCCTCCTGAAAGAGGACCTTCTCACCCAAAACTACCAGCCTTCTCCCCCCAAATTGGACATTTTCTTCCACAAATGCCACATTTCTCCCAAATATATCACTCCTTCTCCAAGAAATACCAGGTTTCCTCCTGAAATAGGACCTTCTCACCGAAAACTACCAGCCTTCTCCCCCCAAATTGGACATTTTCTTCCAGAAAGGCCACATTTCTCCCAGATAGATCACATCTTCTCCAAGAAATACCAGCTTTCCCCCTTCAAATAGGACCTTTTCTCCCACAAATACCTGTTTTATCCCCCAAATAGGACAGTTTCTTCCAGACATGCCACATTTCTCCCAAATAAATCACCTCTTCTCCAAGAAATACCTGGTTTCCCCCTTCAATTAGGACCTTTTCTCCATGAAATACCTGTTTTAACCCCAAAAGAGGACAGTTTTTTCCAGACATGCCACATTTCTCCCAAATAGATCACATCTTCTCCAAGAAATACCAGCTTTCCCCCTTCAAATAGGAACTTTTCACCCACAAATACCTCTTTTATCCCCAAAAGAGGACAGTTTCTGCCAGAAAGGCCACATTTCTCCCAAATATATATCATCTTCTCTAGAAATACCAGGGTTCCCCCTTCAAATAGGACCTTTTCACCCACAAATACCTCTTTTATCCCCAAAAGAGGACAGTTTCTTCAAGAAATGCCACATTTCTCCCAAATAGATCACATCTTATCCAAGAAATACCAGGTTTCCCCCTTCAAATAGGACCTTTTCACCCACAAATACCTGTTTTATCCCCCAAATAGGACAGTTTCTTCCAGACATGCCACATTTCTCCCAAATAGATCACATCTTCTCCAAGAAATACCAGGTTTCCCCCTTCAAATAGGACCTTTTCACTCACAAATACCTGTTTTATCCCCAAAATAGGACAGTTTATTCCAGACATGCCACATTTCTCCCAAATATATCACATCTTCTCCAAGAAATACCAGGTTTCCCCCTTCAAAAGGACCTTTTCACCCACAAATAACTGTTATATCCCCAAAAGAGGACAGTTTCTTCCAGAAATGCCATATTTCTCCCAAACATATCACATCTTCTCCAAGAAATACCACGTTTCCCCCTTCAAATAGGACCTTTTCACCCACAAATACCTCTTTTATCCCCAAAACAGGACAGTTTCTTCCAGACATGCCACATTTCTCCCAAATATATCACATCTTCTCCAAGAAATACCAGGTTTCCCCTTTCAAATAGGACCTTTTCACCCACAAATGCCTCTTTTATCCCCAAAAGAGGACAGTTTCTTCCAGACATGCCACATTTCTCCCAAATATATCACATCTTCTCCAAGAAATACCAGCTTTCCCCCTTCAAATAGGACCTTTTCACCCACAAATACCTGTTTTATCACCAAAAGAGGACAGTTTCTGCCAGACATGCCACATTTCTCCCAAATATATCACATCTTCTCCAAGAAATACCAGGTTTCCCCCTTCAAATAGGACCTTTTCACCCACAAATACCTCTTTTATCCCTCAAATAGGACAGTTTCTGCCAGATATGCCACATTTCTCCCAAATATATCACATCTTCTCCAAGAAATAACAGGATTCCTCCTGAAAGAGAACCTTTTCTCCTTCAAATACCAGCCTTCTCCCCCCAAATAGGACAGTTTCTTCCTGACATGCCACATTTCTCCCAAACATATCACATCTTCTCTAAGAAATACCAGGTTTCCCCCTTGAAATAGGATCCTTTCACCCACAAATACCACTTTTATCCCCAAAATAGGACAGTTTCTTCCAGAAAGGCCACATTTCTCCCAAACATATCACATCTCCTTCAAGAAATACCAGCTTTCCCCCTTCAAATAGGACCTTTTCACCCACAAAATATTCTTTATCCCCAAAATAGGACAGTTTCTTCCAGAAAGGCCACATTTCTCCCAAATATATCACATCTTCTCCAAGAAATACCAGCTTTCCCCCTTCAAATAGGACCTTTTCACCCACAAAATATTCTTTATCCCCAAAATAGGACAGTTTCTTCCAGACATGACACATTTCTCCCAAATAGATCACATCTTCTCCAAGAAATACCAGCTTTCCCCCTTCAAATAGGACCTTTTCACCCACAAATACCTGTTTTATCCCCAAAAGAGGACAGTTTCTTCCAGAAATGCCATATTTCTCCCAAACATATCACATCTTCTCCAAGAAATACCAGCTTTCCCCCTTCAAATAGGACCTTTTCACCCACAAATACCTCTTTTATCCCCAAAAGAGGACAGTTTCTTCCAGAAATGCCACATTTCTCCCAAACATATCACATCTCCTCCAAGGAATACCAGGATTCCTCCTGAAATAGGAACTTTTCTCCCACAAATACCACCCATCTCCCCCCAAATAGGACAGTTTCTTCCAGACATGTCACATTTCTCCCAAATAGATCACATCTTCTCCAAGAAATACCAGGTTTCCCCTTTCAAATAGGACCTTTTCACCCACAAATGCCTCTTTTATCCCCAAAAGAGGACAGTTTCTTCCAGACATGCCACATTTCTCCCAAATATATCACATCTTCTCCAAGAAATACCAGCTTTCCCCCTTCAAATAGGACCTTTTCACCCACAAATACCTGTTTTATCACCAAAAGAGGACAGTTTCTGCCAGACATGCCACATTTCTCCCAAATATATCACATCTTCTCCAAGAAATACCAGGTTTCCCCCTTCAAATAGGACCTTTTCACCCACAAATACCTCTTTTATCCCTCAAATAGGACAGTTTCTGCCAGATATGCCACATTTCTCCCAAATATATCACATCTTCTCCAAGAAATAACAGGATTCCTCCTGAAAGAGAACCTTTTCTCCTTCAAATACCAGCCTTCTCCCCCCAAATAGGACAGTTTCTTCCTGACATGCCACATTTCTCCCAAACATATCACATCTTCTCTAAGAAATACCAGGTTTCCCCCTTGAAATAGGATCCTTTCACCCACAAATACCACTTTTATCCCCAAAATAGGACAGTTTCTTCCAGAAAGGCCACATTTCTCCCAAACATATCACATCTCCTTCAAGAAATACCAGCTTTCCCCCTTCAAATAGGACCTTTTCACCCACAAAATATTCTTTATCCCCAAAATAGGACAGTTTCTTCCAGAAAGGCCACATTTCTCCCAAATATATCACATCTTCTCCAAGAAATACCAGCTTTCCCCCTTCAAATAGGACCTTTTCATCCACAAATACATGTTTTATCCCCAAAATAGGACAGTTTCTTCCAGACATGACACATTTCTCCCAAATAGATCACATCTTCTCCAAGAAATACCAGCTTTCCCCCTTCAAATAGGACCTTTTCACCCACAAATACCTGTTTTATCCCCAAAAGAGGACAGTTTCTTCCAGAAATGCCATATTTCTCCCAAACATATCACATCTTCTCCAAGAAATACCAGCTTTCCCCCTTCAAATAGGACCTTTTCACCCACAAATACCTCTTTTATCCCCAAAAGAGGACAGTTTCTTCCAGAAATGCCACATTTCTCCCAAACATATCACATCTCCTCCAAGGAATACCAGGATTCCTCCTGAAATAGGAACTTTTCTCCCACAAATACCACCCATCTCCCCCCAAATAGGACAGTTTCTTCCAGACATGTCACATTTCTCCCAAATAGATCACATCTTCTCCAAGAAATACCAGCTTTCCCCCTTCAAATAGGACCTTTTCCCCAAAAAAACCTCTTTTATCCCCAAAAGAGGACAGTTTCTTCCAGAAATGCCACATTTCTCCCAAATAGATCACATCTTCTCCAAGAAATACCAGGTTTCCCCCTTCAAATAGGACCTTTTCACCCACAAATACCTCTTTTATCCCCAAAAGAGGACAGTTTCTTCCAGACATGCCACATTTCTCCCAAATAGATCACATCTTCTCCAAGAAATACCAGGTTTCCCTCTTCAAATAGGACCTTTTCACCCACAAATACCTGTTTTATCCCCAAAAGAGGACAGTTTCTTCCAGAAATGCCACATTTCTCCCAAATATATCACATCTCCAAGAAATACCAGGTTTCCTCCTGAAATAGGACCTTGTGTCCCACAGATTCCTGTTTTATCCCTTTGTTCCGAGCGACTTTTCGTTTTGGAGTGTTTATCCGATGCTACACTTCAGCATTCTGTGACGAATAGAGTAGAAGAGAAAAGCCCCACTAATAAGGCAGCTAGAAGTTCCAGAAGCCACACACGTTGTGCTTTCAGGGAGGACGTTCCAGAAAGTCGAGAGTTGTGGCTTCTTTCCTGCGGAGAAAAAACCCTCTGTTTTCAGGCAATGCTGGACGCTGAATTCGCATCTTCTCGGCATAGGAATACCGCTCCTTCGCTCTCGTGGCTCGAAAGCGGCACTCGCGCTGAACCGCTCCGGAGAGTCTGCAGTTGCTGGCCGGTCCATCGCGGTTCTGCCCGAGTGCCGCTTGCAGCCTTCAGCAGCGCTCTCGTTTCTCTCGGATGCCGGAAAAGAGCGACTTCAGCCGGATGCTTTGCTCCGACGAGTGAGCGGCTTCTTCTGCGCACATCTCAATGGAGCGCTTCTGACTTCTCCATGTGTCCATGCAGAATGCACTACGCTTCTCTCTCATTCTTATCCCTTTGTTCCGAGCGACATTTCGTTTCGGAGTGTTTATCCGATACTACACTTCAGCATTCTGTGACGAATAGAGTAGAAGAGAAAAGCCCCACTAATAAGGCAGCTAGAAGTTCGAGGAGCAACGCACGTAGTGCTTTCAGGGAGGACTTTCCAGAAAGTCGAGAGTTGTGGCTTGTTTCCTGCGGAGAAAAAAGCCCCTGTTTTCAGGCAATGCAGTAGGCTGAATTCGCTCGTTCTCGGCATAGGAATGCCGCTCCTCCTCTCTCGTGGCTCGAAAGCGGCATTTGCGCTGAACCACACCGGACAGTTAGGGGGTTTTTTCTCCGCCGGAAAGCAGCCACAACTCTCGACTTTCTGGAACGTCCTCCCTGAAAGCACTACGTGTGCCGCTCCTCGAACTTCTAGCTGCCTTATTAGTGGGGCTTTTCTCTTCTACTCTATTCGTCACAGAATGCTGAAGTGTAGCATCGGATAAACACTCAGAAACGAAATGTCGCTCGGAACAAAGGGATAAGAATGAGAGAGAAGCGTAGTGCATTCTGCATGGACACATGGAGAAGTCAAAAGCGCTCCATTGCGATGTGCGCAGAAGAAGCCGCTCACTTGCCTGAGAAAATCATCTGGCTGAAGTCGCTCTTTGCCGGCATCCGAGAGAAACGAGAGCGCTGCTGAAGGCTGCAAGCGGCACTCGGGCAGAACCGCGATGGACCGGACAGCAACTGCAGACTCTCCGGAGCGGTTCAGAGCGAGTGCCGCTTTCGAGCCACGAGAGCGAAGGAGCGGTATTCCTATGCCGAGAAGGAGCGAATTCAGCGTCCAGCATTGCCTGAAAACAGGGGTTTTTTTCTCCGCAGGAAAGAAGCCACAACTCTCGACTTTCTGGAACGTCCTCCCTGAAAGCACAACGTGTGTGGCTTCTGGAGCTTCTAGCTGCCTTATTAGTGGGGCTTTTCTCTTCTACTCTATTCGTCACAGAATGCTGAAGTGTAGCATCGGATAAACACTCCAAAACGAAATGTCGCTCGGAAGGAAGGGATAAGAATGAGAGAGAAGCGTAGTGCATTCTGCATGGACACATGGAGAAGTCAAAAGCGCTCCATTGCGATGTGCGCAGAAGAAGCCGCTCACTCGTCGGAGGAAAGCATCCGGCTGAAGTCGCTCTTTCCCGGCATCCGAGAGAAACGAGAGCGCTGCTGAAGGCTGCAAGCGGCACTCGGGCAGAACCGCGATGGACCGGCCAGCAACTGCAGACTCTCCGGAGCGGTTCAGCGCGAGTGCCGCTTTCGAGACACGAGAGCGAAGGAGCGGTATTGAAATGCCGAGAAGGAGCGAATTCAGCGTCCAGCATTGCCTGAAAACAGGGGTTTTTTTCTCCGCAGGAAAGAAGCCACAGCTCTCGACTTTCTGGAACGTCCTCCCCGAAAGCACTACGTGTGTCGCTCCTCGAACTTCTAGCTGCCTTATTAGTGGGGCTTTTCTCTTCTATTTTATTCGTCACAGAATGCTAAAGTGTAGCATCGGATAAACACTCCAAAACGAAAAGCCGCTCGGAACAAAGGGATAAAACAGGAATCTGTGGGACACAAGGTCCTATTTCAGGAGGAAACCTGGTATTTCTTGGAGATGTGATATATTTGGGAGAAATGTGGCATTTCTGGAAGAAACTGTCCTCTTTTGGGGATAAAACAGGTATTTGTGGGTGAAAAGGTCCTATTTGAAGAGGGAAACCTGGTATTTCTTGGAGAAGATGTGATATATTTCGGAGAAATCTGGCCTTTCTGGAAGAAACTGTCCTCTTTTGGGGACAAAACATGTATTTGTGGGTGAAAAGGTCCTATTTGAAGGGGGAAACCTGGTATTTCTTGGAGAAGATGTGATATATTTGGGAGAAATGTGGCATGTCTGGAAAAAACTGTCCTCTTTTGGGGATAGAAGAGGTATTTGTGGGTGAAAAGGTCCTATTTGAAGGGGGAAAGCTGGTATTTCTTGGAGAAGATGTGATATATTTGGGAGAAATGTGGCATTTCTGGCAGAAACTGTCCTCTTTTGGGGATAAAACAGGTATTTGTGGGTGAAAAGGTCCTATTTGAAGGGGGAAACGTGGTATTTCTTGGAGAAGATGTGATATATTTGGGAGAAATGTGGTCTTTCTGGAAGAAACTGTCCTCTTTTGGGGATAAAAGAGGTATTTCTTGGAGAAAAGGTCCTATTTGAAGGGGGAAACGTGGTATTTCTTGGAGAAGATGTGATCTATTTGGGAGAAATGTGGCATGTCTGGAAGAAAATGTCCTATTTGGGGGATAAAACAGGTATTTGTGGGAGAAAAGGTCCTATTTGAAGAGGGAAACGTGGTATTTCTTGGAGAAGATGTGATATATTTGGGAGAAAAGTGCCATTTCTGGAAGAAAATGTCCAATTTGTGGGTAGAAGGCTGGTAGTTTTGGTTGAGAAGGTCCTATTTCAGGAGGAATCCTGGCATTTCTTGGAGAAGATGTGATATATTTGGGAGAAATGTGGCTTTTCCGGAAGAAACTGTCCTCTTTTGGGGATAAATGAGGTATTAGGGGTTGAAAAGGTCCTATTTCCAGGGGGAAACGTGGTATTTCTCGGAGAAGATGTGCTATATTTGGGAGAAATCTGGCATTTCTGGAAGAAACTGTCCTCTTTTGGGGATAAAAGAGGTATTTCATGGAGAAAAGGTCCTATTTCAAGGGGGAAACCTGGTATTTCTTGGAGAAGATGTGATATATTTGGGAGAAATGTGGTATTTCTGGAAGAAACTGTCGTATTTTGGGCATAAAACAGGTATTTGTGGTTGAAAAGGTCCTATTTGAAGGGGGAAACCTGATATTTCTTGGAGAAGATGTGATATATTTGGGAGAAATGTGGCATTTCTGGAAGAAACTGTCCTCTTTTGGGGATAAAAGAGGTATTTGTGGGTGAAAAGGTCCTATTTGAAGGGGGAAAGCTGGTATTTCTTGGAGAAGATGTGATATATTTGGGAGAAATGTGGCATTTCTGGAAGAAACTGTCCTCTTTTGGGGATAAAAGAGGTATTTGTGGGTGAAAAGGTCCTATTTGAAGGGGGAAACCTGGTATTTCTTGGAGAAGATGTGATGTATTTGGGAGAAATGTGGCATGTCTGGAAAAAACTGTCCTCTTTTGGGGTTAAAACAGGTATTTCATGGAGAAAAGGTCCTAATTGAAGGGGGAAACCAGGTATTTCTTGGAGAAGATGTGATCTATTTGGGAGAAATGTGGCATTTCTGGCAGAAACTGTCCTCTTTTGGGGATAAAACAGGTATTTGTGGGTGAAAAGGTCCTATTTGAAGGGGGAAAGCTGGTATTTCTTGGAGAAGATGTGATATATTTGGGAGAAATCTGGCATTTCTGGAAGAATATGTCCAATTTCAGGGATAAAAGAGGTATTTGTGGGTGAAAAGGTCCTATTTGAAGGGGGAAACCTGGTATTTCTTGGAGAAGATCTGATATATTTGGGAGAAATGTGGCATGTCTGGAAGAAACTGTCCTATTTTGGGGATAAAACAGGTATTTGTGGGTGAAAAGGTCCTATTTGAAGGGGGAAACCTGGTATTTCTTGGAGAAGATGTGATCTATTTGGGAGAAATGTGGCATTACTGGAAGAAACTGTCCTATTTTGGGGATAAAAGAGGTATTTGTGGGTGAGAAGGTCCTATTTGAAGTTGGAAAGCTGGTATTTCTTGGAGAAGATGTGATATATTTGGGAGAAATGTGGCATGTCTGGAAGAAACTGTCCTCTTCTGGGGATAAAAGAGGTATTTGTGGGTGAAACGGTCCTATTTGAAGGGGGAAACGTGGTATTTCTTGGAGAAGATGTGATATATTTGGGAGAAATGTGGTCTTTCTGGAAGAAACTGTCCTCTTTTGGGGATAAAAGAGGTATGTGTGGGAGAAAAGGTCCTATTTGAAGCGGGAAACCTGGTATTTCTAGGAGAAGATGTGATATATTTGGGAGAAATGTGGCATTTCTGGAAGAAACTCTCCTATTTTGGGGATAAAAGAGGTATTTGTGGGTGAAAAGGTCCTATTTGAAGGGGGAAACCTGTTATTTCTTGGAGAAATGTGATATATTTGGGAGAAATGTGGCCTTTCTGGAAGAAACTGTCCTCTTTTGGGGATAAAAGAGGTATTTGTGGGTGAAAAGGTCCTATTTGAAGGGGGAAACCTGGTATTTCTTGGAGAAGATGTGATATATTTGGAGAAATGTGGCATTTCTGGAAGAAACTGTCCTCTTTTGGGCATAAAAGAATTTTTTGTGGGTGAAAATTTCCTATTTGAAGGGGGAAAAGTGGTATTTCTTGGAGAAGATATGATATATTTGGGAGAAATGTGGCATTTCCGTAAGAAACTGTCCTCTTTTGGGGATAAAAGAGGTATTTGTGGGTGAAAAGGTCCTATTTGAAGGGGGAAAGCTGGTATTTCTTGGAGATGATGTGATCTATTTGGGAGAAATCTGGCATTTCTGGAAGAATATGTCCAATTTCAGGGATAAAAGAGGTATTTGTGGGTGAAAAGGTCCTATTTGAAGGGGGAAGCCTGGTATTTCTTGGAGAAGATGTGATATATTTGGGAGAAATGTGGCATGTCTGGAAGAAACTGTCCTATTTTGGAGATCAAAGAGGTATTTGTGGGTGAAAAGGTCCTATTTGAAGGGGGAAAGCTGGTATTTCTTGAAGAAGATGTGGTATATTTTGGGAGAAATCTGGCATTTCTGGAAGAAACTGTCGTATTTTGGGGATAAAAGAGGTATTTGTGGGTGAAAAGGTCCTATTTGAAGTTGGAAAGCTGGTATTTCTTGGAGAAGATGTGATATATTTGGGAGAAATGTGGCATGTCAGGAAGAAACTGTCCTCTTCTGGGGATAAAAGAGCTATTTGTGGGTGAAAAGGTCCTATTTGAAGGGGGAAACCTGGTATTTCTTGGAGAAGATGTGATATATTTGGGAGAAATGTGGCCTTTCTGGCAGAAACTGTCCTGTTTTGGGGATAAAAGAGGTATTTGTGGGTGAAAAGGTCCTATTTGAAGGGGGAAACCTGGTATTTCTTGGAGAAGATGTGATCTATTTGGAAGAAATCTGGCATTTCTGGAGGAATATGTCCAATTTCAGGGATAAAAGAGGTATTTGTGGGTGAGAAGGTCCTATTTCAGGAGGAATCCTGGTATTTCTTGGAGAAGATGTGATATATTTGGGAGAAATGTGGCATTTCTGGAAGAAACTGTCCTCTTTTGGGGATAAAAGAGCTATTTGTTGGTGAAAAGGTCCTATTTGAAGGGGGAAACCTGGTATTTCTTGGAGAAGATGTGATATATTTGGGAGAAATGTGGCCTTTCTGGAAGAAACTGTCCTCTTTTGGGGATAAAAGAGGTATTTGTGGGTGAAAAGGTCCTATTTGAAGGGGGAAACCTGGTATTTCTTGGAGAAGATGTGCTATATTTGGGAGAAATGTGGCATTTCTGGAAGAAACTGTGCTCTTTTGGGGATAAAAGAATTTTTTGTGGGTGAAAATTTCCTATTTGAAGGGGGAAACCTGGTATTTCTTGGAGAAGATGTGATATATTTGGGAGAAATGTGGCATTTCTGGAAGAAACTGTCCTCTTTTGGGGATAAAAGAGGTATTTGTGGGTGATAGGGTCCTATTTGAAGGGGGAAAGCTGGTATTTCTTGGAGAAGATGTGATATATTTGGGAGAAATGTGGCATTTCTGGCAGAAACTGTCCTCTTTTGGGGATAAAACAGGTATTTGTGGGTGAAAAGGTCCTATTTGAAGGGGGAAACGTGGTATTTCTTGGAGAAGATGTGATATATTTGGGAGAAATGTGGTCTTCCTGGAAGAAACTGTCCTCTTTTGGGGATAAAAGAGGTATTTCTTGGAGAAAAGGTCCTATTTGAAGGGGGAAACGTGGTATTTCTTGGAGAAGATGTGATCTATTTGGGAGAAATGTGGCATGTCTGGAAGAAAATGTCCTATTTGGGGGATAAAACAGGTATTTGTGGGAGAAAAGGTCCTATTTGAAGAGGGAAACGTGGTATTTCTTGGAGAAGATGTGATCTATTTGGGAGAAATGTGGCCTTTCTGGAAGAAAATGTCCAATTTGTGGGTAGAAGGCTGGTAGTTTTGGTTGAGAAGGTCCTATTTCAGGAGGAAACCTGGTATTTCTTGGAGAAGATGTGATATATTTGGGAGAAATGTGGCCTTTCCGGAAGAAACTGTCCTCTTTTGGGGATAAATGAGGTATTAGGGGTTGAAAAGGTCCTATTTCCAGGGGGAAACGTGGTATTTCTCGGAGAAGATGTGCTATATTTGGGAGAAATCTGGCATTTCTGGAAGAAACTGTCCTCTTTTGGGGATAAAAGAGGTATTTCATGGAGAAAAGGTCCTATTTCAAGGGGGAAACCTGGTATTTCTTGGAGAAGATGTGATATATTTGGGAGAAATATGGTATTTCTGGAAGAAACTGTCGTATTTTGGGCATAAAACAGGTATTTGTGGTTGAAAAGGTCCTATTTGAAGGGGGAAACCTGGTATTTCTTGGAGAAGATGTGATATATTTGGGAGAAATGTGGCATTTCTGGAAGAAACTGTCCTCTTTTGGGGATAAAAGAGGTATTTGTGGGTGAAAAGGTCCTATTTGAAGGGGAAAGCTGGTATTTCTTGGAGAAGATGTGATATATTTGGGAGAAATCTGGCCTTTCTGGAAGAAACTGTCCTCTTTTGGGGATAAAAGAGGTATTTGTGGGTGAAAAGGTCCTATTTGAAGGGGGAAACCTGGTATTTCTTGGAGAAGATGTGATATATTTGGGAGAAATGTGGCCTTTCTGGAAGAAACTGTCCTATTTGGGGGATAAAACAGGTATTTGTGGTTGAAAAGGTCCTATTTGAAGGGGGAAACCTGGTATTTCTTGGAGAAGATGTGGTATATTTGGGAGAAATGTGGCATTTCTGGAAGAAACTGACCTATTTTGGGGATAAAAGAGGTATTTGTGGGTGAAAAGGTCCTATTTGAAGTTGGAAAGCTGGTATTTCTTGGAGAAGATCTGATATATTTGGGAGAAATGTGGCATGTCTGGAAGAAACTGTCCTATTTTGGGGATAAAAGCGGTATTTGTGGGTGAAAAGGTCCTATTTGAAGGGGGAAACCTGGTATTTCTGTAGAACATCTGATATATTTGGGAGAAATGTGGCATTTCTGCAAGAAACTGTCCACTTTTGGGGATAAAAGAGGTATTTGTGGTTGATAAGGTCCTATTTGAAGGGGGAAAGCTGGTATTTCTTGGAGAAGATGTGATATATTTGGGAGAAATGAGGCATTTCTGGAAGAAACTGTCCTATTTGGGGGGAGAAGCCTGGTATTAGTGGGTGAGAAGGTCCTATTTCAGGAGGAATCCTGGTATTTCTTGGAGAAGATATGATATATTTGGGAGAAATGTGGCATTTCTGGAAGAAACTGTCCTCTTTGGGGGATAAAAGAGGTATGTGTGGGAGAAAAGGTCCTATTTGAAGGGGGAAACCTGGTATTTCTTGGAGAAGATGTGCTATATTTGGGAGAAATGTGGCATTTCTGGAAGAAACTGTCCTATTTTGGGGATAAAAGAGGTATTTGTGGGTGAAAAGGTCCTATTTGAAGGGGGAAACGTGGTATTTCTTGGAGAAGATGTGCTATATTTGGGAGAAATGTGGCATTTCTGGAAGAAACTGTCCTATTTTGGGGATAAAAGAGGTATTTGTGGGTGAAAAGGTCCTATTTGAAGGGGGAAACGTGGTATTTCTTGGAGAAGATGTGATATATTTGGGAGAAATGTGGCCTTTCTGGAAGAAAATGTCCTATTTTGGGGGAGAAGGCTGGTAGTTTTGGTTGAGAAGGTCTTATTTCAGGAGGAATCCTGGCATTTCTTGGAGAAGATGTGATATATTTGGGAGAAATGTGGCCTTTCCGGAAGAAACTGTCCTCTTTTGGGGATAAATGAGGTATTAGGGGTTGAAAAGGTCCTATTTGAAGGGGGAAACGTGGTATTTCTTGGAGAAGATGTGATATATTTGGGTGATATGTGGCATGTCTGGAAGAAAATGTCCTATTTGGGGGGCGAAGGCTGGTATTTGTGGGAGAAAAGGTCCTATTTCAGGAGGAATCCTGGTATTTCTTGGAGGAGATGTGTTCTATTTGGGAGAAATCTGGCATTTCTGGCAGAAACTGTCCTCTTTTGGGGATAAAAGAGGTATTTGTGGGTGATAAGGTCCTATTTGAAGGGGGAAAGCTGGTATTCCATGGAGAAGTTGTGATCTATTTGGGAGAAATGTGGCCTTTCTGGAAGAAAATGTGCAATTTGGGGGGAGAAGGCTGGTAGTTTTCGGTGAGAAGGTCCTATTTCAGGAGGAATCCTGGCATTTCATAGAGAAGATGTGATATATTTGGGAGAAATTTGGCCTTTCTGGAAGAAAATGTCCAATTTGGGGGGAGAAGGCTGGTAGTTTTGGTTGAGAAGGTCCTCTTTCAGGAGGAATCCTGGTATTTCTTGGAGAAGATGTGATATATTTGGGAGAAATGTGGCCTTTCCGGAAGAAACTGTCCTCTTTTGGGGATAAATGAGGTATTACGGGTTGAAAAGGTCCTATTTCCAAGGGGAAACGTGGTATTTCTTGGAGAAGATGTGATCTATTTGGGAGAAATGTGGCATGTCTGGAAGAAACTGTCGTATTTTGGGCATAAAAGAGGTATTTGTGGTTGAAAAGGTCCTATTTGAAGGGGGAAACGTGGTATTTCTTGGAGAAGATGTGATATATTTGGGAGAAATGTGGCATTTCTGGAAGAAACTGTCCTCTTATGGGGATAAAACAGGTATTTGTGCGTGAAAAGGTCCTATTTGAAGGGGGAAAGCAGGTATTTCTTGGAGAAGATGTGATATATTTGGGAGAAATGAGGCATTTCTGGAAGAAACTGTATTATTTGGGGGAGAAGCCTGGTATTAGTGGGTGAGAAGGTCCTATTTCAGGAGGAATCCTGGTATTTCTTGGAGAAGATGTGATCTATTTGGGAGAAATGTGGCATTTCTGGAAGAAACTGTCCTATTTTGGGGATAAAAGAGCTATTTGTTGGTGAAAAGGTCCTATTTGAAGGGGGAAACCTGGTATTTCTTGGAGGAGATGTGATCTATTTGGGAGAAATGTGGCATTTCTGGAAGAAACTGTCCTCTTTTGGGGATAAAAGAGGTATTAGTGGGTGACAAGGTCCTATTTGAAGGGGGAACCCTGGTATTTCTTGGAGAAGATGTGATATATTTGGGAGAAATCTGGCATTTCTGGAAGAAACTGTCCTATTTTGGGGATAAAAGAGGTATGTGTGGGTGAAAAGGTCCTATTTGAAGGGGGAAAGCTGGTATTTCTTGGAGAAGATGTGATCTATTTGGGAGAAATGTGGCATTTCTGGAAGAAACTGTCCTCTTTTGGGGATAAAAGAGGTATTTGTGGGTGAAAAGGTCCTATTTGAAGGGGGAAACCTGGTATTTCCTGGAGAAATGTGATATATTTGGGAGAAATGTGGCATTTCTGGAAGAAACTGTCCTCTTTTGGGGATAAAAGAAGTATTTGTGGGTGAAAAGGTCCTATTTGAAGGGGGAAACCTGGTATTTCTTGGAGAAGATGTGGTATATTTGGGAGAAATGTGGCATGTCTGGAAGAAACTGTCCTCTTTTGGGGATAAAAGAATTTTTTGTGGGTGAAAATTTCTTATTTGAAGGGGGAAACGTGGTATTTCTTGGAGAAGATATGATATATTTGGGAGAAATGTGGCATTTCTGGAAGAAACTGTCCTATTTTGGGGATAAAACAGGTATTTGTGGGTGAAAAAGTTGTATTTGAAGGGGGAAACCTGTTATTTCTTGGAGAAGATGTGATCTACTTGGGAGAAATCTGGCATTTCTGGAAGAATATGTCCAATTTCAGGGATAAAATAGGTATTTGTGGGTGAAAAGGTCCTATTTGAAGGGGGAAACGTGGTATTTCTTGGAGAAGACGTGATATATTTGGGAGAAATGTGGCATGTCTTGAAGAAACTGTCCTATTTGGGGGATAAAACAGGTATTTGTGGGTGAAAAGGTCCTATTTGAAGGGGGAAAGCTGGTATTTCTTGGAGAAGATGTGATCTATTTGGGAGAAATGTGGCCTTTCTGGAAGAAACTGTCCTCTTTTGGGGATAAAAGAGGTATTTGTGGGTGAAAACTTTGTATTTGAAGGGGGAAACCTGTTATTTCTTGGAGAAGATGTGATCTATTTGGGAGAAATGTGGCCTTTCTGGAAGAAACTGTCCTCTTTTGGGGATAAAAGAGGTATTTGTGGGTGAAAAGGTCCTATTTGAAGGGGGAAACGTAGTATTTCTTGGAGAAGATGTGATATATTTGGGAGAAATGTGGTCTTTCTGGAAGAAACTGTCCTCTTCTGGGGATAAAAGAGGTATGTGTGGGTGAAAAGGTCCTATTTGAAGGGGGAAACCTGGTATTTCTTGGAGAAGATGTGATATATTTGGGAGAAATGTGGTCTTAATGGAAGAAACTGTCGTATTATGGGGATAAAAGAGGTATTTGTGGGTGAAAAGGCCCTATTTGAAGGGGGAAACGTGGTATTTCTTGGAGAAGATGTGATCTATTTGGGAGAAATGTGGCATGTCTGGAAGAAACTGTCCTCTTTTGGGGATAAAAGAGGTATTTGTGGGTGAAAAGGTCCTATTTGAAGGGGGAAACCTGGTATTTCTTGGAGAAGATGTGCTATATTTGGGAGAAATGTGGCATTTCTGGAAGAAACTGTCCTCTTTTGGGGATAAAAGAATTTTTTGTGGGTGAAAATTTCCTATTTGAAGGGGGAAACCTGGTATTTCTTGGAGAAGATATGATATATTTGGGAGAAATGTGGCATTTCTGGAAGAAACTGTCCTATTTTGGGGATAAAACAGGTATTTGTGGGTGAAAAGGTCCTATTTGAAGGGGGAAAGCTGGTATTTCTTGGAGAAGATGTGATCTATTTGGGAGAAATGTGGCATTTCTGGAAGAATATGTCCAATTTCAGGGATAAAAGAGGTATTTGTGGTTGAAAAGGTCCTATTTGAAGGGGGAAACCTGGTATTTCTTGGAGAAGATGTGATATATTTCGGAGAAATGAGGCATTTCTGGAAGAAACTGTCCTATTTGGGGGGAGAAGGCTGGTAGTTGTGGGTGAGAAGGTCCTATTTCAGGAGGAATCCTGGTATTTCTTGGAGAAGATGTGATATATTTGGGAGAAATGTGGCATTTCTGGAAGAAACTGTCCTATTTTGGGGATAAAAGAGGTATGTGTGGGTGAAAAGGTCATATTTGAAGGGGGAAACGTGGTATTTCTTGGAGAAGATGTGATATATTTGGGAGAAATGTGGCATGTCTGGAAGGAACTGTCCTCCTTTGGGGATAAAAGAGGTTTGTGTGGGTGAAAAGGTCCTATTTGAAGGAGGAAACTTGGTATTTCTTGGAGAAGATGTGATATATTTGGGAGAAATGTGGCATGTCTAGAAGAAACTGTCCTATTTTGGGGATAGAAGAGGTATTTGTGGGTGAGAAGGTCCTATTTGAAGGGGGAAACGAGGTATTTCTTGGAGAAGATGTGATATATTTGGGAGAAATGTGGCATGTCAGGAAGAAACTGTCGTATTTTGGGCATAAAACAGGTATTTGTGGTTGAAAAGGTCCTATTTGAAGGGGGAAACGTGGTATTTCTTGGAGAAGA
The DNA here is from genome assembly GCA_030408155.1 of Lophura swinhoii. Classification (NCBI taxonomy): domain Eukaryota; kingdom Metazoa; phylum Chordata; class Aves; order Galliformes; family Phasianidae; genus Lophura; species Lophura swinhoii. Next base: position 1,397,886 of record CM059463.1, read on the forward strand.
TGTGATATATTTGGGCGAAATGTGGCATGTCTGGAAGAAACTGTCCTATTTGGGGGATAAAAGAGGTATTTGTGGGTGAAAAGGTCCTATTTGAAGGGGGAAACCTGGTATTTCTTGGAGAAGATGTGATATATTTGGGAGAAATGTGGCATGTCTGGAAGAAACTGTCCTATTTGGGGGGAGAAGCCTGGTATTAGTGGGTGAAAAGGTCCTATTTCAGGAGGAATCGTGGTATTTCTTGGAGAAGATGTGATATATTTGGGAGAAATGTGGCATTTCTGGAAGAAACTGTCCTCTTTTGGGGATAAAAGAGGTATTTGTTGGTGAAAAGGTCCTATTTGAAGGGGGAAAGCAGGTATTTCTGGGAGAAGATGTGATATATTTGGGAGAAATGTGGCATTTCTGGAAGAAACTGTCCTCTTTTGGGGATAAAAGATGTATTTGTGGGTGAAAAGGTCCTATTTGAAGGGGGAAACCTGGTATTTCTTGGAGAAGATGTGATATATTTGGGAGAAATGTGGCATGTCTGGAAGAAAATGTGCAATATGGGGGGAGAAGGCTGGTAGTTTTCGGTGAGAAGGTCCTATTTCAGGAGGAATCCTGGTATTTCTTGGAGAAGATGTGATCTATTTGGGAGAAATGTGGCATTTCTGGAAGAAAATGTCCAATTTGGGGGGAGAAGGGTGGTAGTTTTGGGTGAGAAGGTCCTATTTCAGGAGGAATCCTGGCATTTCTTGGAGAAGATGTGATATATTTGGGAGAAATGTGGCCTTTCCGTAAGAAACTGTCCTCTTTTGGGGATAAAAGAGGTATTAGGTGTTGAAAAGTTCCTATTTGAAGGGGGAAAGCTGGTATTTCCTGGAGAAGATGTGATATATTTGGGAGAAATGTGGCATTTCTGGAAGAAAATGTCCTCTTTTGGGGATAAAATAGGTATTTCATGGAGAAAAGTTCCTAATTCAAGGGGGAAACCTGGTATTTCTTGGAGAAGATGTGATATATTTGGGAGAAATGTGGCATTTCCGGAAGAAACTGTCGTATTTTGGGCATAAAACAGGTATTTGTGGTTGAAAAGGTCCTATTTGAAGGGGGAAACCTGGTATTTCTTGGAGAAGATGTGATATATTTGGGAGAAATGTGGCATTTCTGGAAGAAACTGTCCTCTTTTGGGGATAAAAGAGGTATTTGTGGGTGAAAAGGTCCTATTTGAAGGGGGAAACCTGGTATTTCTTGGAGGAGATGTGATATATTTGGGAGAAATGAGGCATTTCTGGAAGAAACTGTCCTATTTGGGGGGAGACGCCTGGTATTAGTGGGTGAGAAGGTCCTATTTCAGGAGGAATCCTGGTATTTCTTGGAGAAGATGTGATCTATTTGGGAGAAATGTGGCATTTCTGGAAGAAACTGTCCTATTTTGGGGATAAAAGAGGTATTTGTTGGTGAACAGGTCCTATTTGAAGGGGGAAAGCTGGTATTTCTTGGAGAAGATGTGATATATTTGGGAGAAATGTGGCATTTCTGGAAGAAACTGTCGTATTTTGGTGATAAAAGAGGTATGTGTGGGTGAAAAGGTCCTATTTGAAGTTGGAAACCTGGTATTTCTTGGAGAAGATGTGATCTATTTGGGAGAAATGTGGCATTTCTGGAAGAAACTGTCCTATTTTGGGGATAAAAGAGGTATTAGTGGTTGAAAAGGTCCTATTTGAAGGGGGAAACGTGGTATTTCTTGGAGAAGATGTGATCTATTTGGGAGAAATGTGGCCTTTCTGGAAGAAACTGTCCTCTTTTGGGGATAAAAGAGGTATTTGTGGGTGAAAAGGTCCTATTTGAAGGGGGAAAGCTGGTATTTCTTGGAGAAGATGTGATCTATTTGGGAGAAATGTGGCATGTCTGGAAGAAAATGTGCAATTTGGGGGGAGAAGGCTGGTAGTTTTCGGTGAGAAGGTCCTATTTCAGGAGGAATCGTGGCATTTCTTGGAGAAGATGTGATATATTTGGGAGAAATGTGGCATTTCTGGAAGAAAATGTCCAATTTGGGGGGAGAAGGCTGGTAGTTTTGGGTGAGAAGGTCCTATTTGAAGGGGGAATGCTGGTATTTCTTGGAGAAGATGTGATATATTTGGGAGAAATGTGGCCTTTCCGTAAGAAACTGTCCTCTTTTGGGGATAAAAGAGGTATTAGGGGTTGAAAAGGTCCTATTTGAAGGGGGAAAGCTGGTATTTCTTGGAGAAGATGTGATATATTTGGGAGAAATGTGGCATTTCTGGAAGAAAATGTCCTCTTTTGGGGATAAAAGAGGTATTTCATGGAGAAAAGGTCCTAATTCAAGGCGGAAACCTGGTATTTCTTGGAGAAGATGTGATCTATTTGGGAGAAATGTGGCATGTCAGGAAGAAACTGTCCTATTTTGGGGATAAAAGAGGTATTTGTGGGTGAAAAGGTCCTATTTGAAGGGGGAAAGCTGGTATTTCTTGGAGAAGATGTGATATATTTGGGAGAAATGTGGCATTTCTGGAAGAAACTGTCCTCTTTTGGGGATAAAAGAGGTATTTGTGGGAGAAAAGGTCCTATTTGAAGGGGGAAAGCTGGTATTTCTTGGAGAAGATGAGATCTATTTGGGAGAAATGAGGCATTTCTGGAAGAAACAGTCCTATTTGGGGGGAGAAGCCTGGTATTAGTGGGTGAGAAGGTCCTATTTCAGGAGGAATCCTGGTATTTCTTGGAGAAGATGTGATCTATTTGGGAGAAATGTGGCATGTCTGGAAGAAACTGTCCTCTTTTGGGGATAAAAGAGGTATTTGTTGGTGAAAAGGTCCTATTTGAAGGGGGAAACCTGGTATTTCTTGGAGAAGATGTGATATATTTGGGAGAAATGTGGCATTTCTGGAAGAAACTGTCCTCTTTTGGGGATAAAAGAGGTATTTGTGGTTGAAAAGGTCCTATTTGAAGGGGGAAAGCTGGTATTTCTTGGAGAAGATGTGATATATTTGGGAGAAATCAGGCATTCCTGGAATTCCCCTTCAAATAGGACCTTTTCACCCACAAATACCTCTTTTATCCCCAGAAGAGGACAGTTTCTTCCAGAAATGCCACATTTCTCCCAAATATATCACATCTTCTCCAAGAAATAACAGGTTTCCAACTTCAAATAGGACCTTTTCACCCACAAATACCTCTTTTATCCCCAAAATAGGACAGTTTCTTCCAGAAATGCCACATTTCTCCAAAATATATCACATCTTCTCCAAGAAATACCAGCTTTCCCCCTTCAAATACAACGTTTTCACCCACAAATACTTCTTTTATCCCCAAAAGAGGACAGTTTCTTCCAGAAATGCCACATTTCTCCCAAATATATCACATCTTCTCCAAGAAATACCAGCTTTCCCCCTTCAAATAGGACCTTTTCACCCACAAGTACCTGTTTTATCCCCAAAAGAGGCCAGTTTCTTCAGAAAGGCCACATTTCTTCCAAATATATCACATCTTCTCCAAGAAATACCACGTTTCCCCCTTCAAATAGGACCTTTTCACCCACAAATACCTGTTTTATCCCCAAAAGAGGACAGTTTCTTACAGAAATGCCACATTTCTCCCAAATACATCACATCTTCTCCAAGAAATGCCACGTTTCCCCCTTCAAATAGGACCTTATCACCCTCAAATACCTCTTTTATCCCCAAAATAGGACAGTTTCTGCCAGGAAGGCCACATTTCTCCCAAATATATCACATCTTCTCCAAGAAATACCAGGTTTCCCCCTTCAAATAGGACCTTATCACCCACAAATACCACTTTTTTCCCCAAAATAGGACATTTTCTTCCAGAAAAGCCACATTTCTCCCAAACATATCACATCTTCTCCAAGAAATATCACGTTTCCCCCTTCAAATAGGACCTTTTCACCCACAAAAAATTCTTTTATCCCCAAAATAGGACAGTTTCTTCCAGAAATGCCACATTTCTCCCAAATATATCACATTTTCTCCAAGAAATACCAGGTTTTCCCCTTCAAATAGGACCTTTTCACCCACAAATACCTGTTTTATCCCTCAAATAGGACAGTTTCTTCCAGACATGCCACATTTCTCCCAAATATATCACATCTTCTCCAAGAAATACCAGGATTCCTCCTGAAAGAGGACCTTTTCTCCCTCAAATACCAGCCTTCTGCCCCCAAATAGGACATTTTCTTCCAGACATGCCACATTTCTCCCAAGTAGATCACATCTTCTCCAAGAAATACCAGCTTTCCCCCTTCAAATAGGACCTTTTCACCCACAAATACCTCTTTTATCCCCAAAAGAGGGCAGTTTCTGCCAGAAAGGCCACATTTCTCCCAAACATATCACATCTTCTCCAAGAAATACCAGGTTTCCCCCTTCAAATAGGACCTTTTCACCCACAAATACCTGTTTTATCCCCAAAAGAGGACAGTTTCTTCCAGAAATGACTGATTTCTCCCAAATAGATCACATCTTCTCCTAGAAATACCAGGGTTCCCCCTTCAAATAGGACCTTTTCACCCACAAATACCTCTTTATCCCTCAAATAGGACATTTTCTTCCAGAAATGCCACATTTCTCCCAAGTAGATCACATCTTCTCCAAGAAATACCAGGATTCCTCCTGATAGAGGACCTATTCTCCCACAAATTCCAGTCTTCTCCCCCCAAATAGGACAGTTTCTTCCAGAAATACCACATTTCTCCCAAACATATCACATCTTCTCCAAGAAATACCAGGTTTCCCCCTTCAAATAGGACCTTTTCACCCACAAATACCTCTTTTATCCCCCCAAACAGGACAGTTTCTTCCAGAAATGGCACATTTATACCAAATATATCACATCTTCTCCAAGAAATACCAGCTTTCCCCCTTCAAATAGGACCTTTTCACCCACTAATAGCCGGCTTCTCCCCCCAAATAGGACAGTTTCTTCCAGAAATGCCACATTTCTCTCAAATATATCACATCTTCTCCAAGAAATACCAGCTTTCCCCCTTCAAATAGGACCTTTTCACCCACAAATACCTCTTTTATCCCCAAAAGAGGACAGTTTCTTCCAGAAAGGCCACATTTCTCCCAAATATATCACATCTCCTTCAAGAAATACCAGCTTTCCCCCTTCAAATAGGACCTTTTCTCCCACAAATACCTGTTTTATCCCCAAAACAGGACACTTTCTTCCAGAAATGCCACATTTCTCCCAAATATATCACATCTTCTCCAAGAAACACCTGCTTTCCCCCTTCAAATAGGACCTTTTCACCCACAAATACCTGTTTTATCCCCCAAATAGGACAGTTTCTTCCAGACATGCCACATTTCTCCCAAATAGATCACATCTTCTCCAAGAAATACCAGCTTTCCCCCTTCAAATAGGACCTTTTCACCCACAAATACCTGTTTTATCCCCAAAATACGACAGTTTCTAACAGACATGCCACATTTCTCCCAAATAGATCACATCTTCTCCAAGAAATACCAGCTTTCCCCCTTCAAATAGGACCTTTTCACCCACAAATACCTCTTTATCCCTCAAATAGGACATTTTCTTCCAGAAATGCCACATTTCTCCCAAATAGATCACATCTTCTCCAAGGAATACCAGGATTTCTCCTGATAGAGGACCTTTTCTCCCACAAATTCCAGCCTTCTCCTCCCAAATAGGACAGTTTCTTCCAGAAATACCACATTTCTCCCAAACATATCACATCTTCTCCAAGAAATACCAGGTTTTCCCCTTCAAATAGGACCTTTTCACCCACAAATACCTGTTCTATCCCCATAAGAGGACAGTTTCTTCCAGACATGCCACATTTCTCCCAAATATATCACATCTTCTCCAAGAAATACCAGCTTTCCCCCTTCAAATACGACCTTCTCACCCACAAATACCTCTTTTATCCCCAAAATAGGACAGTTTCTTCCAGGAATGCCACATTTCTCCCAAGTAGATCACATCTTCTCCAAGATATACCAGGTTTCCCCCTTCAAATAGGACCTTTTCACCCACAAATACGTCTTTTATCCCCAAAAGAGGACAGTTTTTTCCAGACATGCCACATTTCTCCCAAATAGATCACATCTTCTCCTAGAAATACCAGGGTTCCCCCTTCAAATAGGACCTTTTCACCCACAAATACCTGTTTTATCCCCAAAAGAGGACAGTTTCTTCCAGAAATGCCACATTTCTCCCAAATAGATCACATCTTCTCCAAGAAATACCAGGTTTCCCCCTTCAAATAGGACCTTTTCACCCACAAATACCTCTTTATCCCTCAAATAGGACATATTCGTCCAGAAATGCCACATTTCTCCCAAATAGATCACATCTTCTCCAAGAAATACCAGGATTCCTCCTGATAGAGGACCTTTTCTCCCACAAATTCCAGCCTTCACCCCCCAAATAGGACAGTTTCTTCCAGAAATACCACATTTCTCCCAAACATATCACATCTTCTCCAAGAAATACCAGGTTTCCCCCTTCAAATAGGACCTTTTCACCCACAAATACCTGTTTTATCCCCAAAAGAGGACAGTTTCTTCCAGAAATGGCACATTTCTACCAAATATATCACCTCTTCTCCAAGAAATACCAGCTTTCCCCCTTCAAATAGGACCTTTTCACCCACTAATAGCCGGCTTCTCCCCCCAAATAGCACAGTTTCTTCCAGAAATGCCACATTTCTCTCAAATATATCACATCTTCTCCAAGAAATACCAGGTTTCCCCCTTCAAATAGGACCTTTTCACCCACAAATACCTCTTTTATCCCCAAAAGAGGACAGTTTCTTCCAGAAAGGCCACATTTCTCCCAAATATATCACATCTCCTTCAAGAAATACCAGCTTTCCCCCTTCAAATAGGACCTTTTCTCCCACAAATACCTCTTTTATCCCCAAAACAGGACACTTTCTTCCAGAAATGCCACTTTTCTCCCAAATATATCACATCTTCTCCAAGAAATAACAGGTTTCCCCCTTCAAATAGGACCTTTTCACCCACAAATACCTCTTTTATCCCCAAAATAGGACAGTTTCTTCCAGACATGCCACATTTCTCCCAAATAGATCACATCTTCTCCAAGAAATACCAGCTTTCCCCCTTCAAATAGGACCTTTTCTCCCACACATACCTGTTTTATCCCCAAAATACGACAGTTTCTAACAGACATGCCACATTTCTCCCAAATAGATCACATCTTCTCCAAGAAATACCAGCTTTCCCCCTTCAATTAGGACCTTTTCACCCACAAATACCTCTTTATCCCTCAAATAGGACATTTTCTTCCAGAAATGCCACATTTCTCCCAAATAGATCACATCTTCTCCAAGAAATACCAGGATTTCTCCTGATAGAGGACCTTTTCTCCCACAAATTCCAGCCTACTCCTCCCAAATAGGACAGTTTCTTCCAGAAATACCACATTTCTCCCAAACATATCACATCTTCTCCAAGAAATACCAGGTTTTCCCCTGGAAATAGGACCTTTTCACCCACAAATACCTGTTCTATCCCCATAAGAGGACAGTTTCTTCCAGACATGCCACATTTCTCCCAAATATATCACATCTTCTCCAAGAAATACCAGCTTTCCCCCTTCAAATACGACCTTCTCACCCACAAATACCTCTTTTATCCCCAAAATAGGACAGTTTCTTCCAGGAATGCCACATTTCTCCCAAGTAGATCACATCTTCTCCAAGATATACCAGGTTTCCCCCTTCAAATAGGACCTTTTCACCCACAAATACGTCTTTTATCCCCAAAAGAGGACAGTTTTTTCCAGACATGCCACATTTCTCCCAAATAGATCACATCTTCTCCTAGAAATACCAGGGTTCCCCCTTCAAATAGGACCTTTTCACCCACAAATACCTGTTTTATCCCCAAAAGAGGACAGTTTCTTCCAGAAAGGCCACATTTCTCCCAAATAGATCACATCTTCTCCAAGAAATACCAGGTTTCCCCCTTCAAATAGGACCTTTTCACCCACAAATACCTCTTTATCCCTCAAATAGGACATTTTCTTCCAGAAATGCCACATTTCTCCCAAATAGATCACATCTTCTCCAAGAAATACCAGGATTCCTCCTGATAGAGGACCTTTTCTCCCACAAATTCCAGCCTTCACCCCCCAAATAGGACAGTTTCTTCCAGAAATACCACATTTCTCCCAAACATATCACATCTTCTCCAAGAAATACCAGGTTTCCCCCTTCAAATAGGACCTTTTCACCCACAAATACCTGTTTTATCCCCAAAAGAGGACAGTTTCTTCCAGAAATGGCACATTTCTACCAAATATATCACCTCTTCTCCAAGAAATACCAGCTTTCCCCCTTCAAATAGGACCTTTTCACCCACTAATAGCCGGCTTCTCCCCCCAAATAGGACAGTTTCTTCCAGACATGCCACATTTCTCCCAAATAGATCACATCTTCTCCAAGAAATACCAGGTTTCCCCCTTCAAATAGGACCTTTTCACCCACAAATACCTCTTTTATCCCCAAAAGAGGACAGTTTCTTCCAGAAAGGCCACATTTCTCCCAAATATATCACATCTCCTTCAAGAAATACCAGCTTTCCGCCTTCAAATAGGACCTTTTCTCCCAAAAATACCTGTTTTATCCCCAAAACAGGACACTTTCTTCCAGAAATGCCACATTTCTCCCAAATATATCACATCTTCTCCAAGAAATAACAGGTTTCCCCCTTCAAATAGGACCTTTTCACCCACAAATACCTGTTTTATCCCCCAAATAGGACAGTTTCTTCCAGACATGCCACATTTCTCCCAAATATATCACATCTTCTCCAAGAAATACCAGGTTTCCCCCTTCAAATAGGACCTTTTCACCCACAAATACCTCTTTTATCCCCAAAAGAGGACAGTTTCTTCCAGAAATGCCTGATTTCTCCCAAATATATCACATTTTCTCCAAGAAATACCAGGTTACCCCCTTCAAATACGACCTTTTCACCCACAAATACCTCTTTTATCCCCAAAAGAGGACAGTTTCTTCCAGAAAGGCCACATTTCTCCCAAATATATCACATCTCCTTCAAGAAATACCAGCTTTCCCCCTTCAAATAGGACCTTTTCTCCCACAAATACCTGTTTTATCCCCAAAACAGGACACTTTCTTCCAGAAATGCCACATTTCTCCCAAATATATCACATCTTCTCCAAGAAATAACAGGTTTCCCCCTTCAAATAGGACCTTTTCACCCACAAATACCTGTTTTATCCCCCAAATAGGACAGTTTCTTCCAGACATGCCACATTTCTCCCAAATATATCACATCTTCTCCAAGAAATACCAGGTTTCCCCCTTCAAATAGGACCTTTTCTCCCACACATACCTGTTTTATCCCGAAAATACGACAGTTTCTTCCAGAAATGCCTGATTTCTCCCAAATATATCACATTTTCTCCAAGAAATACCAGGTTTCCCCCTTCAAATACGACCTTTTCACCCACAAATACCTCTTTTATCCCCAAAATAGGACAGTTTCTTCCAGACATGCCACATTTCTCCCAAATATATCACATCTTCTCCAAGAAATACCAGGATTCCTCCTGAAAGAGGACCTTTTCTCCCTCAAATACCAGCCTTCTGCCCCCAAATAGGACATTTTCTTCCAGAAATACCACATTTCTCCCAAGTAGATCACATCTTCTCCAAGATATACCAGGTTTCCCCCTTCTAATAGGACCTTTTCACCCACAAATACCTCTTTTATCCCCAAAAGAGGACAGTTTCTGCCAGAAAGGCCACATTTCTCCCAAACATATCACATCTTCTCCAAGAAATACCAGGATTCCTCCTGATAGAGGACCTTTTCTCCCACAAATTCCAGCCTTCTCCCCCCAAATAGGACAGTTTCTTCCAGAAATACCACATTTCTCCCAAACATATCACATCTTCTCCAAGAAATACCAGGTTTCCCCCTTCAAATAGGACCTTTTCACCCACAAATACATCTTTTATCCCCAAAAGAGGACAGTTTCTTCCAGAAATGCCACATTTCTACCAAATATATCACCTCTTCTCCAAGAAATACCAGCTTTCCCCCTTCAAATAGGACCTTTTCACCCACTAATAGCCGGCTTCTCCCCCCAAATAGGACAGTTTCTTCCAGAAATGCCACATTTCTCTCAAATATATCACATCTTCTCCAAGAAATACCAGGTTTCCCCCTTCAAATAGGACCTTTTCACCCACAAATACCTCTTTTATCCCCAAAAGAGGACAGTTTCTTCCAGACATGCCACATTTCTCCCAAATATATCACATCTCCTTCAAGAAATACCAGCTTTCCCCCTTCAAATAGGACCTTTTCTCCCACAAATACCTGTTTTATCCCCAAAACAGGACACTTTCTTCCAGAAATGCCACATTTCTCCCAAATATATCACATCTTCTCCAAGAAATAACAGGTTTCCCCCTTCAAATAGGACCTTTTCACCCACAAATACCTGTTTTATCCCCCAAATAGGACAGTTTCTTCCAGACATGCCACATTTCTCCCAAATAGATCACATCTTCTCCAAGAAATACCAGCTTTCCCCCTTCAAATAGGACCTTTTCTCCCACACATACCTGTTTTATCCCCAAAATACGACAGTTTCTAACAGACATGCCACATTTCTCCCAAATAGATCACATCTTCTCCAAGAAATACCAGCTTTCCCCCTTCAATTAGGACCTTTTCACCCACAAATACCTCTTTATCCCTCAAATAGGACATTTTCTTCCAGAAATGCCACATTTCTCCCAAATAGATCACATCTTCTCCAAGAAATACCAGGATTCCTCCTGATAGAGGACCTTTTCTCCCACAAATTCCAGCCTTCTCCTCCCAAATAGGACAGTTTCTTCCAGAAATACCACATTTCTCCCAAACATATCACATCCTCTCCAAGAAATACCAGGTTTTCCCCTGGAAATAGGACCTTTTCACCCACAAATACCTGTTCTATCCCCATAAGAGGACAGTTTCTTCCAGACATGCCACATTTCTCCCAAATATATCACATCTTCTCCAAGAAATACCAGCTTTCCCCCTTCAAATAGGACCTTCTCACCCACAAATACCTCTTTTATCCCCAAAATAGGACAGTTTCTTCCAGGAATGCCACATTTCTCCCAAATATATCACATCTTCTCCAAGAAATAACAGGGTTCCCCCTTCAAATAGGACCTTTTCACCCACAAATACCTCTTTTATCCCCAAAAGAGGACAGTTTTTTCCAGAAATGCCACATTTCACCCAAATAGATCACATCTTCTCCAAGAAAACCAGGGTTCCCCCTTCAAATAGGACCTTTTCACCCACAAATACCTCTTTTATCCCCAAAAGAGGACAGTTTCTTCCAGAAATGCCACATTTCTCCCAAATAGATCACATCTTCTCCAAGAAATACCAGGCTTCCCCCTTCAAATAGGACCTTTTCACCCACAAATACCTCTTTATCCCTCAAATAGGACATTTTCTTCCAGAAATGCCACATTTCTCCCAAATAGATCACATCTTCTCCAAGAAATACCAGGATTCCTCCTGATAGAGGACCTTTTCTCCCACAAATTCCAGCCTTCTCCCCCCAAATAGGACAGTTTCTTCCAGAAATACCACATTTCTCCCAAACATATCACATCTTCTCCAAGAAATACCAGGTTTCCCCCTTCAAATAGGACCTTTTCTCCCACACATACCTGTTTTATCCCCAAAATAGGACAGTTTCTTCCAGAAATGCCTGATTTCTCCCAAATAGATCACATTTTCTCCAAGAAATACCAGGTTTCCCCCTTCAAATACGACCTTTTCACCCACAAATACCTCTTTTATCCCTCAAATAGGAGAGTTTCTTCCAGACATGCCACATTTCTCCCAAATATATCACATCTTCTCCAAGAAATACCAGGATTCCTCCTGAAAGAGGACCTTTTCTCCCTCAAATACCAGCCTTCTGCCCCCAAATAGGACATTTTCTTCCAGACATGCCACATTTCTCCCAAGTAGATCACATCTTCTCCAAGATATACCAGGTTTCCCCCTTCAAATAGGACCTTTTCACCCACAAATACCTTTTTATCCCCAAAAGAGGACAGTTTCTGCCAGAAAGGCCACATTTCTCCCAAACATATCACATCTTCTCCAAGAAATACCAGGTTTCCCCCTTCAAATAGGACCTTTTCACCCACAAATACCTGTTTTATCCCCAAAATAGGACAGTTTCTTCCAGAAATGCTAATTTCTCCCAAATAGATCACATCATCTCCAAGAAATACCAGGTTTCCCCCTTCAAATAGGACCTTTTCACCCACAAATACCTCTTTATCCCTCAAATAGGACATTTTCTTCCAGAAATGCCACATTTCTCCCAAATAGATCACATCTTCTCCAAGAAATACCAGGATTCCTCCTGATAGAGGACCTTTTCTCCCACAAATTCCAGCCTTCTCCCTCCAAATAGGACAGTTTCTTCCAGAAATGCCACATTTCTCTCAAATATATCACATCTTCTCCAAGAAATACCAGGTTTCCCCCTTCAAATAGGACCTTTTCACCCACAAATACCTCTTTTATCCCCAAAAGAGGACAGTTTCTTCCAGAAAGGCCACATTTCTCCCAAATATATCACATCTCCTTCAAGAAATACCAGCTTTCCCCCTTCAAATAGGACCTTTTCTCCCACAAATACCTGTTTTATCCCCTAAACAGGACACTTTCTTCCAGAAATGCCACATTTCTCCCAAATATATCACATCTACTCCAAGAAATAACAGGTTTCCCCCTTCAAATAGGACCTTTTCACCCACAAATACCTGTCTTATCCCCCAAATAGGACAGTTTCTTCCAGACATGCCACATTTCTCCCAAACATATCACATCTTCTCCAAGAAATACCAGCTTTCCCCCTTCAAATAGGACCTTTTCTCCCACACATACCTGTTTTATCCCCAAAATACGACAGTTTCTAACAGACATGCCACATTTCTCCCAAATATATCACATCTTCTCCAAGAAATACCAGCTTTCCCGCTTCAATTAGGACCTTTTCACCCACAAATACCTCTTTATCCCTCAAATAGGACATTTTCTTCCAGAAATGCCACATTTCTCCCAAATAGATCACATCTTCTCCAAGAAATACCAGGATTCCTCCTGATAGAGGACCTTTTCTCCCACAAATTCCAGCCTTCTCCTCCCAAATAGGACAGTTTCTTCCAGAAATACCACATTTCTCCCAAACATATCACATCCTCTCCAAGAAATACCAGGTTTTCCCCTGGAAATAGGACCTTTTCACCCACAAATACCTGTTCTATCCCCATAAGAGGACAGTTTCTTCCAGACATGCCACATTTCTCCCAAATATATCACATTTTCTCCAAGAAATACCAGCTTTCCCCCTTCAAATAGGACCTTCTCACCCACAAATACCTCTTTTATCCCCAAAATAGGACAGTTTCTTCCAGGAATGCCACATTTCTCCCAAATATATCACATCTTCTCCAAGAAATAACAGGGTTCCCCCTTCAAATAGGACCTTTTCACCCACAAATACCTCTTTTATCCCCAAAAGAGGACAGTTTCTTCCAGACATGCCACATTTCACCCAAATAGATCACATCTTCTCCAAGAAAACCAGGGTTCCCCCTTCAAATAGGACCTTTTCACCCACAAATACCTGTTTTATCCCCAAAAGAGGACAGTTTCTTCCAGAAATGCCACATTTCTCCCAAATATATCACATCTTCTCCAAGAAATACCAGGGTTCCCCCTTCCAATAGGACCTTTTCACCCACAAATACCTCTTTATCCCTCAAATAGGACATTTTCTTCCAGAAATGCCACATTTCTCCCAAATAGATCACATCTTCTCCAAGAAATACCAGGATTCCTCCTGATAGAGGACCTTTTCTCCCACAAATTCCAGCCTTCTCCCCCCAAATAGGACAGTTTCTTCCAGAAATACCACATTTCTCCCAAACATATCACATCTTCTCCAAGAAATACCAGGTTTCCCCCTTCAAATAGGACCTTTTCTCCCACACATACCTGTTTTATCCCCAAAATACGACAGTTTCTTCCAGAAATGCCTGATTTCTCCCAAATATATCACATTTTCTCCAAGAAATACCAGGTTTCCCCCTTCAAATACGACCTTTTCACCCACAAATACCTCTTTTATCCCTCAAATAGGAGAGTTTCTTCCAGACATGCCACATTTCTCCCAAATATATCACATCTTCTCCAAGAAATACCAGGATTCCTCCTGAAAGAGGACCTTTTCTCCCTCAAATACCAGCCTTCTGCCCCCAAATAGGACATTTTCTTCCAGACATGCCACATTTCTCCCAAGTAGATCACATCTTCTCCAAGATATACCAGGTTTCCCCCTTCAAATAGGACCTTTTCACCCACAAATACCTTTTTATCCCCAAAAGAGGACAGTTTCTGCCAGAAAGGCCACATTTCTCCCAAACATATCACATCTTCTCCAAGAAATACCAGGTTTCCCCCTTCAAATAGGACCTTTTCACCCACAAATACCTGTTTTATCCCCAAAAGAGGACAGTTTCTTCCAGAAATGCCTGATTTCTCCCAAATATATCACATCTTCTCCAAGAAATACCAGGTTTCCCCCTTCAAATAGGACCTTTTCACCCACAAATACCTCTTTATCCCTCAAATAGGACATTTTCTTCCAGAAATGCCACATTTCTCCCAAATAGATCACATCATCTCCAAGAAATACCAGGATTCCTCCTGATAGAGGACCTTTTCTCCCACAAATTCCAGCCTTCTCCCCCCAAATAGGACAGTTTCTTCCAGAAATACCACATTTCTCCCAAACATATCACATCTTCTCCAAGAAATACCAGGTTTCCCCCTTCAAATAGGACCTTTTCACCCACAAATACCTGTTTTATCCCCAAAAGAGGACAGTTTCTTCCAGAAATGGCACATTTCTACCAAATATATCACCTCTTCTCCAAGAAATACCAGCTTTCCCCCTTCAAATAGGACCTTTTCACCCACTAATAGCCGGCTTCTCCCCCCAGATAGGACAGTTTCTTCCAGAAATGCCAGATTTCTCTCAAATATATCACATCTTCTCCAAGAAATACCAGGTTTCCCCCTTCAAATAGGACCTTTTCACCCACAAATACCTCTTTTATCCCCAAAAGAGGACAGTTTCTTCCAGAAAGGCCACATTTCTCCCAAATATATCACATCTCCTTCAAGAAATACCAGCTTTCCCCCTTCAAATAGGACCTTTTCTCCCACAAATACCTGTTTTATCCCCAAAAGAGGACACTTTCTTCCAGAAATGCCACATTTCTCCCAAATATATCACATCTTCTCCAAGAAATAACAGGTTTCCCCCTTCAAATAGGACCTTTTCACCCACAAATACCTGTTTTATCCCCCAAATAGGACATTTTCTTCCAGACATGCCACATTTCTCCCAAATAGATCACATCTTCTCCAAGAAATACCAGCTTTCCCCCTTCAAATAGGACCTTTTCTCCCACACATACCTGTTTTATCCCCAAAATACGACAGTTTCTAACAGACATGCCACATTTCTCCCAAATAGATCACATCTTCTCCAAGAAATACCAGCTTTCCCCCTTCAATTAGGACCTTTTCACCTACAAATACCTCTTTATCCCTCAAATAGGACATTTTCTTCCAGAAATGCCACATTTCTCCCAAATAGATCACATCTTCTCCAAGAAATACCAGGATTCCTCCTGATAGAGGACCTTTTCTCCCACAAATTCCAGCCTTCTCCTCCCAAATAGGACAGTTTCTTCCAGAAATACCACATTTCTCCCAAACATATCACATCTTCTCCAAGAAATACCAGGTTTCCCCCTTCAAATAGGACCTTTTCACCCACAAATACCTGTTCTATCCCCATAAGAGGACAGTTTCTTCCAGACATGCCACATTTCTCCCAAATATATCACATCTTCTCCAAGAAATACCAGCTTTCCCCCTTCAAATAGGACCTTCTCACCCACAAATACCTCTTTTATCCCCAAAATAGGACAGTTTCTTCCAGGAATGCCACATTTCTCCCAAATATATCACATCTTCTCCAAGAAATAACAGGGATCCCCCTTCAAATAGGACCTTTTCACCCACAAATACCTCTTTTATCCCCAAAAGAGGACAGTTTTTTCCAGACATGCCACATTTCTCCCAAATAGATCACATCTTCTCCTAGAAATACCAGGGTTCCCCCTTCAAATAGGACCTTTTCACCCACAAATACCTCTTTTATCCCCAAAAGAGGACAGTTTCTTCCAGAAATGCCACATTTCTCCCAAATAGATCACAACTCCTCCAAGAAATACCAGCTTTCCCCCTTCAATTAGGACCTTTTCTCCATGAAATACCTGTTTTATCCCCAAAAGAGGACAGTTTCTTCCAGAAATGCCACATTTCTCCCAAATATATCATATCTTCTCCAAGAAATACAAGCTTTCCCCCATCAAATAGGAAATTTTCACCCACAAATACTTGTTTTATCCCCAAAAGAGAACAGTTTCTTCCAGAAATGCCAGATTTCTCCCAAATAGATCACATCTTCTCCAAGAAATACCAGGGTTCCCCCTTCAAATAGGACCTTTTCAACCACAAATACCTCTTTTATCCCCATAATAGGACAGTTTCTGCCAGAAATGCCAGATTTCTCCCAAATAGATCACATCTCCTCCAAGAAATACCAGGATTCCTCCTGAAATAGGACCTTTTCTCCCACAAATACCAGCCTCCTCCCCCGAAATAGGACATTTTCTTCCAGACATGCCTCATTTCTCCCAAATATATCACATCTTCTCCAAGAAATACCAGGTTTCCCCCTTCAAATAGGACCTTTTCACCCACAAATACCTCTTTTATCCCCAAAATAGAACAGTTTCTTCCAGAAATGCCACATTTCACCCAAACATATCACATCTTCTCCAAGAAATACCAGCTTTCCCCCTTCAAATAGGACCTTTTCACCCACAAATACCTCTTTTATCCCCAAAAGAGGACATTTTCTTCCGGAAAGGCCACATTTCTCCCAAATATATCACATCTTCTCCAAGAAATACCAGGATTCCTCCTGAAATAGGACCTTCTCACTGAAAACTACCAGCCTTCTCCCCCCAAATTGGACATTTTCTTCCAGAAAGGCCACATTTCTCACAAATATATCACATCTTCTCCAAGAAATACCAGGTTTCCCCCTTCAAATAGGACCTTTTCACCCTCAAATACCTCTTTTATCCCCAAAAGAGGACAGTTTCTTCCTGACATGCCACATTTCTCCCAAGTATATCACATCTTCTCCAAGAAATACCAGGTTTCCCCCTTCAAATAGGACCTGTTCACCCACAAATACCTGTTTTATCCCCAAAATAGGACAGTTTCTTCCTGACATGCCACATTTCTCCCAAGTATATCATATCTTCTCCAAGAAATACCAGGTTTCCCCCTTCAAATACGACCTTTTCACCCACAAATACCTCTTTTATCCCCAAAATAGGACAGTTTCTTCCAGACATGCCACATTTCTCCCAAAAAGATCACATCTTCTCCAAGAAATACCAGCTTTCCCCCTTCAAATAGGACCTTTTCACCCACAAATACCTCTTTTATCCCCAAAAGAGGACAGTTTCTTCCAGAAAGGCCACATTTCTCCCAAACATATCACATCTCCTCCAAGAAATACCAGGATTCCTCCTGAAATAGGAACTTTTCTCCCACAAATACCACCCTTCTCCCCCCAAACAGGACATTTTCTTCCAGACATGCCACATTTCTCCCAAATAGATCACATCTTCTCCAAGAAATACCAGGTTTTCCCCTGGAAATAGGACCTTTTCACCCACAAATACCTGTTCTATCCCCATAAGTGGACAGTTTCTTCAAGAAATGCCACATTTCTCCCAAATAGATCACATCTTCTCCAAGAAATACCACGTTTCCCCCTTCAAATAGGATCTTCTCACCCACAAATACCTCTTTTATCCCCAAAAGTGGACAGTTTCTTCCAGACATGCCACATTTCTCCCAAATATATCACATCTTCTCCAGGAAATACCAGGTTTCCCCCTTCAAATAGGACCTTTTCACCCACAAATACCTCTTTTATCCCCAAAAGAGGACAGTTTCTTCCAGACATGCCACATTTCTCCCAAATATATCACATCTTCTCCAAGAAATACCAGGGTTCCCCCTTCAAATACGACCTTTTCTCCATGAAATACCTCTTTTATCCCCAAAAGAGGACAGTTTCTTCCAGACATGCCACATTTCTCCCAAATATATCACAACTCCTCCAAGAAATACCAGGTTTCCCCCTTCAGTTAGGAACTTTTCTCCATGAAATACCTGTTTTATCCCCAAAAGAGGACAGTTTCTTCCAGAAATGCCACATTTCTCCCAAATAAATCACATCTTCTCCAAGAAATACCAGGGTTCCCCCTTCAAATAGGACCTTTTCGCCCAAAACTACCAGCCTTCTCCCCCCAAATTGGTCATTTTCTTCCAGAAAGGCCACATTTCTCACAAATATATCACATCTTCTCCAAGAAATACCAGGATTCCTCCTGAAATAGGACCTTCTCACCGAAAACTACCAGCCTTCTCCCCCCAAATTGGACATTTTCTTCCAGAAAGGCCACATTTCTCCCAAATAGATCACATCTTCTCCAAGAAATACCACGTTTCCCCCTTCAAATACGACCTTTTCACCCACAAATACCTCTTTTATCCCCAAAAGAGGACAGTTTCTTCCAGAAATGCCACATTTCTCCCAAATATATCATATCCTCTCCAAGAAATACAAGGTTTCCCCCTTCAAATAGGACCTTTTCACCCACAAATACTTGTTTTATCCACAAAAGAGAACAGTTTCTTCCAGAAATGCCACATTTCTCCCAAATATATCACATCTTCTCCAAGAAATACCAGGGTTCCCCCTTCAAATAGTACCTTTTCACCCACAAATACCTCTTTTATCCCCAAAATAGGACAGCTTCTTCCAGAAATGCCACATTTCTCCCAAATATATCACATCTTCTCCAAGAAATACCACGTTTCCCCCTTCAAATAGGACCTTTTCACCCACAAATACCTCTTTTATCCCCAAAATAGGACAGTTTTTTGCAGAAATGCCACATTTCTCCCAAATATATCACATCTTCTCCAAGAAATACCAGCTTTCCCCCTTCAAATAGGACCTTTTCACCCACAAATACCTCTTTTATCCCCAAAATAAAACAGTTTCTTCCAGAACTGCCACATTTCACCCAAACATATCACATCTTCTCCAAGAAATACCAGGGTTCCCCCTTCAAATAGGACCTTTTCACCCACAAGTACCTGTTTTATCCCCAAAAGAGGACATTTTCTTCCAGACATGCCACATTTCTCCCAAATATATCACATCTCCTCCAAGAAATACCAGGATTCCCCCTTCAAATAGGACCTTTTCACCCACAAATACCTCTTTTATCCCCAAAACAGGACATTTTCCTCCTGACATGCCACATTTCTCCCAAATATATCACATCTTCTCCAAGAAATACCAGGTTTCCCCCTTCAAATAGGACCTTTTCAGACACAAATACCTCTTTTATCCCCAAAAGAGGACAGTTTCTTCCAGAAAGGCCACATTTCTCCCAAATTTAACACATCTTCTCCAAGAAATACCAGGTTTCCCCCTTCAAAAGGACCTTTTCACCCACAAATACCTCTTTTATCCCTCAAATAGGACAGTTTCTTCAAGAAATGCCACATTTCTCCCAAATAGATCACGTCTTCTCCAAGAAATACCAGGATTTCTCCTGAAATAGGACATTTTCTCGCACAAATACCAGTCTTCCCCCCCAAATTGGACAGTTTCTTCCAGAAATGCCAGATTTCTCCCAAATATATCACATCTTCTCCAAGAAATACCAGGGTTCCCCCTTCAAATAGGACCTTTTCACCCACAAATACCTCTTTTATCCCCAAAATAGGACAGTTTCTTACAGACATGCCACATTTCTCCCAAATATATCACATCTTCTCCAAGAAATACCAGGTTTCCCCCTTCAAATAGGACCTTTTCACCCACAAATACCTCTTTTATCCCCAAAAGAGGACAGTTTCTTCCAGAAATGCCACATTTCTCCCAAATATATCACATCTTCTTCAAGAAATACCAGGTTTCCCCCTTTAAATAGGACCTTTTCACCCCCAAAAAACTCTTTTATCCCCAAAATAGAACATTTTCTTCCAGACATGCCACATTTCTCCCAAATATATCACATCTTCTCCAAGAAATACCAGCTTTCCCCCTTCAAATAGGACCTTATCACCCACAAATACCTCTTTTATCCCCAAAAGAGGACAGTTTCTTCCAGAAATGCCACATTTCTCCCAAATAGATCACATCTTCTCCAAGAAATACCACGTTTCCCCCTTCAAATAGGACCTTTTCAACCACAAATACCTCTTTTATCCCCAAAAGAGGACAGTTTCTTCCAGACATGCCACATTTCTCCCAAATATATCACATCTCCTCCAAGAAATACCAGGATTCCTCCTGATAGAGGACCTTTTCTCCCACAAATACCAGCCTTCTCCCCCCAAATAGGACAGTTTCTTCCAGAAATGCCACATTTCTCCCAAATAGATCACATCTTCTCCAAGAAATACCAGGTTTCCCCCTTCAAATAGGAGCTTTTCACCTACAAATACCTCTTTTATCCCAAAAATAAAACAGTTTCTTCCAGAACTGCCACATTTCACCCAAGCATATCACATCTTCTCCAAGAAATACCAGGGTTCCCCCTTCAAATAGGACCTTTTCACCCACAAGTACCTGTTTTATCCCCAAAAGAGGACATTTTCTTCCAGACATGCCACATTTCTCCCAAATATATCACATGTCCTCCAAGAAATACCAGGATTCCCCCTTCAAATAGGACCTTTTCACCCACAAATACCTGTTTTATCCCCAAAATAGGACAGTTTCTTCCTGACATGCCACATTTCTCCCAAATATATCACATCTTCTCCAAGAAATACCAGGATTCCTCCTGAAATAGGACCTTTTCTCCCACAAATACCAGCCTTCTCCCCCCAAATTAGACAGTTTCTTCCAGAAATGCCAGATTTCTCCCAAATAGATCACATCTTCTCCAAGAAATACCAGCTTTCCCCCTTCAAATCGGACTTTATCACCCACAAATACCTTTTTTATCCCCAAAATAGAACAGTTACGTCCAGAAATGCCACATTTCTCCCAAACATATATCACATCTTCTCCAAGAAATACCAGGTTTCCTCCTTGAAATAGGACCTTTTCACCCACAAATACCTCTTGTATCCCCAAAAGAGGACAGTTTCTTCCAGACATGCCACGTTTCTCCCAAATATAGCACATCTTCTCCAAGAAATAACAGGTTTCCCCCTTCAAATAGGACCTTTTCACCCACAAATACCTGTTTTATCCCCCAAATAGGACATTTTCTTCCAGACATGCCACATTTCTCCCAAATAGATCACATCTTCTCCAAGAAATACCAGCTTTCCCCCTTCAAATAGGACCTTTTCTCCCACACATACCTGTTTTATCCCCAAAATACGACAGTTTCTAACAGACATGCCACATTTCTCCCTAATAGATCACATCTTCTCCAAGAAATACCAGCTTTCCCCCTTCAATTAGGACCTTTTCACCTACAAATACCTCTTTATCCCTCAAATAGGACATTTTCTTCCAGAAATGCCACATTTCTCCCAAATAGATCACATCTTCTCCAAGAAATACCAGGATTCCTCCTGATAGAGGACTTTTTCTCCCACAAATTCCAGCCTTCTCCTCCCAAATAGGACAGTTTCTTCCAGAAATACCACATTTCTCCCAAACATATCACATCTTCTCCAAGAAATACCAGGTTTCCCCCTTCAAATAGGACCTTTTCACCCACAAATACCTGTTCTATCCCCATAAGAGGACAGTTTCTTCCAGACATGCCACATTTCTCCCAAATATATCACATCTTCTCCAAGAAATACCAGCTTTCCCCCTTCAAATAGGACCTTCTCACCCACAAATACCTCTTTTATCCCCAAAATAGGACAGTTTCTTCCAGGAATGCCACATTTCTCCCAAATATATCACATCTTCTCCAAGAAATAACAGGGATCCCCCTTCAAATAGGACCTTTTCACCCACAAATACCTCTTTTATCCCCAAAAGAGGACAGTTTTTTCCAGACATGCCACATTTCTCCCAAATAGATCACATCTTCTCCTAGAAATACCAGGGTTCCCCCTTCAAATAGGACCTTTTCACCCACAAATACCTCTTTTATCCCCAAAAGAGGACAGTTTCTTCAAGAAATGCCACATTTCTCCCAAATAGATCACAACTCCTCCAAGAAATACCAGCTTTCCCCCTTCAATTAGGACCTTTTCTCCATGAAATACCTGTTTTATCCCCAAAAGAGGACAGTTTCTTCCAGAAATGCCACATTTCTCCCAAATATATCATATCTTCTCCAAGAAATACAAGCTTTCCCCCATCAAATAGGAAATTTTCACCCACAAATACTTGTTTTATCCCCAAAAGAGAACAGTTTCTTCCAGAAATGCCAGATTTCTCCCAAATATATCACATCTTCTCCAAGAAATACCAGGGTTCCCCCTTCAAATAGGACCTTTTCAACCACAAATACCTCTTTTATCCCCATAATAGGACAGTTTCTGCCAGAAATGCCAGATTTCTCCCAAATAGATCACATCTCCTCCAAGAAATACCAGGATTCCTCCTGAAATAGGACCTTTTCTCCCACAAATACCAGCCTCCTCCCCCGAAATAGGACATTTTCTTCCAGACATGCCTCATTTCTCCCAAATATATCACATCTTCTCCAAGAAATACCAGGTTTCCCCCTTCAAATAGGACCTTTTCACCCACAAATACCTCTTTTATCCCCAAAATAGAACAGTTTCTTCCAGAAATGCCACATTTCACCCAAACATATCACATCTTCTCCAAGAAATACCAGCTTTCCCCCTTCAAATAGGACCTTTTCACCCACAAATACCTCTTTTATCCCCAAAAGAGGACATTTTCTTCCGGAAAGGCCACATTTCTCCCAAATATATCACATCTTCTCCAAGAAATACCAGGATTCCTCCTGAAATAGGACCTTCTCACTGAAAACTACCAGCCTTCTCCCCCCAAATTGGACATTTTCTTCCAGAAAGGCCACATTTCTCACAAATATATCACATCTTCTCCAAGAAATACCAGGTTTCCCCCTTCAAATAGGACCTTTTCACCCTCAAATACCTCTTTTATCCCCAAAAGAGGACAGTTTCTTCCTGACATGCCACATTTCTCCCAAGTATATCACATCTTCTCCAAGAAATACCAGGTTTCCCCCTTCAAATAGGACCTTTTCACCCACAAATACCTCTTTTATCCCCAAAATAGGACAGTTTCTTCCTGACATGCCACATTTCTCCCAAGTATATCATATCTTCTCCAAGAAATACCAGGTTTCCCCCTTCAAATACGACCTTTTCACCCACAAATACCTCTTTTATCCCCAAAATAGGACAGTTTCTTCCAGACATGCCACATTTCTCCCAAAAAGATCACATCTTCTCCAAGAAATACCAGCTTTCCCCCTTCAAATAGGACCTTTTCACCCACAAATACCTCTTTTATCCCCAAAAGAGGACAGTTTCTTCCAGAAAGGCCACATTTCTCCGAAACATATCACATCTCCTCCAAGAAATACCAGGATTCCTCCTGAAATAGGAACTTTTCTCCCACAAATACCACCCTTCTCCCCCCAAACAGGACATTTTCTTCCAGACATGCCACATTTCTCCCAAATAGATCACATCTTCTCCAAGAAATACCAGGTTTTCCCCTGGAAATAGGACCTTTTCACCCACAAATACCTGTTCTATCCCCATAAGTGGACAGTTTCTTCAAGAAATGCCACATTTCTCCCAAATAGATCACATCTTCTCCAAGAAATACCACGTTTCCCCCTTCAAATAGGATCTTCTCACCCACAAATACCTCTTTTATCCCCAAAAGTGGACAGTTTCTTCCAGACATGCCACATTTCTCCCAAATATATCACATCTTCTCCAGGAAATACCAGGTTTCCCCCTTCAAATAGGACCTTTTCACCCACAAATACCTCTTTTATCCCCAAAAGAGGACAGTTTCTTCCAGACATGCCACATTTCTCCCAAATATATCACATCTTCTCCAAGAAATACCAGGGTTCCCCCTTCAAATACGACCTTTTCTCCATGAAATACCTCTTTTATCCCCAAAAGAGGACAGTTTCTTCCAGACATGCCACATTTCTCCCAAATATATCACAACTCCTCCAAGAAATACCAGGTTTCCCCCTTCAGTTAGGAACTTTTCTCCATGAAATACCTGTTTTATCCCCAAAAGAGGACAGTTTCTTCCAGAAATGCCACATTTCTCCCAAATAAATCACATCTTCTCCAAGAAATACCAGGGTTCCCCCTTCAAATAGGACCTTTTCGCCCAAAACTACCAGCCTTCTCCCCCCAAATTGGTCATTTTCTTCCAGAAAGGCCACATTTCTCACAAATATATCACATCTTCTCCAAGAAATACCAGGATTCCTCCTGAAATAGGACCTTCTCACCGAAAACTACCAGCCTTCTCCCCCCAAATTGGACATTTTCTTCCAGAAAGGCCACATTTCTCCCAAATAGATCACATCTTCTCCAAGAAATACCACGTTTCCCCCTTCAAATACGACCTTTTCACCCACAAATACCTCTTTTATCCCCAAAAGAGGACAGTTTCTTCCAGAAATGCCACATTTCTCCCAAATATATCATATCCTCTCCAAGAAATACAAGGTTTCCCCCTTCAAATAGGACCTTTTCACCCACAAATACTTGTTTTATCCACAAAAGAGAACAGTTTCTTCCAGAAATGCCACATTTCTCCCAAATATATCACATCTTCTCCAAGAAATACCAGGGTTCCCCCTTCAAATAGTACCTTTTCACCCACAAATACCTCTTTTATCCCCAAAATAGGACAGCTTCTTCCAGAAATGCCACATTTCTCCCAAATATATCACATCTTCTCCAAGAAATACCACGTTTCCCCCTTCAAATAGGACCTTTTCACCCACAAATACCTCTTTTATCCCCAAAATAGGACAGTTTTTTGCAGAAATGCCACATTTCTCCCAAATATATCACATCTTCTCCAAGAAATACCAGCTTTCCCCCTTCAAATAGGACCTTTTCACCCACAAATACCTCTTTTATCCCCAAAATAAAACAGTTTCTTCCAGAACTGCCACATTTCACCCAAACATATCACATCTTCTCCAAGAAATACCAGGGTTCCCCCTTCAAATAGGACCTTTTCACCCACAAGTACCTGTTTTATCCCCAAAAGAGGACATTTTCTTCCAGACATGCCACATTTCTCCCAAATATATCACATCTCCTCCAAGAAATACCAGGATTCCCCCTTCAAATAGGACCTTTTCACCCACAAATACCTCTTTTATCCCCAAAACAGGACATTTTCCTCCTGACATGCCACATTTCTCCCAAATATATCACATCTTCTCCAAGAAATACCAGGTTTCCCCCTTCAAATAGGACCTTTTCAGACACAAATACCTCTTTTATCCCCAAAAGAGGACAGTTTCTTCCAGAAAGGCCACATTTCTCCCAAATTTAACACATCTTCTCCAAGAAATACCAGGTTTCCCCCTTCAAAAGGACCTTTTCACCCACAAATACCTCTTTTATCCCTCAAATAGGACAGTTTCTTCAAGAAATGCCACATTTCTCCCAAATAGATCACGTCTTCTCCAAGAAATACCAGGATTTCTCCTGAAATAGGACATTTTCTCGCACAAATACCAGTCTTCCCCCCCAAATTGGACAGTTTCTTCCAGAAATGCCAGATTTCTCCCAAATATATCACATCTTCTCCAAGAAATACCAGGGTTCCCCCTTCAAATAGGACCTTTTCACCCACAAATACCTCTTTTATCCCCAAAATAGGACAGTTTCTTACAGACATGCCACATTTCTCCCAAATATATCACATCTTCTCCAAGAAATACCAGGTTTCCCCCTTCAAATAGGACCTTTTCACCCACAAATACCTCTTTTATCCCCAAAAGAGGACAGTTTCTTCCAGAAATGCCACATTTCTCCCAAATATATCACATCTTCTTCAAGAAATACCAGGTTTCCCCCTTTAAATAGGACCTTTTCACCCCCAAAAAACTCTTTTATCCCCAAAATAGAACATTTTCTTCCAGACATGCCACATTTCTCCCAAATATATCACATCTTCTCCAAGAAATACCAGCTTTCCCCCTTCAAATAGGACCTTATCACCCACAAATACCTCTTTTATCCCCAAAAGAGGACAGTTTCTTCCAGAAATGCCACATTTCTCCCAAATAGATCACATCTTCTCCAAGAAATACCACGTTTCCCCCTTCAAATAGGACCTTTTCAACCACAAATACCTCTTTTATCCCCAAAAGAGGACAGTTTCTTCCAGACATGCCACATTTCTCCCAAATATATCACATCTCCTCCAAGAAATACCAGGATTCCTCCTGATAGAGGACCTTTTCTCCCACAAATACCAGCCTTCTCCCCCCAAATAGGACAGTTTCTTCCAGAAATGCCACATTTCTCCCAAATAGATCACATCTTCTCCAAGAAATACCAGGTTTCCCCCTTCAAATAGGAGCTTTTCACCTACAAATACCTCTTTTATCCCAAAAATAAAACAGTTTCTTCCAGAACTGCCACATTTCACCCAAGCATATCACATCTTCTCCAAGAAATACCAGGGTTCCCCCTTCAAATAGGACCTTTTCACCCACAAGTACCTGTTTTATCCCCAAAAGAGGACATTTTCTTCCAGACATGCCACATTTCTCCCAAATATATCACATGTCCTCCAAGAAATACCAGGATTCCCCCTTCAAATAGGACCTTTTCACCCACAAATACCTGTTTTATCCCCAAAATAGGACAGTTTCTTCCTGACATGCCACATTTCTCCCAAATATATCACATCTTCTCCAAGAAATACCAGGATTCCTCCTGAAATAGGACCTTTTCTCCCACAAATACCAGCCTTCTCCCCCCAAATTAGACAGTTTCTTCCAGAAATGCCAGATTTCTCCCAAATAGATCACATCTTCTCCAAGAAATACCAGCTTTCCCCCTTCAAATCGGACTTTATCACCCACAAATACCTTTTTTATCCCCAAAATAGAACAGTTACGTCCAGAAATGCCACATTTCTCCCAAACATATATCACATCTTCTCCAAGAAATACCAGGTTTCCTCCTTGAAATAGGACCTTTTCACCCACAAATACCTCTTGTATCCCCAAAAGAGGACAGTTTCTTCCAGACATGCCACGTTTCTCCCAAATATAGCACATCTTCTCCAAGAAATAACAGGTTTACCCCTTCAAATAGGACCTTTTCAGCCACAAATACCTCTTTTATCCCCAAAAGAGGACATTTTCTTCCAGAAATGCCACATTTCTCCAAATAGATCACATCTTCTCCAAGAAATACCAGCTTTCCCCCTTCAAATAGGACCTTTTCACCCACAAATACCTCTTTTATCCCCAAAAGAGGACAGTTTCTTCCGGAAAGGCCACATTTCTCCCAAATATATCACATCTTCTCCAAGAAATACCAGGGTTCCCCCTTCAAATAGGACCTTATCACCCACAAATACCTCTTTTATCCCCAAAATAGGTCAGTTTCTTCCAGACATGCCACATTTCTCCCAAATATATCACATCTTCTCCAAGAAATACCAGCTTTCCCCCTTCAAATAGGACCTTTTCAACCACAAATACCTGTTTTATCCCTCAAACTGGACATATTCTTCCAGAAATGCCAGATTTCTCCAAAATATATCACATCTTCTCCATGAAATACCACGTTTCCCCCTTCAAATAGGACCTTTTCACCCACTAATACCTCTTTTATCCCCAAAATAGGACAGTTTCTTCCTGACATGCCACATTTCTCCCAAATATATCACATCTTCTCCAAGAAATACCAGCTTTCCCCCTTGAAATAGGACCTTTTCACCCACTAATACCAGGCTTCTCCCCCCAAATAGGACATTTTCTTCCAGAAATGCCACATTTCTCCCAAATATATCATATCTCCCCCAAGAAATTCCAGGATTCCTCCTGAAATAGGACCTTTTCTCCCACAAATACCAGCCTTTTCCCCCCAAAAGAGGACAGTTTCTTCCAGAAATGCCACATTTCTCCCAAATATATCACATCTTCTCCAAGAAATACCAGGATTCCTCCTGAAATAGGACCTTTTCACCAACAAATACCTGTTTTATCCCCAAAAGAGGACAGTTTCTTCCAGAAATGCCACATTTCTCCCAAATATATCACATCTTCTCCAAGAAATGCTAGGATTCCTCCTGAAATAGGACTTTTTCTCCCACAAATACCAGCCTTCTCCCCCCAACTAGGACAGTTTCTTCCAGAAATGCCACATTTCTCCCAAATAGATCACATCTTCTCCAAGAAATACCAGCTTTCCCCCTTCAGATAGGACCTTTTCAACCACAAATACCTCTTTTGTCCCCAAAAGAGGACATTTTCTTCCAGACATGCCACATTTCTCCCAAACATATCACATCTTCTCCAAGAAATACCAGGGTTCCTCCTTGAAATAGGACCTTTTCACCCACAAATACCTCTTTTATCCCCAAAAGAGGACAGTTTCTTCCTGACATGCCACATTTCTCCCAAATATAGCACATCTTCTCCAAGAAATACCAGGGTTCCCCCTTCAAATAGGACCTTTTCACCCACTAATACCTCTTTTATCCCTAAAAGAGGACATTTTCTTCCAGACATGCCTCATTTCTCCCAAATATATCACATCTTCTCCAAGAATTACCATGTTTCCCCCTTCAAATAGGACCTTTTCACCCTCAAATACCTCTTTTATCCCCTAAATAGGACAGATTCTTCCAGACATGCCACATTTCTCCCAAATAGATCACATCTTCTCCACGAAATACCAGGTTTCCCCCTTCAAATAGGACCTTTTCACCCACAAATACCTGTTTGATCCCCAAAAGAGGACAGTTTCTTCCAGAAATGCCACATTTCTCCCAAATATATCACATCTTCTCCAAGAAATACCAGGTTTCCCCCTTCAAATAGGACCTTTTCACCAACAAATACCTCTTTTATCCCAAAATTAGGACATTTTCTTCCAGACATGCCACATTTCTCCCACATATATCACATCTTCTCCAAGAAATAACAGGGTTCCCCCTTCAAATAGGACCTTTTCACCCACAAATACCTCTTTTATACCCAAAAGAGGACAGTTTCTTCCAGAAATGCAACATTTCTCCCAAATATATCACATCTCCAAGAAATACCTGGTTTCCTCCTGAAATAGGACCTTGTCACCCACAGATTCCTGTTTTATCCCTTTGTTCCGCGAGACTTTTCGTTTTGGAGTGTTTATCCGCTGCTACACTTCAGCATTCTGTGACGAATAGAGTAGAAGTGAAAAGCCCCACTAATAAGGAAGCTAGAAGTTCGAGGAGCGACACACCTTGGGTTTTCATTGAGGACGTTCCAGAAAGTCGAGAGTTGTGGCTTCTTTCCTGCGGAGAAAAAAACCCCTGTTTTCAGGCAATGCAGGACGCTGAATCCGCACCTTCTCGGCATAGGAATGCCGCTCCTTCGCTCTCGTGGCTCGAAAGCGGCATTTGCGCTGAACCGCTCCGGAGAGTCTGCACTTGCTGTCCGGTCCATCGCGGTTCTGCCCGAGTGCCGCTTGCAGCCTTCAGCAGCGCTCTCGTTTCTCTCGGATGCCGGGTAAGAGCGACTTCAGCCGGATGCTTTTCTCCGACGAGTGAGCGGCTTCTTCTGCGCACATCGCAATGGAGAGCTTCTGACTTCTCCATGTGTCCATGCAGAATGCACTACGCTTCTCTCTCATTCTTATCCCTTTCTTCCGAGCGACATTTCGTTTCTGAGTGTTTATCCGATGCTACACTTCAGCATTCTGTGACGAATAAAATAGAAGAGAAAAGCCCCACGAATAAGGCGTCTAGTAGTTCGAGGAGCGACACACGTAGTGCTTTCAGGGAGGACGTTCCAGAAAGTCGAGAGTTGTGCCTTGTTTCCTGCGGAGAAAACACCCCCTGTTTTCAGGCTATTCAGTAGTCTGCAACTGCAGACTGTCCGGTGTGGTTCAGCGCAAATGCCGCTTTCGAGCCACGAGAGAGGAGGAGCGGCATTCCTATGCCGAGAACGAGCGAATTCAGCCTACTGCATTGCCTGAAAACAGGGGCTTTTTTCTCAGCAGGAAAGAAGCCACAACTATCGACTTTCTGGAAAGTCCTCCCTGAAAGCACTACGTGCGTTGCTCCTCGAATTTCTAGCTGCCTTATTAGTGGGGCTTTTCTCTTCTACTCTATTCGTCACAGAATGCTGAAGTGTAGCATCGGATAAACACTCAGAAACGAAATGTCGCTCGGAAGAAAGGGATAAGAATGAGAGAGAAGCGTAGTGCATTCTGCATGGACACATGGAGAAGTCAGAAGCTCTCCATTGCGTTGTGCGCAGAAGAAGCCGCTCACTCGTCGGAGAAAAGCATCCGGCTGAAGTCGCTCTTTCCCGGCATCCGAGAGAAACGAGACCGCTGCTGAAGGCTGCAAGCGGCACTCGGGCAGAACCGCGATGGACAGGACAGCAACTGCAGACTCTCCGGAGCGGTTCAGAGCGAGTGCCGCTTTCGAGCCACGAGAGCGAAGGAGCGGTATTCCTATGCCGAGAAGGTGCGAATTCAGCGTCCTGCATTGCCTGAAAACAGGGGTTTTTTTCTCCGCAGGAAAGAAGCCACAACTCTCGACTTTCTGGAACGTCCTCCCTGAAAGCACTACGTGTGTCGCTCCTCGAACTTCTAGCTGCCTTATTAGTGGGGCTTTTCCCTTCTACTCTATTCGTCACAGAATGCTGAAGTGTAGCATCGGATAAACACTCAGAAACGAAATGTCGCTCGGAAGAAAGGGATAAGAATGAGAGAGAAGCGTAGTGCATTCTGCATGGACACATGGAGAAGTCAGAAGCTCTCCATTGCGATGTGCGCAGAAGAAGCCGCTCACTTGCCTGAGAATAGCATCCGGCTGAAGTCGCTCTTTCCCGGCATCCGAGAGAAACGAGAGCGCTGCTGAGGGCTGCAAGCGGCACTCGGGCAGAACCGCGATGGACCGGACAGCAACTGCAGACTCTCCGGAGCGGTTCAGAGCGAGTGCCGCTTTCGAGCCACGAGAGCGAAGGAGCGGTATTCCTATGCCGAGAAGATGCGAATTCAGTCTACTGCATTGCCTGAAAACAGGGGGTTTTTTCTCCGCAGGAAAGAAGCCACAACTCTCGACTTTCTGGAACGTCCTCCCTGAAAGCACTACGTGTGTCGCTCCTCGAACTTCTAGCTGCCTTATTAGTGTGGTTTCCACTTCTACTCTATTCGTCACAGAATGCTGAAGTGTAGCATCGGATAAACACTCAGAAACGAAATGTCGCTCGGAAGAAAGGGATAAGAATGAGAGAGAAGCGTAGTGCATTCTGCATGGACACATGGAGAAGTCAAAAGCGTCCATTGCGATGTGCGCAGAAGAAGCCGCTCACTCGTCGGAGAAAAGCATCCGGCTGAAGTCGCTCTTTCCCGGCATCCGAGAGAAACGAGACCGCTGCTGAAGGCTGCAAGCGGCACTCGGGCAGAACCGCGATGGACCGGACAGCAACTGCAGACTCTCCGGAGCGGTTCAGAGCGAGTGCCGCTTTCGAGCCACGAGAGCGAAGGAGCGGTATTCCTATGCCGAGAAAGTGCGAATTCAGCGTCCTGCATTGCCTGAAAACAGGGGTTTTTATCTCCGCAGGAAAGAAGCCACAACTCTCGACTTTCTGGAACGTCCTCCCTGAAAGCACAACGTGTGTGGCTACTGGACCTTCCAGCTGCCTTATTAGTGGGGCTTTTCTCTTCTATTTTATTCGTCACAGACTGCTGAAGTGTAGCACCGGATAAACACTCCAAAACGAAAAGTCGCTCGGAAGGAAGGGATAAAACAGGAATCTGTGGGTGACAAGGTCCTATTTCAGGAGGAAACCTGGTATTTCTTGGAGAAGATGTGATCTATTTGGGAGAAATGTGGCATGTCTGGAAGAAAATGTCCAATTTGGGGGGAGAAGGCTGGTAGTTTTCGGTGAGAAGGTCCTATTTCAGGAGGAATCCTGGTATTTCTTGGAGAAGATGTGATCTATTTGGGAGAAATGTGGCATTTCTGGAAGAAAATGTCCAATTTGGGGGGAGAAAGCTGGTAGTTTTGGGTGAGAAGGTCCTATTTCAGGAGGAATCCTGGCATTTCTTGGAGAAGATGTGATATATTTGGGAGAAATGTGGCCTTTCCGGAAGAAACTGTCCTCTTTTGGGGATAAAAGATGTATTTGTGGGTGAAAAGGTCCTATTTGAAGGGGGAAAGCTGGTATTTCTTGGAGAAGATGTGATATATTTGGGAGAAATGTGGCATTTCTGGAAGAAACTGTCCTATTTTGGGGATAAAAGAGTTATTTGTGGGTGAAAAGGTCCTATTTGAAGGGGGAAAGCTGGTATTTCATGGAGAAGATGTGATATATTTGGGAGAAATGTGGCATTTCTGGAAGAAACTGTCCTCTTTTGGGGATAAAAGAGGTATTTGTGGGTGATAGGGTCCTATTTGAAGGGGGAAAGCTGGTATTTCTTGGTGAAGTTGTGATATATTTTGGAGAAATGAGGCATTTCTGGAAGAAACTGTCCAATTTGGGGGGAGAAGGCTTGTAGTTGTTGGATAGAAGGTCCTATTTCAGGAGGAATCCTGGTATTTCTTGGAGAAGATGTGATATATTTGGGATAAATGAGGCATTTCTGGAAGAAACTGTCCTGTTTTGGGGATAAAAGAGGTATTTGTGGGTGAAAAGGTCCTATTTGAAGGGGGAAAGCTGGTATTTCTTGGAGAAGATGTGATCTATTTGGGAGAAATGTGGCATTTCTGGAAGAAAATGTCCTCTTTTGGGGATAAAAGAGGTATTTGTGGGAGAAAAGGTCCTATTTGAAGGGGGAAAGCTGGTATTTCTTGGAGAAGATGTGATATATTTGGGAGAAATGTGGCATTTCTGGAAGAAACTGTCCTCTTTTTGGGATAAAACAGGTATTTGTGGGTGAAAAGGTCCTATTTGAAGGGGAAAACCTGTTATTTCTTGGAGAAGATGTGATATATTTGGGAGAAATGTGGCATGTCTGGCAGAAACTGTCCTATTTGGGGGATAAAACAGGTATTTGTGGGAGAAAAGGTCCTATTTGAAGGGGGAAAGCTGGTATTTCATGGAGAAGATGTGATATATTTGGGAGAAATGTGGCCTTTCTGGAAGAAAATGTCCAATTTGGGGGGAGAAGGCTGGTAGTTTTCGGTGAGAAGGTCCAATTTCAGGAGGAATCCTGGTATTTCTTGGAGAAGATGTGATATATTTGGGAGAAATGTGGCCTTTCTGGAAGAAAATGTCCAATTTGGGGGGAGAAGGCTGGTAGTTTCGGGTGAGTAGGTCCTCTTTCAGGAGAAATCCTGGCATTTCTTGGAGAAGATGTGATATATTTGTGAGAAATGTGGCATTTCTGGAAGAAACTGTCCTATTTTGGGGATCAAAGAGGTATTTGTGGGTGAGAAGGTCCTATTTGAAGGGGGAATGCTGGTATTTCTTGGAGAAGATGTGATATATTTGGGAGAAATGTGGCATTTCCGGAAGAAACTGTCCTCTTTTGGGGATAAAACATGTATTTGTGGGTGAAAAGGTCCTATTTGAAGGGGGAAAGCTGGTATTTCTTGGAGAAGATGTGATCTGTTTGGGAGAAATGTGGCCTTTCTGGAAGAAACTGTCCTCTTTTGGGGATAAAACAGGTATTTGTGGGTGAAAAGTTCCTATTCGAAGGGGGAAACCTGGTATTTCTTGGAGAAGATGTGATATATTTGGGAGAAATGTGGCATGTCAGGAAGAAACTGTCCTCTTTTGGGGATAAAAGAGGTATTTGTGGGTGAAAAGGTCCTATTTGAAGGGGGAAAGCAGGAATTTCTTGGAGAAGATGTGATATATTTGGGAGAAATGTGGCATTTCTGGAAGAAACTGTCGTATTTTGGGCATAAAACAGGTATTTGTTGTTGAAAAGGTCCTATTTGAAGGGGGAAAGCTGGTATTTCATGGAGAAGATGTGATATATTTGGGAGAAATGTGGCCTTTCTGAAAGAAACAGTCCTCTTTTGGGGATAAAAGAGGTATTTGTGGGTGAAAAGGTCCTATTTGAAGGGGGAAAGCTGGTATTTCTTGGAGAAGATGTGCTATATTTGGGAGAAATGTGGCATTTCTGGAAGAAACTGTCCTATTTTGGGGGGAAAAGGCTGGTATTTGTGGAAGAAAAGGTCCTATTTGAAGGGGGAAAGCTGGTATTTCTTGGAGGAGATGTGATCTATTTGGGAGAAATGTGGCATTTCTGGAAGAAACTGTCCTCTTTTGGGGATAAAAGAGGTATTTGTGGGTGAAAAGGTCCTATTTGAAGGGGGAAACCTGGTATTTCTTGGTGAAGATGTGATATATTTCGGAGAAATGAGGCATTTCTGGAAGAAAATGTCCAATTTGGGGGGAGAAGGCTTGTAGTTGTGAGTGAGAAGGTCCTATTTCAGGAGGAATCCTAGTATTTTTTGGAGAAGATGTGATATATTTGTGAGAAATGTGGCATTTCTGGAAGAAACTGACCTATTTTGGGGATAAAAGAGGTATTTGTGGGTGAAAAGGTCCTATTTGAAGGGGGAAACCTGGTATTTCTTGGAGAAGATGTGATATATTTGGGAGAAATGTGGCATTTCTGGCAGAAACTGTCCTCTTTTGGGGATAAAAGAGGTATTTGTGGGTGAAAAGGTCCTATTTGAAGGGGGAAAGCTGGTATTTCTTGGAGAAGATGTGATCTATTTGGGAGAAATGTGGCATGTCTGGAAGAAACTGTCCTATTTTGGGGATAAAACAGGTATTTGCTGTGAAAAGTTCCTATTCGAAGGGGGAAACCTGGTATTTCTTGGAGAAGATGTGATATATTTGGGAGAAATGTGGCATGTCAGGAAGAAACTGTCCTATTTGGGGGATAAAACAGGTATTTGTGGGTGAAAAGGTCCTATTTGAAGGGGGAAAGCTGGTATTTCTTGGAGAAGATGTGATATATTTGGGAGAAATCTGGCATGTCTGGAAGAAACTGTCCTGTTTTGGGGATAAAAGAGGTATTTGTGGGTGAAAAGGTCCTATTTGAAGGGGGAAACGTGGTATTTCTTGGAGAAGATGTGATCTATTTGGGAGAAATGTGGCATGTCTGGAAGAAGCTGTCCTATTTTGGGGATAAAACAGGTATTTGTGGGAGAAAAGGTCCTATTTGAAGGGGGAAACCTGGTATTTCTTGGAGAAGATGTGATTTATTTGGGAGAAATGTGGCCTTTCTATAAGAAACTGTCCTCTTTTGGGGATCAAAGAGGTATTTGTGGGTGAAAAGGTCCTATTTGAAGGGGGAAAGCTGGTATTTCTTGGAGAAGATGTGATCTATTTGGGTGAAATGTGACATGTCTGGCAGAAACTGTCCTATTTGGGGGATAAAAGAGGTATTTGTGGGTGAAAAGGTCCTATTTGAAGGGGGAAAGCTGGTATTTCATGGAGAAGGTGTGATATATTTGGGAGAAATGTGGCCTTTCTGGAAGAAAATGTCCAATTTGGGGGGAGAAGGCTGGTAGTTTTCGGTGAGAAGGTCCTATTTCAGGAGGAATCCTGGTATTTCTTGGAGAAGATGTGATATATTTGGGAGAAATGTGGCCTTTCTGGAAGAAAATGTCCAATTTGGGGGGAGAAGGCTGGTAGTTTTGGGTGAGAAGGTCCTATTTCAGGAGGAATCCTGGTATTTCTTGGAGAAGATGTGATATATTTGGGAGAAATGTGGCATTTCTGGAAGAAAATGTCCAATTTGGGGGGAGAAGGCTGGTAGTTTTGGGTGAGAAGGTCCTCTTTCAGGAGGAATCCTGGCATTTCTTGGAGAAGATGTGATCTATTTGGGAGAAATGTGGCATGTCTGGAAGAAACTGTCCTCTTATGGGGATAGAACATGTATTTGTGGGTGAAAAGGTCCTATTTGAAGGCGGAAAGCTGGTATTTCTTGGAGAAGATGTGATCTATTTGGGAGAAATGTGGCATTTCTGGTAGAAACTGTCCTATTTTGGGGATAAAAGAGTTATTTGTGGGTGAAAAGGTCCTATTTGAAGGGGGAAAGCTGGTATTTCATGGAGAAGATGTGATATATTTGGGAGAAATGTGGCATTTCTGGAAGAAACTGTCCTCTTTTGGGGATAAAAGAGGTATTTGTGGGTGAAAAGGTCCTATTTGAAGGGGGAAACCTGGTATTTCTTGGTGAAGATGTGATATATTTCGGAGAAATGAGGCATTTCTGGAAGAAACTGTCCATTTTGGGGGGAGAAGGCTTGTAGTTGTTGGATAGAAGGTCCTATTTCAGGAGGAATCCTGGTATTTCTTGGAGAAGATGTGATATATTTGGGATAAATGTGGCATTTCTGGAAGAAACTGTCCTGTTTTGGGGATAAAAGAGGTATTTGTGGGTGAAAAGGTCCTATTTGAAGGGGGAAAGCTGGTATTTCTTGGAGAAGATGTGATCTATTTGGGAGAAATGTGGCATTTCTGGAAGAAAATGTCCTCTTTTGGGGATAAAAGAGGTATTTGTGGGAGAAAAGGTCCTATTTGAAGGGGGAAAGCTGGTATTTCTTGGAGAAGATGTGATATATTTGGGAGAAATGTGGCATTTCTGGAAGAAACTGTCCTCTTTTTGGGATAAAACAGGTATTTGTGGGTGAAAAGGTCCTATTTGAAGGGGAAAAGCTGGTATTTCTTGGAGAAGATGTGATCTATTTGGGAGAAATGTGGCATTTCTGGAAGAAACTGTTGTATTTTGTGGATAAAAGAGGTATTTGTGGGTGAAAAGGTCCTATTTGAAGGGGGAAAGCTGGTATTTCATGGAGAAGATGTGATCTATTTGGGAGAAATGTGGCCTTTCTGGAAGAAAATGTCCAATTTGGGGGGAGAAGGCTGGTAGTTTTCGGTGAGAAGGTCCTATTTCAGGAGGAATCCTGGTATTTCATGGAGAAGATGTGATCTATTTGGGAGAAATGTGGCATTTCTGGAAGAAACTGACCTCTTTTGGGGATAAAAGAATTTTTTGTGGGTGAAAAGGTCCTATTTGAAGGGGGAAACCTGGTATTTCTTGGTGAAGATGTGATATATTTGGGAGAAATGAGGCATTTCTGGAAGAAAATGTCCAATTGGGGGGGAGAAGGCTTGTAGTTGTGAGTGAGAAGGTCCTATTTCAGGAGGAATCCTGGTATTTCTTGGAGAAGATGTGATATATTTGGGAGAAATGTGGCATTTCTGGAAGAAACTGTCCTATTTTGGGGATCAAAGAGGTATTTGTGGGTGAAAAGGTCCTATTTGAAGGGGGAAACCTGGTATTTCTTGGAGAAGATGTGATCTATTTGGGAGAAATGTGACATGTCTTGAAGAAACTGTCCTATTTTGGGGATAAAACAGGTATTTGTGGGTGAAAAGTTCCTATTCGATGGGGGAAATCTGGTATTTCTTGGAGAAGATGTGATATATTTGGGAGAAATGAGGCCTTTCTGGAAGAAACTGTCCTCTTTTGGGGATAAAAGAGGTATTTGTGGGTGAAAAGTTCCTATTTGAAGGGGGAAACATGGTATTTCTTGGAGAAGATGTGATCTATTTGGGAGAAATGTGGCATGTCTGGAAGAAACTGTCCTCTTTTGGGGATAAAAGAGGTATTTGTGGGTGAAAAGGTCCTATTTGAAGGGGGAAACGTGGTATTTCTTGGAGAAGATGTGATCTATTTGGGAGAAATGTGGCATGTCTGGAAGAAACTGTCCTCTTTTGGGGATAAAACAGGTATTTCTGGGAGAAAAGTTCCTATTCGAAGGGGGAAAGCTGGTATTTCTTGGAGAAGATGTGATATATTTGGGAGAAATGTGGCATGTCAGGATGAAACTGTCCTCTTTTGGGGATAAAACAGGTATTTGTGGTTGAAAAGGTCCTATTTGAAGGGGGAAAGCTGGTATTTCTTGGAGAAGATGTGATATATTTGGGAGAAATGTGGCATGTCTGGAAGAAACAGTCCTCTTTTGGGGATAAAAGAGGTATTTGTGGGTGAAAAGTTACTATTTGAAGGGGGAAACCTGGTATTTCTTGGTGAAGATGTGATCTATTTGGGAGAAATGAGGCATTTCTGGAAGAAAATGTCCAGTTTGGGGGCAGAAGGCTTGTAGTTGTGGGATAGAAGGTCCTATTTCAGGAGGAATCCTGGTATTTCTTGGAGAAGATGTGATCTATTTGGGATAAATGTGGCCTTTCTGGCAGAAACTGTCCTATTTGGGGGATAAAAGAGGTATTTGTGGGTGAAAAGGTCCTATTTCAGGAGGAATCCTGGTATTTCTTGGAGAAGATGTGATATATTTGGGAGAAATGTGGCATTTCTGGAAGAAACTGTCCTCTTTTGGGGATAAAACAGGTATTTGTGGGAGAATGGTCCTATTTGAAGGGGGAAAGCTGGTATTTCTTGGAGAAGATGTGATATATTTGGGAGAAATGTGGCATGTCAGGAAGAAACTGTCCTCTTTTGGGGATAAAAGAGGTATTTGTGGGTGAAAAGGTCCGATTTGAAGGGGGAAAGCTGGTATTTCTTGGAGAAGATGTGATCTATTTGGGAGAAATGTGGCATTTCTGGAAGAAACTGTCCTCTTTTGGGGATAAAAGAGGTATTTGTGGGTGAAAAGGTCCTATTTGAAGGGGGAAAGCTGTTATTTCTTGGAGAAGATGTGATATATTTGGGAGAAATGTGGCATTTCTGGAAGAAACTGTCCTGTTTGGGGGGAGAAGGCCGGTAGCTTTCGGTGAGAAGGTCCTATTTCAGGAGGAATCCTGGTATTTCTTGGAGAAGATGTGATATATTTGGGAGAAATGTGGCATTTCTGGAAGGAACTGTCCTCTTTTGGGGATAAAAGAGGTATTTGTGGGTGAAAAGGTCCTATTTGAAGGGGGAAACCTGGTATTTGTGGGAGAAGATGTGATCTATTTGGGAGAAATGTGGCATGTCTGGAAGAAACTGTCCTGTTTTGGGGATAAAACAGGTATTTGTGGTTGAAAAGGTCCTATTTGAAGGGGGAAACCTGGTATTTCTTGGAGAAGATGTGATATATTTGGGATAAATCAGGCATTTCTGGAAGAAACTGTCCTATTTTGGGGATAAAAGAGGTATTTGTGGGTGAAAAGGTCCTATTTGAAGGGGGAAAGCTGGTATTTCTTGGAGAAGATGTGATATATTTGGGAGAAATGTGGCATTTCTGGAAGAAACTGTCCTCTTTTGGGGATAAAACAGGTATTAGTGGTTGAAAAGGTCCTATTTGAAGGGGGAAAGCTGGTATTTGTGGGAGAAGATGTGATATATTTGGGAGAAATGTGACATTTCGGGAAGAAACTGTCCTCTTTTGGGGATAAAAGAGGTATTTCATGGAGAAAAGGTCCTAATTGAAGGGGGAAACCTGGTATTTCTTGGAGGAGATGTGATATATTTGGGAGAAATGTGGCATTTCTGGAAGAAACTGTCCTCTTTTGGGGATAAAAGAGGTATTTGTGGGTGAAAAGGTCCTATTTGAAGGGGGAAAGCTGGTATTTCTTGGAGAAGATGTGATATATTTGGGAGAAATGTTGCATTTCTGGAAGAAACTGTCCTCTTTTGGGGATAAAAGAGGTATTTGTGGGTGAAAAGGTCCTATTTGAAGGGGGAAACCTGGTATTTCTTGGAGAAGATGTGATATATTTGGGAGAAATGTGGCATTTCTGGAAGAAACTGTCCTATTTTTTGGATAAAACAGGTATTTGTGGGAGAAAAGGTCCTATTTGAAGGGGGAAAGCTGGTATTTCTTGGAGAAGATGTGATCTATTTGGGAGAAATGTGGCATTTCTGGAAGAAAATGTCCAGTTTGGGGGGAGAAGGCTGGTAGTTTTCGGTGAGAAGGTCCTATTTCAGGAGAAATCCTGGTATTTCTTGGAGAAGATGTGATATATTTGGGAGAAATGTGGCCTTTCTGGAAGAAACTGTCCTATTTTGGGGTCAAAACATGTACTTGTGGGTGAAAAGGTCCTATTTCAAGGGGGAAACGTGGTATTTCTTGGAGATGTTCTATACTTGGGAGAAATCTGGAATTTCTTTAAGAAACTGTCCTATATTGGGGATAAAACAGGTTTTTGTGGGTGACAAGGTCCTATTTGAAGGGGGAAACCTGGTATTTCTTGGAGAAGATGTGATATATTTGGGAGAAATGTGGCATGTCTGGAAGAAACTGTCCTCCTTTGGGGATAAAAGAGGTATATGTGGGTGAAAAGGTCCTATTTGAAGGGGGATACCTGGTATATCTTGGAGAAGATGTGATATATTTGGGAGAAATCTGGCATGTCAGGAAGAAACTGTCCTCTTTTGGGGATAAAAGAGGTATTTCTGGGTGAAAAGGTCCTATTTGAAGGGGGAAAGCTGTTATTTCTTGGAGAAGATGTCCAAAAGAGGACATTTTCTACCAGAAATGCCACATTTCTCCCAAATATATCACATCTTCTCCAAGAAATACCACGGTTCCCCCTTCAAATAGGACCTTTTCACCCACAAATACCTCTTTTATCCCCAAAAGAGGACAGTTTCTTCCAGAAAGGCCACATTTCTCCCAAATATATCACATCTTCTGCAAGAAATACCAGGATTCCTCCTGAAATAGGACCTTTTCACCCACAAATACCTGTTTTATCCCTCAAATTGGACAGTTTCTTCCAGAAATGCCACATTTCTCCCAAATATATCACATCTTCTCCAAGAAATACCAGGATTCCTCCTGAAATAGGACCTTTTCTCCCACAAAAAACCAGCCTTCTCCGCCCAAATAGGACAGTTTCTTCCAGACATGCCACATTTCTCCCAAATATATCACATCTTCTCCAAGAAATACCAGCTTTCCCCCTTCAAATAGGACCTATTCTACCACAAATACCTCTTTTATCCCCAAAATAGGACATTTTCTTCCAGAAATGCCACATTTCTCCCAAATATATCACATCTTCTCCAAGAAATACCAGGATTCCTCCTGAAATAGGACCTTCTCACCCACAACTACCAGTCTTCTCCCCACAAATTGTACATTTTCTTCCAGAAAGGCCACATTTCTCCCAAATAGATCACATCTTCTCCAAGAAATACCAGGTTTGCCCCTTCAAATAGGTCCTTTTCACCCACAAATACCTCTTTTATCCCCAAAATAGGACATTTTCTTCCAGACATGCCACATTTCTCCCAAATAGATCACATCTTCTCCAAGAAATACCAGGTTTCCCCCTTCAAATAGGACCTTTTCAACCACAAATACCTGTTTTATCCCCAAAAGAGGACAGTTTCTTCCAGAAATGCCACATTTCTCCCAAATATATCACATCTTCTCCAAGAAATACCAGCTTTCCCCCTTCAAATAGGAACTTTTCACACACAAATACCTCTTTTATCCCCAAAAGAGGACAGTTTCTTCCAGAAATGCCACATTTCTCCCAAATATATCACATCTTCTCCAAGAAATACCAGGTTTCCCCCTTGAATTAGGACCTTCTCACCCACAACTACCAGCCTTCTCCCCACAAATTGGACAGTTTCTTCCAGAAATGCCACATTTCTCCCAAATATATCACATCTTCTCCAAGAAATACCAGGTTTCCCCCTTCAAATGGGTCCTTTTCACCCACAAATACCTCTTTTATCCCCAAAAGAGGACAGTTTCTTCCAGAAATGCCACATTTCTCCCAAATATATCACATCTTCTCCAAGAAATACCAAGATTCCTCCTGAAATAGGACCTTTTCACCCACAACTACCAGTCTACTCCCCACAAATTGGACATTTTCTTCCAGAAATGCCTCATTTCTCCCAAATAGATCACATCTTCTCCAAGAAATACCAGGTTTCCCCCTTCAAATGGGTCCTTTTCACCCACAAATACCTCTTTTATCCCCAAAAGAGGACAGTTTCTTCCAGAAATGCCACATTTCTCCCAAATATATCACATCTTCTCCAAGAAATACCAGGTTTCCCCCTTCAAATAGGATCTTTTCACACACAAATACCTCTTTTATCCCCAAAAGAGGACAGTTTCTTCCAGAAATGCCACATTTCTCCCAAATATATCACATCTTCTCCAAGAAATACCAGCTTTCCCCCTTCAAATAGGAACTTTTCACACACAAATACCTCTTTTATCCCCAAAAGAGGACAGTTTCTTCCAGAAATGCCACATTTCTTCCAAATATATCACATCTTCTCCAAGAAATACCAGGTTTCCCCTTTGAATTAGGACCTTCTCACCCACAACTACCAGTTTTCTCCCCACAAATTGGACATTTTCTTCCAGAAATGCCTCATTTCTCCCAAATAGATCACATCTTCTCCAAGAAATACCAGGTTTCCCCCTTCAAATAGGACCTTTTCAACCACTAATACCTCTTTTATCCCCAAAAGAGGACAGTTTCTTCCTGAAATGCCACATTTCTCCCAAATATATCACATCTTCTCCAAGAAATACCACGTTTCCCCCTTCAAATAGGACCTTTTCAACCACAAATACCTGTTTTATGCCCAAAATACGACAGTTTCTTCCAGAAAGGCCACATTTCTCCCAAATATATCACATCTTCTCCAAGAAATACCAGGTTTCCCCCTTCAAATAGGACCTTTTCACCCACAAATACCTGTTTTATCCCCAAAATTGGACAGTTTCTTAAAGAAATTCCAGATTTCTCACAAGTATAGAACATCTCCAAGAAATACCACGTTTCCCCCTTGAAATAGGACCTTTTCACCCACAAATACATGTTTTGTCCCCAAAATTGGACAGTTTCTTCCAGAAAGGCCACATTTCTCCCAAATAGATCACATCTTCTCCAAGAAATACCAGGTTTCCCTCTTCAAATAGGACCTTTTCACCCACAAATACCTCTTTTATCCCCAAAATAGGACAGTTTCTTCCAGAA
Source organism: Lophura swinhoii (assembly GCA_030408155.1). NCBI lineage: Eukaryota > Metazoa > Chordata > Aves > Galliformes > Phasianidae > Lophura > Lophura swinhoii. The sequence goes on from CM059463.1 coordinate 1,441,234, forward strand.
AGGCCACATTTCTCCAAAATATATCACATCTCCAAGAAATACCAGGTTTCCTCCTGAAATAGGACCTTGTCACCCACAAATACCTGTTTTATCCCTTTGTTCCGAGCGACTTTTCGTTTTGGAGTGTTTATCCGATGCTACACTTCAGCATTCTGTGACGAATAAAATAGAAGAGAAAAGCCCCACTAATAAGGCAGCTAGAAGGTCCTGTAGCCACACACATTATGCTTTCAGGGAGGGCGTTGCAGAAAGTCGAGAGTTGTGGCTTCTTTCCTGCGGAGAAATAAACCCCTGTTTTCAGGCAATGCAGGACGCTGAATTCGCACTTTCTCGGCATAGGAATACCGCTCCTTCGCTCTCGTGGCTCGAAAGCGGCACTCGCTCTGAACCGCTCCGGAGAGTCTGCAGTTGCTGGCCGGTCCATCGCGGTTCTGCCCCAGTGCCGCTTGCAGCCTTCAGCAGCGGTCTCGTTTCTCTCGGATGCCGGGAAAGAGCGACTTCAGCCGGATGCTTTTCTCCGACGAGTGAGCGGCTTCTTCTGCGCACATCGCAATGGAGCGCTTCTGATTCTCCATGTGTCCATGCAGAATGCACTACGCTTCTCTCTCATTCTTATCCCTTCCTTCCGAGCGACATTTCGTTTTGGAGTGTTTATCCCATGCTACACTTCAGCATTCTGTGACGAATAGAGTAGAAGAGAAAAGCCCCACTAATAAGGCAGCTAGAAGTTCGAGGAGCAACGCACGTAGTGCTTTCAGGGAGGACTTTCCAGAAAGTCGAGAGTTGTGGCTTCTTTCCTGCGGAGAAAAAAGCCCCTGTTTTCAGGCAATGCAGTAGGCTGAATTCGCTCGTTCTCGGCATAGGAATGCCGCTCCTCCTCTCTCGTGGCTCGAAAGCGGCATTTGCGCTGAACCACACCGGACAGTCTGCAGTTGCAGACTACTGAATAGACTGAAAACAGGAGCCACGAGAGCGAAGGAGCGGTATTGAAATGCCGAGAAGGAGCGAATTCACCGTCCTGCATTGCCTGAAAACAGGGGTATTTTTCTCCGCAGGAAAAAAGCCACAGCTCTCGACTTTCTGGAACGTCCTCCCCGAAAGCACTACGTGTGTCGCTCCTCGAACTTCTAGCTGCCTTATTAGTGGGGCTTTTCCCTTCTATTTTATTCGTCACAGAATGCTGAAGTGTAGCATCGGATAAACACTCCAAAACGAAAAGTCGCTCGGAACAAAGGGATAAAACAGGAATCTGTGGGAGACAAGGTCCTATTTCAGGAGGAATCCGGGTATTTCTTGGAGGAGATGTGATCTATTTGGGAGAAATGTGGCCTTTCCGGAAGAAACTGTCCTCTTTTGGGGATAAAAGAGGTATTAGTGGTTGAAAAGGTCCTATTTGAAGGGGGAAAGCTGGTATTTCTTGGAGAAGATGTGATATATTTGGGAGAAATGTGGCATGTCTGGAAGAAAATGTCCTCTTTTGGGGATAAAAGAGGTATTTCATGGAGAAAAGGTCCTAATTCAAGGGGGAACCCTGGTATTTCTTGGAGAAGATGTGATATATTTGGGAGAAATGAGGCATTTCTGGAAGAAACTTTCGTATTTTGGGCATAAAACAGGTATTTGTGGTTGAAAAGGTCCTATTTGAAGGGGGAAACCTGGTATTTCTTGGAGAAGATGTGATATATTTGGGAGAAATGTGGCATGTCTGGAAGAAACAGTCCTCTTTTGGGGATAAAAGAGGTATGTGTGGGTGAAAAGGTCCTATTTGAAGGGGGAAACCTGGTATTTCTTGGAGAAGATGTGATCTATTTGGGAGAAATGTGGCCTTTCTGGAAGAAACTGTCCTATTTGAAGGGGAGAAGGCTGGTACTTGTGGGAGAAAAGGTCCTATTTCAGGAGGAATCCTGGTATTTCTTGGAGGAGATGTGATATATTTGGGAGAAATGTGGCCTTTCTGGAAGAAACTGTCCTCTTTTGGGGATATAAGAGGTATTTGTGGGTGAAAAGGTCCTATTTGAAGGGGGAAACTTGGTATTTCTTGGAGAAGATGTGATCTATTTGGGAGAAATGTGGCATTTCTAGAAGAAACTGTCCTCTTTTGGGGATAAAAGAGGTATTTGTGGGTGAAAAGGTCCTATTTGAAGGGGGAACCCTGTTATTTCTTGGAGAAGATGTGATATATTTGGGAGAAATGAGGCATTTCTGGAGGAAAATGTCCAATTTGTGGGGAGAAGGCTGGTAGTTGTGGGTGAGAAGGTCCTATTTCAGGAGGAATCCTGGTATTTCTTGGAGAAGATATGATATATTAGGGAGAAATGTGGCCTTTCTGGAAGAAACTGTCCTCTTTTGGGGATAAAACAGGTATTTGTGGGTGAAAAGGTCCTATTTGAAGGGGGAAAGCTGGTATTTCTTGGAGAAGATGTGATATATTTGGGAGAAATGTGGCATTTCTGGAAGAAACTGTCCTCTTTTGGGGATAAAAGAGGTATTAGTGGTTGAAAAGGTCCTATTTGAAGGGGGAAAGCTGGTATTTCTTGGAGAAGATGTTATCTATTTGGGAGAAATGTGGCCTTTCTGAAGAAACTGTCCTATTTTGGGGATAAAAGAGGTATTTTTGGGGAAAAGGTCGTATTTGAAGGGGGAAACCTGGTATTTCTTGGAGAAGATGTGATCTATTTGGGAGAAATGTGGCATTTCTGGAAGAAACTGTCCTCTTATGGGGATAGAACAGGTATTTGTGGGTGAAAAGGTCCTATTTGAAGGGGAAAACCTGGTATTTCTTGGAGAAGATGTGATATATTTGGGAGAAATGTGGCCTTTCTGGAAGAAAATGTCCTATTTGGGGGGAGAAGGGTGGTATTTGTGGGAGAAATGTTCCTATTTCAGGAGGAATCCTCGTATTTCTTGGAGAAGATGTGATCTATTTGGGAGAAATGTGGCATTTCTGGAAGAAACTGTCCTCTTTTGGGGATAAAAGAGGTATTTGTGGGTGAAAATGTCCTATTTGAAAGGGGAAACCTGGTATTTCTTGGAGAAGATATGATATATTTGGGAGAAATGTGGCATTTCTGGAAGAAACTGTCCTATTTTGGGCATAAAACAGGTATTTGTGGGTGAAAAGGTCCTATTTGAAGGGGGAAACCTGGTATTTCTTGGAGAAGATGTGATATGTTTGGGAGAAATGTGGCATGTCTGGAAGAATATGTCCAATTTGAGGGATAAAAGAGGTATTTGTGGGTGAAAAGGTCCTATTTGAAGGGGGAAACCTGGTATTTCTTGGAGAAGATGTGATATATTTGGGAGAAATGTGGCATGTCTGGAAGAAACTGTCCTCTTTTGGGGATAAAACAGGTATTTGTGGGTGAAAACGTTGTATTTGAAGGGGGAAAGCTGGTATTTCTTGGAGAAGATGTGATATATTTGGGAGAAATGTGGCATTTCTGGAAGGAGCTGTCCTCTTTTGGGGATAAAAGAGGTATTTGTGCGTGAAAAGGTCCTATTTGAAGGGGGAAAGCTGGTATTTCTTGGAGAAGATGTGATATATTTGGGAGAAATGTGGCATTTCTGGAAGAAACTGTCCTCTTTTGGGGATAAAAGAGGTATTTGTGGGTGATAAGGTCCTATTTGAAGGTTGAACCCTGTTATTTCTTTTAGAAGATGTGATATATTTGGGAGAAATGTGGCATGTCTGGAAGAAGCTGTCCCATTTTGGGGATAAAAGAGGTATTTGTGGGTGAAAAGGTCCTATTTGAAGGGGGAAACCTGGTATTTCTTGGAGAAGATGTGATATGTTTGGGAGAAATGTGGCATTTCTGGAAGAAACTGTCCTATTTGGGGGATAAAACAGGTATTTGTGGGAGAAAAGGTCCTATTTGAAGGGGGAAACCTGGTATTTCTTGGAGAAGATGTGATCTATTTGGGAGAAATGTGGCATTTCTGGAAGAAAATGTCCAATTTGGGGGGAGAAGGCTGGTAGTTTTTGGTGAGAAGGTCCTATTTCAGGAGGAATCCTGGTATTTCTTGGAGGAGATGTGATATATTTGGGAGAAATGTGGCATTTCTGGAAGAAAATGTCCAATTTGGGGGGAGAAGGCTGGTAGTTTTGGGTGAGAAGGTCCTATTTCAGGAGGAATCCTGGCATTTCTTGGAGAAGATGTGATATATTTGGGAGAAATGTGGCCTTTCCGGAAGAAACTGTCCTCTTTCGGGGATAAAAGAGGTATTTGTGGTTGATAAGGTCCTATTTGAAGGGGGAATGCTGGTATTTCTTGGAGAAGATGTGATATATTTGGGAGAAATGTGGCATGTCTGGGTGAAAATGTCCTCTTTTGGGGATAAAAGAGGTATTTCATGGAGAAAAGGTCCTAATTCAAGGAGGAAAACTGGTATTTCTTGGAGAAGATGTGATATATTTGGGAGAAATGTGGCCTTTCTGGAAGAAACTGTCCTCTTTTGGGGATAAAAGAGGTATTTGTGGTTGAAAAGGTCCTATATGAAGGGGGATACCTGGTATTTCTTGGAGAAGATGTGATATATTTGGGAGAAATGTGGCATGTCTGGAAGAAACAGTCCTCTTTTGGGGATAAAAGAGGTATGTGTGGGTGAAAAGGTCCTATTTGAAGGGGGAAACCTGGTATTTCTTGGAGAAGATGTGATCTATTTGGGAGAAATGTGGCCTTTCTGGAAGAAACTGTCCTATTTGGGGGGAGAAGGCTGGTACTTGTGGGAGAAAAGGTCCTATTTCAGGAGGAATCCTGGTATTTCTTGGAGGAGATGTGATATATTTGGGAGAAATGTGGCCTTTCTGGAAGAAACTGTCCTCTTTTGGGGATATAAGAGGTATTTGTGGGTGAAAAGGTCCTATTTCAGGAGGAATCCTGGTATTTCTTGGAGAAGATGTGATATATTTGGGAGAAATGTGGCATTTCTGGAAGAAACTGTCCTCTTTTGGGGATAAAACAGGTATTTGTGGGTGAAAAGGTCCTATTTGAAGGGGGAAACCTGGTATTTCTTGGAGAAGATGTGATTTATTTGGGAGAAATGTGGCCTTTCTGGAAGAAACTGTCGTATTTTGGGCATAAAACAGGTATTTGTGGTTGAATAGGTCCTATTAGAAGGGGGAAACCTGGTATTTCTTGGAGAAGATGTGATATATTTGAGAGAAATGTGGCATGTCTGGAAGAAACTGTCCTATTTTGGGGATAAAACAGGTATTTGTGGGTGAAAACGTTGTATTTGAAGGGGGAAACCTGTTATTTCTTGGCGAAGATGTGATATGTTTGGGAGAAATGTGGCATGTCTGGAAGAAACTGTCCTCTTTTGGGGATAAAAGAGGTATTTGTGGGTGAAAAGGTCCTATTTCCAGGGGAAAACCTGGTATTTCTTAGAGAAGATGTGATATATTTGGGAGAAATGTGGCATGTCTGGAAGAAAATGTCCTCTTTTGGGGATAAAAGAGGTATTTGTGGGTGAAAAGGTCCTATTTGAAGGGGGAAACCTGTTATTTCTTGGAGGAGATGTGATATATTTGGGAGAAATGTGGCATGTCTGGAAGAAGCTGTCCTATTTTGGGGATAAAACAGGTATTTGTGGGAGAAAAGGTCGTATTTGAAGGGGGAAAGCTGGTATTTCTTGGAGAAGATGTGCTCTATTTGGGAGATATGTGGCATGTCTGGAAGAAAATGTCCAATCTGGGGGGAGAAGGCTGGTAGTTTTCGGTGAGAAGGTCCTATTTCAGGAGGAATCCTGGTATTTCTTGGAGAAGATGTGATATATTTGGGAGAAATGTGGCATTTCTGGAAGAAAATGTCCAATTTGGGGGGAGAAGGCTGGTAGTTTTCGGTGAGAAGGTCCTATTTCAGGAGGAATCCTGGCATTTCTTGGAGAAGATGTGATATATTTGGGAGAAATGTGGCCTTTCCGGAAGAAACTGTCCTCTTTTGGGGATAAAAGAGGTATTTGTGGTTGAAAAGGTCCTATTTCCAGGGGGAAAGCTGGTATTTCTTGGAGAAGATGATATATATTTGGGAGAAATGTGGCATTTCTGGAAGAAAATGTCCTCTTTTGGGGATAAAAGAGGTATTTCATGGAGAAAAGGTCCTATTTGAAGGGGGAAACCTGGTATTTCTTGGAGAAGATGTGATATGTTTGGGAGAAATGTGGCATGTCTGGAAGAAAATGTCGTATTTTGGGCATAAAACAGGTATTTGTGGGTGAAAAGGTCCTATTTGAAGGGGGAAAGCTGGTATTTCTTGGAGAAGATGTGATCTATTTGGGAGAAATGTGGCATTTCTGGAAGAAACTGTCCTATTCTGGGGAAAAAAGAGGTATTTGTGGGTGAAAAGGTCCTATTTGAAGGGGGAAACCTGGTATTTCTTGGAGAAGATGTGATCTATTTGGGAGAAATGAGGCATTTCTGGAAGAAAATGTCCAATTTGTGGGGAGAAGGCTGGTAGTTGTGGGTGAGAAGGTCCTATTTCAGGAGGAATCCTGGTATTTCTTGGAGAAGATGTGATATATTTGGGAGAAATGTGGCATGTCTGGAAGAAACTGTCCTCTTTTGGGGATAAAAGAGGTATTAGTGGTTGAAAAGGTCCTATTTGAAGTGGGAAAGCAGGTATTTCTTGGAGAAGATGTGATATATTTGGGAGAAATGTGGCCTTTCTGGCAGAAACTGTCCTGTTTTGGGGATAAAAGAGGTATTTGTGGGTGAAAAGGTCCTATTTGAAGGGGGAACCCTGGTATTTCTTGGAGAAGATGTGATCTATTTGGGAGAAATCTGGCATGTCTGGAAGAAACTGTCCTCTTTTGGGGATAAAAGTGGTATGTGTGGGTGAAAAGGTCCTATTTCCAGGGGAAAACCTGGTATTTCTTGGAGAAGATGTGATATATTTGGGAGAAATGTGGCATGTCTGGAAGAAAATGTCCTCTGTTGGGGATAAAAGAGGTGTTTGTGGGTGAAAAGGTCCTATTTGAAGGGGGAAACCTGGTATTTCTTGGAGAAGATATGATATATTTGGGAGAAATGTGGCATTTCTGGAAGAATATGTCCAATTTGAGGGATAAAACAGGTATTTGTGGGTGAAAAGGTCCTATTTGAAGGGGGAAACCTGGTATTTCTTGGAGAAGATGGGATATATTTGGGAGAAATGTGGCATGTCTGGAAGAAAATGTCCTATTTGGGGGGAGAAGGGTGGTATTTCTTGGAGAAAAGTTCGTATTTCAGGAGGAATCCCGGTATTTCTTGGAGGAGATGTGATATGTTTGGGAGAAATGTGGCCTTTCTGGAAGAAACTGTCCTCTTTTGGGTATAAAAGAGGTATTTGTGGGAGAAAAGGTCCTATTTGAAGGGGGAAACCTGGTATTTCTTGGAGAAGATATGATATATTTGGGAGAAATGTGGCATTTCTGGAAGAAACTGTCCAATTTGAGGGATAAAAGAGGTATTTGTGGGAGAAAAGGTCCTATTTGAAGGGGGAAAGCTGGTATTTCTTGGAGAAGATGTGATATATTTGGGAGAAATGTGGCATGTCTGAAAGAAACTGTCCTATTTTGGGGATAAAACAGGTATTTGTGGGTGAAAAGGTCCTATTTGAAGGGGGAAACCTGGTGTTTCTTGGAGAAGACGTGGTATATTTGGGAGAAATGTGGCATGTCTGGAAGAAACTGTCCTCTTTTGGGGATAAAAGAGGTATTTGTGGGTGAAAAGGTCCTATTTGAAGGGGGAAACCTGGTATTTCTTGGAGAAGATGTGATATATTTGGGAGAAATGTGGCATTTCTGGAAGAATATGTCCAATTTGAGGGATAAAACAGGTATTTGTGGGTGAAAAGGTCCTATTTGAAGGGGGAAACCTGGTATTTCTTGGAGAAGATGTGATATATTTGGGAGAAATGTGGCATGTCTGGAAGAAAATGTCCTATTTGGGGGGAGAAGGGTGGTATTTGTGGGAGAAAAGTTCCTATTTCAGGAGGAATCCTGGTATTTCTTGGAGGAGATGTGATATGTTTGGGAGAAATGTGGCCTTTCTGGAAGAAACTGTCCTCTTTTGGGGATAAAACAGGTATTTGTGGGTGAAAACGTTGTATTTGAAGGGGGAAACCTGGTATTTCTTGGAGAAGAGGTGATATATTTGGGAGAAATGTGGCATGTCTGGAAGAAACTGTTCCTCTTTTGGGGATAAAACAGGTATTTGTGGGACAAAAGGTCCTATTTGAAGGGGGAAAGCTGGTATTTCTTGGAGAAGATGTGCTATATTTCGGAGAAATGTGGCATGTCTGGAAGAAAATGTCCAATTTGGGGGGAGAAGGCTGGTAGTTTTGGGTGAGAAGGTCCTCTTTCAGGAGGAATCCTGGTATTTCTTGGAGAAGATGTGATATATTTGTGAGAAATGTGGCATTTCTGGAAGAAACTCTCCTCTTTTGGGGATAAAAGAGGTATTAGTGGTTGAAAAGGTCCTATTTGAAGGGGGAAAGCTGGTATTTCTTGGAGAAGATGTGATATATTTGGGAGAAATCTGGCATTCCTGGAAGAAACTGTCCTATTTTGGGGATAAAAGAGGTATTTTTGGGGAAAAGGTCCTATTTGAAGGGGGAATCCTGGTATTTCTTGGAGAAGATGTGATCTATTTGGGAGAAATGTGGCATTTCTGGAAGAAACTGTCCTCTTATGGGGATAGAAGAGGTATTTGTGGGTGTAAAGGTCCCATTTCCAGGGCAAAACCTGGTATTTCTTGGAGAAGATGTGATATATTTGGGAGAAATGTGGCATGTCTGGAAGAAAATGTCCTATTTGGGGGGAGAAGGGTGGTATTTGTGGGAGAAAAGTTTCTATTTCAGGAGGAATCCTGGTATTTCTTGGAGAAGATGTGATATGTTTGGGAGAAATATGGCATTTCTGGAAGAAACTGTCCTCTTTTGGGGATAAAACAGGTATTTGTGGGTGAAAAGGTCCTATTTCAAGGGGGAAACCTGGTATTTCTTGGAGAAGATGTGATCTATTTGGGAGAAATGTGGCATGTCTGGAAGAAACTGTCCTATTTTGGGGATAAAACAGGTATTTGTGGGTGATAAGGTCCTATTTGAAGGGGAAAACCTGTTATTTCTTGGAGAAGATGTGATATATTTGGGTGAAATGTGGCATGTCTGGAAGAAAGTGTCCAGTTTTGGGGATAAAACAGGAATTTGTGGGTGAAAAGGTCCTATTTGAAGGGGGAAAGCTGGTATTTCTTGAAGGAGATGTGATCTATTTGGGAGAAATGTGGCATGTCTGGAAGAAACTGTCCTCTTTTGGGGATAAAAGAGGTATTTGTGGCAGAAAAGGTCCTATTTGAAGGGGGAAACCTGGTATTTCTTGGAGAAGATGTGATATATTTGGGAGAAATGTGGCATTTCTGGAAGAAACTGTCCTATTTGGGGGAGAAGCCTGCTATTAGTGGGTGAAAAGGTCCTATTTGAAGGGGGAAAGCTGGTATTTCTTGGAGAAGATGTGATATATTTGGGGAAATGTGGCCTTTCTGGAAGAATATGTCCTATTTGGGGGGAGAAGGCTGGTACTTGTGGGAGAAAAGGTCCTCTTTCAGGAGGAATCCTGGTATATCTTCGAAGAGGTGTGATATGTTTGGGAGAAATGTGCCATTTCTGGAAGAAACTGTCCTCTTTTGGGGATAAAAGGGGTATTTGTGGGTAAAAAGGTCCTATTTGAAGGGGGAACCCTGGTATTTCTTGGAGAAGATGTGGTATGTTTGGGAGAAATATGGCATTTCTGGAAGAAACTGTTCTATTTTGTGGAAAAAAGAGGTATTTGTGGGTGAAAAGGTCCTATTTGAAGGGGGAAACCTGGTATTTCTTGGAGAAGATGTGATATATTTGGGAGAAATGAGGCATTTCTGGAAGAAACTGTCCTATTTTGGGGATAAAAGAGGTATTTGTTGGAGAAAAGGTCCTATTTGAAGGGGGAAAGCTGGCATTTCTTGGAGAAGATGTGATCTATTTGGGAGAAATGTGGCCTTTCTGGAAGAAACTGTCCTCTTTTGGGGATAAAAGAGGTATTTGTGGGTGAAAAGGTCCTATTTGAAGGGGGAAACCTGGTATTTCTTGGAGAAGATGTGATATATTTGGGAGAAATGTGGCATGTCTGGAAAAAACTGTCCTCTTTTGGGGATAAAAGAGGTATTTGTGGCAGAAAAGGTCCTATTTGAAGGGGGAACCCTGGTATTTCTTGGAGAAGATGTGATCTATTTGGGAGAAATCTGGCATTCCTGGAATTCCCCTTCAAATAGGACCTTTTCAACCACTAATACCTCTTTTATCCCCAAAAGAGGACAGTTTCTTCCGGAAATGCCACATTTCTCCCAAATATATCACATCTTCTCCAAGAAATGCCAGGATTCCTCCTGAAATAGGACCTTCTCACCCAAAACTACCAGCCTTCTCCCCGCAAATTGGACATTTTCTTCCAGAAAGGCCACATTTCTCCCAAATAGATCACATCTTCTCCAAGAAATACCAGGATTCCTCCTGAAATAGGACCTTCTCACCGAAAACTACCAGCCTTCTCCCCCCAAATTGGACATTTTCTTCCAGAAATGCCACATTTCTCCCAAATAGATCACATCTTCTCCAAGAAATACCAGCTTTCCCCCTTCAAATAGGACCTTTTCACCCACAAATACCTGTTTTATCCCCAAAATAGGACAGTTTCTTCCAGAAATGCCACATTTCTCCCAAATATATCACCTCTTCTCCAAGAAATACCAGGTTTCCCCCTTCAAATAGGACCTTTTCAACCACAAATACCTCTTTTATCCCCAGAAGAGGACAGTTTCTTCCAGAAATGCCACATTTCTCCCAAACATATCACATCTCCTCCAAGAAATACCAGGATTCCTCCTGAAATAGGAACTTTTCTCCCACAAATACCACCCTTCTCCCCCCCAAATAGGACATTTTCTTCCTGACATGCCACATTTCTCCCAAATATATCACATCTTCTCCAAGAAATACCACGTTTCCCACTTCAAATAGGACCTTTTCACCCACTAATACCTGTTCTATCCCCAGAAGAGGACAGTTTCTTCCAGAAATGCCACATTTCTCCCAAATATATCACATCTTCTCCAAGAAATACCACGTTTCCCCCTTCAAATAGGACCTTTTCACCCACAAATACCTCTTTTATCCCCAAAAGAGGACAGTTTCTTCCAGACATGCCAGATTTCTCCCAAATATATCACATCTTCTCCAAGAAATACCAGGTTTCCCCCTTCAAATAGGACCTTTTCACCCACAAATACCTCTTTTATCCCCAAAATAGGACAGTTTTTTTCAGACATGCCACATTTCTCCCAAATATATCACATCTTCTCCAAGAAATACCAGGTTTCCCCCTTCAAATAGGACCTTTTCTCCCTCAAATACCTCTTTTATCCCCAAAAGAGGACAGTTTCTTCCAGAAATGCCACATTTCTCCCAAATATATCACAACTCCTCCAAGAAATACCAGGTTTCCCCCTTCAATTAGGAACTTTTCTCCATGAAATACCTGTTTTATCCCCAAAAGAGGACATTTTCTTCCAGACATGCCACATTTCTCCCAAATAGATCACATCTTCTCCAAGATATACCAGGTTTCGACCTTCAAATAGGACCTTTTCAACCACTAATACCTCTTTTATCCCCAAAAGAGGACAGTTTCTTCCAGAAATGCCACGTTTCTCCCAAATATATCACATCTTCTCCAAGGAATGCCAGGATTCCTCCTGAAATAGGACCTTCTCACCGAAAACTACCAGCCTTCTCCCCCCAAATTGGACATTTTCTTCCAGACATGCCACATTTCTCCCAAATAGATCACATCTTCTCCAAGAAATACCAGGTTTCCCCCTTCAAATAGGACCTTTTCTCCCACAAATACCTGTTTTATCCCCAAAATAGGACAGTTTCTGCCAGACATGCCACATTTCTCCCAAATAGATCACCTCTTCTCCAAGAAATACCAGGTTTCCCCCTTCAAATAGGACCTTTTCACCCACAAATACCTGTTTTATCCCCAAAAGAGGACAGTTTCTTCCAGAAATGCCACATTTCTCCCAAATATATCACATCTTCTCCAAGAAATACCAGGGTTCCCCCTTCAAATAGGACCTTATCACCCACAAATACCTCTTTTATCCCCAAAAGAGGACAGTTTCTTCCAGAAATGCCACATTTCTCCCAAATATATCACATCTTCTCCAAGAAATACCACGTTTCCCCCTTCAAATTGGACCTTTTCACCCACAAATACCTGTTTTTTCCCCAAAATAGGACAGTTTCTTCCAGAAATGCCACATTTCTCCCAAATAGATCACATCTTCTCCAAGAAATACCAGGGTTCCCCCTTCAAATAGGACCTTTTCTCCCACAAATACAGAATCACAGAATCACAGAATCACAGAATTTCCAGGGTTGGAAGGGACCTCATGGATCATGAATCTCCAACCCCCCTGCTACATGCAGGGCCACCAACCATCCCACCTAATGCTAGACCAGGCTGCCCAGGGCCCCATCCAATCTGGCCTTGAACACCTCCAGGGACGGGGCATCCACAACCTCTCTGGGCAGCCTGTTCCAGTACCTCACCACTCTCTCTCTGAAGAATTTCCCCCTGACGTCCAACCTAAATCTCCCTTCCCTCAACTTAAAACCATTTCCCCTTGTCCTGCTGTCACTCACCCTTTCAAAGAGTTGATTCCCCTCCTCTTTGTAGGCTCCCTTTAGGTACTGAAAGGCTGCAATGAGCTCACCCCGCAGCCTTCTTTTCTCTAGGCTGAACAAACCCAGCTCCTTCAGCCTGTCCTCATAGGGGAGGTGCTCCAATCCCCTGATCATCTTGGTGGCTCTCCTCTGGACTCTCTCCAACAGCTCCCTGTCTTTCTTGTACTGGGGGCTCCAGACCTGGACGCAGTACTCCAGATGGGGCCTCACAAGAGCAGAGTAGAGAGGAACAATCACCTCCCTGTCCCTGCTGGCCACCCCTCTTTTGATGGAGCCGAGGATCCCATTCGCCTTCCGAGCCTCAAGGGCACACTGCTGGCTCATATTAAGTTTTTCATCTATCAGGACCCCCAAGTCCTTCTCCACAGGGCTGCTCTCAAGGACCGCTCCTTCCAGTCTGTAGGGATGCCTGGGATTCCTCCGGCCCAAGTGCAAAACTCTGCACTTCGCCGTCTTGAACCGCATCAGGTTCACCCGGGCCCACCTTTCTAGTCTCTCGAGGTCCCTCTGAATGGCATCCCTTCCTTCAGCTGTGTCGACCGCACCACTCAGCTTGGTGTCATCAGCAAACTTGCTGAGGGTGCACTCAATTCCATCATCGATGTCATTGATAAAGATGTTAAAGAGCACCGGTCCCAAGACAGACCCCTGGGGGACGCCACTCGTTACCGGCCTCCACCTGGACATAGAGCCATTGATGACTACCCTCTGTCTGCGGCCTTTGAACCAGTTTCTTATCCATCGAGTGGTCCACCCATCAAATCCACATCCCACCAATTTGGAGATAAGGATGTGGTGGGGGACCATGTCAAAGGCCTTGCTCAAGTCCAGGTAAATGACATCGGTCGCCTTTCCCTTGTCCACCGAAGCCGTCACTCCATCATAAAAATACCTGTTTTATCCCCAAAATAGGACAGTTTCTTCCAGAAATGCCACATTTCTCCCAAATAAATCACATCTTATCCAAGAAATACCAGGTTTCCCCCTTCAAATAGGACCTTTTCACCCACACATACCTCTTTTATCCCCAAAAGAGGACAGTTTCTTCCAGAAAGGCCACATTTCTCCCAAATAGATCACATCTCCTCCAAGAAATACCAGGATTCCTCCTGAAAGAGGACTTTTTCTCCCACAAGTACCAGCCTTCTCCCCCCCAAATAGGACATTTTCTTCCAGACATGCCACATTTCTCCCAAATAGATCACATCTTCTCCAAGAAATAACAGGTTTCCCCCTTCAAATAGGACCTTTTCACCCACACATACCTCTTTTATCCCCAAAAGAGGACAGTTTCTTCCAGACATGCCACATTTCTCCCAAATATATCACATCTTCTCCAAGAAATACCAGGATTCCTCCTGAAAGAGGAACTTTTCTCCCTCAAATACCAGCCTTCTCCCCCCAAATAGGACAGTTTCTTCCAGAAAGGCCACATTTCTCCCAAATATATCACATCTTCTCCAAGAAATACCAGGATTCCTCCTGAAATAGGACCTTCTCACCCACAACTACCAGCCTTCTCCCCACAAATTGGACATTTTCTTCCAGAAAAGCCTCATTTCTCCCAAATATATCACATCTTCTCCAAGAAATACCAGGTTTCCCCCTTCAAATACGACCTTTTCACCCACACATACCTCTTTTATCCCCAAAATAGGACAGTTTCTTCCAGAAATGCCACATTTCTCCCAAATATATCATATCTTCTCCAAGAAATACCAGGGTTCCCCCTTCAAATAGGACCTTATCACCCACAAATACCTCTTTTATCCCCAAAAGAGGACAGTTTCTTCCAGAAATGCCACATTTCTCCCAAATATATCACACCTTCTCCAAGAAATACCAGGTTTCCCCCTTCAAATAGGACCTTTTCACCCACAAATACCTCTTTTATCCCCAAAAGAGGACAGTTTCTTCCAGAAATGCCACATTTCTCCCAAATAGATCACATCTTCTCCAAGAAATACCAGGTTTCCCCCTTCAAATACAACGTTTTCACCCACAAATACCTGTTTTATCCCCAAAAGAGGACAGTTTCTTCCAGGAATGCCAGATTTCTCCCAAATATATCACATCTTCTCCAAGAAATACCAGCTTTCCCTCTTCAAATAGGACCTTTTCACCCACAAATACCTCTTTCATCCCTCAAATTAGACATATTCTACCAGAAATGCCAGATTTCTCCCAAATAGATCACATCTTCTCCAAGAAATACCAGGTTTTCCCCTTCAAATAGGACCTTTTCACCCACAAATACCTCTTTTATCCCCAAAAGAGCACAGTTTCTTCCAGAAATGCCACATTTCTCCCAAATATATCATATCTTCTCCAAGAAATACCACGTTTCCCCCTTCAAATAGGAAATTTTCACCCACAAATACCTGTTTTATCCCCAAAAGAGGACAGTTTCTTCCAGAAATGCCACATTTCTCCCAAATATATCACATCTTCTCCAAGAAATACCAGGTTTCCCCCTTCAAATAGGAACTTTTCACCCACAAAAAATTCTTTTATCCCTCAAATAGGACAGTTTCTTCCAGAAATGCCTGATTTCTCCCAAATATATCACATCTTCTCCAAGAAATACCAGGTTTCCCCCTTCAAATAGGTCCTTTTCACCCACAAATACCTCTTTATCCCTCAAATAGGACAGTTTCTTCCAGACATGCCACATTTCTCCCAAATATATCACATCACCTCCAAGAAATACCAGGATTCCTCCTGAAATAGGACCTTTTCTCCCACAAGTACCAGCCTTCTCCCCCCAAATAGGACATTTTCTTCCAGACATGCCACATTTCTCCCAAATATATCACATCTTCTCCAAGAAATACCAGGTTTCCCCCTTCAAATAGGACCTTTTCACCCACACATACCTCTTTTATCCCCAAAAGAGGACAGTTTCTTCCAGAAAGGCCACATTTCTCCCAAATATATCACATCTTCTCCAAGAAATACCAGGTTTCGACCTTCAAATAGGACCTTTTCAACCACTAATACATCTTTTATCCCTGAAATTGGACATATTCTTCCAGAAATGCCACATTTCTCCCAAATATATCACATCTTCTCCAAGAAATACCAGGTTTCCCCTTTCAAATAGGACCTTTTCAACCACAAATAGCTCTTTCATCCCCAAAAGAGGACAGTTTCTTCCAGAAATGCCACATTTCTCCCAAATATATCACATCTTCTCCAAGAAATACCAGGTTTCGACCTCCAAATAGGACCTTTTCAACCACTAATACCTCTTTTATCCCCAAAAGAGGACAGTTTCTTCCTGACATGCCACATTTCTCCCAAATATATCACATCTTCTCCAAGAAATGCCAGGATTCCTCCTGAAATAGGACCTTCTCACCCAAAACTACCAGCCTACTCCCCTCAAATTGGACATTTTCTTCCAGACATGCCACATTTCTCCCAAATAGATCACATCTTCTCCAAGAAATACCAGGATTCCTCCTGAAATAGGACCTTCTCACCGAAAACTACCAGCCTTCTCCCCCCAAATTGGACATTTTCTTCCAGACATGCCACATATCTCCCAAATAGATCACATCTTCTCCAAGAAATACCACGTTTCCCCCTTCAAATAGGACCTTTTCTCCCACAAATACCTGTTTTATCCCCCAAATAGGACAGTTTCTTCCAGAAATGCCACATTTCTCCCAAACATATCACATCTTCTCCAAGAAATACCAGGTTTCCCCCTTCAAATAGGACCTTTTCACCCACAAATACCTGTTTTATCCCCAAAATAGGACAGCTTCTTCCAGACATGCCACATTTCTCCCAAATATATCACATCTTCTCCAAGAAATACCAACTTTCCCCCTTCAAATAGGACCTTATCACCCACAAATACCTCTTTTATCCCCAAAAGAGGACAGTTTCTTCCAGAAATGCCACATTTCTCCCAAATATATCACATCTTCTCCAAGAAATACCAGCTTTCCCCCTTCAAATAGGACCTTTTCACCCACAAATACCTCTTTTATCCCCAAAATAGGACAGTTTCTTCCAGAAATGCCAGATTTCTCCCAAATATATCACATCTTCTCCAAGAAATACCAGCTTTCCCCCTTCAAATAGGACCTTTTCACCCACAAATACCTGTTTTATCCCTCAAATTGGACATATTCTTCCAGACATGCCACATTTCTCCCAAATATATCACATCTTCTCCAAGAAGTACCAGGTTTCCCCCTTCAAATAGGACCTTTTCACCCACAAATACCTCTTTTATCCCCAAAAGAGGACAGTTTCTTCCAGAAAGGCCACATTTCTCCCAAATATATCATATCTTCTCCAAGAAATACCACGTTTCCCCTTCAAATAGGAAATTTTCACCCACAAATACCTGTTTTATCCCCAAAAGAGCACAGTTTCTTCCAGAAATGCCACATTTCTCCCAAATAGATCACATCTTCTCCAAGAAATACCAGGTTTCCCCCTTCAAATAGGACCTTTTCACCCACAAATACCTCTTTTATCCCCAAAACAGGACAGTTTCTTCCAGACATGCCACATTTCTCCCAAATATATCACATCTCCTCCAAGAAATACCAGGTTTCCCCCTTTAAATAGGACCTTTTCACCCAATAATACCTCTTTTATCCCCAAAAGAGGACAGTTTCTTCCAGAAATGCCACATTTCTCCCAAATATATCACATCTTCTCCAAGAAATACCAGCTTTCCCCCTTCAAATAGGACCTTTTCAACCACTAATACCTCTTTTATCCCCTAAAGAGGACAGTTTCTTCCAGAAATGCCACATTTCTCCCAAATATATCACATCTCCTCCAAGAAATACCAGGATTCCTCCTGAAATAGGACCTTTTCACCGAAAACTACCAGCCTTCTCCCCCCAAATAGGACATTTTCTTCCAGAAATGCCACATTTCTCCCAAATAGATCACATCTTCTCCAAGAAATACCACGTTTCCCCCTTCAAATAGGACCTTTTCACCCACAAATACCTGTTTTATCCACAAAAGAGGACAGTTTCTTCCAGGAATGCCAGATTTCTCCCAAATATATCACATCTTCTCCAAGAAATACCAGGTTTCCCCCTTCAAATAGGACCTTTTCACCCACAAATACCTGTTTTATCCCTCAAATTGGACATATTCTTCCAGAAATGCCACATTTCTCCCAAATATATCACATCTTCTCCAAGAAATACCACGTTTCCCCCTTCAAATAGGACCTTTTCACCCACAAATAACTCTTTTATCCCCAAAAGAGGACAGTTTCTTCCAGAAATGCCACATTTCTCCCAAATATATCATATCTTCTCCAAGAAATACCACGTTTCCCCCTTCAAATAGGAAATTTTCACCCACAAATACCTCTTTTATCCCCAAAATAGGACAGTTTCTTCCAGACATGCCACATTTCTCCCAAATATATCACATCTTCTCCAAGAAATACCAGGTTTCCCCCTTCAAATAGGACCTTTTCACCCACAAATACCTCTTTAATCCCTCAAATTGGACATATTCTTCCAGAAATGCCACATTTCTCCCAAATATATCACATCTTCTCCAAGAAATACCAGGTTTCCCCCTTCAAATAGGACCTTCTCACCCACAAATACCTGTTTTATCCCCAAAATAGGACAGTTTCTTCCAGAAATGCCAGATTTCTCCCAAATATATCACATCTTCTCCAAGAAATACCACGTTTCCCCCTTCAAATAGGACCTTTTCACCCACAAATACCTGTTTTATCCCCAAAAGAGGACAGTTTCTTCCAGAAAGGCCACATTTCTCCCAAATATATCACATCTCCTCCAAGAAATACCAGGATTCCTCCTGAAATAGGACCTTTTCTCCCACAAGTACCAGCCTTCTCCCCCCAAATAGGACATTTTCTTCCAGACATGCCACATTTCTCCCAAATATATCACATCTTCTCCAAGAAATACCACGTTTCCCCCTTCAAATAGGACCTTTTCACCCACACATACCTCTTTTATCCACAAAAGAGGACAGTTTCTTCCAGAAATGCCACATTTCACCCAAATATATCACATCTTCTCCAAGAAATACCAGCTTTCCCCCTTCAAATAGGACCTTTTCACCCACAAATACCTCTTTTATCCCCAAAATAGGACAGCTTCTTCCAGACATGCCACATTTCTCCCAAATATATCACATCTTCTCCAAGAAATACCAGCTTTCCCCCTTCAAATAGGACCTTTTCTCCCACAAATACCTCTTTTATCCCCAAAAGAGGACATTTTCTTCCAGAAATGCCACATTTCTCCCAAATAGATCACATCTTCTCCATGAAATACCAGCTTCCCCGCTTCTAATAGGACCTTTTCAACCACAAATACCTCTTTTATCCCCAAAAGAGGACAGTTTCTTCCAGAAATGCCACATTTCTCCCAAATATATCATATCTTCTCCAAGAAATACCACGTTTCCCCCTTCAAATAGGAAATTTTCACCCACAAATACCTGTTTTATCCCCAAAAGAGCACAGTTTCTTCCAGAAATGCCACATTTCTCCCAAATATATCACATCTTCTCCAAGAAATACCACGTTTCCCCCTTCAAATAGGAAATTTTCACCCACAAATACCTCTTTTATCCCCAAAAGAGGACAGTTTCTTCCAGAAAGGCCACATTTCTCCCAAATATATCACATCTCCTCCAAGAAATACCAGGTTTTCCCCTTTAAATAGGACCTTTTCACCCACTAATACCTCTTTTATCCCCAAAAGAGGACAGTTTCTTCCAGAAATGCCACATTTCTCCCAAATATATCACATCTTCTCCAAGAAATACCAGCTTTCCCCCTTCAAATAGGACCTTTTCACCCACTAATACCTCTTTTATCCCCTAAAGAGGACAGTTTCTTCCAGAAAGGACAAATTTCTCCCAAATATATCACATCTCCTCCAAGAAATACCAGGATTCCTCCTGAAATAGGACCTTTTCACCGAAAACTACCAGCCTTCTCCCCCCAAATAGGACATTTTCTTCCAGAAATGCCACATTTCTCCCAAATAGATCACATCTTCTCCAAGAAATACCACGTTTCCCCCTTCAAATAGGACCTTTTCACCCACAAATACCTGTTTTATCCACAAAAGAGGACAGTTTCTTCCAGGAATGCCAGATTTCTCCCAAATATATCACATCTTCTCCAAGAAATACCAGGTTTCCCCCTTCAAATAGGACCTTTTCACCCACAAATACCTGTTTTATCCCTCAAATTGGACATATTCTTCCAGAAATGCCACATTTCTCCCAAATATATCACATCTTCTCCAAGAAATACCACGTTTCCCCCTTCAAATAGGACCTTTTCACCCACAAATACCTCTTTTATCCCCAAAAGAGGACAGTTTCTTCCAGAAATGCCACATTTCTCCCAAATATATCATATCTTCTCCAAGAAATACCACGTTTCCCCCTTCAAATAGGAAATTTTCACCCACAAATACCTCTTTTATCCCCAAAAGAGGACAGTTTCTTCCAGACATGCCACATTTCTCCCAAATATATCACATCTTCTCCAAGAAATACCAGGTTTCCCCCTTCAAATAGGACCTTTTCACCCACAAATACCTCTTTTATCCCTCAAATTGGACATATTCTTCCAGAAATGCCACATTTCTCCCAAATATATCACATCTTCTCCAAGAAATACCAGGTTTCCCCCTTCAAATAGGACCTTCTCACCCACAAATACCTGTTTTATCCCCAAAATAGGACAGTTTCTTCCAGAAATGCCAGATTTCTCCCAAATATATCACATCTTCTCCAAGAAATACCACGTTTCCCCCTTCAAATAGGACCTTTTCACCCACAAATACCTCTTTTATCCCCAAAAGAGGACAGTTTCTTCCAGAAAGGCCACATTTCTCCCGAATATATCACATCTCCTCCAAGAAATACCAGGATTCCTCCTGAAAGAGGACCTTTTCTCCCACAAGTACCAGCCTTCTCCCCCCAAATAGGACATTTTCTTCCAGACATGCCACATTTCTCCCAAATATATCACATCTTCTCCAAGAAATACCTCGTTTCCCCCTTCAAATAGGACCTTTTCACCCACACATACCTCTTTTATCCCCAAAAGAGGACAGTTTCTTCCAGAAATGCCACATTTCTCCCAAATATATCACATCTTCTCCAAGAAATACCAGGTTTCCCCCTTCAAATAGGACCTTTTCAACCACAAATACCTGTTTTATGCCCAAAATAGGACAGTTTCTTCCAGACATGCCACATTTCTCCCAAATATATCACATCTTCTCCAAGAAATACCAGGTTTCCCCCTTGAATTAGGAACTTTTCTCCATGAAATACCTCTTTTATCCCCAAAATAGGACAGTTTCTTCCAGAAATGCCACATTTCTCCCAAATATATCACATCTTCTCCAAGAAATACCAGCATTCCCCCTTCAAATAGGACCTTTTCAACCACAAATACCTCTTTTATCCCCAAAAGAGGACATTTTCTTCCAGAAATGCCACATTTCTCCCAAATATATCACATCTTCTCCAAGAAATGCCAGGATTCCTCCTGAAATAGGACCTTCTCACCCAAAACTACCAGCCTTCTCCCCCCAAATTGGACATTTTCTTCCAGACATGCCACATTTCTCCCAAATATATCACATCTTCTCCAAGAAATACCAGGATTCCTCCTGAAATAGGACCTTCTCAACGAAAACTACCAGCCTTCTCCCACCAAATTGGACATTTTCTTCCAGACATGCCACATATCTCCCAAATAGATCACATCTTCTCCAAGAAATACCACGTTTCCCCCTTCAAATAGGACCTTTTCACCCACAAATACCTGTTTTATCCCCCAAATAGGACAGTTTCTTCCAGAAATGCCACATTTCTCCCAAACATATCACATCTTCTCCAAGAAATACCAGTTTTCCCCCTTCAAATAGGACCTTTTCACCCACAAATACCTGTTTTATCCCCAAAATAGGACAGCTTCTTCCAGACATGCCACATTTCTCCCAAATATATCACATCTTCTCCATGAAATACCAGGGTTCCCCCTTCAAATAGGACCTTATCACCCACAAATACCTCTTTTATCCCCAAAATAGGACAGATTCTTCCAGACATGCCACATTTCTCCCAAATATATCACATCTTCTCCAAGAAATACCAGGGTTCCCCCTTCAAATAGGACCTTATCACCCACAAATACCTCTTTTATCCCCGAAAGAGGACAGTTTCTTCCAGAAATGCCAGATTTCTCCCAAATATATCACATCTTCTCCAAGAAATAACAGGTTTCCCCCTTCAAATACAACGTTTTCACCCACAAAAACCTGTTTTATCCCCAAAAGAGGACAGTTTCTTCCAGAAATGCCACATTTCTCCCAAATATACCACATCTTCTCCAAGAAATACCACGTTTCCCCCTTCAAATAGGACCTTTTCACCCACAAATACCTCTTTTATCCCCAAAAGAGGACAGTTTCTTCCAGACATGCCACATTTGTCCAAAATATATCACATCTTCTCCAAGAAATACCAGGTTTCCCCCTTCAAATAGAACCTTTTCACCCACAAATACCTCTTTTATCCCTGAAATTGGACATATTCTTCCAGAAATGCCACATTTCTCCCAAATATATCACATCTTCTCCAAGAAATACCATGTCTCCCCCTTCAAATAGGACCTTTTCTCCCACAAAAACCTGTTTTATCCCCAAAATAGGACAGTTTCATCCAGAAATGCCACATTTCTCCCAAACATATCACATCTTCTCCAAGAAATACCAGGTTTCCCCCTTCAAATAGGACCTTTTCTCCCACAAATACCTGTTTTATCCCCAAAAGAGGTCAGCTTCTTCCAGACATGCCACATTTCTCCCAAATATATCACATCTTCTCCAAGAAATACCACGTTTCCCCCTTCAAATAGGACCTTTTCACCCACAAATACCTCTTTTATCCCCAAAAGAGGACAGTTTCTTCCAGAAATGCCACATTTCTCGCAAATATATCACATCTTCTCCAAGAAATACCAGCTTTCCCCCTTCAAATAGGACCTTTTCACCCACAAATACCTCTTTTATCCCCGAAAGAGGACCGTTTCTTCCAGAAATGCCAGATTTCTCCCAAATATATCACATCTTCTCCAAGAAATAACAGGTTTCCCCCTTCAAATACAACGTTTTCACCCACAAATACCTGTTTTATCCCCAAAAGAGGACAGTTTCTTCCAGAAATGCCACATTTCTCCCAAATATACCACATCTTCTCCAAGAAATACCACGTTTCCCCCTTCAAATAGGACCTTTTCACCCACAAATACCTCTTTTATCCCCAAAAGAGGACAGTTTCTTCCAGACATGCCACATTTCTCCCAAATATATCACATCTTCTCCAAGAAATACCAGGTTTCCCCCTTCAAATAGAACCTTTTCACCCACAAATACCTCTTTTATCCCTGAAATTGGACATATTCTTCCAGAAATGCCACATTTCTCCCAAATATATCACATCTTCTCCAAGAAATACCATGTCTCCCCCTTCAAATAGGACCTTTTCTCCCACAAAAACCTGTTTTATCCCCAAAATAGGACAGTTTCATCCAGAAATGCCACATTTCTCCCAAACATATCACATCTTCTCCAAGAAATACCAGGTTTCCCCCTTCAAATAGGACCTTTTCTCCCACAAATACCTGTTTTATCCCCAAAAGAGGTCAGCTTCTTCCAGACATGCCACATTTCTCCCAAATATATCACATCTTCTCCATGAAATACCACGTTTCCCCCTTCAAATAGGACCTTTTCACCCACAAATACCTGTTTTATCCCCAAAATAGGACAGTTTCTTCCAGAAATGCCACATTTCTCCCAAATATATCACATCTTCTCCAAGAAATACCAGGGTTCCCCCTTCAAATAGGACCTTTTCACCCACAAATACCTCTTTTATCCCCGAAAGAGGACCGTTTCTTCCAGAAATGCCAGATTTCTCCCAAATATATCACATCTTCTCCAAGAAATAACAGGTTTCCCCCTTCAAATACAACGTTTTCACCCACAAATACCTGTTTTATCCCCAAAAGAGGACAGTTTCTTCCAGAAATGCCACATTTCTCCCAAATATACCACATCTTCTCCAAGAAATACCACGTTTCCCCCTTCAAATAGGACCTTTTCACCCACAAATACCTGTTTTATCCACAAAAGAGGACAGTTTCTTCCAGGAATGCCTGATTTCTCCCAAATAGATCACATCTTCTCCAAGAAATACCAGGTTTCCCCCTTCAAATAGGACCTTTTCACCCACAAATACCTGTTTTATCCCTCAAATTGGACATATTCTTCCAGAAATGCCACATTTCTCCCAAATATATCACATCTTCTCCAAGAAATACCACGTTTCCCCCTTCAAATAGGACCTTTTCACCCACAAATACCTCTTTTATCCCCAAAAGAGGACAGTTTCTTCCAGAAAGGCCACATTTCTCCCGAATATATCACATCTCCTCCAAGAAATACCAGGATTCCTCCTGAAAGAGGACCTTTTCTCCCACAAGTACCAGCCTTCTCCCCCCAAATAGGACATTTTCTTCCAGACATGCCACATTTCTCCCAAATATATCACATCTTCTCCAAGAAATACCTCGTTTCCCCCTTCAAATAGGACCTTTTCACCCACACATACCTCTTTTATCCCCAAAAGAGGACAGTTTCTTCCAGAAATGCCACATTTCTCCCAAATATATCACATCTTCTCCAAGAAATACCAGGTTTCCCCCTTCAAATAGGACCTTTTCAACCACAAATACCTGTTTTATGCCCAAAATAGGACAGTTTCTTCCAGACATGCCACATTTCTCCCAAATATATCACATCTTCTCCAAGAAATACCAGGTTTCCCCCTTGAATTAGGAACTTTTCTCCATGAAATACCTCTTTTATCCCCAAAATAGGACAGTTTCTTCCAGAAATGCCACATTTCTCCCAAATATATCACATCTTCTCCAAGAAATACCAGCATTCCCCCTTCAAATAGGACCTTTTCAACCACAAATACCTCTTTTATCCCCAAAAGAGGACATTTTCTTCCAGAAATGCCACATTTCTCCCAAATATATCACATCTTCTCCAAGAAATGCCAGGATTCCTCCTGAAATAGGACCTTCTCACCCAAAACTACCAGCCTTCTCCCCCCAAATTGGACATTTTCTTCCAGACATGCCACATTTCTCCCAAATATATCACATCTTCTCCAAGAAATACCAGGATTCCTCCTGAAATAGGACCTTCTCAACGAAAACTACCAGCCTTCTCCCACCAAATTGGACATTTTCTTCCAGACATGCCACATATCTCCCAAATAGATCACATCTTCTCCAAGAAATACCACGTTTCCCCCTTTAAATAGGACCTTTTCACCCACAAATACCTGTTTTATCCCCCAAATAGGACAGTTTCTTCCAGAAATGCCACATTTCTCCCAAACATATCACATCTTCTCCAAGAAATACCAGTTTTCCCCCTTCAAATAGGACCTTTTCACCCACAAATACCTGTTTTATCCCCAAAATAGGACAGCTTCTTCCAGACATGCCACATTTCTCCCAAATATATCACATCTTCTCCATGAAATACCAGGGTTCCCCCTTCAAATAGGACCTTATCACCCACAAATACCTCTTTTATCCCCAAAATAGGACAGATTCTTCCAGACATGCCACATTTCTCCCAAATATATCACATCTTCTCCAAGAAATACCAGGGTTCCCCCTTCAAATAGGACCTTATCACCCACAAATACCTCTTTTATCCCCGAAAGAGGACAGTTTCTTCCAGAAATGCCAGATTTCTCCCAAATATATCACATCTTCTCCAAGAAATAACAGGTTTCCCCCTTCAAATACAACGTTTTCACCCACAAAAACCTGTTTTATCCCCAAAAGAGGACAGTTTCTTCCAGAAATGCCACATTTCTCCCAAATATACCACATCTTCTCCAAGAAATACCACGTTTCCCCCTTCAAATAGGACCTTTTCACCCACAAATACCTCTTTTATCCCCAAAAGAGGACAGTTTCTTCCAGACATGCCACATTTGTCCAAAATATATCACATCTTCTCCAAGAAATACCAGGTTTCCCCCTTCAAATAGAACCTTTTCACCCACAAATACCTCTTTTATCCCTGAAATTGGACATATTCTTCCAGAAATGCCACATTTCTCCCAAATATATCACATCTTCTCCAAGAAATACCATGTCTCCCCCTTCAAATAGGACCTTTTCTCCCACAAAAACCTGTTTTATCCCCAAAATAGGACAGTTTCATCCAGAAATGCCACATTTCTCCCAAACATATCACATCTTCTCCAAGAAATACCAGGTTTCCCCCTTCAAATAGGACCTTTTCTCCCACAAATACCTGTTTTATCCCCAAAAGAGGTCAGCTTCTTCCAGACATGCCACATTTCTCCCAAATATATCACATCTTCTCCAAGAAATACCACGTTTCCCCCTTCAAATAGGACCTTTTCACCCACAAATACCTCTTTTATCCCCAAAAGAGGACAGTTTCTTCCAGAAATGCCACATTTCTCGCAAATATATCACATCTTCTCCAAGAAATACCAGCTTTCCCCCTTCAAATAGGACCTTTTCACCCACAAATACCTCTTTTATCCCCGAAAGAGGACCGTTTCTTCCAGAAATGCCAGATTTCTCCCAAATATATCACATCTTCTCCAAGAAATAACAGGTTTCCCCCTTCAAATACAACGTTTTCACCCACAAATACCTGTTTTATCCCCAAAAGAGGACAGTTTCTTCCAGAAATGCCACATTTCTCCCAAATATACCACATCTTCTCCAAGAAATACCACGTTTCCCCCTTCAAATAGGACCTTTTCACCCACAAATACCTCTTTTATCCCCAAAAGAGGACAGTTTCTTCCAGACATGCCACATTTCTCCCAAATATATCACATCTTCTCCAAGAAATACCAGGTTTCCCCCTTCAAATAGAACCTTTTCACCCACAAATACCTCTTTTATCCCTGAAATTGGACATATTCTTCCAGAAATGCCACATTTCTCCCAAATATATCACATCTTCTCCAAGAAATACCATGTCTCCCCCTTCAAATAGGACCTTTTCTCCCACAAAAACCTGTTTTATCCCCAAAATAGGACAGTTTCATCCAGAAATGCCACATTTCTCCCAAACATATCACATCTTCTCCAAGAAATACCAGGTTTCCCCCTTCAAATAGGACCTTTTCTCCCACAAATACCTGTTTTATCCCCAAAAGAGGTCAGCTTCTTCCAGACATGCCACATTTCTCCCAAATATATCACATCTTCTCCATGAAATACCACGTTTCCCCCTTCAAATAGGACCTTTTCACCCACAAATACCTGTTTTATCCCCAAAATAGGACAGTTTCTTCCAGAAATGCCACATTTCTCCCAAATATATCACATCTTCTCCAAGAAATACCAGGGTTCCCCCTTCAAATAGGACCTTTTCACCCACAAATACCTCTTTTATCCCCGAAAGAGGACCGTTTCTTCCAGAAATGCCAGATTTCTCCCAAATATATCACATCTTCTCCAAGAAATAACAGGTTTCCCCCTTCAAATACAACGTTTTCACCCACAAATACCTGTTTTATCCCCAAAAGAGGACAGTTTCTTCCAGAAATGCCACATTTCTCCCAAATATACCACATCTTCTCCAAGAAATACCACGTTTCCCCCTTCAAATAGGACCTTTTCACCCACAAATACCTGTTTTATCCACAAAAGAGGACAGTTTCTTCCAGGAATGCCTGATTTCTCCCAAATAGATCACATCTTCTCCAAGAAATACCAGGTTTCCCCCTTCAAATAGGACCTTTTCACCCACAAATACCTGTTTTATCCCTCAAATTGGACATATTCTTCCAGAAATGCCACATTTCTCCCAAATATATCACATCTTCTCCAAGAAATACCACGTTTCCCCCTTCAAATAGGACCTTTTCACCCACACATACCTCTTTTATCCCCAAAAGAGGACAGTTTCTTCCAGACATGCCACATCTTCTCCCAAATATATCACATCTTCTCCAAGAAATACCACGTTTCCCCCTTCAAATAGGAAATTTTCACCCACAAATACCTCTTTTATCCCCAAAAGAGGACAGTTTCTTCCAGACATGCCACATTTCTCCCAAATATATCACATCTTCTCCAAGAAATACCAGGTTTCCCCCTTCAAATAGGACCTTTTCACCCACAAATACCTCTTTTATCCCTCAAATTGGACATATTCTTCCAGAAATGCCACATTTCTCCCAAATATATCACATCTTCTCCAAGAAATACCAGGTTTCCCCCTTCAAATAGGACCTTCTCACCCACAAATACCTCTTTTATCCCCAAAATAGGACAGTTTCTTCCAGAAATGCCAGATTTCTCCCAAATACATCACATCTCCTCCAAGAAATACCAGGATTCCTCCTGAAATAGGACCTTTTCTCCCACAAGTACCAGCCTTCTCCCCCCAAATAGGACATTTTCTTCCAGACATGCCACATTTCTCCCAAATATATCATATCTTCTCCAAGAAATACCACGTTTCCCCCATCAAATAGGACCTTTTCACCCACACATACCTCTTTTATCCACAAAAGAGGACAGTTTCTTCCAGAAATGCCACATTTCTCCCAAATAGATCACATCTTCTCCAAGAAATACCAGCTTTCCCCCTTCAAATAGGACCTTTTCACCCACAAATACCTGTTTTATCCCCAAAATAGGACAGCTTCTTCCAGACATGCCACATTTCTCCCAAATATATCACATCTTCTCCAAGAAATACCAGCTTTCCCCCTTCAAATAGGACCTTATCACCCACAAATACCTCTTTTATCCCCAGAAGAGGACAGTTTCTTCCAGAAATGCCACATTTCTCCCAAATATATCACATCTTCTCCAAGAAATACCACGTTTCCCCCTTCAAATAGGACCTTTTCACCCACAAATACCTCTCTTATCCCCAAAATAGGACAGTTTCTTCCAGAAATGCCAGATTTCTCCCAAATATATCACATCTTCTCCAAGAAATACCAGCTTTCCCCCTTCAAATAGGACCTTTTCACCCACAAATACCTGTTTTATCCCTCAAATTGGACATATTCTTCCAGACATGCCACATTTCTCCCAAATATATCACATCTTCTCCAAGAAGTACCAGGTTTCCCCCTTCAAATAGGACCTTTTCTCCCACAAATACCTCTTTTATCCCCAAAAGAGGACAGTTTCTTCCAGAAATGCCACATTTCTCCCAAATATATCATATCTTCTCCAAGAAATACCACGTTTCCCCCTTCAAATAGGAAATTTTCACCCACAAATACCTGTTTTATCCCCAAAAGAGCACAGTTTCTTCCAGAAATGCCACATTTCTCCCAAATATATCACATCTTCTCCAAGAAATACCAGGTTTCCCCCTTCAAATAGGACCTTTTCACCCACAAATACCTCTTTTATCCCCAAAAGAGGACAGTTTCTTCCAGAAAGGCCACATTTCTCCCAAATATATCACATCTCCTCCAAGAAATACCAGGTTTCCCCCTTTAAATAGGACCTTTTCACCCACTAATACCTCTTTTATCCCCAAAAGAGGACAGTTTCTTCCAGAAATGCCACATTTCTCCCAAATATATCACATCTTCTCCAAGAAATACCAGCTTTCCCCCTTCAAATAGGACCTTTTCAACCACTAATACCTCTTTTATCCCCTAAAGAGGACAGTTTCTTCCAGAAATGCCACATTTCTCCCAAATATATCACATCTCCTCCAAGAAATACCAGGATTCCTCCTGAAATAGGACCTTTTCACCGAAAACTACCAGCCTTCTCCCCCCAAATAGGACATTTTCTTCTAGAAATGCCACATTTCTCCCAAATAGATCACATCTTCTCCAAGAAATACCACGTTTCCCCCTTCAAATAGGACCTTTTCACCCACAAATACCTGTTTTATCCACAAAAGAGGACAGTTTCTTCCAGGAATGCCAGATTTCTCCCAAATATATCACATCTTCTCCAAGAAATACCAGGTTTCCCCCTTCAAATAGGACCTTTTCACCCACAAATACCTGTTTTATCCCTCAAATTGGACATATTCTTCCAGAAATGCCACATTTCTCCCAAATATATCACATCTTCTCCAAGAAATACCACGTTTCCCCCTTCAAATAGGACCTTTTCACCCACAAATACCTCTTTTATCCCCAAAAGAGGACAGTTTCTTCCAGAAATGCCACATTTCTCCCAAATATATCATATCTTCTCCAAGAAATACCAGGTTTCCCCCTTCAAATAGGAAATTTTCACCCACAAATACCTCTTTTATCCCCAAAAGAGGACAGTTTCTTCCAGACATGCCACATTTCTCCCAAATATATCACATCTTCTCCAAGAAATACCAGATTTCCCCCTTCAAATAGGACCTTTTCACCCACAAATACCTCTTTTATCCCTCAAATTGGACATATTCTTCCAGAAATGCCACATTTCTCCCAAATATATCACATCTTCTCCAAGAAATACCAGGTTTCCCCCTTCAAATAGGACCTTCTCACCCACAAATACCTGTTTTATCCCCAAAATAGGACAGTTTCTTCCAGAAATGCCAGATTTCTCCCAAATATATCACATCTTCTCCAAGAAATACCACGTTTCCCCCTTCAAATAGGACCTTTTCACCCACAAATACCTCTTTTATCCCCAAAAGAGGACAGTTTCTTCCAGAAAGGCCACATTTCTCCCGAATATATCACATCTCCTCCAAGAAATACCAGGATTCCTCCTGAAATAGGACCTTTTCTCCCACAAGTACCAGCCTTCTCCCCCCAAATAGGACATTTTCTTCCAGACATGCCACATTTCTCCCAAATATATCACATCTTCTCCAAGAAATACCAGGTTTCCCCCTTCAAATAGGACCTTTTCACCCACACATACCTCTTTTATCCACAAAAGAGGACAGTTTCTTTCAGAAATGCCACATTTCTCCCAAATATATCACATCTTCTCCAAGAAATACCAGGTTTCCCCCTTCAAATAGGACCTTTTCAACCACAAATACCTGTTTTATGCCCAAAATAGGACAGTTTCTTCCAGACATGCCACATTTCTCCCAAATATATCACATCTTCTCCAAGAAATACCAGGTTTCCCCCTTGAATTAGGAACTTTTCTCCATGAAATACCTCTTTTATCCCCAAAATAGGACAGTTTCTTCCAGAAATGCCACATTTCTCCCAAATATATCACATCTTCTCCAAGAAATACCAGCTTTCCCCCTTCAAATAGGACCTTTTCAACCACAAATACCTCTTTTATCCCCAAAAGAGGACATTTTCTTCCAGAAATGCCACATTTCTCCCAAATATATCACATCTTCTCCAAGAAATGCCAGGATTCCTCCTGAAATAGGACCTTCTCACCCAAAACTACCAGCCTTCTCCCCCCAAATTGGACATTTTCTTCCAGACATGCCACATTTCTCCCAAATATATCACATCTTCTCCAAGAAATACCAGGATTCCTCCTGAAATAGGACCTTCTCAACGAAAACTACCAGCCTTCTCCCACCAAATTGGACATTTTCTTCCAGACATGCCACATATCTCCCAAATAGATCACATCTTCTCCAAGAAATACCACGTTTCCCCCTTCAAATAGGACCTTTTCACCCACAAATACCTGTTTTATCCCCCAAATAGGACAGTTTCTTCCAGAAATGCCACATTTCTCCCAAACATATCACATCTTCTCCAAGAAATACCAGTTTTCCCCCTTCAAATAGGACCTTTTCACCCACAAATACCTGTTTTATCCCCAAAATAGGACAGCTTCTTCCAGACATGCCACAGTTCTCCCAAATATATCACATCTTCTCCATGAAATACCAGGGTTCCCCCTTCAAATAGGACCTTATCACCCACAAATACCTCTTTTATCCCCAAAATAGGACAGATTCTTCCAGACATGCCACATTTCTCCCAAATATATCACATCTTCTCCAAGAAATACCAGGGTTCCCCCTTCAAATAGGACCTTTTCACCCACAAATACCTCTTTTATCCCCGAAAGAGGACAGTTTCTTCCAGAAATGCCAGATTTCTCCCAAATATATCACATCTTCTCCAAGAAATAACAGGTTCCCCCCTTCAAATACAACGTTTTCACCCACAAAAACCTGTTTTATCCCCAAAAGAGGACAGTTTCTTCCAGAAATGCCACATTTCTCCCAAATATACCACATCTTCTCCAAGAAATACCACGTTTCCCCCTTCAAATAGGACCTTTTCACCCACAAATACCTCTTTTATCCCCAAAAGAGGACAGTTTCTTCCAGACATGCCACATTTGTCCCAAATATATCACATCTTCTCCAAGAAATACCAGGTTTCCCCCTTCAAATAGAACCTTTTCACCCACAAATACCTCTTTTATCCCTGAAATTGGACATATTCTTCAAGAAATGCCACATTTCTCCCAAATATATCACATCTTCTCCAAGAAATACCATGTCTCCCCCTTCAAATAGGACCTTTTCTCCCACAAAAACCTGTTTTATACCCAAAATAGGACAGTTTCATCCAGAAATGCCACATTTCTCCCAAATATATCACATCTTCTCCAAGAAATACCAGGT
Organism: Lophura swinhoii; assembly: GCA_030408155.1. Taxonomy (NCBI): domain Eukaryota; kingdom Metazoa; phylum Chordata; class Aves; order Galliformes; family Phasianidae; genus Lophura; species Lophura swinhoii. The sequence goes on from CM059463.1 coordinate 1,473,692, forward strand.
TTCCCCCTTCAAATAGGACCTTTTCTCCCACAAATACCTGTTTTATCCCCAAAAGAGGTCAGCTTCTTCCAGACATGCCACATTTCTCCCAAATATATCACATCTTCTCCATGAAATACCACGTTTCCCCCTTCAAATAGGACCTTTTCACCCACAAATACCTCTTTTATCCCCAAAACAGGACAGTTTCTTCCGGAAATGCCACATTTCTCCCAAATATATCACATCTTCTCCAAGAAATACCAGGGTTCCCCCTTCAAATAGGACCTTTTCACCCACAAATACCTCTTTTATCCCCGAAAGAGGACCGTTTCTTCCAGAAATGCCACATTTCTCCCAAATATATCACATCTTCTCCAAGAAATAACAGGTTTCCCCCTTCAAATACAACGTTTTCACCCACAAATACCTGTTTTATCCCCAAAAGAGGACAGTTTCTTCCAGAAATGCCACATTTCTCCCAAATATACCACATCTTCTCCAAGAAATACCACGTTTCCCCCTTCAAATAGGACCTTATCACCCACAAATACCTCTTTTATCCCCAAAAGAGGACAGTTTCTTCCAGACATGCCACATTTGTCCCAAATATATCACATCTTCTCCAAGAAATACCAGCTTTCCCCCTTCAAATAGGACCTTTTCACCCACAAATACCTCTTTTATCCCTGAAATTGGACATATTCTTCCAGAAATGCCAGATTTCTCCCAAATATATCACATCTTCTCCAAGAAATACCAGGTTTCCCCCTTCAAATAGGACATTTTCTCCCACAAATACCTGTTTTATCCCCAAAATAGGACAGTTTCATCCAGAAATGCCACATTTCTCCCAAATATATCACATCTTCTCCAAGAAATAACAGCTTTCCCCCTTCAAATAGGACCTTTTCACCCACAAATACCTCTTTTATCCCCAAAAGAGGACAGTTTCTTCCAGAAAGGCCACATTTCTCCCGAATAGATCACATCTCCTCCAAGAAATACCAGGATTCCTCCTGAAATAGGACCTTTTCTCCCACAAGTACCACCCTTCTCCCCCAAATAGGACATTTTCTTCCAGAAAGGCCACATTTCTACCAAATAGATCACATCTTCTCCAAGAAATACCACGTTTCCCCCTTCAAATAGGACCTTTTCACCCACACATACCTCTTTTATCCCCAAAAGAGGACAGTTTCTTCCAGACATGCCACATTTCTCCCAAATATATCACATCTTCTCCAAGAAATACCAGGTTTCCCCCTTCAAATAGGACCTTTTCACCCACAAATACCTCTTTTATCCCCAAAAGAGGACAGTTTCTTCAAGAAATGCCACATTTCTCCCAAATATATCACATCTTCTCCAAGAAATACCAGGTTTCCCCCTTGAATTAGGACCTTTTCTCCATGAAATACCTCTTTTATCCCCAAAAGAGGACATTTTCTTCCAGAAATGCCACATTTCTCCCAAGTATATCACATCTTCTCCAAGAAATACCACGTTTCCCCCTTCAAATAGGACCTTTTCACCCACAAATACCTCTTTTATCCCGGAAAGAGGACAGTTTCTTCCGGAAAGGCCACATTTCTCCCAAATATATCACTTCTTCTCCAAGAAATACCAGGATTCCACCTGAAATAGGACCTTCTCACCCAAAAGTACCAGACTTCTCCCCCCAAATTGGACATTTTCTTCCAGAAATGCCACATTTCTCCCAAATAGATCACATCTTCTCCAAGAAATACCAGCTTTCCCCCTTCAAATAGGACCTTATCACACACAAATACCTGTTTTATCCCCAAATAGGACAGTTTCTTCAAGAAAGGCCACATTTCTCCCAAATATATCACATCTTCTCCAAGAAATAACAGGTTTCCCCCTTCAAATACAACGTTTTCACCCACAAAAACCTGTTTTATCCCCAAAAGAGGACAGTTTCTTCCAGAAATGCCACATTTCTCCCAAATATACCACATCTTCCCCAAGAAATACCACGTTTCCCCCTTCAAATAGGACCTTTTCACCCACAAATACCTCTTTTATCCCCAAAAGAGGACAGTTTCTTCCAGACATGCCACATTTGTCCCAAATATATCACATCTTCTCCAAGAAATACCAGGTTTCCCCCTTCAAATAGAACCTTTTCACCCACAAATACCTCTTTTATCCCCAAAAGAGGACAGTTTCTTCCAGACATGCCACATTTGTCCCAAATATATCACATCTTCTCCAAGAAATACCAGGTTTCCCCCTTCAAATAGAACCTTTTCACCCACAAATACCTCTTTTATCCCTGAAATTGGACATATTCTTCCAGAAATGCCACATTTCTCCCAAATATATCACATCTTCTCCAAGAAATACCATGTCTCCCCCTTCAAATAGGACCTTTTCACCCACAAATACCTGTTTTATCCCCAAAAGAGGACAGTTTCTTCCAGAAATGCCACATTTCTCCCAAATATACCACATCTTCTCCAAGAAATACCACGTTTCCCCCTTCAAATAGGACCTTTTCTCCCACAAATACCTCTTTTATCCCCAAAACAGGACAGTTTCTTCCAGACATGCCACATTTCTCCCAAATATATCACATCTTCTCCAAGAAATACCAGCTTTCCCCCTTCAAATAGGACCTTTTCACCCACAAATACCTCTTTTATCCCTGAAATTGGACATATTCTTCCAGAAATGCCACATTTCTCCCAAATATATCACATCTTCTCCAAGAAATACCAGGTTTCCCCCTTCAAATAGGACATTTTCTCCCACAAATACCTGTTTTATCCCCAAAATAGGACAGTTTCATCCAGAAATGCCACATTTCTCCCAAATATATCACATCTTCTCCAAGAAATAACAGCTTTCCCCCTTCAAATAGGACCTTTTCACCCACAAATACCTCTTTTATCCCCAAAAGAGGACAGTTTCTTCCAGAAAGGCCACATTTCTCCCGAATAGATCACATCTCCTCCAAGAAATACCAGGATTCCTCCTGAAATAGGACCTTTTCTCCCACAAGTACCACCCTTCTCCCCCAAATAGGACATTTTCTTCCAGAAAGGCCACATTTCTACCAAATAGATCACATCTTCTCCAAGAAATACCAGGTTGTCCCCTGGAAATAGGACCTTTTCACCCACACATACCTCTTTTATCCCCAAAATAGGACAGTTTCTTCCAGACATGCCACATTTCTCCCAAATATATCACATCTTCTCCAAGAAATACCAGGTTTCCCCCTTCAAATAGGACCTTTTCACCCACAAATACCTCTTTTATCCCCAAAAGAGGACAGTTTCTTCCAGAAATGCCACATTTCTCCCAAATAGATCACATGTTCTCCAAGAAATACCAGCTTTCCCCCTACAAATAGGACCTTTTCACACACAAATACCTCTTTTATCCCCAAAAGAGGACAGTTTCTTCCAGAAATGCCACATTTCTCCCAAATATATCATATCTTCTCCAAGAAATGCCAGGATTCCTCCTGAAATAGGACCTTCGCACAAACAACTACCAGCCTTCTCCCCACAAATTGGACATTTTCTTCCAGAAAGGCCACATTTCTCCCAAATATATCACATCTTCTCCAAGAAATACCACGTTTCCCCCTTCAAATAGGAAATTTTCACCCACAAATACCTTTTTTATCCCCAAAAGAGGACAGTTTCTTCCAGAAATGCCACATTTCTCCCAAATAGATCACATCTTCTCCAAGAAATACCAGCGTTCCCCCTTCAAATAGGACATTTTCACCCACAAATACCTGTTTTATCCCCAAAACAGGACAGTTTCTTCCAGAAATGCCACATTTCTCCCAAACATATCACATCTTCTCCAAGAAATACCAGGATTCCTCCTGAAATAGGACCTTCTCACCCACAACTACCAGCCTTCTCCCCACAAATTGGACATTTTCTTCCAGAAATGCCTCATTTCTCCCAAAGAGATCACATCTTCTCCAAGAAATACCACGTTTCCCCCTTCAAATACGACCTTATCTACCACAAATACCTGTTTTATGCCCAAAATACGACTGTTTCTTCCAGAAATGCCACATTTCTCCCAAATATATCACATCTTCTCCAAGAAATACCAGGTTTCCCCCTTGAATTAGGACCTTTTCTCCATGGAATACCTCTTTTATCCCCAAAAGAGGACATTTTCTTCCAGAAATGCCACATTTCTCCCAAGTATATCACATCTTCTCCAAGAAATACCAGGTATCCCCCTTCAAATAGGACCTTTTCAACCACTAATACCACTTTTATCCCCAAAAGAGGACAGTTTCTTCCGGAAAGGCCACATTTCTCCCAAATATATCACTTCTTCTCCAAGAAATACCAGGATTCCACCTGAAATAGGACCTTCTCACCCAAAAGTACCAGACTTCTCCCCCCAAATTGGACATTTTCTTCCAGAAATGCCACATTTCTCCCAAATATATCACATCTTCTCCAAGAAATAGCAGGATTCCTCCTGAAATAGGACCTTCTCACCGAAAACTACCAGCCTTCTCCCCCAAATTGGACATTTTCTTCCAGACATGCCACATTTCTCCCAAATAGATCACATCTTCTCCAAGAAATACCAGCTTTCCCCCTTCAAATAGGACCTTATCACACACAAATTCCTGTTTTATCCCCAAATAGGACAGTTTCTTCAAGAAAGGCCACATTTCTCCCAAATATATCACATCTTCTCCAAGAAATAACAGGTTTCCCCCTTCAAATAGGACCTTTTCACCCACAAATACCTGTTTTATCCCCAAAATAGGACAGTTTCTTCCAGACATGCCACATTTCTCCCAAACATATCACATCTTCTCCAAGTAATACCAGGGTTCCCCCTTCAAATAGGACCTTTTCACCCACAAATACCTCTTTTATCCCCAAAAGAGGACAGTTTCTTCCAGAAATGCCACATTTCTCCCAAATAGATCAAATCTTCTCCAAGAAATACCAGCTTTCCCCCTTCAAATAGGACCTTTTCACCCACAAATACCTGTTTTATCCCCAGAAGAGGACAGTTTCTTCAAGAAATGCCAGATTTATCCCAAATAAATCACATCTTCTCCAAGAAATACCATGTTTCCCCCTTCAAATACAACGTTTTCACCCACAAATACCTCTTTTATCCCCAAAAGAGGACAGTTTCTTCCAGGAATGCCAGATTTCTCCCAAATATATCACATCTTCTCCAAGAAATACCAGCTTTCCCCCTTCAAATAGGAAATTTTCACCCACAAATACCTGTTTTATCCCCAAAAGAGGACAGTTTCTTCCAGAAATGCCACATTTCTCCCAAATATATCACATCTTCTCCAAGAAATACCAGGTTTCCCCCTTCAAATAGGAACTTTTCACCCACAAAAAATTCTTTTATCCCCAAAATAGGACAGTTTCTTCCAGAAATGCCTGATTTCTCCCAAATATATCACATCTTCTCCAAGAAATACCACGTTTCCCCCTTCAAATAGGTCCTTTTCACCCACAAATACCTCTTTATCCCTCAAATAGGACAGTTTCTTCCAGACATGCCACATTTCTCCCAAATATATCACACCTCCTCCAAGAAATACCAGGATTCCTCCTGAAATAGGAGCTTTTCTCCCACAAGTACCAGCCTTCTCCCCCCAAATAGGACATTTTCTTCCAGACATGCCACATTTCTCCCAAATATATCACATCTTCTCCAAGAAATACCACGTTTCCCCCTTCAAATAGGACCTTTTCACCCACACATACCTCTTTTATCCCCAAAAGAGGACATTTTCTTCCAGACATGCCAAATTTCTCCCAAATATATTACATCTTCTCCAAGAAATACCAGGTTTCGACCTTCAAATAGGACCTTTTCAACCACTAATACCTCTTTTATCCCTGAAATTGGACATATTCTTCCAGAAATGCCACATTTCTCCCAAATATATCACATCTTCTCCAAGAAATACCAGCTTTCCCCCTTCAAATAGGACCTTTTCTCCCACAAATACCTGTTTTATGCCCAAAATACGACATTTTCTTCCAGAAAGGCCACATTTCTCCCAAATATATCACATCTCCTCCAAGAAATACCAGGTTTCCCCCTTCAAATAGGACCTTTTCAACCACTAATACCTCTTTCATCCCCAAAAGAGGACAGTTTCTTCCAGAAATGCCACATTTCTCCCAAATATATCACATCTTCTCCAAGAAATACCAGGTTTCGACCTTCAAATAGGACCTTTTCAACCACTAATACCTCTTTTATCCCCAAAAGAGGACAGTTTCTTCCAGAAAGGCCACATTTCTCCCAAATATATCACATCTTCTCCAAGAAATGCCAGGATTCCTCCTGAAATAGGACCTTCTCACCCAAAACTACCAGCCTACTCCCCTCAAATTGGACATTTTCTTCCAGAAAGGCCACATTTCTCCGAAAATATATCACATCTTCTCCAAGAAATACCAGGATTCCTCCTGAAATAGGACCTTCTCACCGAAAACTACCAGCCTTCTCCCCCCAAATTGGACATTTTCTTCCAGACATGCCACATTTCTCCCAAATATATCACATCTTCTCCAAGAAATACCACGTTTCCCCCTTCAAATAGGACCTTTTCACCCACAAATACCTGTTTTATCCCCCAAATAGGACAGTTTCTTCCAGAAATGCCACATTTCTCCCAAACATATCACATCTTCTCCAAGAAATACCAGGTTTCCCCCTTCAAATAGGACCTTTTCACCCACAAATACCTGTTTTATCCCCCAAATAGGACAGCTTCTTCCAGACATGCCACATTTCTCCCAAATATATCACATCTTCTCCAAGAAATACCAGCTTTCCCCCTTCAAATAGGACCTTATCACCCACAAATACCTCTTTTATCCCCAGAAGAGGACAGTTTCTTCCAGAAATGCCACATTTCTCCCAAATATATCACATCTTCTCCAAGAAATACCAGGCTTTCCCCCTTCAAATAGGACCTTTTCACCCACATATACCTCTTTTATCCCCAAAATAGGACAGTTTCTTCCAGACATGCCACATTTCTCCCAAATATATCACATCTTCTCCAAGAAATACAACGTTTCCCCCTTCAAATAGGACCTTTTCTCCCACAAATACCTGTTTTATCCCTCAAATTGGACATATTCTTCCAGAAATGCCAGATTTATCCCAAATATATCACATCTTCTCCAAGAAATACCAGCTTTCCCCCTTCAAATAGGAACTTTTCACCCACAAATACCTCTTTTATCCCCAAAATAGGACAGTTTCTTCCAGAAATGCCACATTTCTCCCAAATATATCATATCTTCTCCAAGAAATACCAGGTTTCCCCGTTCAAATAGGAAATTTTCACCCACAAATACATGTTTTATCCCCAAAAGAGGACAGTTTCTTCCAGAAATGCCACATTTCTCCCAAATATATCACATCTTCTCCAAGAAATACCAGGTTTCCCCCTTCAAATAGGACCTTTTCACCCACAAATACCTCTTTTATCCCCAAAAGAGGACAGTTTCTGCCAGAAAGGCCACATTTCTCCCAAATATATCACATCTCCTCCAAGAAATACCAGGTTTCCCCCTTTAAATAGGACCTTTTCACCCACTAATACCTCTTTTATCCCCAAAAGAGGACAGTTTCTTCCAGAAATGCCACATTTCTCCCAAATACATCACATCTTCTCCAAGAAATACCAGCTTTCCCCCTTCAAATAGGACCTTTTCACCCACAAATACCTGTTTTATCCCCAAAAGAGGAGAGTTTCTTCCAGAAATGCCACATTTCTCCCAAATATATCACATCTTCTCCAAGAAATACCACGTTTCCCCCTTCAAATAGGACCTTTTCACCCACAAATTCCTGTTTTATGCCCAAAAGAGGACAGTTTCTTCCAGAAAGGCCACATTTCTCCCAAATATATCACATCTCCTCCAAGAAATACCAGGATTCCTCCTGAAATAGGACCTTTTCTCCCACAAGTACCAGCCTTCTCCCCCCAAATAGGACATTTTCTTCCAGACATGCCACATTTCTCCCAAATATATCACATCTTCTCCAAGAAATACCACGTTTCCCCCTTCAAATAGGACCTTTTCACCCACACATACCTCTTTTATCCCCAAAAGAGGACAGTTTCTTCCAGAAATGCCACATTTCTCCCAAATATATCACATCTTCTCCAAGAAATACCACGTTTCCCCTTTCAAATAGGACCTTTTCAACCACAAATACCTGTTTTATGCCCAAAATAGGACAGTTTCTTCCAGACATGCCAGATTTCTCCCAAATATATCACATCTTCTCCAAGAAATACCAGGTTTCCCCCTTGAATTAGGACCTTTTCTCCATGAAATACCTCTTTTATCCCCAAAAGAGGACATTTTCTTCGAGAAATGCCAGATTTCTCCCAAATATATCACATCTTCTCCAAGAAATACCAGGTTTCCCCCTGGAAATAGGACCTTTTCAACCACAAATACCTCTTTTATCCCCAAAAGAGGACATTTTCTTCCAGAAATGCCACATTTCTCCCAAATAGATCACATCTTCTCGAAGAAATGCCAGGATTCCTCCTGAAATAGGACCTTCTCACCCAAAACTACCAGCCTTCTCCCCCCAAATTGGACATTTTCTTCCAGACATGCCACATTTCTCCCAAATATATCACATCTTCTCCAAGAAATACCAGGATTCCACCTGAAATAGGAACTTCTCACCGAAAACTACCAGCCTTCTCCCCGCAAATTGGACATTTTCTTCCAGACATGCCACATATCTCCCAAATAGATCACATCTTCTCCAAGAAATACCACGTTTCCCCCTTCAAATAGGACCTTTTCAACCACAAATACCTGTTTTATCCCCCAAATAGGACAGTTTCTTCCAGAAATGCCACATTTCTCCCAAACATATCACATCCTCTCCAAGAAATACCAGTTTTCCCCCTTCAAATTGGACCTTTTTTCCCACAAATACCTGTTTTATCCCCAAAATAGGACAGCTTCTTCCAGACATGCCACATTTCTCCCAAATATATCACATCTTCTCCAAGAAATACCAGGGTTCCCCCTTCAAATAGAACCTTATCACCCACAAATACCTCTTTTATCCCCAAAATAGGACAGTTTCTTCCAGACATGCCACATTTCTCCCAAACATATCACATCTTCTCCAAGAAATACCAGGGTTCCCCCTTCAAATAGGACCTTTTCACCCACAAATACCTCTTTTATCCCCAAAAGAGGACAGTTTCTTCCAGAAATGCCACATTTCTCCCAAATATATCACATCTTCTCCAAGAAATAACAGGTTTCCCCCTTCAAATACAACGTTTTTACCCACAAATATCTGTTTTATCCCCAGAAGAGGACAGTTTCTTCCAGAAATGCCACATTTCTCCCAAATATACCACATCTTCTCCAAGAAATACCACGTTTCCCCCTTCAAATAGGACCTTTTCACCCACAAATACCTCTTTTATCCCCAAAAGAGGACAGTTTCTTCCAGACATGCCACATTTGTCCCAAATATATCACATCTTCTCCAAGAAATACCAGCTTTCCCCCTTCAAATAGGACCTTTTCACCCACAAATACCTCTTTTATCCCCAAAATAGGACAGTTTCTTCCAGAAATGCCACATTTCTCCCATATATATCACATCTTCTCCAAGAAATACCACGTCTCCCCCTTCAAATAGGACCTTTTCTCCCACAAATACCTGTTCTATCCCCAAAATAGGACAGTTTCATCCAGAAATGCCACATTTCTCCCAAACATATCACATCTTCTCCAAGAAATACCACGTTTCCCCCTTCAAATAGGACCTTTTCACCCACAAATACCTGTTTTATCCCCAAAAGAGGACAGCTTCTTCCAGACATGCCACATTTCTCCCAAATATATCACATGTTCTCCTTGAAATACCAGGTTTCCCCCTTCAAATAGGACCTTATCACACACAAATACCTCTTTTATCCCCAAAAGAGGACAGTTTCTTCCAGAAATGCCACATTTCTCCCAAATATATCACATCTTCTCCAAGAAATACCAGGTTTCCCCCTTCAAATAGGACCTTTTCACCCACAAATACCTCTTTTATCCCCGAAAGAGGACAGTTTCTTCCAGAAATGCCACATTTCTCCGAAATATATCACATCTTCTCCAAGAAATACCAGCTTTCCCCCTTCAAATAGGACCTTTTCACCCACAAATACCTGTTTTATCCCCAGAAGAGGACAGTTTCTTCCAGACATGCCACATTTCTCCCAAATATATCACATCTTCTCCAAGAAATACCAGCTTTCCCCCTTCAAATAGGACCTTTTCACCCACAAATACCTCTTTTATCCCTGAAATTGGACATATTCTTCCAGAAATGCCACATTTCTCCCAAATATATCACATCTTCTCCAAGAAATACCAGGTTTCCCCCTTCAAATAGGACATTTTCTCCCACAAATACCTGTTTTATCCCCAAAATAGGACAGTTTCATCCAGAAATGCCAGATTTCTCCCAAATATATCACATCTTCTCCAAGAAATACCAGGTTTCCCCCTTCAAATAGGACCTTTTCACCCACAAATACCTCTTTTATCCCCAAAAGAGGACAGTTTCTTCCAGACATGCCACATTTCTCCCGAATAGATCACATCTCCTCCAAGAAATACCAGGATTCCTCCTGAAATAGGACCTTTTCTCCCACAAGTACCACCCTTCACCCCCCAAATAGGACATTTTCTTCCAGACATGCCACATTTCTCCCAAATATATCACATCTTCTCCAAGAAATACCAGGTTTTCCCCTGGAAATAGGACCTTTTCACCCACACATACCTCTTTTATCCCCAGAAGAGGACAGTTTCTTCCAGAAATGCCACATTTCTCCCAAATATATCACATCTTCTCCAAGAAATACCAGCTTTCCCCCTTCAAATAGGACCTTTTCACCCACAAATACCTCTTTTATCCCCAAAGGAGGACAGTTTCTTCCAGAAATGCCACATTTCTCCCAAATATATCATATCTTCTCCAAGAAATGCCAGGATTCCTCCTGAAATAGGACCTTCGCACCCACAACTACCAGCCTTCTCCCCACAAATTGGACATTTTCTTCCAGAAAGGCCACATTTCTCCCAAATATATCACATCTTCTCCAAGAAATACCACGTTTCCCCCTTCAAATAGGAAATTTTCACCCACAAATACCTATTTTATCCCCAAAAGAGGACAGTTTCTTCCAGAAATGCCACATTTCTCCCAAATATATCACATCTTCTCCAAGAAATACCAGCGTTCCCCCTTCAAATAGGACCTTTTCTCCATGTAATACCTGTTTTATCCCCAAAAGAGGACATTTTCTTCCAGAAATGCCACATTTCTCCCAAACATATCACATCTTCTCCAAGAAATACCAGGGTTCCTCCTGAAATAGGACCTTCTCACCCACAACTACCAGCCTTCTCCCCACAAATTGGACATTTTCTTCCAGAAATGCCTCATTTCTCCCAAATATATCACATCTTCTCCAAGACATACCAGGTTTCCCCCTTCAAATACGACCTTTTCTACCACAAATACCTGTTTTATGCCCAAAATACGACTGTTTCTTCCAGAAATGCCACATTTCTCCCAAATATATCACATCTTCTCCAAGAAATACCAGGTTTCCCCCTTGAATTAGGACCTTTTCTCCATGAAATACCTCTTTTATCCCCAAAAGAGGACATTTTCTTCCAGAAATGCCACATTTCTCCCAAGTATATCACATCTTCTCCAAGAAATACCAGGTTTCCCCCTTCAAATAGGACCTTTTCAACCACTAATACCTCTTTTATCCCCAAAAGAGTACAGTTTCTTCCGGAAAGGCCACATTTCTCCCAAATATATCACATCTTCTCCAAGAAATAGCAGGATTCCCCCTTCAAATAGGACCTTTTCACCCACAAATACCTGTTTTATGCCCAAAATACGACAGTTTCTTCCAGACATGCCACATTTCTCCCAAACATATCACATCTTCTCCAAGAAATACCAGGGTTCCCCCTTCAAATAGGACCTTATCACCCACAAATACCTCTTTTATCCCCAAAAGAGGACAGTTTCTTCCAGAAATGGCACATTTCTCCCAAATATATCATATCTTCTCCAAGAAATACCAGGTTTCCCCCTTCAAATAGGAAATTTTCTCCCACTAATACATCTTTTATCCCCAAAAGAGGACAGTTTCTTCCAGACATGCCACATTTCTCCCAAATATACCACATCTTCTCCAAGAAATACCAGGTTTCCCCCTTCAAATAGGACCTTTTCACCCACAAATACCTCTTTTATCCCCAAAATAGGACAGTTTCTTCCAGAAATGCCACATTTCTCCCAAATATATCACATCTTCTCCAAGAAATACCAGGTTTCCTCCTGAAATAGGACCTTCTCACCCACTAATACCAGGCTTCTCCCCCCAAATTGGACAGTTTCTTCTAGAAATGCCTCATTTCTCCCAAATATATCACATCTTCTCCAAGAAATACCAGCTTTCCCCCTTCAAATAGGACCTTTTCAACCACAAATACCTGTTTTATGCCCAAAATACGACAGTTTCTTCCAGAAAGGCCACATTTCTCCCAAATATATCACATCTTCTCCAAGAAATACCAGCTTTCCCCCTTCAAATAGGACCTTTTCAACCACTACTACCTCTTTTATCCCCAAAATAGGACAGTTTCTTCCGGAAAGGCCACATTTCTCCAAAATACATCACATCTTCTCAAAGAAATGCCAGGATTCCTCCTGAAATAGGACCTTCTCACCCAAAACTACCAGCCTTCTCCCCCCAAATTGGACATTTTCTTCCAGACATGCCACATTTCTCCCAAATAGATCACATCTTCTCCAAGAAATACCAGGATTCCTCCTGAAATAGGACCTTCTCACCGAAAACTACCAGACTTCTCCCCCCAAATTTGACATTTTCTTCCAGAAAGGCCACATTTCTCCCAAATAGATCACATCTTCTCCAAGAAATACCACGTTTCCCCCTTCAAATAGGACCTTTTCTCCCACAAATACCTGTTTTATCCCCCAAAGAGTACAGTTTCTTCCAGAAATGCCACATTTCTCCCAAATATATCACATCTTCTCCAAGAAATACCAGGTTTCCCCCTTCAAATAGGACCTTTTCACCCACAAATACCTCTTTTATCCCCAAAAGAGGACAGTTTCTTCCAGAAATGCCACATTTCTCCCAAATAGATCACATCTTCTCCAAGAAATACCAGGGTTCCCCCTTCAAATAGGACCTTTTCACCCACAAATACCTCTTTTATCCCCAAAAGTGGACAGTTTCTTCCAGAAATGCCACATTTCTCCCAAATATATCACATCTTCTCCAAGAAATACCAGCATTCCCCCTTCAAATAGGACCTTTTCACCCACAAATACCTCTTTTATCCCCAAAAGAGGACAGTTTCTTCCAGAAAGGCCACATTTCTCCAAATATATCACATCTCCAAGAAATACCAGGTTTCCTCCTGAAATAGGACCTTGTCACCCACAGATTCCTGTTTTATCCCTTCCTTCCGAGCGACTTTTCGTTTTGGAGTGTTTAACCGGTGCTACACTTCAGCATTCTGTGACGAATAAAATAGAAGGGAAAAGCCCCACTAATAAGGCAGCTAGAAGTTCGAGGAGCGACACACGTTGTGCTTTCGGGGAGGACGTTCCAGAAAGTCGAGAGTTGTGGCTTCTTTCCTGCGGAGAAAAATACCCCTGTTTTCAGGCAATGCAGGACGGTGAATTCGCACCTTCTCGGCATTTCAATACCGCTCCTTCGCTCTCGTGGCTCGAAAGCAGCACTCGCTCTGAACCGCTCCGGAGAGTCTGCAGTTGCTGTCCGGTCCATCGCGGTTCTGCCCGAGTGCCGCTTGCAGCCCTCAGCAGCGCTCTCGTTTCTCTCGGATGCCGGGAAAGAGCGACTTCAGCCGGATGCTTTGCTCCGACGAGTGAGCGGCTTCTTCTGCGCACATCGCAATGGAGCGCTTCTGACTTCTCCATGTGTCCATGCAGAATGCACTACGCTTCTCTCTCATTCTTATCCCTTTCTTCCGAGCGACATTTCGTTTTGGAGTGTTTATCCGATGCTACACTTCAGCATTCTGTGACGAATAGAGTAGAAGAGAAAAGCCCCACTAATAAGGCAGCTAGAAGCTCCAGAAGCCACACACGTTGTGCTTTCAGGGAGGACGTTCCAGAAAGTCGAGAGTTGTGTCTTGTTTCCTGCGGAGAAAAAACCCCCTGTTTTCAGGCAATGCTGGACGCTGAATTCGCATCTTCTCGGCATAGGAATACCGCTCCTTCGCTCTCGTGGCTCGAAAGCGGCACTCGCTCTGAACCGCTCCGGAGAGTCTGCAGTTGCTGTCCGGTCCATCGCGGTTCTGCCCGAGTGCCGCTTGCAGCCTTCAGCAGCGCTCTCGTTTCTCTCGGATGCCGGGAAAGAGCGACTTCAGCCGGATGCTTTTCTCAGACAAGTGAGCGGCTTCTTCTGCGCACATCGCAATGGAGAGCTTCTGACTTCTTCATGTGTCCATGCAGAATGCACTACGCTTCTCTCTCATTCTTATCCCTTTCTTCCGAGCGACATTTCGTTTCTGAGTGTTTATCCGATGCTACACTTCAGCATTCTGTGACGAATAGAGTAGAAGAGAAAAGCCCCACTAATAAGGCAGCTAGAAGTTCGAGGAACGACACACGTAGTGCTTTCAGGGAGGACGTTCCAGAAAGTCGAGAGTTGTGGCTTGTTTCCTGCGGAGAAAACACCCCCTGTTTTCAGGCTATTCAGTAGTCTGCAACTGCAGACTGTCCGGTGTGGTTCAGCGCAAATGCCGCTTTCGAGCCACGAGAGAGGAGGAGCGGCATTCCTATGCCGAGAACGAGCGAATTCAGAGTCCTGCATTGCCTGAAAACAGGGGCTTTTTTCTCCGCAGGAAAGAAGCCACAGCTCTCGACTTTCTGGAATGTCCTCCCTGAAAGCACTTCGTGTGTCGCTCCTCGAACTTCTAGCTGCCTTATTAGTGGGGCTTTTCTCTTCTACTCTATTCGTCACAGAATGCTGAAGTGTAGCATCGGATAAACACTCCAAAACGAAATGTCGCTCGGAAGGAAGGGATAAGAATGAGAGAGAAGCGTAGTGCATTCTGCATGGACACATGGAGAAGTCAAAAGCGCTCCACTGCGATGTGCGCAGAAGAAGCCGCTCACTCGTCGGAGAAAAGCATCCGGCTGAAGTCGCTCATTCCCGGCATCCGAGAGAAACGAGACCGCTGCTGAAGGCTGCAAGCGGCACTCGGGCAGAACCGCGATGGACCGGACAGCAACTGCAGACTCTCCGGAGCGGTTCAGAGCGAGTGCCGCTTTCGAGCCACGAGAGCGAAGGAGCGGTATTGAAATGCCGATAAGGAGCGAATTCACCGTCCTGCATTGCCTGAAAACAGGGGGTTTTTTCTCCGCAGGAAACAAGCCACAACTCTCGACTTTCTGGAACGTCCTCCCGAAAGCACAACGTGTGTCGCTCCTCGAACTTCTAGCTGCCTTATTAGTGGGGTTTCCACTTCTACTCTATTCGTCACAGAATGCTGAAGTGTAGCATCGGATAAACACTCCAAAACGAAATGTCGCTCGGAAGAAAGGGATAAGAATGAGAGAGAAGCGTAGTGCATTCTGCATGGACAGAAGTCAGAAGCGCTCCATTGCGATGTGCGCAGAAGAAGCCGCTCACTCGTCGGAGCAAAGCATCCGGCTGAAGTCGCTCTTTCCCGGCATCCGAGAGAAACGAGAGCGCTGCTGAAGGCTGCAAGCGGCACTCGGGCAGAACCGCGATGGACCGGACAGCAACTGCAGACTCTCCGGAGCGGTTCAGAGCGAGTGGCGCTTTCGAGCCACGAGAGCGAAGGAGCGGTATTCCTATGCCGAGAAGGTGCGAATTCAGCGTCCTGCATTGCCTGAAAACAGGGGGTTTTTTCTCCGCAGGAAACAAGCCACAACTCTCGACTTTCTGGAACGTCCTCCCTGAAAGCACAATGTGTGTGGATCCTGGACCTTCTAGCTGCCTTATTAGTGGGGCTTTTCTCTTCTATTTTATTCGTCACAGAATGCTGAAGTGTAGCACCGGATAAACACTCCAAAACGAAAAGTCGCTCGGAAGGAAGGGATAAAACAGGAATCTGTGGGTGACAAGGTCCTATTTCAGGAGGAAACCTGGTATTTCTTGGAGATGTGATATATTTGGGAGAAATGTGGCATTTCTGGAAGAAACTGTCCTCTTTTGGGGATAAAAGAGGTATTTGTGGGTGAAAAGGTCCTATTTGAAGAGGGAAACCTGGTATTTCTTGGAAAAGATGTGATATGTTTGGGAGAAATGTGGCCTTTCTGGAAGAAACTGTCCTGTTTTGGGGACAAAACATGTATTTGTGGGTGAAAAGGTCCTATTTGAAGGGGGAAAGCTGGTATTTCTTGGAGAAGATGTGATATACTTGGGAGAAATGTGGCATGTCTGGAAGAAACTGTCCTATTTTGGGGATAAAACAGGTATTTGTGGCTGAAAAGGTCCTATTTGAAGGGGGAAACCTGGTATTTCTTGGAGAAGAGGTGATATATTTGAGAGAAATGTAACATGTCTGGCAGAAACTGTCCTATTTTGGGGATAAAAGAGGTATTTGTGGGAGAAAAGGTCCTATTTGAAGGGGGAACCCTGGTATTTCTTCGAGAAGATGTGATATATTTGGGAGAAATGTGGCATGTCTGAAAGAAACTCACCTCTTTTGGGGATAAAAGAAGTATTTGTGGGTGAAAAGGTCCTATTTGAAGGGGGAAACGTGGTATTTCTTGGAGAAGATGTGATCTATTTGGGAGAAATCTGGCATTTCTGGAAGAAACTGTCCTCTTTTGGGGATAAAAGAGGTATGTGTGGGTGAAAAGGTCCTATTTGAAGGGGGAAAGCTGGTATTTCTTGGAGAAGATGTGATATGTTTCGGAGAAATGTGGCATTTCTGGAAGAAACTGTCCTGTTTGGGGGGAGAAGGCTGGTATTTCTGTGAGAAAAGGTCTTCTTTCAGGAGGAATCCTGGTATTTCTTGGAGAAGATGTGATCTATTTGGGAGAAATGTGGCATATCTGGAAGAAACTGACCTATTTGAGGGATAAAAGAGGTATTTGTGGGTGAAAAGGTCCTATTTGAAGGGGGAAACCTGGTATTTCTTGGAGAAGATGTGATATATTTGGGAGAAATGTGGCCTTTCTGGAAGAAAATGTCCTCTTTTGGGGATAAAACAAGTATTTGTGGGTGAAAAGGTCCTATTTGAAGGGGGAACCCTGGTATTTCTTGGAGAAGATGTGATCTATTTGGGAGAAATGTGGCATTTCTGGAAGAAACTGTCCTCTTTTGGGCGGAGAAGGCTGGTTTTTTGTTGGAGAAAAGGTCCTATTTCAGGAGGAATCCTGGTATTTCTTGGAGAAGATGTGATATATTTGGGAGAAATGTGGCATTTCTGGAAGAAACTGTCCTCTTTTGGGGATAAAAGAGGTATTAGTGGTTGAAAAGGTCCTATTTGAAGGGGGAAAGCTGGTATTTCTTGGAGAAGATGTGATATGTTTGGGAGAAATGTGGCATTTCTGGAAGAAACTGTCCTCTTTTGGGGATAAAAGAGGTATTTGTGGGTGAAAAGGTCCTATTTGAAGGGGGAACCCTGGTATTTCTTGGAGAAGATGTGATATATTTGGGAGAAATGTGGCATTTCTGGAAGAAACTGTCCTATTTTGGGGGGAAAAGGCTGGTATTTGTGGGAGAAAAGGTCCTATTACAGGAGAAATCCTTGTATTTCTTGGAGAAGATGTGATATGTTTGGGAGAAATGTGGCATGTCTGGAAGAAACTGTCCTCTTTTGGGGATAAAATAGGTACTTGTGGGTGAAAAGGTCCTATTTGAAGGGGGAATCCTAGTATTTCTTGGAGAAGATGTGGTATGTTTGGGAGAAATGTGGCATTTCTGGAAGAAAATGTCCTATTTTGGGGATAAAACAGGTATTTGTGGGTGAAAAGGTCCTATTTGAAGGGGGAAACCTGGTATTTCTTGGAGAAGATGTGATATATTTGAGAGAAATGTGGCATGTCTGGAAGAAACTGTCCTCCTTTGGGGATAAAACAGGTATTTGTTGGTGAATATTTCCTATTTGAAGGGGGAAACCTGGTATTTCTTGGAGAAGATGTGATATATTTGGGAGAGATGTGGCATTTCTGGAAGAAACTGTCCTATTTTGGGGATAAAAGAGGTATTTGTGGGTAAAAAGGTCCTATTTGAAGGGGGAAAGCTGGTATTTCTTGGAGAAGATGTGATATATTTGGGAGAAATCTGGCATTTCTGTTAGAATATGTCCAATTTGAGGGATAAAACAGGTATTTGTGTGTGAAAAGGTCTTATTTGAAGGGGGAAACCTGGTATTTCTTGGAGAAGATGTGATATATTTGGGAGAAATGTGGCATGTCTGGAAGAAACTGTCCTCTTTTGGGGATAAAAGAGGTATTTGTGGGTGAAAAGGTCCTATTTGAAGGGGGAAAGCTGGTATTTCTTGGAGAAGATGTGGTATATTTGGGAGAAATGTGGCATTTCTGGAAGAAACTGTCCTCTTTTGGGGATAAAAGAGGTATTTGTGGGTGAAAACGTTGTACTTGAAGGGGGAAACCTGTTATTTCTTGGAGAAGATGTGATCTATTTGTGAGAAATGTGGCATTTCTGGAAGAAACTGTCCTATTTTGGGGATAAAAGAGGTATGTGTGGGTGAAAAGGTCCTATTTGAAGGGGGAAACGTGGTATTTCTTGGAGAAGATGTGATATATTTGGGAGAAATGTGGCATTTCTGGAAGAAACTGTCCTCTTCTGGGGATAAAAGAGGTATTTGTGGGTGAAAAGGTCCTATTTGAAGGGGGAAAGCTGGTATTTCTTGGAGAAGATGTGATATATTTGGGAGAAATGTGGCATTTCTGGAAGAAACTGTCCTATTTTTTGGATAAAACAAGTATTTGTGGGAGAAAAGGTCCTATTTGAAGGGGGAAAGCTGGGATTTCTTGGAGAAGTTGTGATCTATTTGGGAGAAATGTGGCCTTTCTGGAAGAAAATGTCCAATTTGGGGGGAGAAGGCTGGTAGTATTCGGTGTGAAGGTCCTATTTCAGGAGGAATCCTTGTATTTCTTGGAGAAGATGTGCTATATTTTGGAGAACTGTGCCATTTCTGTAAGAAAATGTCCTCTTTTGGGGATAAAAGAGGTATTTGTGGGTGAAAAGGTCCTATTTCAAGGAGGAAACCTGGTATTTCTTGGAGAAGATGTGATATGTTTGGGAGAAATCTGGCATTTCCGGAAGAAAATGACCTCTTTTGGGAGGTGAGGGCTCGTTTTTTGTGGGAGAAAAGGTCCTATTTCAGGAGGAATCCTGGTATTTCTTGGAGAAGATGTGATCTATTTGGGAGAAATGTGGCATTTCTGGAAGAAACTGTCCTATTTTGGGGATAAAAGAGGTATTTGTGGGTGAAAAGGTCCTATTTGAAGGGGGAAACCTGGTATTTCTTGGAGAAGATGTGATATGTTTGGGAGAAATGTGGCATTTCTCGAAGAAACTGTCCTCTTTTGGGGATAAAAGAGGTATTTGTGGGTGATAAGGTCCTATTTGAAGGGGGAACCCTGGTATTTCTTGGAGAAGATGTGACATATTTGGGAGAAATGTGGCATTTCTGGAAGAAACTGTCCTATTTTGGGGGGAAAAGGCTGGTATTTTTGGGAGAAAAGGTCCTATTACAGGAGAAATCCTTGTATTTCTTGGAGAAGATGTGATATGTTTGGGAGAAATGTGGCATGTCTGGAAGAAACTGTCCTCTTTTGGGGATAAAATAGGTACTTGTGGGTGAAAAGGTCCTATTTGAAGGGGGAATTCTGGTATTTCTTGGAGAAGATGTGATCTATTTGGGAGAAATGTGGCATGTCAGGAAGAAACTGTCCTATTTTGGGGATAAAAGAGGTATTTGTGGGTGAAAAAGTCCTATTTGAAGGGGGAAAGCCTGGTATTTCTTGGAGAAGATGTGATATATTTGAGAGAAATGTGGCCTTTCTGGAAGAAACTGTCCTCTTTTGGGGATAAAACAGGTACTTGTGGGTGAAAATTTCCTATTTGAAGGGGGAAACCTGGTATTTCTTGGAGAAGATATGATATATTTGGGAGAAATGTGGCATTTCTGAATGAAAATGTCCTATTTGGGGGGAGAAGCCTGGTATTTGTGGGTGAAAAGGACCTATTTGAAGGGGGAGACCTGGTATTTCTTGGAGAAGATGTGATATGTTTGGGAGAAATGTGGCATTTCTGGAAGAAACTGTCCTCTTTTGGGGATAAAAGAGGTATTTGTGGGTGAAAAGGTCCTATTTGAAGGGGGAAAGCTGGTATTTCTTGGAGAAGATGTGATATATTTGGGAGAAATCTGGCATTTCTGTTAGAATATGTCCAATTTGAGGGATAAAACAGGTATTTGTGGGAGAAAAGGTCCTATTTGAAGGGGGAAACGTGGTATTTCTTGGAGAAGATGTGATCTATTTGGGAGAAATGTGGCATTTCTGGAAGAAACTGTCCTCTTTTGGGGATAAAACAGGTATTTGTGGGTGAAAAGGTCGTATTTGAAGGGGGAAAGCTGGTATTTCTTGGAGAAGATGTGGTATATTTGGGAGAAAAGTGGCATTTCTGGAAGAAACTGTCCTATTTGGGGGATAAAACAGGTATTTGTTGGTGAAAACGTTGTATTTGAAGGGGGAAACCTGTTATTTCTTGGAGAAGATGTGATCTATTTGGGAGAAATGTGGCATTTCTGGAAGAAACTGTCCTCTTTTGGGGATAAAAGAGGTATTTGTGGGTGAAAAGGTCCTATTTGAAGGGGGAAAGCTGGTATTTCTTGGAGAAGATGTGATATATTTGGGAGAAATGTGGCATTTGTGGAAGAAACTGTCCTGTTTTGGGGATAAAAGAGGTATTTGTGGGTGATAAGGTCCTATTTGAAGGGGGAAACGTGGTATTTCTTGGAGAAGATGTGATCTATTTGGGAGAAATGTGGCATTTCTGGAAGAAACTGTCCTATTTTGGGAATAAAAGAAGTATTTCTGGGTGAAAAGGTCCTATTTGAAGGGGGAAACGTGGTATTTCTTGGAGAAGATGTGATATATTTGGGAGAAATGTGGCATTTCTGGAAGAAACTGTCCTCTTTTGGGGATAAAAGAGGTATTTGTGGGTGAAAAGGTCCTATTTCAGGTGGAATCCTGGTATTTCTTGGAGAAGATGTGATATATTTGGGAGAAATCTGGCCTTTCTGGAAGAAAATGTCCAATTTTGGGGGAGAAGGCTGGTACTTGTGGATGAGAAGGTCCTATTTCAGGAGGAATCGTGGTATTTCTTGGAGAAGATGTGATATATTTGGGAGAAATGTGGCCTTTCTTTAAGAAAATGTCCAGTTTGGTGGGAGAAGGGTGGTAGTTTTGGGTGAGAAGGTCCTATTTCAGGAGGAATCCTGGCATTTCTAGGAGAAGATGTGATATATTTGGGAGAAATGTGGCCTTTCCGGAAGAAACTGTCCTCTTTTGGAGATAAAAGAGGTATTTCATGGAGAAAAGGTCCTAATTCAAGGGGGAAAGCTGGTATTTCTTGGAGAAGATGTGATATATTTGGGAGAAATCTGGCATGTCTGGAAGAAACTGTCCTATTTTGGGGATAAAACAGGTATTTGGGGTTGAAAAGGTCCTATTTGAAGGGGGAAACCTGGTCTTTCTTGGAGAAGATGTGATATATTTGGGAGAAATGTGGCATTTCTGGAAGAAACTGTCCTCTTTTGGGGATAAAAGAGGTATTTGTGGGTGAAAAGGTCCTATTTGAAGGGGGAAACCTGGTATTTTTTGGTGAAGATGTGATATATTTTGGAGAAATGAGGCATTTCTGGAAGAAAATGTCCAATTTGGGGGGAGAAGGCTGGTACTTGTGGGAGAAAATGTCCTATTTGAAGGAGGAATCCTGGTATTTCTTGGAGGAGATGTGATATGTTTGGGAGAAATGTGCCATTTCTGGAAGAAACTGTTCTATTTTGGGGATAAAAGAGGTATTTGTGGGTGAAAAGGTCCTATTTGAAGGGGGAAACCTGGTATTTCTTGGTGAAGATGTGATATATTTGGGAGAAATGTGGCATTCCTGGAAGAAACTGTCCTATTTTGGGGATAAAAGAGGTATTTGTGGGTGAAAAGTTCCTATTTGAAGGGGGAAAGCTGGTATTTCTTGGAGATGATGTGATATATTTTGGAGAAATGTGGCATTTCTGGAAGAAACTGTCGTATTTTGGGGATATAACAGGTATTTGTGGGTGAAAAGGACCTATGTAAAGGGGTAAAGCTGGATGTTCTTGCAGGAGATGTGATGTATGTGGGAGAAATGTGGCATGTCTGGAAAAAACTGTCCTATTTTGGGGATAAAAGAGGTATTTGTGGGTGAAAAGGTCCTATTTGAAGGGGGAAACGTGGCATTTCTTGGAGAAGATGTGATATATTTGGGAGAAATCTGGCATTCCTGGTAGAAACTGTCCTCTTCTGGGGATAAAAGAGGTTTTTTTGGGGAAAAGGTCCTATTTGAAGGGGGAAAGCTGGTATTTCTTGGAGAAGATGTGATATATTTGGGAGAAATGTGGCATTTCTGGAAGAAACTGTCCTCTTTTGGGGATAAAAGAGGTATTTTTGGAGAAACGGTCGTATTTGAAGGGGGAAACGTGGTATTTCTTGGAGAAGATGTGATATATTTGGGAGAAATGTGGCATGTCTGGAAGAAAATGTCCTATTTGGGGGGAGAAGGGTGGTATTTGTGGGAGAAAAGTTCCTATTTCAGGAGGAATCCTGGTATTTCTTGGAGGAGATGAGATATGTTTGGGAGAAATGTGGCATTTCTGGAAGAAACTGTCCTATTTTGGGGATAAAAGAGGTATTTGTGGGTGAAAAGGTCCTATTTGAAGGGGGAAACCTGGTATTTCTTGGAGAAGATGTGATATGTTTTGTAGAAATATGGCATTTCTGGAAGAAACTGTCCTCTTTTGGGGATAAAACAGGTATTTGTGGTTGAAAACGTCCTATTTGAAGGGGGAAACCTGGTATTTCTTGGAGAAGATGTGATATATTTGGGAGAAATGTGGCATGTCTGGAAGAAACTGTCCTATTTTGGGGATAAAAGAGGTATTTGTGGGTGAAAAGGTCCTATTTGAAGGGGGAAAGCTGGTATTTCTTGGAGAAGATGTGATATATTTGGGAGAAATGTGGCATTTCTGGAAGAAACTGTCCTATTTTGGGGATAAAAGAATTTTTTGTGGGTGAAAAGGTCCAATTTGAAGGGGGAACCCTGGTATTTCTTGGAGAAGATGTGATATGTTTGGGAGAAATGTGGCCTTTCTGGCAGAAACGGTCCTATTTTGGGGATAAAAGTGGTATTTGTGGGTGAAAAGGTCCTAATTGAAGGGGGAAACCTGTTATTTCTTGGAGAAGATGTGATATATTTGGGAGAAATGTGGCATGTCAGGAAGAAACTGTCCTATTTGGCGGGAGAAGGCTGGTATTTGAGGGAGAAAAGGTCCTCTTTCAGGAGGAATCCTGGTATTTCTTGGAGAAGATGTGGTATATTTGGGAGAAATGTGGCATGTCTGGCAGAAACTGTCCTATTTGAGGGATAAAACAGGTATTTGTGGGTGAAAAGGTCCTATTTGAAGGGGGAAAGCTGGTATTTCTTGGAGAAGATGTGATATATTTGGGAGAAATGTGGCCTTTCTGGAAGAAACTGTCCAATTTGGGGGGAGAAGGCTGGTAGTTGTGGGTGAGAAGGTCCTCTTTTAGGAGGAATCCTGGTATTTCTTGGAGAAGATGTGATATATTTGGGAGAAATGTGGCATTTCTGGAAGAAAATGTCCAATTTGGGGGGAGAAGGCTGGTAGATTTGGGTGAGAAGGTCCTCTTTCAGGAGGAATCCTGGCATTTCTTGGAGAAGATGTGATATATTTGGGAGAAATGTGGCATTTCTGGAAGAAACTGTCCTCTTTTGGGGATAAAAGAGGTATTCGTGGTTGAAAAGGTCCTATTGGAAGGGGGAAACCTAATATTTGTGGGAGAAGATGTGATATATTTGGGAGAAATGTGGCATTTCTGGAAGAAACTGTCCTCTTATGGGGATAGAACAGGTATTTGTGGTTGAAAAGGTCCTATTTGAAGGGGGAAAACCTGGTATTTCTTGGAGAAGATGTGATATATTTGGGAGAAATGTGGCATGTCTGGAAGAAAATGTCCTATTTGGGGGGAGAAGGGTGGTATTTGTGGGAGAAAAGTTCCTATTTCAGGAGGAATCCTGGTATTTCTTGGAGGAGATGTGATATATTTGGGAGAAATGTGCCATTTCTGGAAGAAACTGTCCTCTTTTGGGGATAAAACAGGTATTTGTGGGTGAAAAGGTCCTATTTGAAGGGGGAACCCTGGTATTTCTTGGAGAAGATGTGATATATTTGGGAGAAATGTGGCATTTCTGGAAGAAACTGTCCTCTTTTGGGGATAAAAGAGGTATTTGTGGGTGAAAAGGTCCTATTTGAAGGGGGAAAGCTGGTATTTCTTGGAGAAGATGTGATATATTTGGGAGAAATCTGGCATTTCTGGAAGAAACTGTCCTCTTTTGGGGATAAAAGAGGTATTTGTGGGTGAAAAGGTCCTATTTGAAGGGGGAAAGCTGGTATTTCTTGGAGAAGATGTGATCTATTTGGGAGAAATGTGGCATGTCTGGAAGGAACTGTCCTCTTTTGGGGATTAAAGAGGTATGTGTGGGTGAAAAGGTCCTATTTGATGGGGGAAACCTGGTATTTCTTGGAGAAGATGTGATCTATTTGGGAGAAATGTGGCATGTCTGGAAGAAAATGTCCTATTTGGGGAGAGAAGGCTGGTACTTGTGGGAGAAAAGGTCCTATTTCAGGAGGAATCCTGGTATTTCTTGGAGAAGATGTGATATGTTTGGGAGAAATGTGGCATGTCTGGAAGAAACTGTCCTCTTTTGGGGATAAAAGAGGTATTTGTGGGTGAAAAGGTCCTATTTGAAGGGGGAACCCTGGTATTTCTTGGAGAAGATGTGATCTATTTGGTAGAAATGCGGCATGTCTGGAAGAAACTGTCCTCTTTTGGGGATAAAAGAGGTATTTGTGGGTGAAAAGGTCCTATTTGAAGGGGGAAACCTGGTATTTCTTGGAGAAGATGTGATATATTTGGGAGGAATGTGGCATGTCTGGAAGAAACTGTCCTCCTTTGGGGATAAAACAGGTATTTGTTGGTGAATATTTCCTATTTGAAGGGGGAAACCTGGTATTTCTTGGAGAAGATGTGATATATTTGGGAGAGATGTGGCATTTCTGGAAGAAACTGTTCTATTTTGGGGATAAAACAGGTATTTGTGGGTAAAAAGGTCCTATTTGAAGGGGGAAAGCTGGTATTTCTTGGAGAAGATGTGATATATTTGGGAGAAATCTGGCATTTCTGTTAGAATATGTCCAATTTGAGGGATAAAACAGGTATTTGTGTGTGAAAAGGTCCTATTTGAAGGGGGAAACCTGGTATTTCTTGGAGAAGATGTGATATATTTGGGAGAAATGTGGCATGTCTGGAAGAAACTGTCCTCTTTTGGGGATAAAAGAGGTATTTGTGGGTGAAAAGGTCCTATTTGAAGGGGGAAAGCTGGTATTTCTTGGAGAAGATGTGGTATATTTGGGAGAAATGTGGCCTTTCTGGAAGAAACTGTCCTCTTTTGGGGATAAAAGAGGTATTTGTGGGTGAAAACGTTGTACTTGAAGGGGGAAACCTGTTATTTCTTGGAGAAGATGTGATCTATTTGGGAGAAATGTGGCATTTCTGGAAGAAACTGTCCTATTTTGGGGATAAAAGAGGTATGTGTGGGTGAAAAGGTCCTATTTGAAGGGGGAAACGTGGTATTTCTTGGAGAAGATGTGATATATTTGGGAGAAATGTGGCATTTCTGGAAGAAACTGTCCTCTTCTGGGGATAAAAGAGGTATTTGTGGGTGAAAAGGTCCTATTTGAAGGGGGAAAGCTGGTATTTCTTGGAGAAGATGTGATATATTTGGGAGAAATGTGGCATTTCTGGAAGAAACTGTCCTATTTTTTGGATAAAACAAGTGTTTGTGGGAGAAAAGGTCCTATTTGAAGGGGGAAAGCTGGGATTTCTTGGAGAAGTTGTGATCTATTTGGGAGAAATGTGGCCTTTCTGGAAGAAAATGTCCAATTTGGGGGGAGAAGGCTGGTAGTATTCGGTGTGAAGGTCCTATTTCAGGAGGAATCCTGGTATTTCTTGGAGAAGATGTGCTATATTTTGGAGAACTGTGCAATTTCTGGAAGAAAATGTCCTCTTTTGGGGATACAAGAGGTATTTGTGGGTGAAAAGGTCCTATTTCAAGGAGGAAACCTGGTATTTCTTGGAGAAGAGGTGATATGTTTGGGAGAAATCTGGCATTTCCGGAAGAAAATGTCCTCTTTTGGGAGGTGAAGGCTCGTTTTTTGTGGGAGAAAAGGTCCTATTTCAGGAGGAATCCTGGTATTTCTTGGAGAAGATGTGATCTATTTGGGAGAAATGTGGCATTTCAGGAAGAAACGGTCCTCTTTTGGGGATAAAACAGGTATTTGTGGGTGAAAAGGTCCTATTTGAAGGGGGAAACCTGGTATTTCTTGGAGAAGATGTGATATGTTTGGGAGAAATGTGGCATTTCTCGAAGAAACTGTCCTCTTTTGGGGATAAAAGAGGTATTTGTGGGTGATAAGGTCCTATTTGAAGGGGGAACCCTGGTATTTCTTGGAGAAGATGAGACATATTTGGGAGAAATGTGGCATTTCTGGAAGAAACTGTCCTATTTTGGGGGGAAAATGCTGGTATTTTTGGGAGAAAAGGTCCTATTACAGGAGAAATCCTTGTATTTCTTGGAGAAGATGTGATATGTTTGGGAGAAATGTGGCATGTCTGGAAGAAACTGTCCTCTTTTGGGGATAAAATAGGTACTTGTGGGTGAAAAGGTCCTATTTGAAGGGGGAATTCTGGTATTTCTTGGAGAAGATGTGATCTATTTGGGAGAAATGTGGCATGTCTGGAAGAAACTGTCCTATTTTGGGGATAAAAGAGATATTTGTGGGTGAAAAAGTCCTATTTGAAGGGGGAAAGCCTGGTATTTCTTGGAGAAGATGTGATATATTTGAGAGAAATGTGGCATGTCTGGAAGAAACTGTCCTCTTTTGGGGATAAAACAGGTACTTGTGGGTGAAAATTTCCTATTTGAAGGGGGAAACCTGGTATTTCTTGGAGAAGATATGATATATTCGGGAGAAATGTGGCATTTCTGAATGAAAATGTCCTATTTGGGGGGAGAAGCCTGGTATTTGTGGGTGAAAAGGACCTATTTGAAGGGGGAGACCTGGTATTTCTTGGAGAAGATGTGATATGTTTGGGAGAAATGTGGCATTTCTGGAAGAAACTGTCCTCTTTTGGGGGTAAAAGAGGTATTTGTGGGTGAAAAG
This sequence comes from Lophura swinhoii, assembly GCA_030408155.1. Classification (NCBI taxonomy): domain Eukaryota; kingdom Metazoa; phylum Chordata; class Aves; order Galliformes; family Phasianidae; genus Lophura; species Lophura swinhoii. Next base: position 1,501,324 of record CM059463.1, read on the forward strand.
GTCCTATTTGAAGGGGGAAAGCTGGTATTTCTTGGAGAAGATGTGATATATTTGGGAGAAATCTGGCATTTCTGTTAGAATATGTCCAATTTGAGGGATAAAACAGGTATTTGTGGGAGAAAAGGTCCTATTTGAAGGGGGAAACGTGGTATTTCTTGGAGAAGATGTGATATATTTGGGAGAAATGTGCCATTTCTGGAAGAAACTGTCCTCTTTTGGGGATAAAACAGGTATTTGTGGGTGAAAAGGTCGTATTTGAAGGGGGAAAGCTGGTATTTCTTGGAGAAGATGTGGTATATTTGGGAGAAAAGTGGCATTTCTGGAAGAAACTGTCCTCTTTTGGGGATAAAACAGGTATTTGTTGGTGAAAACGTTGTATTTGAAGGGGGAAACCTGTAATTTCTTGGAGAAGATGTGATCTATTTGGGAGAAATGTGGCATTTCTGGAAGAAACTGTCCTCTTTTGGGGATAAAAGAGGTATTTGTGGGTGAAAAGGTCCTATTTGAAGGGGGAAAGCTGGTATTTCTTGGAGAAGATGTGATATATTTGGGAGAAATGTGGCATTTGTGGAAGAAACTGTCCTCTTCTGGGGATAAAAGAGGTATTTGTGGGTGAAAAGGTCCTATTTGAAGGGGGAAACGTGGTATTTCTTGGAGAAGATGTGATCTATTTGGGAGAAATGTGGCATTTCTGGAAGAAACTGTCCTGTTTTGGGGATAAAAGAAGTATTTCTGGTTGAAAAGGTCCTATTTGAAGGGGGAAACGTGGTATTTCTTGGAGAAGATGTGATATATTTGGGAGAAATGTGGCATTTCTGGAAGAAACTGTCCTATTTTTTGGATAAAACAGGTATTTGTGGGTGAAAAGGTCCTATTTCAGGTGGAATCCTGGTATTTCTTGGAGAAGATGTGATATATTTGGGAGAAATCTGGCCTTTCTGGAAGAAAATGTCCAATTTTGGGGGAGAAGGCTGGTACTTGTGGATGAGAAGGTCCTATTTCAGGAGGAATCGTGGTATTTCTTGGAGAAGATGTGATATATTTGGGAGAAATGTGGCCTTTCTTTAAGAAAATGTCCAATTTGGTGGGAGAAGGCTGGTAGTTTTGGGTGAGAAGGTCCTATTTCAGGAGGAATCCTGGCATTTCTTGGAGAAGATGTGATATATTTGGGAGAAATGTGGCCTTTCCGGAAGAAACTGTCCTCTTTTGGGGATAAAAGAGGTATTTCATGGAGAAAAGGTCCTAATTCAAGGGGGAAAGCTGGTATTTCTTGGAGAAGATGTGTTATATTTGGGAGAAATCTGGCATGTCTGGAAGAAACTGTCCTATTTTGGGGATAAAACAGGTATTTGTGGTTGAAAAGGTCCTATTTGAAGGGGGAAACCTGGTATTTCTTGGAGAAGATGTGATCTATTTGGGAGAAATGTGGCATTTCTGGAAGAAACTGTCCTCTTTTGGGGATAAAAGAGGTATTTGTGGGTGAAAAGGTCCTATTTGAAGGGGGAAACGTGGTATTTCTTGGTGAAGATGTGATATATTTTGGAGAAATGCGGCATTTCTGGAAGAAAATGTCCAATTTGGGGGGAGAAGGCTGGTACTTGTGGGAGAAAATGTCCTATTTGAAGGAGGAATCCTGGTATTTCTTGGAGGAGATGTGATATGTTTGGGAGAAATGTGCCATTTCTGGAAGAAACTGTTCTATTTTGGGGATAAAAGAGGTATTTGTGGGTGAAAAGGTCCTATTTGAAGGGGGAAAGCTGGTATTTCTTGGAGAAGATGTGATATATTTGGGAGAAATGTGGCATTCCTGGAAGAAACTGTCCTGTTTTGGGGATAAAAGAGGTATTTGTGGGTGAAAAGTTCCTATTTGAAGGGGGAAAGCTGGTATTTCTTGGAGATGATGTGATATATTTTGGAGAAATGTGGCATTTCTGGAAGAAACTGTCGTATTTTGGGGATATAACAGGTATTTGTGGGTGAAAAGGACCTATGTAAAGGGGTAAAGCTGGATGTTCTTGCAGGAGATGTGATGTATGTGGGAGAAATGTGGCATGTCTGGAAAAAACTGTCCTATTTTGGGGATAAGAGAGGTATTTGTGGGTGAAAAGGTCCTATTTGAAGGGGGAAACGTGGCATTTCTTGGAGAAGATGTGATATATTTGGGAGAAATCTGGCATTCCTGGTAGAAACTGTCCTCTTCTGGGGATAAAAGAGGTTTTTTTGGGGAAAAGGTCCTATTTGAAGGGGGAAAGCTGGTATTTCTTGGAGAAGATGTGATATATTTGGGAGAAATGTGGCATTTCTGGAAGAAACTGTCCTCTTTTGGGGATAAAAGAGGTATTTTTGGAGAAACGGTCGTATTTGAAGGGGGAAACGTGGTATTTCTTGGAGAAGATGTGATATATTTGGGAGAAATGTGGCATGTCTGGAAGAAAATGTCCTATTTGGGGGGAGAAGGGTGGTATTTGTGGGAGAAAAGTTCCTATTTCAGGAGGAATCCTGGTATTTCTTGGAGGAGATGAGATATGTTTGGGAGAAATGTGCCTTTTCTGGAAGAAACTGTCCTCTTTTGGGGATAAAAGAGGTATTTGTGGGTTAAAAGGTCCTATTTGAAGGGGGAAACCTGGTATTTCTTGGAGAAGATGTGATATGTTTTGTAGAAATATGGCATTTCTGGAAGAAACTGTCCTCTTTTGGGGATAAAACAGGTATTTGTGGTTGAAAACGTCCTATTTGAAGGGGGAAACCTGGTATTTCTTGGAGAAGATGTGATATATTTGGGAGAAATGTGGCATGTCTGGAAGAAACTGTCCTATTTTGGGGATAAAAGAGGTATTTGTGGGTGATAAGGTCCTATTTGAAGGGGGAAAGCTGGTATTTCTTGGAGAAGATGTGATATATTTGGGAGAAATGTGGCATTTCTGGAAGAAACTGTCCTCTTTTGGGGATAAAAGAATTTTTTGTGGGTGAAAAGGTCCAATTTGAAGGGGGAACCCTGGTATTTCTTGGAGAAGATGTGATATGTTTGGGAGAAATGTGGCCTTTCTGGCAGAAACGGTCCTATTTTGGGGATAAAAGTGGTATTTGTGGGTGAAAAGGTCCTAATTGAAGGGGGAAACCTGTTATTTCTTGGAGAAGATGTGATATATTTGGGAGAAATGTGGCCTTTCTGGAAGAAACTGTCCTATTTGGCGGGAGAAGGCTGGTATTTGAGGGAGAAAAGGTCCTCTTTCAGGAGGAATCCTGGTATTTCTTGGAGAAGATGTGATATATTTGGGAGAAATGTGGCCTTTCTGGAAGAAACTGTCCTATTTGAGGGATAAAAGAGGTATTTGTGGGTGAAAAGGTCGTATTTGAAGGGGGAAACCTGGTATTTCTTGGAGAAGATGTGATATATTTGAGAGAAATGTGGCATTTCTGGAAGAAACTGTCCTCTTTTGGGGATAAAAGAGGTATTTGTGGGAGAAAAGGTCCTATTTGAAGGGGGAAAGCTGGTAATTCTATGAGAAGATGTGATATGTTTGGGAGAATTGTGGCATTTCTGGGAGAAACTGTCCTCTTTTGGGGATAGAACAGGTATTTGTGGGTGAAAAGGTCCTATTTGAAGGGGGAAAGCTGGTATTTCTTGGAGAAGATGTGATCTATTTGGGAGAAATGTGGCATTTCAGGAAGAAACTGTCCTCTTTTGGGGATAAAAGAGGTACTTGTGGGTGAAAAGGTCGTATTTGAAGGGGGTACCTGGTATTTCTTGGAGAAGATGTGGTATATTTGGGAGAAATGTGGCATGTCTGGCAGAAACTGTCCTATTTGGGGGATAAAACAGGTATTTGTGGGTGAAAAGGTCCTATTTGAAGGGGGAAAGCTGGTATTTCTTGGAGAAGATGTGATATATTTGGGAGAAATGTGGCCTTTCTGGAAGGAACTGTCCAATTTGGGGGGAGAAGGCTGGTAGTTGTGGGTGAGAAGGTCCTCTTTCAGGAGGAATCCTGGTATTTCTTGGAGAAGATGTGATATATTTGGGAGAAATGTGGCATTTCTGGAAGAAAATGTCCAATTTGGGGGGAGAAGGCTGGTAGATTTGGGTGAGAAGGTCCTCTTTCAGGAGGAATCCTGGCATTTCTTGGAGAAGATGTGATATATTTGGGAGAAATGTGGCATTTCTGGAAGAAACTGTCCTCTTTTGGGGATAAAAGAGGTATTCGTGGTTGAAAAGGTCCTATTTGAAGGGGGAAACCTAATATTTGTGGGAGAAGATGAGCTATATTTGGGAGAAATGTGGCATTTCTGGAAGAAACTGTCCTCTTATGGGGATAGAACAGGTATTTGTGGTTGAAAAGGTCCTATTTGAAGGGGGAAAACCTGGTATTTCTTGGAGAAGATGTGATATATTTGGGAGAAATGTGGCATGTCTGGAAGAAAATGTCCTATTTGGGGAGAGAAGGGTGGTATTTGTGGGAGAAAAGTTCCTATTTCAGGAGAAATCCTGGTATTTCTTGGAGAAGATGTGATATATTTGGGAGAAATTTGTCCTTTCTGGAAGAAACTGTCCTATTTTGGGGATAAAAGAGGTATTTGTGGGTGAAAATTTCCTATTTGAAGGGGGAAACGTGGTATTTCTTGGAGAAGATGTGATATATTTGGGAGAAATGTGGCATTTCTGGAAGAAACTGTCCTCTTTTGGGGATAAAAGAGGTATTAGTGGGTGAAAAGGTCCTATTTGAAGGGGGAAACGTGGTATTTCTTGGAGAAGATGTGATATATTTGGGAGAAATCTGGCATTTCTGGAAGAAACTGTCCTCTTTTGGGGATAAAAGAGGTATTTGTGGGTGAAAAGGTCCTATTTGAAGGGGGAAAGCTGGTATTTCTTGGAGAAGATGTGATCTATTTGGGAGAAATGTGGCATGTCTGGAAGAAACTGTCCTCTTTTGGGGATAAAAGAGGTATGTGTGGGTGAAAAGGTCCTATTTGATGGGGGAAACCTGGTATTTCTTGGAGAAGATGTGATCTATTTGGGAGAAATGTGGCATGTCTGGAAGAAAATGTCCTATTTGGGGAGAGAAGGCTGGTACTTGTGGGAGAAAAGGTCCTATTTGAAGGGGGAGACCTGGTAATTCTTGGAGAAGATGTGATATGTTTGGGAGAAATGTGGCCTTTCTGTAAGAAACTGTCCTCTTTTGGGGATAAAAGAGGTATTTGTGGGTGAAAAGGTCCTATTTGAAGGGGGAACCCTGGTATTTCTTGGAGAAGATGTGATCTATTTGGGAGAAATGTGGCATGTCTGGAAGAAACTGTCCTCTTTTGGGGATAAAAGAGGTATTTGTGGGTGAAAAGGTCCTATTTGAAGGGGGAAACGTGGTATTTCTTGGAGAAGATGTGATATATTTGGGAGGAATGTGGCATTTCTGGAAGAAACTGTCGTATTTTGGGCATAAAACATGTATTTGTGGTTGAAAAGGTCCTATTTGAAGGGGGAAACCTGGTATTTCTTGGAGAAGATGTGATATATTTGGGAGAAATGTGGCATTTCTGGAAGAAACTGTCCTATTTTGGGGATAAAAGAATTTTTTGTGGGTGAAAAGGTCCAATTTGAAGGGGGAACCCTGGTATTTCTTGGAGAAGATGTGATATGTTTGGGAGAAATGTGGCCTTTCTGGCAGAAACGGTCCTATTTTGGGGATAAAAGTGGTATTTGTGGGTGAAAAGGTCCTAATTGAAGGGGGAAACCTGTTATTTCTTGGAGAAGATGTGATATATTTGGGAGAAATGTGGCATGTCAGGAAGAAACTGTCCTATTTGGCGGGAGAAGGCTGGTATTTGAGGGAGAAAAGGTCCTCTTTCAGGAGGAATCCTGGTATTTCTTGGAGAAGATGTGATCTATTTGGGAGAAATGTGGCCTTTCTGGAAGAAACTGTCCTATTTGAGGGATAAAAGAGGTATTTGTGGGTGAAAAGGTCGTATTTGAAGGGGGAAACCTGGTATTTCTTGGAGAAGATGTGATATATTTGAGAGAAATGTGGCATTTCTGGAAGAAACTGTCCTCTTTTGGGGATAAAAGAGGTATTTGTGGGAGAAAAGGTCCTATTTGAAGGGGGAAAGCTGGTAATTCTATGAGAAGATGTGATATGTTTGGGAGAATTGTGGCATTTCTGGGAGAAACTGTCCTCTTTTGGGGATAGAACAGGTATTTGTGGGTGAAAAGGTCCTATTTGAAGGGGGAAAGCTGGTATTTCTTGGAGAAGATGTGATCTATTTGGGAGAAATGTGGCATTTCAGGAAGAAACTGTCCTCTTTTGGGGATAAAAGAGGTACTTGTGGGTGAAAAGGTCGTATTTGAAGGGGGTACCTGGTATTTCTTGGAGAAGATGTGATATATTTGGGAGAAATGTGGCATGTCTGGCAGAAACTGTCCTATTTGGGGGATAAAACAGGTATTTGTGGGTGAAAAGGTCCTATTTGAAGGGGGAAAGCTGGTATTTCTTGGAGAAGATGTGATATATTTGGGAGAAATGTGGCCTTTCTGGAAGAAACTGTCCAATTTGGGGGGAGAAGGCTGGTAGTTGTGGGTGAGAAGGTCCTCTTTCAGGAGGAATCCTGGTATTTCTTGGAGAAGATGTGATATATTTGGGAGAAATGTGGCATTTCTGGAAGAAAATGTCCAATTTGGGGGGAGAAGGCTGGTAGATTTGGGTGAGAAGGTCCTCTTTCAGGAGGAATCCTGGCATTTCTTGGAGAAGATGTGATATATTTGGGAGAAATGTGGCATTTCTGGAAGAAACTGTCCTCTTTTGGGGATAAAAGAGGTATTCGTGATTGAAAAGGTCCTATTTGAAGGGGAAAGCTAATATTTGTGGGAGAAGATGTGATATATTTGGGAGAAATGTGGCATTTCTGGAAGAAACTGTCCTCTTATGGGGATAGAACAGGTATTTGTGGTTGAAAAGGTCCTATTTGAAGGGGGAAAACCTGGTATTTCTTGGAGAAGATGTGATATATTTGGGAGAAATGTGGCATGTCTGGAAGAAAATGTCCTATTTGGGGGGAGAAGGGTGGTATTTGTGGGAGAAAAGTTCCTATTTCAGGAGAAATCCTGGTATTTCTTGGAGAAGATGTGATATATTTGGGAGAAATTTGTCCTTTCTGGAAGAAACTGTCCTATTTTGGGGATAAAAGAGGTATTTGTGGGTGAAAATTTCCTATTTGAAGGGGGAAACGTGGTATTTCTTGGAGAAGATGTGATATATTTGGGAGAAATGTGGCATTTCTGGAAGAAACTGTCCTCTTTTGGGGATAAAAGAGGTATTAGTGGGTGAAAAGGTCCTATTTGAAGGGGGAAACGTGGTATTTCTTGGAGAAGATGTGATATATTTGGGAGAAATCTGGCATTTCTGGAAGAAACTGTCCTCTTTTGGGGATAAAAGAGGTATTTGTGGGTGAAAAGGTCCTATTTGAAGGGGGAAAGCTGGTATTTCTTGGAGAAGATGTGATCTATTTGGGAGAAATGTGGCATGTCTGGAAGAAACTGTCCTCTTTTGGGGATAAAAGAGGTATGTGTGGGTGAAAAGGTCCTATTTGATGGGGGAAACCTGGTATTTCTTGGAGAAGATGTGATCTATTTGGGAGAAATGTGGCATGTCTGGAAGAAAATGTCCTATTTGGGGAGAGAAGGCTGGTACTTGTGGGAGAAAAGGTCCTATTTGAAGGGGGAGACCTGGTAATTCTTGGAGAAGATGTGATATGTTTGGGAGAAATGTGGCATTTCTGTAAGAAACTGTCCTCTTTTGGGGATAAAAGAGGTATTTGTGGGTGAAAAGGTCCTATTTGAAGGGGGAACCCTGGTATTTCTTGGAGAAGATGTGATCTATTTGGGAGAAATGTGGCATGTCTGGAAGAAACTGTCCTCTTTTGGGGATAAAAGAGGTATTTGTGGGTGAAAAGGTCCTATTTGAAGGGGGAAACGTGGTATTTCTTGGAGAAGATGTGATATGTTTGGGAGGAATGTGGCATTTCTGGAAGAAACTGTCGTATTTTGGGCATAAAACATGTATTTGTGGTTGAAAAGGTCCTATTTGAAGGGGGAAAGCTGGTATTTCTTGGAGAAGATGTGATATATTTGGGAGAAATGTGGCATTTCTGGAAGAAACTGTCGTATTTTGGGGATAAAAGAGGTATTTGTGGTTGAAAAGGTCCTATTTGAAGGGGGAAACCTGGTATTTCTTGGAGAAGATGTGATATATTTGGGAGAAATGAGGCATTTCTGGAAGAAAATGTCCAATTTTTGGGGAGAAGGCTGATAGTTGTGGGTGAGAATGTCCTATTTCAGGAGGAAACCTGGTATATATTGGAGAAGATGTGATCTATTTGGGAGAAATGTGGCATTTCTGGAAGAAACTGTCCTCTTTTGGGGATAAAAGAGGTATTTGTGGGTGAAAAGGTCCTATTTGAAGGGGGAAATGTGGTATTTCTTGGAGAAGATGTGATATATTTGGGGGAAATGTGGCCTTTCTGGCAGAAACTGTCCTCTTTTGGGGATAAAAGAGGTATTTGTGGGTGAGAAGGTCCTATTTCAGGAGGAATTCTGGTATTTCTTGGAGAAGATGTGATATATTTGGGAGAAATGTGGCATTTCTGGATGAAACTGTCCAATTTTGGGGATAAAACAGGTATTTGTGGGTGAAAAGGTCCTATTTGAAGAGGGAAAGCTGGTATTTCTTGGAGAAGATGTGATATATTTGGGAGAAATGTGGCATTTCTGGAAGAAACTGTCCTCTTTTGGGGATATAACAGGTATTTGTGGGAGAAAAGGTCCTATTTGAAGGGGGAAACCTGGTATTTCTTGGAGAAGATGTGATATATTTGGGAGAAATGTGGCATGTCTGGAAGAAACTGTCCTATTTTGGGGATAAAAGAGGTATTTCATGGAGAAAAGATCCTAATTCAAGGGGGAAACCTGGTATTTCTTGGAGAAGATGTGATATATTTGGGAGAAATGTGGCATGTCTGGAAAAAAATGTCCTATTTGGGGGGAGAAGGATGGTACTTGTGGGAGAAAAGGTCCTATTTCAGGAGGAATCCTGGTATTTCTTGGAGGAGATGTGATATGTTTGGGAGAAATGTGGCCTTTCTGGAAGAAACTGTCCTCCTTTGGGGATAAAAGAGGTATGTGTGGGTGAAAAGGTCCTATTTGAAGGGGGAAACGTGGTATTTCTTGGAGAAGATGTGATCTATTTGGGAGAAATGTGGCATTTCTGGGAGAAACTCTCCTCTTTTGGGGATAAAACAGGTATTTGTGGGTGAAAATTTCCTATTTGAAGGGGGAAACCTGGTATTTCTTGGAGAAGATGTGATATATTTGGGAGAAATGTGGCATGTCTGGAAGAAACTGTCCTCTTTTGGGGATAAAACAGGTATTTGTGGGTGAAAAGGTCCTATTTGAAGGGGGAAACGTGGTATTTCTTGGAGAAGATGTGCTATATTTGGGAGAAATGTGGCATTTATGGAAGAAACTGTCCTACTTTGGGGATAAAACAGGTATTTGTGGGTGAAAAGGTCCTATTTGAAGGGGGAAACGTGGTATTTCTTGGAGAAGATGTGGTATATTTGGGAGAAATGTGGCATTTCTGGAAGAAACTGTCCTCTTTTGGGGATAAAAGAGGTATTTGTGGGTGAAAAGGTCCTATTTGAAGGGGGAAAGCTGGTATTTCTTGGAGAAGATGTGATATATTTGGGAGAAATGCGGCATTTCTGGAAGAATCTGTCCTATTTTGGGGATAAAAGAGGTATTTGTGGGTGAAAAGGTCCTATTTGAAGGGGGAAACGTGGTATTTCTTGGAGAAGATGTGATCTATTTGGGAGAAATGTGGCCTTTCTGGAAGAAACTGTCCTCTGTTGGGGATAAAACATTTATTTGTGGGTGAAAAGGTCCTATTTGAAGGGGGAAACCTGGTATTTCTTGGAGAAGATGTGATATATTTGGGAGAAATCTGGCATTTCTGGAAGAAGCTGTCCTCTTTTGGGGATAAAAGAGGTATTTGTGAGTGAAAAGGTCCTATTTGAAGGGGGAAACGTGGTATTTCTTGGAGAAGATGTTCTATATTTGGGAGAAATGTGGCATTTCTGGAAGAAACTGTCCTCTTTGGGGGATAAAACAGGTATTTGTGGGAGAAAAGGTCCTATTTGAAGGGGGAAAGCTGGTATTTCTTGGAGAAGATGTGATCTATTTGGGAGAAATGTGGCCTTTCTGGAAGAAACTGTCCTCTTTCGGGGATAAAAGAGGTATGTGTGGGTGAAAAGGTCCTATTTCCAGGGGAAAACCTGGTATTTCTTGGAGAAGATGTGATCTATTTGGGAGAAATGTGGCATGTCTGGAAGAAAATGTCCTATTTGGGGGGAGAAGGCTGGTATTTGTGGGAGAAAAGGTCCTATTTCAGGAGGAAACCTGGTATTTCTTGGAGGAGATGTGGTATGTTTGGGAGAAATGTGGCATTTCTGGAAGAAACTGTCCTCTTTTGGGGATAAAACAGGTATGTGTGGGTGAAAAGGTCCTATTTGAAGGGGGAAACCTGGTATTTCTTGGAGAAGATGTGATCTATTTGGGAGAAATGTGGCCTTTCTGGAAGAAACTGTCCTCTTTTGGGGATAAAAGAGGTATTTCTTGGAGAAAAGGTCCTATTTGAAGGGGGAAACGTGGTATTTCTTGGAGAAGATGTGATCTATTTGGGAGAAATGTGGCCTTTCTGGAAGAAACTGTCGTATTTTGGGGATAAAAGAGGTATTTGTGGGTGAAAAGGTCCTATTTGAAGGGGCAAACGTGGTATTTCTTGGAGAAGATGTGATATATTTGGGAGAAATGTGGCCTTTCTGGAAGAAACTGTCCTCTTTTGGGGATAAAAGAGGTATTTGTGGGTGAAAAGGTCCTATTTGAAGGGGGAAACCTGGTATTTCTTGGAGAAGAGGTGATATATTTTGAGAAATGTGGCATGTCAGGAAGAAACTGTCCTCTTTTGGGGATAAAAGAGGTATTAGTGGCTGAAAAGGTCCTATTTGAAGGGGGAAAGCTGGTATTTCTTGGAGAAGATGTGATCTATTTGGGAGAAATGAGGCATTTCTGGAAGAAAATGTCCAATTTGGGGGGAGAAGGATTGTAGTTTTGGGTGAGAAGGTCCTCTTTCAGTAGGAATCCTGGCATTTCTTGGAGAAGTTGTGATATATTTGGGAGAAATGTGGCCTTTCTGGAAAAAAATGTCCAATTTGGGGGGAGAAGGATTGTAGTTTTGGGTGAGAAGGTCCTCTTTCAGTAGGAATCCTGGCATTTCTTGGAGAAGATGTGATATATTTGGGAGAAATGTGGCCTTTCTGGAAGAAAATGTCCAGTTTAGGGGGAGAAGGGTGGTAGTTTTGAGTGAGAAGGTCCTCTTTCAGGAGGAATCCTGGCATTTCTTGGAGAAGATGTGATCTATTTGGGAGAAATGTGGCATGTCTGGAAGAAACTGTCCTATTTTGGGGATAAAAGAGGTATTTGTGGGAGAAAAGGTCCTATTTGAAGGGGGAAAGCTGGTATTTCTGGAAGGAGATGTGATCTATTTGGGAGAAATGTGGCATGTCTGGCAGAAACTGTCCTATTTTGGGGATAAAAGAGGTATTTGTGGGTGAAAAGGTCCTATTTCCAGGGGGAAACCTGGTATTTCTTGGAGAAGATGTGATATATTTGGGAGAAATGTGGCATTTCTGGAAGAAACTGTCCTCTTTTGGGGATAAAAGAGGTATTTGTGGGTGAAAAGGTCCTATATGAAGGGGGAAAGCTGGTATTTCTTGGAGAAGATGTGATATATTTGGGAGAAATCTGGCATTCCTGGAATTCCCCTTCAAATAGGACCTTTTCAACCACTAATACCTCTTTTATCCCCAAAAGAGGACAGTTTCTTCCAGAAAGGCCACATTTCTCCCAAATATATCACATCTTCTCCAAGAAATGCCAGGATTCCTCCTGAAATAGGACCTTCTCACCCAAAACTACCAGCCTTCTCCCCCCAAATTGGACATTTTCTTCCAGAAAGGCCACATTTCTCCCAAATATATCACATCTTCTCCAAGAAATACCAGGATTCCTCCTGAAATAGGACCTTCTCACCGAAAACTACCAGCCTTCTCCCCCAAAATTGGACATTTTCTTCCAGAAAGGCCACATTTCTCCCAAATAGATCACATCTTCTCCAAGAAATACCAGCTTTCCCCCTTCAAATAGGGCCTTTTCTCCCACAAATACCTGTTTTATCCCCCAAATAGGACAGTTTCTTCCAGACATGCCACATTTCTCCCAAATATATCACATCTTCTCCAAGAAATACCAGCTTTCCCCCTTCAAATAGGACCTTTTCACCCACAAATACCTCTTGTATCCCCAAAATAGGACAGTTTCTGCCAGAAAGGCCACATTTCTCCCAAATATATCACATCTTCTCCAAGAAATACCAGCTTTCCCCCTTCAAATAGGACCTTTTCACACACAAATACCTCTTTTATCCCCAAAAGAGGACAGCTTCTTCCAGAAATGCCACATTTCTCCCAAACATATCACATCTTCTCCAAGAAATACCGCTTTTCCCCCTTCAAATAGGACATTTTCACCCACAAATACCTGTTTTATCCCCAAAATAGGACAGTTTCTTCCAGACATGCCACATTTCTCCCAAATAGATCACATCTTCTCCAAGAAATACCAGGTTTCCCCCTTCAAATAGGACCTTATCACCCACAAATACCACTTTTATCCCCAAAATAGGACAGTTTCTGCCAGAAAGGCCACATTTCTCCCAAATAGATCACATCTTCTCCAAGAAATACCAGGTTTCCCCCTTCAAATAGGACCTTTTCACCCACAAATACCACTTTTATCCCCAAAATAGGACAGTTTCTGCCAGACATGCCACATTTCTCCCAAATAGATCACATCTTCTCCAAGAAATACCAGGTTTCCCCCTTCAAATAGGAACTTTTCACCCACAAATACCTATTTTATCCCCAAAAAGAGGACAGTTTCATCCAGAAATGCCACATTTCTCCCAAATATATCACATCTTCTCCAAGAAATACCAGGGTTCCCCCTTCAAATAGGACCTTTTCACCCACAAATACCTCTTTTATCCCTAAAAGAGGACAGTTTCTTCCAGAAATGCCACATTTCTCCCAAATATATCACATCTTCTCCAAGAAATACCAGGGTTCCTCCTGAAATAGGACCTTCTCACCCACTAATACCAGGCTTCTCCCCCCAAATAGGACAGTTTCTTCCAGACATGCCACATTTCTCCCAAATATATCACATCTTCTCCAAGAAATACCAGCTTTCCCCCTTCAAATAGGACCTTTTCACCCACAAATACCTGTTTTATCCCCAAAACAGGACAGTTTCTGCCAGAAAGGCCACATTTCTCCCAAACATATTACATCTTCTCCAAGAAATACCAGGTTTCCCCCTTCAAATAGGACCTTTTCACCCACAAATACCTCTTTTATCCCCAAAAGAGGACAGTTTCTTCCAGAAATGCCACATTTCTCCCAAATACATCACCTCTTCTCCAAGAAATACCAGCTTTCCCCCTTCAAATAGGACCTTTTCACCCACAAATACCTCTTTTATCCCCACAAGAGGACAGTTTCTTCCAGAAAGGCCACATTTCTCCCAAATATATCACATCTCCTTCAAGAAATACCAGCTTTCCCCCTTCAAATAGGACCTTTTCAAACACAAATACCTGTTTTATCCCCAAAAGAGGACACTTTCTTCCAGAAATGCCACATTTCTCCCAAATATATCACATCTTCTCCAAGAAATACCAGGTTTCCTCCTTCAAATAGGACCTTTTCACCCACAAATACCTGTTTGATCCCCAAAATAGGACAGTTTCTTCCAGACATGCCACATTTCTCCCAAATAGATCACATCTTCTCCAAGAAATACCAGGTTTCCCCCTTCAAATAGGACCTTTTCTCCCACAAATACCTCTTTTATCCCCAAAAGAGGACAGTTTCTTCCATAAAGGCCACATTTCTCCCAAATATATCACATCTTCTCCAAGAAATACCAGGTTTCCCCCTTCAAATAGGACCTTTTCACCCACAAATACCTCTTTTATCCCCAAAAGAGGACAGTTTCTTCCAGAAAGGCCACATTTCTCCCAAACATATCACATCTCCTCCAAGAAATACCAGGATTCCTCCTGAAATAGGACCTTTTCTCCCACAAGTACCAGCCTTCTCCCCCCAAATAGGACATTTTCTTCCAGACATGCCATATTTCTCCCAAATAAATCACATCTTCTCCAAGAAATACCAGGTTTCCCCCTTCAAATAGGACCTTTTCACCCACACATACCTGTTTTATCCCCAAAAGAGGACAGTTTCTTCCGGACATGCCACATTTCTCCCGAATATATCACATCTTCTCCAAGAAATACCAGCTTTCCCCCTTCAAATACGACCTTTTTCCCAAAAAAACCTCTTTTATCCCCAAAAGAGGACAGTTTCTTCCAGAAATGCCACATTTCTCCCAAATATATCACCTCTTCTCCAAGAAATACCAGCTTTCCCCCTTCAAATAGGACCTTTTCACCCACAAATACCTGTTTTATCCCCCAAATAGGACAGTTTCTTCCAGAAATGCCACATTTCTCCCAAATATATCACATCTTCTCCAAGAAATGCCAGCTTTCCCCCTTCAAATAGGAACTTTTCACCCACAAATACCACTTTTATCCCCAAAAGAGGACAGTTTCTTCCAGAAATGCCACATTTCTCCCAAATATATCACATCTTCTCCAAGAAATACCAGGGTTCCCCCTTCAAATAGGACCTTTTCACCCACAAATACCTGTTTTATCCCCAAAAGAGGACAGTTTCTTCCAGAAATGCCACATTTCTCCCAAATATATCACAACTCCTCCAAGAAATACCAGGATTCCTCCTGAAATAGGACCTTTTCTCCCACAAATACCACCCTTCTCCCCCCAAATAGGACACTTTCTTCCAGACATGCCACATATCACCCAAATATATCACATCTTCTCCAAGAAATACCAGCTTTCCCCCTTCAAATAGGACCTTTTCACCTACAAATACCTCTTTTATCCCCAAAATAGAACAGTTTCTTCCAGAAATGCCACATTTCACCCAAACATATCACATCTTCTCCAAGAAATACCAGGATTCCTCCTGAAATAGGACCTTTTCTCCCACAACTACCAGCCTTCTCCCCCCGAATAAGACATTTTCTTCCAGAAAGGCCAATTTTCTCCCAAATATATCACATCTTCTCCAAGAAATACCAGGTTTTCCCCTTCAAATAGGACCTTTTCACCCACACATACCTCTTTTATCCCCAAAAGAGGACCGTTTCTTCCTGACATGCCACATTTCTCCCAAATATATCACATCTTCTCCAAGAAATACCAGGGTTCCCCCGTCAAATAGGACCTTTTCACCCACAAATACCTCTTTTATCCCCAAAAGAGGACAGTTTCTTCCAGACATGCCACATTTCTCCCAAATAGATCACATCTTCTCCAAGAAATACCAGGATTCCTCCTGAAATAGGACCTTCTCACCCACAACTACCAGCCTTCTCCCCTCAAATTGGACACTTTCTTCCAGAAATGCCTCATTTCTCCCAAATATATCACTTCTTCTCCAAGAAATACCACGTTTCCCCCTTCAAATAGGACCTTTTCAACCACAAATACCTCTTTTATCCCCAAAGGAGGACAGTTCCTTCCAGAAATGCCACATTTCTCCCAAATAGATCACATCTTCTCCAAGAAATACCAGGTTTCCCCCTTCAAATAGGACCTTTTCTCCATGAAATACCTCTTTTATCCCCAAAAGAGGACATTTTCTTCCAGAAATGCCACATTTCTCCCAAATATATCACATCTTCTCCAAGAAATACCAGCTTTCCCCCTTCAAATAGGACCTTTTCAACCACTAATACCTCTTTTATCCCCAAAAGAGGACAGTTTCTTCCAGACATGCCACATTTCTCCCAAATATATCACATCTTCTCCAAGAAATGCCAGGATTCCTCCTGAAATAGGACCTTCTCACCCAAAACTACCAGCCTTCTCCCGCCAAATTGGACATTTTCTTCCAGAAAGGCCACATTTCTCCCAAATAGATCACATCTTCTCCAAGAAATACCAGGATTCCTCCTGAAATAGGATGTTCTCACCCAAAACTACCAGCCTTCCCCCCCAAATTGGACATTTTCTTCCAGAAAGGCCACATTTCTCACAAATATATCACATCTTCTCCAAGAAATACCAGCTTTCCCCCTTCAAATAGGACCTTTTCTCCCACAAATACCTCTTTTATCCCCAAAAGCGGACAGTTTCTTCCAGAAATGCCACATTTCTCACAAATATATCACATCTTCTCCAAGAAATACCAGCTTTCCCCCTTCAAATAGGACCTTTTCCCCAAAAAAACCTCTTTTATCCCCAAAAGAGGACAGTTTCTTCCAGGAATGCCAGATTTCTCCCAAATATATCACATCTTCTCCAAGAAATAACAGGTTTCCCCCTTCAAATAGGACCTTTTCTCCCACAAATACCTCTTTTATCCCCAAAATAGGACAGTTTTTTCCAGACATGCCACATTTCTCCCAAATATATCACATCTTCTCCAAGAAATACCAGGGTTCCCCCTTCAAATAGGACCTTTTCTCCCACAAATACCTCTTTTATCCTCAAAAGAGGACAGTTTCTTCCAGAAATGCCACATTTCTCCCAAATATATCACAACTCCTCCAAGATATACCAGGTTTCCCCCTTCAAGTAGGACCTTTTCTCCATGAAATACCTCTTTTATCCCCAAAAGAGGACAGTTTCTTCCAGAAATGCCACATTTCTCCCAAATATATCACATCTTCTCCAAGAAATGCCACGTTTCCCCCTTCAAATAGGACCTTTTCACCCACAAATACCTCTTTTATCCCCAAAAGAGGACAGTTTCTTCCAGAAATGGCACATTTCTCCCAAATATATCACATCTTCTCCAAGAAATGCCAGGATTCCTCCTGAAAGAGGACCTTCTCACCCAAAACTACCAGCCTTCTCCCCCCAAATTGGACATTTTCTTCCAGAAATGCCACATTTCTCCCAAATAGATCACATCTTCTCCAAGAAATACCAGGATTCCTCCTGAAATAGGAGCTTCTCACCGAAAACTACCAGCCTTCTCCCCCCAAATAGGACATTTTCTTCCAGAAAGGCCACATTTCTCCCAAATAGATAACATCTTCTCCAAGAAATACCAGCTTTCCCCCTTCAAATAGGACCTTTTCACCCACAAATACCTCTTTTATCCCCAAAAGAGGACAGTTTCTTCCAGAAATGGCACATTTCTCCCAAATATATCACATCTTCTCCAAGAAATACCAGCTTTCCCCCTACAAATAGGACCTTTTCACCCACAAATACCTCTTTTATCCCCAAAATAGGACAGTTTCTTCCAGAAATGCCACATTTCTCCCAAATAGATCACATCTTCTCCAAGAAATACCAGCTTTCCCCCTTCAAATAGGAACTTTTCACCCACAAATACCTCTTTTATCCCCAAAAGAGGACAGTTTCTTCCAGAAAGGCCACATTTCTCCAAAATATATCAAATCTTCTCCAAGAAATACCAGGTTTCCCCCTTCAAATAGGACCTTTTCACCCACAAATTCCTCTTTTATCCCCAAAAGAGGACAGTTTCTTCCAGAAATGCCACATTTCTCCCAAATAGATCACATCTTCTCCAAGAAATACCAGCTTTCCCCCTTCAAATAGGACCTTTTCACCCACACATACCTCTTTTATCCCCAAAATAGGACAGTTTCTTCCAGACATGCCACATTTCTCCCAAATATATCACATCTTCTCCAAGAAATACAAGGTTTTCCCCTGGAAATAGGACCTTTTCACCCACACATACCTCTTTTATGCCCAAAATAGGACAGTTTCTTCCTGACATGCCACATTTCACCCAAATATATCACATCTTCTCCAAGAAATACCAGGGTTCCCCCTTCAAATAGGACCTTTTCACCCACAAATACCTCTTTTATCCCCAAAAGAGGACAGTTTCTTCCAGAAATGCCACATTTCTCCCAAATAGATCACATCTTCTCCAAGAAATACCAGGATTCCTCTTGAAATAGGACCTTCTCACCCACAACTACCAGCCTTCTCCCCACAAATTGGACATTTTCTTCCAGAAATGCCTCATTTCTCCCAAATATATCACATCTTCTCCAAGAAATACCAGGTTTCCCCCTTCAAATAGGACCTTTTCAACCACAAATACCTCTTTTATCCCCAAAGGAGGACAGTATCTTCCAGAAATGCCACATTTCTCCCAAATATATCACATCTTCTCCAAGAAATACCAGGTTTCCCCCTTCAAATAGGACCTTTTCTCCATGAAATACCTCTTTTATCCCCAAAAGAGGACATTTTCTTCCAGAAATGCCACATTTCTCCCAAATATATCACATCTTCTCCAAGAAATACCAGGGTTCCCCCTTCAAATAGGACCTTTTCACCCACAAATACCTCTTTTATCCCCAAAAGAGGACAGTTTCTTCTAGAAATGCCACATTTCTCCCAAATATATCACATCTTCTCCTAGAAATACCAGGATTCCTCCTGAAATAGGACCTTCTCACCCACAACTACCAGCCTTCTCCCCTCAAATTGGACACTTTCTTCCAGAAATGCCTCATTTCTCCCAAATATATCACTTCTTCTCCAAGAAATACCAGGTTTCCCCCTTCAAATAGGACCTTTTCACCCACAAATACCTCTTTTATCCCCAAAGGAGGACAGTTCCTTCCAGAAATGCCACATTTCTCCCAAATATATCACATCTTCTCCAAGAAATACCAGGTTTCCCCCTTCAAATAGGACCTTTTCTCCATGAAATACCTCTTTTATCCCCAAAAGAGGACATTTTCTTCCAGAAATGCCACATTTCTCCCAAATATATCACATCTTCTCCAAGAAATACCAGCTTTCCCCCTTCAAATAGGACCTTTTCAACCACTAATACCTCTTTTATCCCCAAAAGAGGACAGTTTCTTCCAGACATGCCACATTTCTCCCAAATATATCACATCTTCTCCAAGAAATGCCAGGATTCCTCCTGAAATAGGACCTTCTCACCCAAAACTACCAGCCTTCTCCCGCCAAATTGGACATTTTCTTCCAGAAAGGCCACATTTCTCCCAAATAGATCACATCTTCTCCAAGAAATACCAGGATTCCTCCTGAAATAGGATGTTCTCACCCAAAACTACCAGCCTTCTCCCCCCAAATTGGACATTTTCTTCCAGAAAGGCCACATTTCTCACAAATATATCACATCTTCTCCAAGAAATACCAGCTTTCCCCCTTCAAATAGGACCTTTTCTCCCACAAATACCTCTTTTATCCCCAAAAGCGGACAGTTTCTTCCAGAAATGCCACATTTCTCCCAAATATATCACATCTTCTCCAAGAAATACCTGCTTTCCCCCTTCAAATAGGACCTTTTCAACCACAAATACCTCTTTTATCCCCAAAAGAGGACACTTTCTTCCAGAAATGCCACATTTCTCCCAAATATATCACATCTTCTCCAAGAAATACCAGGTTTCCCCCTTCAAATAGGACCTTTTCCCCAAAAAAACCTCTTTTATCCCCAAAAGAGGACAGTTTCTTCCAGGAATGCCAGATTTCTCCCAAATATATCACATCTTCTCCAAGAAATAACAGGTTTCCCCCTTCAAATAGGACCTTTTCTCCCACAAATACCTCTTTTATCCCCAAAATAGGACAGTTTTTTCCAGACATGCCACATTTCTCCCAAATATATCACATCTTCTCCAAGAAATACCAGGGTTCCCCCTTCAAATAGGACCTTTTCTCCCACAAATACCTCTTTTATCCTCAAAAGAGGACAGTTTCTTCCAGAAATGCCACATTTCTCCCAAATATATCACAACTCCTCCAAGATATACCAGGTTTCCCCCTTCAAATAGGACCTTTTCTCCATGAAATACCTCTTTTATCCCCAAAAGAGGACAGTTTCTTCCAGAAATGCCACATTTCTCCCAAATATATCACATCTTCTCCAAGAAATGCCACGTTTCCCCCTTCAAATAGGACCTTTTCACCCACAAATACCTCTTTTATCCCCAAAAGAGGACAGTTTCTTCCAGAAATGGCACATTTCTCCCAAATATATCACATCTTCTCCAAGAAATGCCACGATTCCTCCTGAAAGAGGACCTTCTCACCCAAAACTACCAGCCTTCTCCCCCCAAATTGGACATTTTCTTCCAGAAATGCCACATTTCTCCCAAATAGATCACATCTTCTCCAAGAAATACCAGGATTCCTCCTGAAATAGGACCTTCTCACCGAAAACTACCAGCCTTCTCCCCCCAAATAGGACATTTTCTTCCAGAAAGGCCACATTTCTCCCAAATAGATAACATCTTCTCCAAGAAATACCAGCTTTCCCCCTTCAAATAGGACCTTTTCACCCACAAATACCTCTTTTATCCCCAAAAGAGGACAGTTTCTTCCAGAAATGGCACATTTCTCCCAAATATATCACATCTTCTCCAAGAAATACCTGCTTTCCCCCTTCAAATAGGACCTTTTCACCCACAAATTCCTCTTTTATCCCCAAAAGAGGACAGTTTCTTCCAGAAATGCCACATTTCTCCCAAATAGATCACATCTTCTCCAAGAAATACCAGCTTTCCCCCTTCAAATAGGACCTTTTCACCCACAAATACCTCTTTTATCCCCAAAAGAGGACAGTTTCTTCCAGAAAGGCCACATTTCTCCAAAATAGATCAAATCTTCTCCAAGAAATACCAGGTTTCCCCCTTCAAATAGGACCTTTTCACCCACAAATTCCTCTTTTATCCCCAAAATAGGACAGTTTCTTCCAGAAATGCCACATTTCTCCCAAATAGATCACATCTTCTCCAAGAAATACCAGCTTTCCCCCTTCAAATAGGACCTTTTCACCCACAAATACCTCTTTTATCCCCAAAACAGGACAGTTTCTTCCAGAAATGCCACATTTCTCCCAAATATATCACATCTTCTCCAAGAAATACAAGGTTTTCCCCTGGAAATAGGACCTTTTCACCCACACATACCTCTTTTATGCCCAAAATAGGACAGTTTCTTCCTGACATGCCACATTTCTCCCAAATATATCACATCTTCTCCAAGAAATACCAGGGTTCCCCCTTCAAATAGGACCTTTTCACCTACAAATACCTCTTTTATCCCCAAAAGAGGACAGTTTCTTCCAGAAATGCCACATTTCTCCCAAATAGATCACATCTTCTCCAAGAAATACCAGGATTCCTCTTGAAATAGGACCTTCTCACCCACAACTACCAGCCTTCTCCCCACAAATTGGACATTTTCTTCCAGAAATGCCTCATTTCTCCCAAATATATCACATCTTCTCCAAGAAATACCAGGTTTCCCCCTTCAAATAGGACCTTTTCAACCACAAATACCTCTTTTATCCCCAAAGGAGGACAGTATCTTCCAGAAATGCCACATTTCTCCCAAATATATCACATCTTCTCCAAGAAATACCAGGTTTCCCCCTTCAAATAGGACCTTTTCTCCATGAAATACCTCTTTTATCCCCAAAAGAGGACATTTTCTTCCAGAAATGCCACATTTCTCCCAAATATATCACATCTTCTCCAAGAAATACCAGCTTTCCCCCTGGAAATAGGACCTTTTCTACCACTAATACCTCTTTTATCCCCAAAAGAGGACAGTTTCTTCCAGAAAGGCCACATTTCTCCCAAATATATCACATCTTCTCCAAGAAATGCCAGGATTCCTCCTGAAATAGGACCTTCTCACCCAAAACTACCACCCTTCTCCCCCCAAATAGGACATTTTCTTCCAGAAATGCCACATTTCTCCCAAATAGATCACATCTTCTCCAAGAAATACCAGGATTCCTCCTGAAATAGGACCTTCTCACCGAAAACTACCAGCCTTCTCCCCCCAAATTGGACATTTTCTTCCAGAAAGGCCACATTTCTCCCAAATAGATCACATCTTCTCCAAGAAATACCAGCTTTCCCCCTTCAAATAGGGCCTTTTCTCCCACAAATACCTGTTTTATCCCCAAAAGAGGACAGTTTCTTCCAGAAATGCCACATTTCTCCCAAATAGATCACATCTTCTCCAAGAAATACCAGGGTTCCCCCTTCAAATAGGACCTTTTCACCCACAAATACCTGTTTTATCCCCAAAATAGAACAGTTTCTTCCTGACATGCCACATTTCTCCCAAATAGATCACATCTTCTCCAAGAAATACCAGGTTTCCCCCTACAAATAGGACCTTATCACCCACAAATACCTCTTTTATCCCCAAAAGAGGACAGTTTCTTCCAGAAATGCCACATTTCTCCCAAATATATCACATCTTCTCCAAGAAATACCAGGATTCCCCCTTCAAATAGGACATTTTCCCCAAAAAAACCTCTTTTATCCCCAAAAGAGGACAGTTTCTTCCTGACATGCCACATTTCTCCCAAATATACCACATCCTCTCCAAGAAATAACAGGTTTCCCCATTCAAATACAGCGTTTTCACCCACAAATACCTCTTTTATCCCCAAAAGAGGACAGTTTCTTCCAGACATGCCACATTTCTCCCAAATAGATCACATCTTCTCCAAGAAATACCAGCTTTCCCCCATCAAATAGGACCTTTTCACCCACAAATACCTCTTTTATTCCCAAAATAGGAAAGTTTCTTCCAGAAATGCCACATTTCTCCCAAATAGATCACATCTTCTCCAAGAAATACCAGGATTCCTCCTGAAATAGGACCTTTTCTCCCACAACTACCAGCCATCTCCCCCCAAATAGGACAGTTTCTTCCAGAAATGCCAGATTTATCCCAAACATAACACATCTCCTCCAAGAAATACCAGCTTTCCCCCTTCAAATAGGACCTTTTCACCCACAAATACCTGTTTTATCCCCAAAACAGGACAGTTTCTTCCAGACATGCCACATTTCTCCCAAATAGATCACATCTTCTCCAAGAAATACCAGCTTTCCCCCTTCAAATAGGACCTTTTCACCCACTAATACCAGGCTTCTCCCCCCAAATAGGACATTTTCTTCCAGAAATGCCACATTTCTCCCAAATAGATCACATCTTCTCCAAGAAATACCACGATTCCTCCTGAAATAGGACCTTTTCTCCCACAAATACCACCCTTCTCCCCCCAAATAGGACATTTTCTTCCAAACATGCCACATATCACCCAAATATATCACATCTTCTCCAAGAAATACCAGCTTTCCCCCTTCAAATAGGACCTTTTCACCCACAAATACCTCTTTTATCCCCAAAAGAGGACAGTTTCTTCCAGACATGCCACATTTCACCCAAACATATCACATCTTCACCAAGAAATACCAGGATACCACCTTCAAATCGGACCTTTTCACCCACAAGTACCTGTTTTATCCCCAAAAGAGGACATTTTCTTCCAGACATGCCACATTTCTCCCAAACATATCACATCTCCTCCAAGAAATACCAGGATTTCTCCTGTAATAGGACCTTTTCTCCCACAAATACCAGCCTTTTCCCCCCAAAAGAGGACAGTTTCTTCCAGAAATGCCACATTTCTCCCAAATAGATCACATCTTCTCCAAGAAATACCAGGTTTCCCCCTTCAAATAGGACCTTTTCACCCACAAATACCTCTTTTATCCCCAAAGGAGGACAGTTTCTTCCAGAAATGCCACATTTCTCCCAAATATACCACATTTTCTCCAAGAAATACCCGGTTTCCCCCTTCAAATAGGACCTTTTCACCCACAAGTACCTCTTTTATCCCCAGAAGAGGACAGTTTCTTCCAGAAATGCAAGATTTCTCCCAAATATATCACATCTTCTCCAAGAAATACCAGGATTCCTCCTGAAATAGGACATTTTCTCCCACAAATACCAGCCTTCTCCCCCCAAATAGGACAGTTTCTTCCAGAAATGCCACATTTCTCCCAAATAGATCACATCTTCTCCAAGAAATACCAGCTTTCCCCCTTCAAATAGGACCTTTTCACCTACAAATACCTCTTTTGTCCCCAAAATAGAAAAGTTTCTTCCAGAAATGCCACATTTCTCCCAAATATATCACATCTTCTCCAAGAAATACCAGCTTTCCCCCTTCAAATAGGACCTTTTCACCCTCAAATACCTCTTTTATCCCCAAAAGAGGACAGTTTCTTCCAGAAATGCCACATTTCTCCCAAATATATCACATCTTCTCCAAGAAATACCAGGTTTCCCCCTTCAAATAGGACCTTTTCACCCACAAATACCACTTTTATCCCCAAAGTAGGACAGATTCTTCCAGAAATGCCACATTTCACCCAAACATATCACATCTTCTCCAAGAAATACCAGGATACCCCCTGGAAATAGGACCTTTTCACCCACAAGTACCTGTTTTATCCCCAAAAGAGGACAGTTTCTTCCAGAAAGGCCACATTTCTCCCAAACATATCACATCTTCTCCGAGAAATACCAGGGTTCCTCCTGATTTAGGACCTTTTCTCCCACAAATACCAGCCTTCTCCCCCCAAATAGGACAGTTTCTTCCAGACATGCCACATTTCTCCCAAATATATCACATCTTCTCCAAGAAATACCAGCTTTCCCCCATCAAATAGGACCTATTCACCCACAAATACCTCTTTTATTCCCAAAATAGGAAAGTTTCTTCCAGAAATGCCACATTTCTCCCAAATAGATCACATCTTCTCCAAGAAATACCAGGATTCCTCCTGAAATAGGACCTTTTCTCCCACAACTACCAGCCATCTCCCCCCAAATAGGACAGTTTCTTCCAGAAATGCCAGATTTATCCCAAACATAACACATCTCCTCCAAGAAATACCAGCTTTCCCCCTTCAAATAGGACCTTTTCACCCACAAATACCTGTTTTATCCCCAAAAGAGGACAGTTTCTTCCAGACATGCCACATTTCTCCCAAATAGATCACATCTTCTCCAAGAAATACCAGCTTTCCCCCTTCAAATAGGACCTTTTCAACCACAAATACCTGTTTTATCCCTCAAATTGGACATATTCTTCCAGAAATGCCAGATTTCTCCCAAATATATCACATCTTCTCCAAGAAATACCACGTTTCCCCCTTGAAATAGGACCTTTTCACCCACAAATACCTCTTTTATCCCCAAAAGAGGACAGTTTCTTCCAGAAATGCCTGATTTCTCCCAAATATATCACATCTTCTCCAAGAAATACCAGGTTTCCCCCTTCAAATAGGACCTTTTCACCCACTAATACCAGGCTTCTCCCCCCAAATAGGACATTTTCTTCCAGAAATGCCACATTTCTCCCAAATAGATCACATCTTCTCCAAGAAATACCACGATTCCTCCTGAAATAGGACCTTTTCTCCCACAAATACCACCCTTCTCCCCCCAAATAGGGCATTTTCTTCCAAACATGCCACATATCACCCAAATATATCACATCTTCTCCAAGAAATACCAGCTTTCCCCCTTCAAATAGGACCTTTTCACCCACAAATACCTCTTTTATCCCCAAAAGAGGACAGTTTCTTCCAGACATGCCACATTTCACCCAAACATATCACATCTTCACCAAGAAATACCAGGATACCACCTTCAAATCGGACCTTTTCACCCACAAGTACCTGTTTTATCCCCAAAAGAGGACATTTTCTTCCAGACATGCCACATTTCTCCCAAACATATCACATCTCCTCCAAGAAATACCAGGATTTCTCCTGTAATAGGACCTTTTCTCCCACAAATACCAGCCTTTTCCCCCAAAAGAGGACAGTTTCTTCCAGAAATGCCACATTTCTCCCAAATAGATCACATCTTCTCCAAGAAATACCAGGTTTCCCCCTTCAAATAGGACCTTTTCACCCACAAATACCTCTTTTATCCCCAAAGGAGGACAGTTTCTTCCAGAAATGCCACATTTCTCCCAAATATACCACATTTTCTCCAAGAAATACCAGGTTTCCCCCTTCAAATAGGACCTTTTCACCCACAAATACCTCTTTTATCCCCAGAAGAGGACAGTTTCTTCCAGAAATGCAAGATTTCTCCCAAATATATCACATCTTCTCCAAGAAATACCAGGATTCCTCCTGAAATAGGACCTTTTCTCCCACAAATACCAGCCTTCCCCCCCAAATAGGACAGTTTCTTCCAGAAATGCCACATTTCTCCCAAATAGATCACATCTTCTCCAAGAAATACCAGGTTTCCCCCTTCAAATAGGACCTTTTCACCTACAAATACCTCTTTTGTCCCCAAAATAGAGCAGTTTCTTCCAGAAATGCCTCATTTCTCCCAAATATATCACATCTTCTCCAAGAAATACCAGCTTTCCCCCTTCAAATAGGACCTTTTCACCCACAAATACCTCTTTTATCCCCAAAAGAGGACAGTTTCTTCCAGAAATGCCACATTTCTCCCAAATATATCACATCTCCTGCAAGAACTACCAGGTTTCCCCCTTCAAATAGGACCTTTTCACCCACAAATACCACTTTTATCCCCAAAGTAGGACAGATTCTTCCAGACATGCCACATTTCTCCCAAATATATCACATCTTCTCCAAGAAATACGAGGATTCCTCCTGAAATAGGACCTTTTCACCCACTAATACCAGGCTTCTCCCCCCAAATAGGACAGTTTCTTCCAGAAAGGCCACATTTCTCCCAAATAGATCACATCTTCTCCAAGAAATACCAGGTTTCCCCCATCAAATAGGACCTTTTCACCCACAAATACCTCTTTTATCCCCAAAAGAGGACAGTTTCTTCCTGACATGCCACATTTCTCCCAAATATATCACATCTTCTCCAAGAAATACCAGGTTTCCCCCTTCAAATAGGACCTTTTCAACCACTAATACCTCTTTTATCCCCAAAAGAGGACAGTTTCTTCCGGAAAGGCCACATTTCTCCCAAATATATCACATCTTCTCCAAGAAATGCCAGGATTCCTCCTGAAATAGGACCTTCTCACCCAAAACTACCAGCCTTCTCCCCCCAAATTGGACATTTTCTTCCAGAAATGCCACATTTCTCCCAAATATATCACATCTTCTCCAAGAAATACCAGGATTCCTCCTGAAATAGGACCTTTTCACCGAAAACTACCAGCCTTCTCCCCCCAAATAGGACATTTTCTTCCTGAAAGGCCACATTTCTCCCAAATAGATCACATCTTCTCCAAGAAATACCAGCTTTCCGCCTTCAAATAGGAACTTTTCTCCCACAAATACCTGTTTTATCCCCAAAAGAGGACAGTTTCTTCCTGACATGCCACATTTCTCCCAAATATATCACATCTTCTCCAATATATACCAGGTTTCCCGCTTCAAATAGGACCTTTTCAACCACTAATACCTCTTTTATCCCCAGAAGAGGACAGTTTCTTCCGGAAAGGCCACATTTCTCCCAAATATATCACATCTTCTCCAAGAAATGCCAGGATTCCTCCTGAAATAGGACCTTCTCACCCAAAACTACCACCCTTCTCCCCCCAAATTGGACATTTTCTTCCAGAAATGCCACATTTCTCCCAAACATATCACATCTTCTCCAAGAAATACCAGGATTCCTCCTGAAATAGGACCTTTTCACCCACTAATACCAGGCTTCTCCCCCCAAATAGGACATTTTCTTCCAGAAAGGCCACATTTCTCCCAAATAGATCACATCTTCTCCAAGAAATACCAGCTTTCCCCCTTCAAATAGGACCTTTTCACCCACAAATACCTCTTTTATCCCCAAAAGAGGACAGTTTCTTCCAGAAATGGCACATTTCTCCCAAATAAATCACATCTTCTCCAAGAAATACCAGCTTTCCCCCTTCAAATAGGACCTTTTCACCCACAAATACCTCTTTTATCCCCAAAATAGGACAGTTTCTTCCAGAAATGCCACATTTCTCCCAAATAGATCACATCTTCTCCAAGAAATACCAGCTTTCCCCCTTCAAATAGGAACTTTTCACCCACAAATACCTCTTTTATCCCCAAAAGAGGACAGTTTCTTCCAGAAATGCCACATTTCTCCCAAATAGATCACATCTTCTCCAAGAAATACCAGGTTTCCCCCTTCAAATAGGACCTTTTCACCCACAAATTCCTCTTTTATCCCCAAAAGAGGACAGTTTCTTCCAGAAATGCCACATTTCTCCCAAATAGATCACATCTTCTCCAAGAAATACCAGCTTTCCCCCTTCAAATAGGACCTTTCCACCCACAAATACCTCTTTTATCCCCAAAAGAGGACAGTTTCTTCCAGAAATGCCACATTTCTCCCAAATATATCACATCTTCTCCAAGAAATACAAGGTTTTCCCCTGGAAATAGGACCTTTTCACCCACACATACCTCTTTTATGCCCAAAATAGGACAGTTTCTTCCTGACATGCCACATTTCTCCCAAATATATCACATCTTCTCCAAGAAATACCAGGGTTCCCCCTTCAAATAGGACCTTTTCACCCACAAATACCTCTTTTATCCCCAAAAGAGGACAGTTTCTTCCAGAAATGCCACATTTCTCCCAAATATATCACATCTTCTCCAAGAAATACCAGGATTCCTCTTGAAATAGGACCTTCTCACCCACAACTACCAGCCTTCTCCCCCCAAATTGGACATTTTCTTCCAGAAATGCCTCATTTCTCCCAAATATATCACATCTTCTCCAAGAAATACCAGGTTTCCCCCTTCAAATAGGACCTTTTCAACCACAAATACCTCTTTTATCCCCAAAGGAGGACAGTATCTTCCAGAAATGCCACATTTCTCCCAAATATATCACATCTTCTCCAAGAAATACCAGGTTTCCCCCTTCAAATAGGACCTTTTCTCCATGAAATACCTCTTTTATCCCCAAAAGAGGACATTTTCTTCCAGAAATGCCACATTTCTCCCAAATATATCACATCTTCTCCAAGAAATACCAGGGTTCCCACTTCAAATAGGACCTTTTCACCCACAAATACCTCTTTTATCCCCAAAAGAGGACAGTTTCTTCCAGAAATGCCACATTTCTCCCAAATATATCACATCTTCTCCAAGAAATACCAGGATTCCTCCTGAAATAGGACGTTCTCACCCACAACTACCAGCCTTCTCCCCTCAAATTGGACACTTTCTTCCAGAAATGCCTCATTTCTCCCAAATATATCACTTCTTCTCCAAGAAATACCACGTTTCCCCCTTCAAATAGGACCTTTTCAACCACAAATACCTCTTTTATCCCCAAAAGAGGACAGTTCCTTCCAGAAATGCCACATTTCTCCCAAATAGATCACATCTTCTCCAAGAAATACCAGGTTTCCCCCTTCAAATAGGACCTTTTCTCCATGAAATACCTCTTTTATCCCCAAAAGAGGACATTTTCTTCCAGAAATGCCACATTTCTCCCAAATATATCACATCTTCTCCAAGAAATACCAGCTTTCCCCCTTCAAATAGGACCTTTTCAACCACTAATACCTCTTTTATCCCCAAAAGAGGACAGTTTCTTCCAGACATGCCACATTTCTCCCAAATATATTACATCTTCTCCAAGAAATGCCAGGATTCCTCCTGAAATAGGACCTTCTCACCCAAAACTACCAGCCTTCTCCCGCCAAATTGGACATTTTCTTCCAGAAAGTCCACATTTCTCCCAAATAGATCACATCTTCTCCAAGAAATACCAGGATTCCTCCTGAAATAGGATGTTCTCACCCAAAACTACCAGCCTTCTCCCCCCAAATTGGACATTTTCTTCCAGAAAGGCCACATTTCTCACAAATATATCACATCTTCTCCAAGAAATACCAGCTTTCCCCCTTCAAATAGGACCTTTTCTCCCACAAATACCTCTTTTATCCCCAAAAGCGGACAGTTTCTTCCAGAAATGCCACATTTCTCCCAAATATATCACATCTTCTCCAAGAAATACCTGCTTTCCCCCTTCAAATAGGACCTTTTCAACCACAAATACCTCTTTTATCCCCAAAAGAGGACACTTTCTTCCAGAAATGCCACATTTCTCCCAAATATATCACATCTTCTCCAAGAAATACCAGGTTTCCCCCTTCAAATAGGACCTTTTCCCCAAAAAAACCTCTTTTATCCCCAAAAGAGGACAGTTTCTTCCAGGAATGCCAGATTTCTCCCAAATATATCACATCTTCTCCAAGAAATAACAGGTTTCCCCCTTCAAATAGGACCTTTTCTCCCACAAATACCTCTTTTATCCCCAAAATAGGACAGTTTTTTCCAGACATGCCACATTTCTCCCAAATATATCACATCTTCTCCAAGAAATACCAGGGTTCCCCCTTCAAATAGGACCTTTTCTCCCACAAATACCTCTTTTATCCTCAAAAGAGGACAGTTTCTTCCAGAAATGCCACATTTCTCCCAAATATATCACAACTCCTCCAAGATATACCAGGTTTCCCCCTTCAAATAGGACCTTTTCTCCATGAAATACCTCTTTTATCCCCAAAAGAGGACAGTTTCTTCCAGAAATGCCACATTTCTCCCAAATATATCACATCTTCTCCAAGAAATGCCACGTTTCCCCCTTCAAATAGGACCTTTTCACCCACAAATACCTCTTTTATCCCCAAAAGAGGACAGTTTCTTCCAGAAATGGCACATTTCTCCCAAATATATCACATCTTCTCCAAGAAATGCCAGGATTCCTCCTGAAAGAGGACCTTCTCACCCAAAACTACCAGCCTTCTCCCCCCAAATTGGACATTTTCTTCCAGAAATGCCACATTTCTCCCAAATAGATCACATCTTCTCCAAGAAATACCAGGATTCCTCCTGAAATAGGACCTTCTCACCGAAAACTACCAGCCTTCTCCCCCCAAATAGGACATTTTCTTCCAGAAAGGCCACATTTCTCCCAAATAGATAACATCTTCTCCAAGAAATACCAGCTTTCCTCCTTCAAATAGGACCTTTTCACCCACAAATACCTCTTTTATCCCCAAAATAGGACAGTTTCTTCCAGAAATGCCACATTTCTCCCAAATATATCACATCTTCTCCAAGAAATACCAGCTTTCCCCCTTCAAATAGGACCTTTTCACCCACAAATACCTCTTTTATCCCCAAAAGAGGACAGTTTCTTCCAGAAATGCCACATTTCTCCCAAATAGATCACATCTTCTCCAAGAAATACCAGCTTTCCCCCTTCAAATAGGAACTTTTCACCCACAAATACCTCTTTTATCCCCAAAAGAGGACAGTTTCTTCCAGAAATGCCACTTTTCTCCCAAATATACCACATCTTCTCCAAGAAATACCAGGTTTCCCCCTTCAAATAGGACCTTTTCACCCACAAATTCCTCTTTTATCCCCAAAAGAGGACAGTTTCTTCCAGAAATGCCACATTTCTCCCAAATAGATCACATCTTCTCCAAGAAATACCAGCTTTCCCCCTTCAAATAGGACCTTTTCACCCACAAATACCTCTTTTATCCCCAAAAGAGGACAGTTTCTTCCAGAAATGCCACATTTCTCCCAAATATATCACATCTTCTCCAAGAAATACAAGGTTTCCCCCTTCAAATAGGACCTTTTCACCCACACATACCTCTTTTATGCCCAAAATAGGACAGTTTCTTCCTGACATGCCACATTTCTCCCAAATATATCACATCTTCTCCAAGAAATACCAGGGTTCCCCCTTCAAATAGGACCTTTTCACCCACAAATACCTCTTTTATCCCCAAAAGAGGACAGTTTCTTCCAGAAAGGCCACATTTCTCTCAAATAGATCACATCTTCTCCAAGAAATACCAGGATTCCTCTTGAAATAGGACCTTCTCACCCACAACTACCAGCCTTCTCCCCACAAATTGGACATTTTCTTCCAGAAATGCCTCATTTCTCCCAAATATATCACATCTTCTCCAAGAAATACCAGGTTTCCCCCTTCAAATAGGACCTTTTCAACCACAAATACCTCTTTTATCCCCAAAGGAGGACAGTATCTTACAGAAATGCCACATTTCTCCCAAATATATCACATCTTCTCCAAGAAATACCAGGTTTCCCCCTTCAAATAGGACCTTTTCTCCATGAAATACCTCTTTTATCCCCAAAAGAGGACATTTTCTTCCAGAAATGCCACATTTCTCCCAAATATATCACATCTTCTCCAAGAAATACCAGCTTTCCCCCTGGAAATAGGACCTTTTCTACCACTAATACCTCTTTTATCCCCAAAAGAGGACAGTTTCTTCCAGAAAGGCCACATTTCTCCCAAATATATCACATCTTCTCCAAGAAATGCCAGGATTCCTCCTGAAATAGGACCTTCTCACCCAAAACTACCACCCTTCTCCCCCCAAATAGGACATTTTCTTCCAGAAATGCCACATTTCTCCCAAATAGATCACATCTTCTCCAAGAAATACCAGGATTCCTCCTGAAATAGGACCTTCTCACCGAAAACTACCAGCCTTCTCCCCCCAAATTGGACATTTTCTTCCAGAAAGGCCACATTTCTCCCAAATAGATCACATCTTCTCCAAGAAATACCTGCTTTCCCCCTTCAAATAGGAACTTTTCTCCCACAAATACCTGTTTTATCCCCAAAAGAGGACAGTTTCTTCCAGAAATGCCACATTTCTCCCAAATAGATCACATCTTCTCCAAGAAATACCAGGGTTCCCCCTTCAAATAGGACCTTTTCAAACACAAATACCTCTTTTATCCCCAAAATAGGACAGCTTCTTCCAGACATGCCACATTTCTCCCAAATAGATCACATCTTCTCCAAGAAATACCAGGTTTCCCCCTACAAATAGGACCTTATCCCCCACAAATACCTCTTTTATCACCAAAAGAGGACAGTTTCTTCCAGAAATGCCACATTTCTCCCAAATATATCACATCTTCTCCAAGAAATACCAGGATTCCCCCTTCAAATAGGACCTTTTCCCCAAAAAAACCTCTTTTATCCCCAAAAGAGGACAGTTTCTTCCTGACATGCCACATTTCTCCCAAATATACCACATCCTCTCCAAGAAATAACAGGTTTCCCCATTCAAATACAGCGTTTTCACCCACAAATACCTCTTTTATCCCCAAAAGAGGACAGTTTCTTCCAGACATGCCACATTTCTCCCAAATATACCACATCTTCTCCAAGAAATACCAGGTTTCCCCCTTCAAATAGGACCTTTTCACCCACAAATACCTGTTTGATCCCCAAAAGAGGACAGTTTCTTTCAGACATGCCAAATTTCTCCCAAATAGATCACATCTTCTCCAAGAAATACCAGGTTTCCCCCTACAAATAGGACCTTTTCTCCCACAAGTACCTGTTTTATCCCTCAAATTGGACAGTTTCTTCCAGAAATGCCACATTTCTCCCAAATATATCATATCTTCTCCAAGAAATACCAGGTTTCCCCCTTCAAATAGGACCTTTTCTCCCACAAATACCTCTTTTATCCCCAAAAGAGGACAGTTTCTTCCAGAAAGGCCACATTTCTCCCAAACATATCACATCTCCTCCAAGAAATACCAGGATTCCTCCTGAAATAGGACCTTTTCTCCCACAAGTACCAGCCTTCTCCCCCCAAATAGGACATTTTCTTCCAGACATGCCACATTTCTCCCAAATATATCACATCTTCTCCAAGAAATACCAGGTTTTCCCCTGGAAATAGCACCTTTTCACCCACACATCCCTCTTTTATCCCCAAAAGAGGACAGTTTCTTCCAGAAATGCCACATTTCTCCCAAATACATCACATCTTCTCCAAGAAATACCAGCTTTCCCCCTTCAAATAGGACCTTTTCACCCACAAATACCTCTTTGATCCCCAAAAGAGGACAGTTTCTTCCAGAAATGCCACATTTCTCCCAAATAGATCACATCTTCTCCAAGAAATACCACGTTTCCCACTTCAAATAGGACATTTTCACCCACTAATACCAGGCTTCTCCCCCCAAATAGGACATTTTCTTCCTGACATGCCACATTTCTCCCAAATAGATCACATCTTCTCCAAGAAATACCAGGTTTCCCCCTTCAAATAGGACCTTTTCTCCATGAAATACCTCTTTTATCCCCAAAAGAGGACATTTTCTTCCAGAAATGCCACATTTCTCCCAAATATATCACATCTTCTCCAAGAAATACCAGGGTTCCCCCTTCAAATAGGACCTTTTCACCCACAAATACCTCTTTTATCCCCAAAAGAGGACAGTTTCTTCCAGAAATGCCACATTTCTCCCAAATATATCACAACTCCTCCAAGAAATACCAGGATTCCTCCTGAAATAGGACCTTTTCTCCCACAAATACCACCCTTCTCCCCCCAAATAGGACACTTTCTTCCAGACATGCCACATATCACCCAAATATATCACATCTTCTCCAAGAAATACCAGCTTTCCCCCTTCAAATAGGACCTTTTCACCTACAAATACCTCTTTTATCCCCAAAATAGAACAGTTTCTTCCAGAAATGCCACATTTCACACAAACATATCACATCTTCTCCAAGAAATACCAGGATACCCCCTGGAAATAGGACCTTTTCACCCACAAGTACCTGTTTTATCCCCAAAAGAGGACAGTTTCTTCCAGAAAGGCCACATTTCTCCCAAACATATCACATCTTCTCCAAGAAATACCAGGGTTCCTCCTGAATTAGGACCTTTTCTCCCACAAATACCAGCCTTCTCCCCCCAAATAGGACAGTTTCTTCCAGAAAGGCCACATTTCTCCCAAATAGATCACATCTTCTCCAAGAAATACCAGCTTTCCCCCATCAAATAGGACCTTTTCACCCACAAATACCTCTTTTATCCCCAAAATAGGACAGTTTCTTCAAGAAATGCCACATTTCTCCCAAATAGATCACATCTTCTCCAAGAAATACCAGGATTCCTCCTGAAATAGGACCTTTTCTCCCACAACTACCAGCCATCTCCCCCCAAATAGGACAGTTTCTTCCAGAAATGCCAGATTTATCCCAAACATAACACATCTCCTCCAAGAAATACCAGCTTTCCCCCTTCAAATAGGACCTTTTCACCCACAAATACCTGTTTTATCCCCAAAAGAGGACAGTTTCTTCCAGACATGCCACATTTCTCCCAAATAGATCACATCTTCTCCAAGAAATACCAGCTTTCCCCCTTCAAATAGGACCTTTTCAACCACAAATACCTGTTTTATCCCTCAAATTGGACATATTCTTCCAGAAATGCCAGATTTCTCCCAAATATATCACATCTTCTCCAAGAAATACCACGTTTCCCCCTTGAAATAGGACCTTTTCACCCACAAATACCTCTTTTATCCCCAAAAGAGGACAGTTTCTTCCAGAAATGCCTGATTTCTCCCAAATATATCACATCTTCTCCAAGAAATACCAGTTTTCCCCCTTCAAATAGGACCTTTTCACCCACAAATACCAGCCTTCTCCCCCCAAATAGGACATTTTCTTCCAGAAATGCCACATTTCTCCCAAATAGATCACATCTTCTCCAAGAAATACCACGATTCCTCCTGAAATAGGACCTTTTCTCCCACAAATACCACCCTTCTCCCCCCAAATAGGACATTTTCTTCCAAACATGCCACGTATCACCCAAATATATCACATCTTCTCCAAGAAATACCAGCTTTCCCCCTTCAAATAGGACCTTTTCACCCACAAATACCTCTTTTATCCCCAAAAGAGAACAGTTTCTTCCAGACATGCCACATTTCACCCAAACATATCACATCTTCACCAAGAAATACCAGGATACCACCTTCAAATCGGACCTTTTCACCCACAAGTACCTGTTTTATCCCCAAAAGAGGACATTTTCTTCCAGACATGCCACATTTCTCCCAAACATATCACATCTCCTCCAAGAAATACCAGGATTTCTCCTGTAATAGGACCTTTTCTCCCACAAATACCAGCCTTTTCCCCACAAAAGAGGACAGTTTCTTCCAGAAATGCCACATTTCTCCCAAATAGATCACATCTTCTCCAAGAAATACCAGGTTTCCCCCTTCAAATAGGACCTTTTCACCCACAAATACCTCTTTTATCCCCAAAGGAGGACAGTTTCTTCCAGAAATGCCACATTTCTCCCAAATATACCACATTTTCTCCAAGAAATACCCGGTTTCCCCCTTCAAATAGGACCTTTTCACCCACAAATACCTCTTTTATCCCCAGAAGAGGACAGTTTCTTCCAGAAATGCAAGATTTCTCCCAAATATATCACATCTTCTCCAAGAAATACCAGGATTCCTCCTGAAATAGGACCTTTTCTCCCACAAATACCAGCCTTCTCCCCCCAAATAGGACAGTTTCTTCCAGAAATGCCACATTTCTCCCAAATAGATCACATCTTCTCCAAGAAATACCAGCTTTCCCCCTTCAAATAGGACCTTTTCACCTACAAATACCTCTTTTGTCCCCAAAATAGAACAGTTTCTTCCAGAAATGCCACATTTCTCCCAAATATATCACATCTTCTCCAAGAAATACCAGCTTTCCCCCTTCAAATAGGACCTTTTCACCCACAAATACCTCTTTTATCCCCAAAAGAGGACAGTTTCTTCCAGAAATGCCACATTTCTCCCAAATATATCACATCTCCTGCAAGAACTACCAGGTTTCCCCCTTCAAATAGGACCTTTTCACCCACAAATACCACTTTTATCGCCAAAGTAGGACAGATTCTTCCAGACATGCCACATTTCTCCCAAATATATCACATCTTCTCCAAGAAATACGAGGATTCCTCCTGAAATAGGACCTTTTCACCCACTAATACCAGGCTTCTCCCCCCAAATAGGACAGTTTCTTCCAGAAAGGCCACATTTCTCCCAAATAGATCACATCTTCTCCAAGAAATACCAGGTTTCCCCCATCAAATAGGACCTTTTCACCCACAAATACCTCTTTTATCCCCAAAAGAGGACAGTTTCTTCCTGACATGCCACATTT
Organism: Lophura swinhoii; assembly: GCA_030408155.1. NCBI lineage: Eukaryota > Metazoa > Chordata > Aves > Galliformes > Phasianidae > Lophura > Lophura swinhoii. Next base: position 1,538,433 of record CM059463.1, read on the forward strand.
CTCCCAAATATATCACATCTTCTCCAAGAAATACCGGGTTTCCCCCTTCAAATAGGACCTTTTCAACCACTAATACCTCTTTTATCCCCAAAAGAGGACAGTTTCTTCCGGAAAGGCCACATTTCTCCCAAATAGATCACATCTTCTCCAAGAAATGCCAGGATTCCTCCTGAAAGAGGACCTTCTCACCCAAAACTACCAGCCTTCTCCCCCCAAATTGGACATTTTCTTCCAGAAATGCCACATTTCTCCCAAATAGATCACATCTTCTCCAAGAAATGCCAGGATTCCTCCTGAAATAGGACTTTCTCACCGAAAACTACCAGCCTTCTCCCCCCAAATAGGACATTTTCTTCCTGAAAGGCCACATTTCTCCCAAATAGATCACATCTTCTCCAAGAAATACCAGCTTTCCCCCTTCAAATAGGAACTTTTCTCCCACAAATACCTGTTTTATCCCCAAAAGAGGACAGTTTCTTCCTGACATGCCACATTTCTCCCAAATATATCACATCTTCTCCAAGAAATACCAGGTTTCCCGCTTCAAATAGGACCTTTTCAACCACTAATACCTCTTTTATCCCCAAAAGAGGACAGTTTCTTCCGGAAAGGCCACATTTCTCCCAAATATATCACATCTTCTCCAAGAAATGCCAGGATTCCTCCTGAAATAGGACCTTCTCACCCAAAACTACCACCCTTCTCCCCCCAAATTGGACATTTTCTTCCAGAAATGCCACATTTCTCCCAAACATATCACATCTTCTCCAAGAAATACCAGGATTCTTCCTGAAATAGGACCTTCTCACCGAAAACTACCAGCCTTCTCCCCCCAAATAGGACATTTTCTTCCAGAAAGGCCACATTTCTCCCAAATAGATCACATCTTCTCCAAGAAATACCAGCTTTCCCCCTTCAAATAGGACCTTTTCTCCCACAAATACCTGTTTTATCCCCAAAAGAGGACAGTTTCTTCCAGAAATGCCACATTTCTCCCAAATAGATCACATCTTCTCCAAGAAATACCAGGTTTCCCGCTTCAAATAGGACCTTTTTCCCAAAAATACCTCTTTTATCCCCAAAATAGGACAGCTTCTTCCAGACATGCCACATTTCTCCCAAATATATCACATCTTCTCCAAGAAATACCAGCTTTCCCCCTACAAATAGGACCTTATCACCCACAAATACCTCTTTTATCCCCAAAAGAGGACAGTTTCTTCCAGAAATGCCACATTTCTCCCAAATAGATCACATCTTCTCCAAGAAATACCAGGTTTCCCCCTTCAAATAGGAACTTTTCACCCACAAATACCTCTTTTATCCCCAAAAGAGGACAGTTTCTTCCAGAAATGCCACATTTCTCCCAAATATATCACATCTCCTCCAAGAAATAACAGGTTTCCCCATTCAAATACAGCATTTTCACCCACAAATACCTCTTTTATCCCAAAAGAGGACAGTTTCTTCCAGACATGCCACATTTCTCCCAAATATACCACATCTTCTCCAAGAAATACCAGGGTTCCCCCTTCAAATAGGACCTTTTCACCCACAAATACCTGTTTTATCCCCAAAATAGGACAGTTTCTTTCAGACATGCCACATTTCTCCCAAATATATCACATCTTCTCCAAGAAATACCAGGGTTCCCCCTTCAAATAGGACCTTTTCACCCACAAATACCTGTTTTATCCCCAAAAGAGGACAGTTTCTTCCAGAAATGCCACATTTCTCCCAAATAGATCACATCTTCTCCAAGAAATACCAGTTTTCCCACTTCAAATAGGACCTTTTCACCCACTAATACCAGGCTTCTCCCCCCAAATAGGACACTTTCTTCCAGACATGCCACATTTATCCCAAATATATCACATCTTCTCCAAGAAATACCAGGTTTCCCCCTTCAAATAGGACCTTATCACGCACAAATACCTCTTTTATCCCCAAAAGAGGACAGTTTCTTCCAGAAATGCCACATTTCTCCCAAATAGATCACATCTTCTCCAAGAAATACCAGGGTTCCCCCTTCAAATAGGACCTTTTCACCCACAAATACCTCATTTATCCCCAAAAGAGGACAGTTTCTTCCAGAAATGCCACATTTCTCCCAAATAGATCACATCTTCTTCAAGAAATACCAGGTTTCCCCCTGGAAATAGGACCTTTTCAACCACTAATACCTCTTTTATCCCCAAAAGAGGACAGTTTCTTCCGGAAAGGCCACATTTCTCCCAAATATATCACATCTTCTCCAAGAAATACCAGGATTACTCCTGAAATAGGACCTTCTCACCCAAAACTACCACCCTTCTCCCCCCAGATAGGACATTTTCTTCCAGAAATGCCACATTTCTCCCAAATATATCACATCTTCTCCAAGAAATACCAGGATTCCTCCTGAAATAGGACCTTCTCTCCCACAACTACGAGCCTTCTCCCCACAAATTGGACATTTTCTTCCAGAAAGGCCACATTTCTCCCAAATAGATCACATCTTCTCCAAGAAATACCAGGGTTCCCCCTTCAAATAGGACCTTTTCACCCACAAATACCTCTTTTATCCCCAAAATAGGACAGCTTCTTCCAGACATGCCACATTTCTCCCAAATATATCACATCTTCTCCAAGAAATACCAGGTTTCCCCCTACAAATAGGACCTTATCACCCACAAATACCTCTTTTATCCCCAAAAGAGGACAGTTTCTTCCAGAAATGCCACATTTCTCCCAAATAGATCACATCTTCTCCCACAGAAATAGCAGGATTCCCCCTTCAAATAGGACCTTTTCACCCACAAATACCTCTTTTATCCCCAAAAGAGGACAGTTTCTTCCAGAAATGCCAGATTTCTCCCAAATATATCACATCTCCTCCAAGAAATAACAGGTTTCCCCATTCAAATACAGCGTTTTCACCCACAAATACCTCTTTTATCCCCAAAAGAGGACAGTTTCTTCCAGAAAGGACACATTTCTCCCAAATATACCACATCTTCTCCAAGAAATACCAGGTTTCCCCCTTCAAATAGGACCTTTTCACCCAGAAATACCTCTTTTATCCCCAAAAGAGGACAGTTTCTTTCAGACATGCCACATTTCTCCCAAATAGATCACATCTTCTCCAAGAAATACCAGGTTTCCCCCTTCAAATAGGACATTTTCTCCCACAAATACCTGTTTTATCCCTCAAATTGGACAGTTTCTTCCAGAAATGCCACATTTCTCCCAAATATATCATATCTTCTCCAAGAAATACCACGTTTCCCCCTTCAAATAGGACCTTTTCAACCGCTAATACCTCTTTTATCCCCAAAAGAGGACAGTTTCTTCCAGAAAGGCCACATTTCTCCCAAACATATCACATCTCCTCCAAGAAATACCAGGATTCCTCCTGAAATAGGACCTTTTCTCCCACAAGTACCAGCCTTCTCTCCCCAAATAGGACATTTTCTTCCAGACATGCCACATTTCTCCCAAATAGATCACATCTTCTCCAAGAAATACCAGCTTTCCCCCTTCAAATAGGACCTTTTCACCCACAAATACATTTTTATCCCCAAAAGAGGTCAGTTTCTTCCAAAAATGCCTCATTTCTCCCAAATATATCACATCTTCTCCAAGAAATACCAGGTTTCCCCCTTCAAATAGGACCTTTTCACCCACAAATACCTCTTTTATCCCCCAAAGAGGACAGTTTCTTCCAGAAATGCCACATTTCTCCCAAATATACCACATCTTCTCCAAGAAATACCACGTTTCCCCCTTCAAATAGGACCTTTTCACCCACAAATACCTCTTTTATCCCCAAAGTAGGACAGATTCTTCCAGACATGCCACATTTCTCCCAAATATATCACATCTTCTCCAAGAAATACCAGGATTCCTCCTGAAATAGGACCTTTTCACCCATTAATTCCAGGCTTCTCCCCCAAATAAGACAGTTTCTTCCAGAAAGGCCACATTTCTCCCAAATAGATCACATCTTCTCCAAGAAATACCAGGTTTATCCCATCAAATAGGACCTTTTCACCCACAAATACCTCTTTTATCCCCAAAAGAGGACAGTTTCTTCCAGAAATGCCACATTTCTCCCAAATATATCACATCTTCTCCAAGAAATACCATGTTTCCCCCTTCAAATAGGACCTTTTCAACCATAAATACCTGTTTTATCCCCAAAATACGACAGTTTCTTCCAGACATGCCACATTTCTCCCAAATATATCACATCTTCTCCAAGAAATACCACGTTTCCCCCTTGAGTTATTACCTTTTCTCCCACAAATACCTCTTTTATCCCCAAAAGAGGACAGTTTCTTCCAGGAATGCCAGATTTCTCCCAAATAGATCACATCTTCTCCAAGAAATACCAGCTTTCCCCCTTCAAATAGGACCTTTTCAACCACTAATACCTCTTTTATCCTCAAAAGAGGACAGTTTCTTCCGGAAAGGCCACATTTCTCCCAAATATATCACATCTTCTCCAAGAAATGCCAGGATTCCTCCTGAAATAGGACCTTTTCTCCCACAACTACCAGCCTTCTCCCCCCAAATTGGACATTTTCTTCCAGAAAGGCCACATTTCTCCCAAATATATCACATCTTCTCCAAGAAATACCAGGATTCCTCCTGAAATAGGACCTTCTCACCCACAACTACCAGCCTTCTCCCCCCAAATTGGACATTTTCTTCCAGAAAGGCCACATTTCTCCCAAATAGATCACATCTTCTCCAAGATATACCAGGTTTCCCCCTTCAAATAGGACCTTTTCTCCCACAAATACCTGTTTTATCCCCCAAATAGGACAGTTTCTTCCAGAAATGCCACATTTCTCCCAAATATAGAACATCTTCTCCAAGAAATACCACGTTTCCCCCTTCAAATAGGACCTTTTCACCCACAAATACCTCTTTTATCCCCAAAAGAGGACAGTTTCTTCCAGAAATGCCACATTTCTCCCAAATAGATCACATCTTCTCCAAGAAATACCACGTTTCCCCCTTCAAATAGGACCTTTTCACCCACACATACCTCTTTTATCCCCAAAAGAGGACAGTTTCTTCCAGAAATGCCACATTTCTCCCAAATATATCACATCTTCTCCAAGAAATACCAGGTTTCCCCCTTCAAATGGGACCTTTTCACCCACAAATACCTCTTTTATCCCCAAAAGAGGACAGTTTCTTCCAGAAAGGCCACATTTCTCCCAAATATACCACATCTTCTCCAAGAAATACCACGTTTCCCCCTTCAAATAGGTCCTTTTCACCCACAAATACCTGTTTTATGCCAAAAATAGAACAGTTTCTTCCAGACATGCCACATTTCTCCCAAATATATCACATCTTCTCCAAGAAATACCAGGTTTCCCCCTTCAAATAGGACCTTTTCAACCACAAATACCTGTTTTATCCCTCAAATTGGAAATATTCTTCCTGACATGCCAGATTTCTCCCAAATATATCACGTCTTCTCCAAGAAATAACAGGTTTCCCCCTTCAAATAGGACCTTTTCACCCACAAATACCTCTTTTATCCCCAAAAGAGGACAGTTTCTTCCAGAAATGCCACATTTCTCCCAAATATATCACATCTTCTCCAAGAAATAACAGGGTTCCCCCTTCAAATAGGACCTTTTCACCCACTAATACCAGGCTTCTCCCCCCAAATAGGACATTTTCTTCCTGACATGCCACATTTCTCCCAAATATATCACATCTTCTCCAAGAAATACCAGGTTTCCCCCTTCAAATAGGAAATTTTCACCCACAAATACCTCTTTTATCCCCAAAAGAGGACAGTTTCTTCCAGAAATGCCACATTTCTCCAAAATATATCACATCTTCTCCAAGAAATACCAGGGTTCCCCCTTCAAATAGGACCTTTTCACCCACAAATACCTCTTTTATCCCCAAAATAGGACAGTTTCTTCCAGAAATGCCACATTTCTCCCAAATAGATCACATCTTCTCCAAGAAATACCAGGATTCCCCCTACAAATAGGACCTTATCACCCACAAATACCTCTTTTATCCCCAAAAGTGGACAGTTTCTTCCAGAAATGCCAGATTTCTCCCAAATATATCACATCTCCTCCAAGAAATAACTGGTTTCCCCATTCAAATACAGCGTTTTCACCCACAAATACCTCTTTAACCCCAAAAGAGGACAGTTTCTTCCAGACATGCCACATTTCTCCCAAATATACCACATCTTCTCCAAGAAACACCAGGTTTCCCCCTTCAAATAGGACCTTTTCACCCACAAATTCCTGTTTTATCCCCAAAATAGGACAGTTTCTTTCAGACATGCCACATTTCTCCCAAATATATCACATCTTCTCCAAGAAATACCAGGTTTCCCCCTTCAAATAGGACCTTTTCTCCCACAAATACCTCTTTTATCCCTCAAATTGGACAGTTTCTTCCAGAAATGCCACATTTCTCCCAAATATATCATATCTTCTCCAAGAAATACCAGGTTTCCCCCTTCAAATAGGACCTTTTCTCCCACAAATACCTCTTTTATCCCCAAAAGAGGACAGTTTCTTCCAGAAAGGCCACATTTCTCCCAAACATATCACATCTCCTCCAAGAAATACCAGGATTCCTCCTGAAATAGGACCTTTTCACCCACAAGTACCAGCCTTCTCCCCCCAAATAGGACATTTTCTTTCAGACATGCCACATTTCTCCCAAATATATCACATCTTCTCCAAGAAATACCAGGTTTCCCCCTTCAAATAGGACCTTTTCACCCACAAATACCTGTTTTATCCCCCAAATAGGACAGTTTCTTCCAGACATGCCACATTTCTCCCAAATATATCACATCTTCTCCAAGAAATACCAGGGTTCCCCCTTCAAATAGGACCTTTTCACCCACAAATACCTCTTTTATCCCCAAAAGAGGACAGTTTCTACCAGAAATGCCACATTTCTCCCAAATATACCACATCTTCTCCAAGAAATACCACGTTTCCCCCTTCAAATAGGACCTTTTCACCCACAAATACCACTTTTATCCCCAAAGTAGGACAGATTCTTCAAGACATGCCACATTTCTCCCAAATATATCACATCTTCTCCAAGAAATACCAGGATTCCTCCTGAAATAGGACCTTCTCTCCGAAAACTACCAGCCTTCTCCCCCCAAATTGGACATTTTCTTCCAGAAAGGCCACATTTCTCCCAAATAGATCACATCTTCTCCAAGAAATACCAGCTTTCCCCATTCAAATAGGAACTTTTCTCCCACAAATACCTGTTTTATCCCCAAAAGAGGACAGTTTCTTCCAGAAATGCCACATTTCTCCCAAATATATCACATCTTCTCCAAGAAATACCACGTTTCCCCCTTCAAATAGGACCTTTTCAACCATAAATACCTGTTTTATGCCCAAAATACGACAGTTTCTTCCAGAAATGCCACATTTCTCCCAAATATATCACATCTTCTCCAAGAAATACCAGGTTTCCCCCTTGAGTTAGGACCTTTTCTCCCACAAATACCTCTTTTATCCCCAAAAGAGGACAGTTTCTTCCAGACATGCCACATTTCTCCCAAATAGATCACATCTTCTCCAAGAAGTACCAGCTTTCCCCCTTCAAATAGGACCTTTTCAACCACTAATACCTCTTTTATCCTCAAAAGAGGACAGTTTCTTACGGAAAGGCCACATTTCTCCCAAATATATCACATCTTCTCCAAGAAATGCCAGGATTCCTCCTGAAATAGGACCTTTTCTCCCACAACTACCAGCCTTCTCCCCCCAAATTGGACATTTTCTTCCAGAAAGGCCACATTTCTCCCAAATATATCACATCTTCTCCAAGAAATACCAGGATTCCTCCTGAAATAGGACCTTCTCACCCACAACTACCAGCCTTCTCCCCACAAATTGGACATATTCTTCCAGAAAGGCCACATTTCTCCCAAATAGATCACATCTTCTCCAAGAAATACCAGGTTTCCCCCTTCAAATAGGACCTTTTCTCCCACAAATACCTGTTATATCATCCAAATAGGACAGTTTCTTCCAGAAATGCCACATTTCTCCCAAATATAGAACATCTTCTCCAAGAAATACCAGGTTTCCCCCTTCAAATAGGACCTTTTCACCCACAAATACCTGTTTTATCCCCCAAATAGGACAGTTTCTTCCAGACATGCCACATTTCTCCCAAATAGATCACATCTTCTCCAAGAAATACCAGCTTTCCCCCTTCAAATAGGACCTTTTCACCCACAAATACCTCTTTTATCCCCAAAAGAGGACAGTTTCTTCCAGAAATGCCACATTTCTCCCAAATATACCACATCTTCTCCAAGAAATACCACGTTTCCCCCTTCAAATAGGACCTTTTCACCCACAAATACCACTTTTATCCCCAAAGTAGGACAGTTTCTTCAAGAAATGCCACATTTCTCCCAAATATATCACATCTTCTCCAAGAAATACCAGGATTCCTCCTGAAATAGGACCTTTTCACCCACTAATACCAGGCTTCTCCCCCCAAATAGGACAGTTTCTTCCAGAAAGGCCACATTTCTCCCAAATAGATCACATCTTCTCCAAGAAATACCAGGTTTCCCCCATCAAATATGACCTTCTCACCCACAAATACCTCTTTTATCCCCAAAAGAGGACAGTTTCTTCCAGAAATGCCACATTTCTCCCAAATATATCACATCTTCTCCAAGAAATACCACGTTTCCCCCTTCAAGTAGGACCTTTTCAACCATAAATACCTGTTTTATGCCCAAAATACGACAATTTCTTCCAGAAATGCCACATTTCTCCCAAATAGATCACATCTTCTCCAAGAAATACCACGTTTCCCCCTTGAGTTAGGACCTTTTCTCCCACAAATACCTCTTTTATCCCCAAAAGAGGACAGTTTCTTCCAGGAAAGCCAGATTTCTCCCAAATAGATCACATCTTCTCCAAGAAGTACCAGCTTTCCCCCTTCAAATAGGACCTTTTCAACCACTAATACCTATTTTATCCCCAAAAGAGGACAGTTTCTTACGGAAAGGCCACATTTCTCCCAAATATATCACATCTTCTCCAAGAAATGCCAGGATTCCTCCTGAAATAGGACCTTTTCTCCCACAACTACCAGCCTTCTCCCCCCAAATTGGACATTTTCTTCCAGAAAGGCCACATTTCTCCCAAATATATCACATCTTCTCCAAGAAATACCAGCTTTCCAACTTCAAATAGGACCTTTTCACCCACAAATACCTCTTTTATCCCCAAAAGAGGACAGTTTCTTCCAGAAATGCCACATTTCTCCCAAATAGATCACATCTTCTCCAAGAAATACCAGGATTCCCCCTACAAATAGGACCTTATCACCCACAAATACCTCTTTTATCCCCAAAAGAGGACAGTTTCTTCCAGAAATGCCAGATTTCTCCCAAATATATCACATCTCCTCCAAGAAATAACTGGTTTCCCCATTCAAATACAGCGTTTTCACCCACAAATACCTCTTTTATCCCCAAAAGAGGACAGTTTCTTCCAGACATGCCACATTTCTCCCAAATATACCACATCTTCTCCAAGAAATACCAGGTTTCCCCCTTCAAATAGGACCTTTTCAACCACAAATACCTCTTTTATCCCCAAAATAGGACAGTTTCTTCCAGACATGCCACATTTCTCCCAAATATATCACATCTTCTCCAAGAAATACCAGGTTTCCCCCTTCAAATAGGACCTTTTCACCCACAAATACCTCTTTTATCCCTCAAATTGGACAGTTTCTTCCAGAAATGCCACATTTCTCCCAAATATATCATATCTTCTCCAAGAAATACCAGGTTTCGCCCTTCAAATAGGACCTTTTCTCCCACAAATACCTCTTTTATCCCCAAAGAGGACAGTTTCTTCCAGAAAGGCCACATTTCTCCCAAACATATCACATCTCCTCCAAGAAATACCAGGATTCCTCCTGAAATAGGACCTTTTCACCCACAAGTACCAGCCTTCTCCCCCCAAATAGGACATTTTCTTCCAGACATGCCACATTTCTCCCAAATATATCACATCTTCTCCAAGAAATACCAGGTTTCCCCCTTCAAATAGGACCTTTTCACCCACAAATACCTCTTTTGTCCCCAAAAGAGGACAGTTTCTTCCAGACATGCCACATTTCTCCCAAGTATATCACATCTTCTCCAAGAAATACCAGGGTTCCCCCTTCAAATAGGACCTTTTCACCCACAAATACCTCTTTTATCCCCAAAAGAGGACAGTTTCTTCCAGAAATGCCACATTTCTCCGAAATATACCACATCTTCTCCAAGAAATACCACGTTTCCCCCTTCAAATAGGACCTTTTCACCCACAAATACCACTTTTATCCCCAAAGTAGGACAGATTCTTCAAGACATGCCACATTTCTCCCAAATATATCACATCTTCTCCAAGAAATACCAGGATTCCTCCTGAAATTGGACCTTCTCTCCGAAAACTACCAGCCTTCTCCCCCCAAATTGGACATTTTCTTCCAGAAAGGCCACATTTCTCCCAAATAGATCACATCTTCTCCAAGAAATACCAGCTTTCCCCATTCAAATAGGAACTTTTCTCCCACAAATACCTGTTTTATCCCCAAAAGAGGACAGTTTCTTCCAGAAATGCCACATTTCTCCCAAATATATCACATCTTCTCCAAGAAATACCACGTTTCCCCCTTCAAATAGGACCTTTTCAACCATAAATACCTGTTTTATGCCCAAAATACGACAGTTTCTTCCAGAAATGCCACATTTCTCCCAAATATATCACATCTTCTCCAAGAAATACCAGGTTTCCCCCTTGAGTTAGGACCTTTTCTCCCACAAATACCTCTTTTATCCCCAAAAGAGGACAGTTTCTTCCAGACATGCCACATTTCTCCCAAATAGATCACATCTTCTCCAAGAAGTACCAGCTTTCCCCCTTCAAATAGGACCTTTTCAACCACTAATACCTCTTTTATCCTCAAAAGAGGACAGTTTCTTACGGAAAGGCCACATTTCTCCCAAATATATCACATCTTCTCCAAGAAATGCCAGGATTCCTCCTGAAATAGGACCTTTTCTCCCACAACTACCAGCCTTCTCCCCACAAATTGGACATTTTCTTCCAGAAAGGCCACATTTCTCCCAAATATATCACATCTTCTCCAAGAAATGCCAGGATTCCTCCTGAAATAGGACCTTCTCACCCACAACTACCAGCCTTCTCCCCACAAATTGGACATATTCTTCCAGAAAGGCCACATTTCTCCCAAATAGATCACATCTTCTCCATGAAATACCAGGTTTCCCCCTTCAAATAGGACCTTTTCTCCCACAAATACCTGTTATATCATCCAAATAGGACAGTTTCTTCCAGAAATGCCACATTTCTCCCAAATATATCACATCTTCTCCAAGAAATACCAGCTTTCCCCCTTCAAATAGGACCTTTTCACCCACAAATACCTCTTTTATCCCCAAAAGAGGACAGTTTCTTCCAGAAATGCCACATTTCTCCCAAATATACCACATCTTCTCCAAGAAATACCACGTTTCCCCCTTCAAATAGGACCTTTTCACCCACAAATACCACTTTTATCCCCAAAGTAGGACAGTTTCTTCAAGAAATGCCACATTTCTCCCAAATATATCACATCTTCTCCAAGAAATACCAGGGTTCCCCCTTCAAATAGGACCTTTTCACCCACTAATACCAGGCTTCTCCCCCCAAATAGGACAGTTTCTTCCAGAAAGGCCACATTTCTCCCAAATAGATCACATCTTCTCCAAGAAATACCAGGTTTCCCCCATCAAATATGACCTTCTCACCCACAAATACCTCTTTTATCCCCAAAAGAGGACAGTTTCTTCCAGAAATGCCACATTTCTCCCAAATATATCACATCTTCTCCAAGAAATACCACGTTTCCCCCTTCAAATAGGACCTTTTCAACCATAAATACCTGTTTTATGCCCAAAATACGACAATTTCTTCCAGAAATGCCACATTTCTCCCAAATATATCACATCTTCTCCAAGAAATACCAGGTTTCCCCCTTGAGTTAGGACCTTTTCTCCCACAAATACCTCTTTTATCCCCAAAAGAGGACAGTTTCTTCCAGGAATGCCAGATTTCTCCCAAATAGATCACATCTTCTCCAAGAAGTACCAGCTTTCCCCCTTCAAATAGGACCTTTTCAACCACTAATACCTCTTTTATCCTCAAAAGAGGACAGTTTCTTACGGAAAGGCCACATTTCTCCCAAATATATCACATCTTCTCCAAGAAATGCCAGGATTCCTCCTGAAATAGGACCTTTTCTCCCACAACTACCAGCCTTCTCCCCCCAAATTGGACATTTTCTTCCAGAAAGGCCACATTTCTCCCAAATATATCACATCTTCTCCAAGAAATACCAGGATTCCTCCTGAAATAGGACCTTCTCACCCACAACTACCAGCCTTCTCCCCACAAATTCGACATTTTCTTCCAGAAAGGCCACATTTCTCCCAAATAGATCACATCTTCTCCAAGAAATACCAGCTTTCCCCCTTCAAATAGGACCTTTTCTCCCACAAATACCTCTTTTATCCCCAAAAGAGGACAGTTTCTTCCAGAAATGGCACATTTCTCCCAAATAAATCACATCTTCTCCAAGAAATACCAGCTTTCCCCCTTCAAATAGGACCTTTTCACCCACAAATACCTCTTTTATCCCCAAAATAGGACAGTTTCTTCCTGAAATGCCACATTTCTCCCAAATAGATCACATCTTCTCCAAGAAATACCACGTTTCCCCCTTCAAATAGGACCTTTTCACCCACACATACCTCTTTTATCCCCAAAAGAGGACAGTTTCTTCCAGAAATGCCACATTTCTCCCAAATATATCACATCTTCTCCAAGAAATAACAGGTTTCCCCCTTCAAATAGGACCTTTTCACACACAAATACCTCTTTTATCCCCAAAAGAGGACAGTTCCTTCCAGAAAGGCCACATTTCTCCCAAATATACCACATCTTCTCCAAGAAATACCACGTTTCCCCCTTCAAATAGGACCTTTTCTCCCACAAATACCCGCCTTCTCCCCCCAAATAGGGCAGTTTCTTCCAGACATGCCACATTTATCCCAAATATATCACATCTTCTCCAAGAAATACCAGGTTTCCCCCTTCAAATAGGACCTTTTCACCCACAAATACCTCTTTTATCCCCAAAATAGGACAGTTTCTTCCAGAAATGCCACATTTCTCCCAAATATATCACATCTTCTCCAAGAAATACCAGGATTCCTCCTGAAATAGGACCTTTTCTCCCACAACTACCAGCCATCTCCCCCCAAATAGGACAGTTTCTTCCAGAAATGCCAGATTTATCCCAAACATATCACATCTCCTCCAAGAAATACCACGTTTCCCCCTTCAAATAGGACCTTTTCACCCACAAGTACCTGTTTTATCCCCAAAATAGGACAGTTTCTTCCAGACATGACACATTTCTCCCAAATATATCACATCTTCTCCAAGAAATACCAGCTTTCCCCCTTCAAATAGGACCTTTTCAACCACAAATACCTGTTTTCTCCCTCAAATTGGACATATTCTTCCAGAAATGCCAGATTTCTCCCAAATATATCACATCTTCTCCAAGAAATACCACGTTTCCCCCTTCAAATAGGACCTTTTCACCCACAAATACCTCTTTTATCCCCAAAGTAGGACAGTTTCTTCCAGAAATGGCACATTTCTCCCAAATATATCACATCTTCTTCAAGAAATACCAGGTTTCCCCCTTCAAATAGGACCTTTTCAACCACAAATACCTGTTTTATCCCTCAAATTGGACATATTCTAACAGAAATGCCACATTTCTCCCAAATAGATCACATCTTCTCCAAGAAATACCAGGGTTCCCCCTTCAAATACGACCTTTTCACCCACAAATACCTCTTTTATCCCCAAAAGAGGACAGTTTCTTCCAGAAATGCCACATTTCTCCCAAATAGATCACATATTCTCCAAGAAATATCACGTTTCCCCCATCAAATAGGACCTTTTCACCCACAAATACCTGTTTTATCCCCAAAAGAGGACAGTTTCTTCCAGACATGCCACATTTCTCCCAAATATATCACATCTTCTCCAAGAAATACCAGGTTTGCCCCTTCAAATAGGACCTTTTCTCCCCAAAAATCTCCTTTATCCCCAAAAAAGGACAGTTTCTTCCAGAAATATCACATTTCTCCCAAATAGATCACATCTTCTCCAAGAAATACCACGTTTCCCCCTTCAAATAGGACCTTTTCACCCACAAATACCTCTTTTGTCCCCAAAATAGAACAGTTACGTCCAGAAATGCCACATTTCTCCCAAACATATCACATCTTCTCCAAGAAATACTACGTTTCCCCCTTCAAACAGGACCTTTTCACCCACAAATACCTCTTTTATCCCCAAAAGAGGACAGTTTCTTCCAGACATGCCACATTTCTCCCAAATATATCACATCTTCTCCAAGAAATACCACGTTTCCCCCTTCAAATAGGACCTTTTCTCCCACAAATACCTCTTTTATCCCCAAAATAGGACATTTTCTTCCAGGAATGCCAGATTTCTCCCAAATAGATCACAACTTCTGCAAGAAATACCAGGTTTCCCCCTTCAAATAGGACCTTCTCACCCACAAATACCTCTTTTATCCCCAAAAGAGGACAGTTTCTTCCAGAAATGCCACATTTCTCCCAAATATATCACAGCTTCTCCAAGAAATACCAGGTTTCCCCCTTCAAATAGGACCTTTTCTCCCACAAATACCTCTTTTATCCCCAAAATAGGACATTTTCTTCCAGGAATGCCAGATTTCTCCCAAATAGATCACATCTTCTCCAAGAAATACCAGCTTTCCCCCTTCAAATAGGACCTTTTCTCCCACAAATACCTCTTTTGTCCCCAAAATAGAACAGTTACGTCCAGAAATGCCACATTTCTACCAAACATATCACATCTTCTCCAAGAAATACCAGGTTTGCTCCTTGAAATAATACCTTTTCACCCACAAATACCTCTTTTATCCCCAAAAGAGGACAGTTTCTTCCAGACATGCCACATTTCTCCCAAATATATCACATCTTCTCCAAGAAATACCAGGTTTCCCCCTTCAAATAGGACCTTTTCAACCACAAATACCTGTTTTATCCCCAAAATAGAGCAGTTTCTTCCAGAAAGGACACATTTCTCCCAAATAGATCACATCTTCTCCAAGAAATACCACGTTTCCCCCTTCAAATAGGACCTTTTCACCCACAAATACCTCTTTTATCCCCAAAAGAGGACAGTTTCTTCCAGAAATGCCTTATTTCTCCCAAATATATCATATCTTCTCCAAGAAATACCAGGTTTCCCGCTTCAAATAGGACCTTTTCACCCACAAATACCTCTTTTATCCCCAAAAGAGGACAGTTTCTTCCAGAAATGCCACATTTCTCCCAAATATATCACATCTTCTCCAAGAAATACCAGGTTTCCCCTTCAAATAGGACCTTTTCTCCCACAAATACCAGCCTTCTCCCCAGAAATTGGACAGTTTCTTCCAGAAATGCCAGATTTCTCCCAAATAGATCACATCTTCTCCAAGAAATACCAGCTTTCCCCCTTCAAATAGGACCTTATCACCCACAAATACCTCTTTTGTCCCCAAAATAGGACAGCTTCTTCCAGACATACCACATTTCTCCCAAACATATCACATCTTCTCCAAGAAATACCAGGTTTCCCCCTTCAAATAGGACCTTTTCACCCACAAATACCTCTTTTATCCCCAAAAGAGGACAGTTTCTTCCAGACATGCCACATTTCTCCCAAATATAGCACATCTTCTCCAAGAAATACCAGTTTTCCCCCTTCAAAAGGACTTTTTCACCCACAAATACACGTTTCGTCCCCAAAAGAGGACAGTTTCTTCCTGAAATGCCACATTTCTCCCAAATATATCACATCTTCTCCAAGAAATACCAGGGTTCCAACTTCAAATAGGACCTTTTCACCCACAAATACCTCTTTTATCCCCAAAAGAGGACAGTTTCTTCCTGACATGCCAGATTTCTCCCAAATAGATCACATCTTCTCCAAGAAATACCAGCTTTCCCCCTTCAAATAGGACCTTTTCACCCACAAATACCTGTTTTATCCCCAAAAGAGGACAGTTTCTTCCAGAAATGCCACATTTCTCCCAAATAGATCACATCTTCTCCAAGAAATACCAGTTTTCCCCGTTCAAAAGGACCTTTTCACCCACAAATACATGTTTTGTCCCCAAAAGAGGACAGTTTCTTCCTGAAATGCCACATTTCTCCAAATATATCACATCTTCTCCAAGAAATACCAGGTTTCCCTCTTCAAATAGGACCTTTTCACCCACAAATACCTCTTTTATCCCCAAAATAGGACAGTTTCTTCCAGAAATGCCACATTTCTCCCAAATATATCACATCTCCTAGAAATACCAGGTTTCCTCCTGAAATAGGACCTTGTCACCCACAGATTCCTGTTTTATCCCTTTGTTCCGAGCGACTTTTCGTTTTGGAGTATTTATCCGGTGCTACACTTCAGCAGTCTGTGACGAATAAAATAGAAGATGAAAGCCCCACTAATAAGGCAGCTAGAAGGTCCAGTAGCCACACACATTGTGCTTTCGGGGAGGACGTTCCAGAAAGTCGAGAGTTGTGGCTTCTTTCCTGCGGAGAAAAATACCCCTGTTTTCAGGCAATGCAGGACGCTGAATTCGCTCCTTCTCGGCATTTCAATACCGCTCCTTCGCTCTCGTGGCTCGAAAGCGGCACTCGCTCTGAACCGCTCCGGAGAGTCTGCAGTTGCTGTCCGATCCATCGCGGTTCTGCCCGAGTGCCGCTTGCAGCCTTCAGCAGCGGTCTCGTTTCTCTCGGATGCCGGGAAAGAGCGACTTCAGCCGGATGCTTTTCTCCGACGAGTGAGCGGCTTCTTCTGCGCACATCGCAATGGAGCGCTTCTGACTTCTCCTTCTGTCCATTCAGAATGCACTACGCTTCTCTCTCATTCTTATCCCTTTCTTCCGAGCGACATTTCGTTTTGGAGTGTTTATCCGATGCTACACTTCAGCATTCTGTGACGAATAGAGTAGAAGTGGAAACCACACTAATAAGGCAGCTAGAAGTTCGAGGAGCGACTCACGTAGTGCTTTCGGGGAGGACGTTCCAGAAAGTCGAGAGTTGTGGCTTGTTTCCTGCGGAGAAAAAACCCCCTGTTTTCAGGCAATGCTGGACGCTGAATTCGCTCCTTCTCGGAATTTCAATACCGCTCCTTCGCTCTCGTGGCTCGAAAGCGGCACTCGCTCTGAACCGCTCCGGAGAGTCTGCTGTTGCTGTCCGGTCCATCGCGGTTCTGCCCGAGTGCCGCTTGCAGCCTTCAGCAGCGGTCTCGTTTCTCTCGGATGCCGGGAAAGAGCGACTTCAGCCGGATGCTTTGCTCCGACGAGTGAGCGGCTTCTTCTGCGCACATCGCAATGGAGCGCTTCTGACTTCTCCATGTGTCCATGCAGAATGCACTACGCTTCTCTCTCATTCTTATCCCTTTTTCCGAGCGACATTTCGTTTTGGAGTGTTTATCCGATGCTACACTTCAGCATTCTGTGACGAATAGAGTAGAAGAGAAAAGCCCCACTAATAAGGCAGCTAGAAGTTCGAGGAGCAACGCACGTAGTGCTTTCAGGGAGGACTTTCCAGAAAGTCGAGAGTTGTGGCTTCTTTCCTGCGGAGAAAAAAGCCCCTGTTTTCAGGCAATGCAGGACGCTGAATTCGCTCGTTCTCGGCATAGGAATGCTGCTCCTCCTCTCTCGTGGCTCGAAAGCGGCATTTGCGCTGAACCACACCGGACAGTCTGCAGTTGCAGACTACTGAATAGCCTGAAAACAGGGGGTGTTTTCTCCGCAGGAAACAAGGCACAACTCTCGACTTTCTGGAACGTCCTCCCTGAAAGCACTTCGTGTGTCGCTCCTCGAACTTCTAGCTGCCTTATTAGTGGGGCTTTTCTCTTCTACTCTATTCGTCACAGAATGCTGAAGTGTAGCATCGGATAAACACTCCAAAACGAAATGTCGCTCGGAAGGAAGGGATAAGAATGAGAGAGAAGCGTAGTGCATTCTGCATGGACACATGGAGAAGTCAAAAGCGCTCCATTGCGATGTGCGCAGAAGAAGCCGCTCACTCGTCGGAGAAAAGCATCCGGCTGAAGTCGCTCTTTCCCGGCATCCGAGAGAAACGAGACCGCTGCTGAAGGCTGCAAGCGGCACTCGGGCAGAACCGCGATGGACCGGACAGCAACAGCAGACTCTCCGGAGCGGTTCAGAGCGAGTGCCGCTTTCGAGCCACGAGAGCGAAGGAGCGGTATTCCTATGCCGAGAAGATGCGAATTCAGTCTACTGCATTGCCTGAAAACAGGGGGTTTTTTCTCCGCAGGAAAGAAGCCACAACTCTCGACTTTCTGGAACGTCCTCCCCGAAAGCACTACGTGAGTCGCTCCTCGAACGTCTAGCTGCCTTATTAGTGGGGCTTTTCTCTTCTATATTATTCGTCACAGAAAGCTGAAGTGCAGCATCGGATAAACACTCCAAAACGAAAAGTCGCTCGGAACAAAGGGATAAAACAGGAATCTGTGGGAGACAAGGTCCTATTTCAGGAGGAAACCTGGTATTTCTTGGAGAAGATGTGATCTATTTGGGAGAAATGTGGCATTTCTGGAAGAAACTGTCCTCTTTTGGGGATCAAACAGGTATTTGTGGGTGAAAAGGTCCTATTTGAAGGGGGAAACGTGGTATTTCTTGGAGAAGATGTGGTATATTTGGGAGAAATGTGGCATTTCTGGAAGAAACTGTCCTCTTTTGGGGATAAAAGAGGTATTTGTGGTTGAAAAGGTCCTATTTGAAGGGGGAAAGCTGGTATTTCTTGGAGAAGATGTGATATATTTGGGAGAAATGTGTCCTTTCTGGAAGAAACTGTCCTCTTTTGGGGATAAAACAGGTATTTGTGGGTGAAAAGGTCCTAATTGAAGGGGAAAGCTGGTATTTCTTGGAGAAGATGTGATATATTTGGGAGAAATGTGGCATGTCTGGAAGAAAATGACCAATTTGGGGGGAGAAGGCTGGTACTTGTAGGAGAAAAGGTCCTATTTGAAGGAGGAATCCTGGTATTTCTTGGAGGAGATGTGATATGTTTGGGAGAAATGTGGCCTTTCTGGAAGAAACTGTCCTCTTTTGGGGATAAAAGAGGTATTTGTGGGTGAAAAGGTCCTATTTGAAGGGGGAAAGCTGGTATTTCTTGGAGAAGCTGTGATATATTTGGGAGAAATGTGGCATTTCTGGAAGAAACTGTCCTATTTGGGGGATAAAAGAGGTATTTGTGGGTGAAAAGTTCCTATTTGAAGGGGGAAAGCTGGTATTTCTTGGAGAAGATATGATATATTTGGGAGAAATGTGGCATTTCTGGAAGAAAATGTCTTATTTTGGGGATGAAACAGGTATTTGTGGGTGAAAAGGTCCTATTTGAAGTGGGAAACGTGGTATTTCTTGGAGAAGATGTGATATATTTGGGAGAAATCTGGCATTTCTGGAAGAAACTGTCCTCTTTTGGGGATAAAAGAGGTATTTGTGGGTGAAAATTTCCTATTTGAAGGGGGAAACCTGGTATTTCTTGGAGAAGATGTGATCTATTTGGGAGAAATGTGGCATTTCTGGAAGAAACTGTCCTATTTTGGGGATAAAACAGGTATTTATGGGTGAAAATTTCCTATTTGAAGGGGGAAACCTGGTATTTCTTGGAGAAGATGTGATATATTTGGGAGAAATGTGGCATTTCTGGAAGAAACTGTCCTCTTTTGGGGATAAAAGAGGTATTAGTGGGTGAAAAGGTCCTATTTGAAGGGGGAATCCTGGTATTTCTTGGAGAAGATGTGATATATTTGGGAGAAATCTGGCATTTCTGGAAGAATATGTTCAATTTGAGGGATAAAAGAGGTATTTGTGGGTGAAAAGGTCCTATTTGAAGGGGGAAAGCTGGTATTTCTTGGAGAAGATGTGATATATTTGGGAGAAATGTGGCATTTCTGGAAGAAACTGTCCTACTTTGGGGATGAAACAGGTATTTGTGGGTGAAAAGGTCCTATTTGAAGGGGGAAACGTGGTATTTCTTGGAGAAGATGTGATCTATTTGGGAGAAATGTGGCATTTCTGGAAGAAACTGTCCTATTTTGGGGATAAAAGAGGTATTTGTGGGTGAAAAGGTCCTATTTGAAGGGGGAAAGCTGGTATTTCTTGGAGAAGATGTGATATATTTGGGAGAAATGTGGCATGTCTGGAAGAAACTGTCCTATTTTGGGGATCAAACAGGTATTTGTGGTTGAAAAGGTCCTATTTGAAGGGGGAAACGTGGTATTTCTTGGAGAAGATGTGGTATATTTGGGAGAAATGTGGCATGTCTGGAAGAAACTGTCCTATTTTGGGGATAAAAGAGGTATTTGTGGGTGAAAAGGTCCTATTTGAAGGGGGAAACGTGGTATTTCTTGGAGAAGATGTGATCTATTTGGGAGAAATGTGGCATTTCTGGAAGAAACTGTCCTCTTTTGGGGATAAAAGAGGTATTTGTGGGTGAAAAGGTCCTATTTGAAGGGGAAACCTGGTATTTCTTGGAGAAGATGTGATATATTTGGGAGAAATGTGGCATGTCTGGAAGAAAATGTCCTATTTGGGGGGAGAAGGCTGGTACTTGTAGGAGAAAAGGTCCTATTTGAAGGAGGAATCCTGGTATTTCTTGGAGGAGATGTGATCTATTTGGGAGAAATGTGGCCTTTCTGGAAGAAACTGTCCTCTTTTGGGGATAAAAGAGGTATTTGTGGGTGAAAAGTTCCTATTTGAAGGGGGAAAGCTGGTATTTCTTGGAGAAGATGTGATCTATTTGGGAGAAATCTGGCATTTCTGGAAGAAACTGTCCTCTTTTGGGGATAAAACAGGTATTTGTGGGTGAAAATTTCCTATTTGAAGGGGGAAACCTGGTATTTCTTGGAGAAGATATGATATATTTGGGAGAAATGTGGCATTTCTGGAAGAAAATGTCCTATTTTGGTGATCTAACAGGTATTTGTGGGTGAAAAGGTCCTATTTGAAGGGGGAAAGCTGGTATTTCTTGGAGAAGATGTGATATAATTGGGAGAAATCTGGCATTTCTGGAAAAATATGTTCAATTTGAGGGATAAAACAGGTATTTGTGGTTGAAAAGGTCCAATATGAAGGGGGAAACGTGGTATTTCTTGGAGAAGATGTGATATATTTGGGAGAAATGTGGCTTGTCTGGAAGAAAATGTCCTATTTTGGGGATAAAACCGGTATTTGTGGGTGAAAAGGTCCTATTTGAAGGGGGAAAGCTGGTATTTCTTGGAGAAGATGTGATGTATTTGGGAGAAATGTGGCATGTCTGGAAGAAACTGTCCTCATTTGGGGATAAAACAGGTATTTGCGGGTGAAAAGGTCCTATTTGAAGGGGAAACGTGGTATTTCTTGGAGAAGATGTGGTATATTTGGGAGAAATCTGGCATTTCTGAAAGAATATGTTCAATTTGAGGGATAAAACAGGTATTTGTGGTTGAAAAGGTCCTATTTGAAGGGGGAAACCTGGTATTTCTTGGAGAAGATGTGATATATTTGGGAGAAATGTGGCTTGTCTGGAAGAAAATGTCCTATTTTGGGGATAAAACCGGTATTTGTGGGTGAAAAGGTCCTATTTGAAGGGGGAAACCTGGTATTTCTTGGAGAAGATGTGATCTATTTGGGAGAAATGTGGCATGTCTGGAAGAAACTGTCCTCTTTTGGGGATAAAAGAGGTATTTGTGGGTGAAAAGTTCCTATTTGAAGGGGGAAACGTGGTATTTCTTGGAGAAGATGTGGTATATTTGGGAGAAATGTGGCCTTTCTGGAAGAAACTGTCCTCTTTTGGGGATAAAAGAGGTATTTGTGTGTGAAAAGGTTGTATTTGAAGGGGGAAACCTGGTATTTCTTGGAGAAGATGTGATATATTTGGGAGAAATGGGGCATTTCTGGAAGAATATGTCCTATTTGAGGGATAAAACAGGTATTTGTGGTTGAAAAGGTCCTATTTGAAGGGGGAAACCTGGTATTTCTTGGAGAAGATGTGATATATTTGGGAGAAATGTGGCATTTCTGGAAGAAACTGTCCTCTTTTGGGGATAAAAGAGGTATTTGTGGGTGAAAAGGTCCTATTTGAAGGGGGAAACGTGGTATTTCTTGGAGAAGATGTGATATATTTGGGAGAAATGTGGCCTTTCTGGAAGAAACTGTCCTCTTTTGGGGATAAAAGAGGTATTTGTGGGTGAAAAGGTCCAATTTGAAGGGGGAAACCTGGTATTTCTTGGAGAAGATGTGATATATTTGGGAGAAATGTGGCATTTCTGGAAGAAACTGTCCTCTTTTGTGGATAAAAGAGGTATTGGTGGGTGAAAATTTCCTATTTGAAGGGGGAAACCAGGTATTTCTTGGAGAAGATATGATATATTTGGGAGAAATGTGTCCTTTCTGGAAGAAACTGTCCTCTTTTGGGGATAAAACAGGTATTTGTGGGTGAAAAGGTCCTATTTGAAGGGGGAAACCTGATATTTCTTGGAGAAGATGTGATATATTTGGGAGAAATGTGGCATGTCTGGAAGAAACTGTCCTATTTTGGGGATAAAACAGGTATTTGTGTGTGAAAAGGTCCTATTTGAAGGGGAAACCTGGTATTTCTTGGAGAAGATGTGATCTATTTGGGAGAAATGTGTCCTTTCTGGAAGAAACTGTCCTCTTTTGGGGATAAAAGAGGTATTTGTGGGTGAAAAGGTCCTATTTGAAGGGGGAAACCTGGTATTTCTTGGAGAAGATGTGGTATATTTGGGAGAAATGTGTCCTTTCTGGAAGAAACTGTCCTATTTTGGGGATAAAACAGGTATTTGTGGGTGAAAAGGTCCTATTTGAAGGGGGAAACCTGGTATTTCTTGGAGAAGATGTGATCTATTTGGAAGAAATCTGGCATTTCTGGAAGAATATGTCCAATTTGAGGGATAAAACAGGTATTTGTTGTTGAAAAGGTCCTATTTGAAGGGGGAAAGCTGGTATTTCTTGGAGAAGATGTGATATATTTGGGAGAAATGTGGCATTTCTGGAAGAAACTGTCCTACTTTGGGGATAAAACAGGTATTTGTGGGTGAAAAGGTCCTATTTGAAGGGGGAAACGTGGTATTTCTTGGAGAAGATGTGATCTATTTGGGAGAAATGTGGCCTTTCTGGAAGAAACTGTCCTCTTTTGGGGATAAAAGAGGTATTTGTGGGTGAAAAGGTCCTATTTGAAGGGGGAAAGCTGGTATTTCTTGGAGAAGATGTGATATATTTGGGAGAAATGTGGCATGTCTGGAAGAAAATGTCCTATTTGGGGGGAGAAGGCTGGTACTCGTAGGAGAAAAGGTCCCATTTGAAGGAGGAATCCTGGTATTTCTTGGAGGAGATGTGATATATTTGGGAGAAATGTGGCCTTTCTGGAAGAAACTGTCCTCTTCTGGGGATAAAAGAGGTATTTGTGGGTGAAAAGTTCCTATTTGAAGGGGGAAAGCTGGTATTTCCTGGAGAAGATGTGATCTATTTGGGAGAAATGTGGCATTTCTGGAAGAAACTGTCCTCTTTTGGGGATAAAACAGGTATTTGTGGGAGAAAATTTCCTATTTGAAGGGGGAAACCTGGTATTTCTTGGAGAAGATATGATATATTTGGGAGAAATGTGGCATTTCTGGAAGAAAATGTCCTATTTTGGTGATCTAACAGGTATTTGTGGGTGAAAAGGTCCTATTTGAAGGGGGAAAGCTGGTATTTCTTGGAGAAGATGTGATATATTTGGGAGAAATCTGGCATTTCTGGAAAAATATGTTCAATTTGAGGGATAAAACAGGTATTTGTGGTTGAAAAGGTCCAATATGAAGGGGGAAACCTGGTATTTCTTGGAGAAGATGTGATCTATTTGGGAGAAATGTGGCATGTCTGGAAGAAACTGTCCTCTTTTGGGGATAAAAGAGGTATTTGTGGGTGAAAAGGTCCTATTTGAAGGGGGAAACGTGGTATTTCTTGGAGAAGATGTGATATATTTGGGAGAAATCTGGCATTTCTGAAAGAATATGTTCAATTTGAGGGATAAAACAGGTATTTGTGGTTGAAAAGGTCCTATTTGAAGGGGGAAACCTGGTATTTCTTGGAGAAGATGTGATATATTTGGGAGAAATGTGGCTTGTCTGGAAGAAAATGTCCTACTTTGGGGATAAAAGAGGTATTTGTGGGTGAAAAGGTCCTATTTGAAGGGGGAAACGTGGTATTTCTTGGAGAAGATGTGATCTATTTGGGAGAAATGTGGCATGTCTGGAAGAAAATGTCCTATTTTGGGGATAAAACAGGTATTTGTTGTTGAAAAGGTCCTATTTGAAGTGGGAAACGTGGTATTTCTTGGAGAAGATGTGGTATATTTGGGAGAAATGTGGCCTTTCTGGAAGAAACTGTCCTCTTTTGGGGATAAAAGAGGTATTTGTGTGTGAAAAGGTTGAATTTGAAGGGGGAAACCTGGTATTTCTTGGAGAAGATGTGATCTATTTGGGAGAAATGTGTCCTTTCTGGAAGAAACTGTCCTCTTTTGGGGATAAAAGAGGCATTTGTGGGTGAAAATTTCCTATTTGAAGGGGGAAAGCTGGTATTTCTTGGAGAAGATATGATATATTTGGGAGAAATGTGGCATGTCTGGAAGAAGCTGTCCTATTTTGGGGATAAAAGAGGTATTTGTGGGAGAAAAGGTCCTATTTGAAGGGGGAAAGCTGGTATTTCTTGGAGAAGATGTGATATGTTTGGGAGAAATCTGGCATGTCTGGAAGAAAATGTCCTATTTAGGGGGGAGAAGGCTGGTACTTGTGGGAGAAAAGGTCCTATTTGAAGGAGGAATCCTGGTATTTCTTGGAGGAGATGTGATATGTTTGGGAGAAATGTGGCCTTTCTGGAAGAAACTGTCCTCTTTTGGGGATAGAAGAGGTATTTGTGGGTGAAAAGGTCCTATTTGAATTGTGAAACCTGGTATTTCTTGGACAAGATGTGATCTATTTGGGAGAAATGTGGCATTTCTGGAAGAAACTGTCCTCTTTTGGGGATAAAAGAGGTATTTGTGGGTGAAAATTTCCTATTTGAAGGGGGAAACCTGGTATTTCTTGGAGAAGAAGTGATATATTTGGGAGAAATGTGGCATTTCTGGAAGAAACTGTCCTCTTTTGGGGATAAAAGAGGTATGTGTGGGTGAAAAGGTCCTATTTGAAGGGAGAACCCTGGTATTTCTTGGAGAAGATGTGATATATTTGGGAGAAGATGTGGCATGTCTGGAAGAAACTGTCCTCTTTTGGGGATAAAAGAGGTATGTGTGGGTGAAAAGGTCCTATTTCAGGAGGAATCCTGGTATTTCTTGGAGGAGATGTGATATGTTTGGGAGAAATGTGGCCTTTCTGGAAGAAACTGTCCTCTTCTGGGGATAAAAGAGGTATTTGTGGGTGAAAAGGTCCTATTTGAAGGGGGAAAGGTGGTGTTTCTTGGAGAAGATGTGATCTATTTGGGAGAAATGTGGCATTTCTTGAAGAAACTGTCCTCTTTTGGGGATAAAACAGGTATTTGTGGGTGAAAATTTCCAATTTGAAGGGGGAACCCTGGTATTTCTTGGAGAAGATGTGATATATTTGGGAGAAATGTGGCATTTCTGGAAGAAACTGTCCTATTTTGGGGATAAAAGAGGTATTAGTGGGTGAAAAGGTCCTATTTGAAGGGGGAAAGCTGGTATTTCTTGGAGAAGATGTGATATATTTGGGAGAAATGTGGCATTTCTGGAAGAATATGTTCAATTTGAGGAATAAAACAGGTATTTGTGGTTGAAAAGGTCCTATTTGAAGGGGGAAACCTGATATTTCTTGGAGAATATGTGATATATTTGGGAGAAATGTGGCATGTCTGGAAGAAACTGTCCTATTTTGGGGATAAAAGAGGTATTTGTGTGTGAAAAGGTCCTATTTGAAGGGGAAACCTGGTATTTCTTGGAGAAGATGTGATATATTTGGGAGAAATGTGTCCTTTCTGGAAGAAACTGTCCTCTTTTGGGGATAAAACAGGTATTTGTGGGTGAAAAGGTCCTATTTGAAGGGGGAAAGCTGGTATTTCTTGGAGAAGATGTGATATATTTGGGAGAAATGTGCCATTTCTGGAAGAAACTGTCCTACTTTGGGGATAAAAGAGGTATTTGTGGGTGAAAAGGTCCTATTTGAAGGGGGAAACGTGGTATTTCTTGGAGAAGATGTGATATATTTGGGAGAAATGGGGCATTTCTGGAAGAATATGTACAATTTGAGGGATAAAACAGGTATTTGTGGTTGAAAAGGTCCTATTTGAAGGGGGAAACCTGGTATTTCTTGGAGAAGATTTGATATATTTGGGAGAAATGTGCCATTTCTGGAAGAAACTGTCCTACTTTGGGGATAAAAGAGGTATTTGTGGGTGAAAAGGTCCTATTTGAAGGGGGAAACGTGGTATTTCTTGGAGAAGATGTGATATATTTGGGAGAAATGTGGCCTTTCTGGAAGAAACTGTCCTCTTTTGGGGATAAAAGAGGTATTTGTGGGTGAAAAGGTCCTATTTGAAGGGGGAAACCTGGTATTTCTTGGAGAAGATGTGATCTATTTGGGAGAAATCTGGCATTTCTGGAAGAAACTGTCCTATTTGGGGGATAAAAGAGGTATTGGTGGGTGAAAATTTCCTATTTGAAGGGGGAAACCAGGTATTTCTTGGAGAAGATATGATATATTTGGGAGAAATGTGTCCTTTCTGGAAGAAACTGTCCTCTTTTGGGGATAAAACAGGTATTTGTGGGTGAAAAGGTCCTATTTGAAGGGGGAAACCTGATATTTCTTGGAGAAGATGTGATATATTTGGGAGAAATGTGGCATGTCTGGAAGAAACTGTCCTATTTTGGGGATAAAACAGGTATTTGTGTGTGAAAAGGTCCTATTTGAAGGGGAAACCTGGTATTTCTTGGAGAAGATGTGATATATTTGGGAGAAATGTGTCCTTTCTGGAAGAAACTGTCCTCTTTTGGGGATAAAACAGGTATTTGTGGGTGAAAAGGTCCTATTTGAAGGGGGAAAGCTGGTATTTCTTGGAGAAGATGAGGTATATTTGGGAGAAATGTGTCCTTTCTGGAAGAAACTGTCCTATTTTGGGGATAAAACAGGTATTTGTGGGTGAAAAGGTCCTATTTGAAGGGGGAAAGCTGGTATTTCTTGGAGAAGATGTGATCTATTTGGAAGAAATCTGGCATTTCTGGAAGAATATGTCCAATTTGAGGGATAAAACAGGTATTTGTTGTTGAAAAGGTCCTATTTGAAGGGGGAAAGCTGGTATTTCTTGGAGAAGATGTGATATATTTGGGAGAAATGTGGCATTTCTGGAAGAAACTGTCCTACTTTGGGGATAAAACAGGTATTTGTGGGTGAAAAGGTCCTATTTGAAGGGGGAAACCTGTTATTTCTTGGAGAAGATGTGATCTATTTGGGAGAAATGTGGCATTTCTGGAAGAAACTGTCCTATTTTGGGGATAAAAGAGGTATTTGTGGGTGAAAATGTCCTATTTGAAGGGGGAAAGCTGGTATTTCTTGGAGAAGATGTGATATATTTGGGAGAAATGTGGCATGTCTGGAAGAAACTGTCCTATTTTGGGGATCAAACAGGTATTTGTGGTTGAAAATGTCCTATTTGAAGGGGGAAACGTGGTATTTCTTGGAGAAGATGTGATCTATTTGGGAGAAATGTGGCCTTTCTGGAAGAATCTGTCCTATTTTGGGGATAAAAGAGGTATTTGTGGGTGAAAAGATCCTATTTGAAGGGGGAAACCTGGTATTTCTTGGAGAAGATGTGATATATTTGGGAGAAATCTGGCATTTCTGGAAGAAACTGTCCTCTTTTGGGGATAAAAGAGGTATTTGTGGGTGAAAAGGTCCTATTTGAAGGGGAAACCTGTTATTTCTTGGAGAAGATGTGATATATTTGGGAGAAATGTGGCATGTCTGGAAGAAAATGTCCTATTTGGGGGGAGAGGGCTTGTACTTGTAGGATAAAAGGTCCTATTTGAAGGAGGAATCCTGGTATTTCTTGGAGGAGATGTGATATATTTGGGAGAAATGTGGCCTTTCTGGAAGAAACTGTCCTCTTCTGGGGATAAAAGAGGTATTTGTGGGTGAAAAGTTCCTATTTGAAGGGGGAAAGCTGGTATTTCTTGGAGAAGATGTGATCTATTTGGAAGAAATCTGGCATTTCTGGAAGAATATGTCCAATTTGAGGGATAAAACAGGTATTTGTTGTTGAAAAGGTCCTATTTGAAGGGGGAAAGCTGGTATTTCTTGGAGAAGATGTGATATATTTGGGAGAAATGTGGCATTTCTGGAAGAAACTGTCCTACTTTGGGGATAAAACAGGTATTTGTGGGTGAAAAGGTCCTATTTGAAGGGGGAAACGTGGTATTTCTTGGAGAAGATGTGATCTATTTGGGAGAAATGTGGCCTTTCTGGAAGAAACTGTCCTCTTTTGGGGATAAAAGAGGTATTTGTGGGTGAAAAGGTCCTATTTGAAGGGGGAAACCTGGTATTTCTTGGAGAAGATGTGATATATTTGGGAGAAATGTGGCATGTCTGGAAGAAAATGTCCTATTTGGGGGGAGAAGGCTGGTACTCGTAGGAGAAAAGGTCCCATTTGAAGGAGGAATCCTGGTATTTCTTGGAGGAGATGTGATATATTTGGGAGAAATGTGGCCTTTCTGGAAGAAACTGTCCTCTTCTGGGGATAAAAGAGGTATTTGTGGGTGAAAAGTTCCTATTTGAAGGGGGAAAGCTGGTATTTCCTGGAGAAGATGTGATCTATTTGGGAGAAATGTGGCATTTCTGGAAGAAACTGTCCTCTTTTGGGGATAAAACAGGTATTTGTGGGAGAAAATTTCCTATTTGAAGGGGGAAACCTGGTATTTCTTGGAGAAGATATGATATATTTGGGAGAAATGTGGCATTTCTGGAAGAAAATGTCCTATTTTGGTGATCTAACAGGTATTTGTGGGTGAAAAGGTCCTATTTGAAGGGGGAAAGCTGGTATTTCTTGGAGAAGATGTGATATATTTGGGAGAAATCTGGCATTTCTGGAAAAATATGTTCAATTTGTGGGATAAAACAGGTATTTGTGGTTGAAAAGGTCCAATATGAAGGGGGAAACCTGGTATTTCTTGGAGAAGATGTGATCTATTTGGGAGAAATGTGGCATGTCTGGAAGAAACTGTCCTCTTTTGGGGATAAAAGAGGTATTTGTGGGTGAAAAGGTCCTATTTGAAGGGGGAAACGTGGTATTTCTTGGAGAAGATGTGATATATTTGGGAGAAATCTGGCATTTCTGAAAGAATATGTTCAATTTGAGGGATAAAACAGGTATTTGTGGTTGAAAAGGTCCTATTTGAAGGGGGAAACCTGGTATTTCTTGGAGAAGATGTGATATATTTGGGAGAAATGTGGCTTGTCTGGAAGAAAATGTCCTACTTTGGGGATAAAAGAGGTATTTGTGGGTGAAAAGGTCCTATTTGAAGGGGGAAACGTGGTATTTCTTGGAGAAGATGTGATCTATTTGGGAGAAATGTGGCATGTCTGGAAGAAAATGTCCTATTTTGGGGATAAAACAGGTATTTGTTGTTGAAAAGGTCCTATTTGAAGTGGGAAACGTCGTATTTCTTGGAGAAGATGTGGTATATTTGGGAGAAATGTGGCCTTTCTGGAAGAAACTGTCCTCTTTTGGGGATAAAAGAGGTATTTGTGTGTGAAAAGGTTGAATTTGAAGGGGGAAACCTGGTATTTCTTGGAGAAGATGTGATATATTTGGGAGAAATGGGGCATTTCTGGAAGAATATGTCCAATTTGAGGGATAAAACAGGTATTTGTGGTTGAAAAGGTCCTATTTGAAGGGGGAAACCTGGTATTTCTTGGAGAAGATGTGATATATTTGGGAGAAATGTGTCCTTTCTGGAAGAAACTGTCCTACTTTGGGGATAAAAGAGGTATTTGTGGGTGAAAAGGTCCTATTTGAAGGGGGAAACGTGGTATTTCTTGGAGAAGATGTGATATATTTGGGAGAAATATGTCCTTTCTGGAAGAAACTGTCCTCTTTTGGGGATAAAAGAGGTATTTGTGGGTGAAAAGGTCCTATTTGAAGGGGGAAAGCTGGTATTTCTTGGAGAAGATGTGATATATTTGGGAGAAATGTGTCCTTTCTGGAAGAAACTGTCCTCTTTTGGGGATAAAAGAGGCATTTGTGGGTGAAAATTTCCTATTTGAAGGGGGAAAGCTGGTATTTCTTGGAGAAGATATGATATATTTGGGAGAAATGTGGCATGTCTGGAAGAAGCTGTCCTATTTTGGGGATAAAAGAGGTATTTGTGGGAGAAAAGGTCCTATTTGAAGGGGGAAAGCTGGTATTTCTTGGAGAAGATGTGATATGTTTGGGAGAAATCTGGCATGTCTGGAAGAAAATGTCCTATTTAGGGGGGAGAAGGCTGGTACTTGTGGGAGAAAAGGTCCTATTTGAAGGAGGAATCCTGGTATTTCTTGGAGGAGATGTGATATGTTTGGGAGAAATGTGGCCTTTCTGGAAGAAACTGTCCTCTTTTGGGGATAGAAGAGGTATTTGTGGGTGAAAAGGTCCTATTTGAATTGGGAAACCTGGTATTTCTTGGACAAGATGTGATCTATTTGGGAGAAATGTGGCATTTCTGGAAGAAACTGTCCTCTTTTGGGGATAAAAGAGGTATTTGTGGGTGAAAATTTCCTATTTGAAGGGGGAAACCTGGTATTTCTTGGAGAAGAAGTGATATATTTGGGAGAAATGTGGCATTTCTGGAAGAAACTGTCCTCTTTTGGGGATAAAAGAGGTATGTGTGGGTGAAAAGGTCCTATTTGAAGGGAGAACCCTGGTATTTCTTGGAGAAGATGTGATATATTTGGGAGAAGATGTGGCATGTCTGGAAGAAACTGTCCTCTTTTGGGGATAAAAGAGGTATGTGTGGGTGAAAAGGTCCTATTTCAGGAGGAATCCTGGTATTTCTTGGAGGAGATGTGATATGTTTGGGAGAAATGTGGCCTTTCTGGAAGAAACTGTCCTCTTTTGGGGATAAAAGAGGTATTTGTGGGTGAAAAGGTCCTATTTGAAGGGGGAAAGGTGGTGTTTCTTGGAGAAGATGTGATCTATTTGGGAGAAATGTGGCATTTCTTGAAGAAACTGTCCTCTTTTGGGGATAAAACAGGTATTTGTGGGTGAAAATTTCCAATTTGAAGGGGGAACCCTGGTATTTCTTGGAGAAGATGTGATATATTTGGGAGAAATGTGGCATTTCTGGAAGAAACTGTCCTATTTTGGGGATAAAAGAGGTATTAGTGGGTGAAAAGGTCCTATTTGAAGGGGGAAAGCTGGTATTTCTTGGAGAAGATGTGATATATTTGGGAGAAATGTGGCATTTCTGGAAGAATATGTTCAATTTGAGGATTAAAACAGGTATTTGTGGTTGAAAAGGTCCTATTTGAAGGGGGAAACCTGATATTTCTTGGAGAATATGTGATATATTTGGGAGAAATGTGGCATGTCTGGAAGAAACTGTCCTATTTTGGGGATAAAAGAGGTATTTGTGTGTGAAAAGGTCCTATTTGAAGGGGAAACCTGGTATTTCTTGGAGAAGATGTGATATATTTGGGAGAAATGTGTCCTTTCTGGAAGAAACTGTCCTCTTTTGGGGATAAAACAGGTATTTGTGGGTGAAAAGGTCCTATTTGAAGGGGGAAAGCTGGTATTTCTTGGAGAAGATGTGATATATTTGGGAGAAATGTGCCATTTCTGGAAGAAACTGTCCTACTTTGGGGATAAAAGAGGTATTTGTGGGTGAAAAGGTCCTATTTGAAGGGGGAAACGTGGTATTTCTTGGAGAAGATGTGATATATTTGGGAGAAATGGGGCATTTCTGGAAGAATATGTACAATTTGAGGGATAAAACAGGTATTTGTGGTTGAAAAGGTCCTATTTGAAGGGGGAAACCTGGTATTTCTTGGAGAAGATTTGATATATTTGGGAGAAATGTGCCATTTCTGGAAGAAACTGTCCTACTTTGGGGATAAAAGAGGTATTTGTGGGTGAAAAGGTCCTATTTGAAGGGGGAAACGTGGTATTTCTTGGAGAAGATGTGATATATTTGGGAGAAATGTGGCCTTTCTGGAAGAAACTGTCCTCTTTTGGGGATAAAAGAGGTATTTGTGGGTGAAAAGGTCCTATTTGAAGGGGAAACCTGGTATTTCTTGGAGAAGATGTGATCTATTTGGGAGAAATCTGGCATTTCTGGAAGAAACTGTCCTATTTGGGGGATAAAAGAGGTATTGGTGGGTGAAAATTTCCTATTTGAAGGGGGAAACCAGGTATTTCTTGGAGAAGATATGATATATTTGGGAGAAATGTGTCCTTTCTGGAAGAAACTGTCCTCTTTTGGGGATAAAACAGGTATTTGTGGGTGAAAAGGTCCTATTTGAAGGGGGAAACCTGATATTTCTTGGAGAAGATGTGATATATTTGGGAGAAA
This sequence comes from Lophura swinhoii, assembly GCA_030408155.1. Classification (NCBI taxonomy): domain Eukaryota; kingdom Metazoa; phylum Chordata; class Aves; order Galliformes; family Phasianidae; genus Lophura; species Lophura swinhoii. The sequence continues at coordinate 1,571,218 of CM059463.1, forward strand.
TGTGGCATGTCTGGAAGAAACTGTCCTATTTTGGGGATAAAACAGGTATTTGTGTGTGAAAAGGTCCTATTTGAAGGGGAAACCTGGTATTTCTTGGAGAAGATGTGATATATTTGGGAGAAATGTGTCCTTTCTGGAAGAAACTGTCCTCTTTTGGGGATAAAACAGGTATTTGTGGGTGAAAAGGTCCTATTTGAAGGGGGAAAGCTGGTATTTCTTGGAGAAGATGAGGTATATTTGGGAGAAATGTGTCCTTTCTGGAAGAAACTGTCCTATTTTGGGGATAAAACAGGTATTTGTGGGTGAAAAGGTCCTATTTGAAGGGGGAAAGCTGGTATTTCTTGGAGAAGATGTGATCTATTTGGAAGAAATCTGGCATTTCTGGAAGAATATGTCCAATTTGAGGGATAAAACAGGTATTTGTTGTTGAAAAGGTCCTATTTGAAGGGGGAAAGCTGGTATTTCTTGGAGAAGATGTGATATATTTGGGAGAAATGTGGCATTTCTGGAAGAAACTGTCCTACTTTGGGGATAAAACAGGTATTTGTGGGTGAAAAGGTCCTATTTGAAGGGGGAAACCTGTTATTTCTTGGAGAAGATGTGATCTATTTGGGAGAAATGTGGCATTTCTGGAAGAAACTGTCCTATTTTGGGGATAAAAGAGGTATTTGTGGGTGAAAATGTCCTATTTGAAGGGGGAAAGCTGGTATTTCTTGGAGAAGATGTGATATATTTGGGAGAAATGTGGCATGTCTGGAAGAAACTGTCCTATTTTGGGGATCAAACAGGTATTTGTGGTTGAAAATGTCCTATTTGAAGGGGGAAACGTGGTATTTCTTGGAGAAGATGTGATCTATTTGGGAGAAATGTGGCCTTTCTGGAAGAATCTGTCCTATTTTGGGGATAAAAGAGGTATTTGTGGGTGAAAAGATCCTATTTGAAGGGGGAAACCTGGTATTTCTTGGAGAAGATGTGATATATTTGGGAGAAATCTGGCATTTCTGGAAGAAACTGTCCTCTTTTGGGGATAAAAGAGGTATTTGTGGGTGAAAAGGTCCTATTTGAAGGGGAAACCTGTTATTTCTTGGAGAAGATGTGATATATTTGGGAGAAATGTGGCATGTCTGGAAGAAAATGTCCTATTTGGGGGGAGAGGGCTTGTACTTGTAGGATAAAAGGTCCTATTTGAAGGAGGAATCCTGGTATTTCTTGGAGGAGATGTGATATATTTGGGAGAAATGTGGCCTTTCTGGAAGAAACTGTCCTCTTTTGGGGATAAAAGAGGTATTTGTGGGTGAAAAGTTCCTATTTGAAGGGGGAAAGCTGGTATTTCTTCGAGAAGATGTGATCTATTTGGGAGAAATGTGGCATTTCTGGAAGAAACTGTCCTCTTTTGGGGATAAAACAGGTATTTGTGGGAGAAAATTTCCTATTTGAAGGGGGAAACCTGGTATTTCTTGGAGAAGATATGATATATTTGGGAGAAAAGTGGCATTTCTGGAAGAAAATGTCCTATTTTGGTGATCTAACAGGTATTTGTGGGTGAAAAGGTCCTATTTGAAGGGGGAAAGCTGGTATTTCTTGGAGAAGATGTGATCTATTTGGGAGAAATGTGGCATTTCTGGAAAAATATGTTCAATTTGAGGGATAAAACAGGTATTTGTGGTTGAAAAGGTCCAATATGAAGGGGGAAACCTGGTATTTCTTGGAGAAGATGTGATATATTTGGGAGAAATGTGCCATTTCTGGAAGAAACTGTCCTACTTTGGGGATAAAAGAGGTATTTGTGGGTGAAAAGGTCCTATTTGAAGGGGGAAACGTGGTATTTCTTGGAGAAGATGTGATATATTTGGGAGAAATGTGGCATGTCTGGAAGAAACTGTCCTCTTTTGGGGATAAAAGAGGTATTTGTGGGTGAAAATTTCCTATTTGAAGGGGGAAACGTGGTATTTCTTGGAGAAGATATGATATATTTGGGAGAAATGTGGCATTTCTGGAAGAAACTGTCCTCTTTTGGGGATAAAAGAGGTATTTGTGGGTGAAAAGGTCCTATTTGAAGGGGGAAACGTGGTATTTCTTGGAGAAGATGTGATATATTTGGGAGAAATCTGGCATTTCTGAAAGAATATGTTCAATTTGAGGGATAAAACAGGTATTTGTGGTTGAAAAGGTCCTATTTGAAGGGGGAAACCTGGTATTTCTTGGAGAAGATGTGATATATTTGGGAGAAATGTGGCTTGTCTGGAAGAAAATGTCCTACTTTGGGGATAAAAGAGGTATTTGTGGGTGAAAAGGTCCTATTTGAAGGGGGAAACGTGGTATTTCTTGGAGAAGATGTGATCTATTTGGGAGAAATGTGGCATGTCTGGAAGAAACTGTCCTCTTTTGGGGATAAAACAGGTATTTGTTGTTGAAAAGGTCCTATTTGAAGTGGGAAACGTGGTATTTCTTGGAGAAGATGTGGTATATTTGGGAGAAATGTGGCCTTTCTGGAAGAAACTGTCCTCTTTTGGGGATAAAAGAGGTATTTGTGTGTGAAAAGGTTGAATTTGAAGGGGGAAACCTGGTATTTCTTGGAGAAGATGTGATATATTTGGGAGAAATGGGGCATTTCTGGAAGAATATGTCCAATTTGAGGGATAAAACAGGTATTTGTGGTTGAAAAGGTCCTATTTGAAGGGGGAAACCTGGTATTTCTTGGAGAAGATGTGATATATTTGGGAGAAATGTGCCATTTCTGGAAGAAACTGTCCTACTTTGGGGATAAAAGAGGTATTTGTGGGTGAAAAGGTCCTATTTGAAGGGGGAAACGTGGTATTTCTTGGAGAAGATGTGATATATTTGGGAGAAATATGTCCTTTCTGGAAGAAACTGTCCTCTTTTGGGGATAAAAGAGGTATTTGTGGGTGAAAAGGTCCTATTTGAAGGGGGAAAGCTGGTATTTCTTGGAGAAGATGTGATATATTTGGGAGAAATGTGGCCTTTCTGGAAGAAACTGTCCTCTTTTGGGGATAAAAGAGGTATTGGTGGGTGAAAATTTCCTATTTGAAGGGGGAAACGTGGTATTTCTTGGAGAAGATATGATATATTTGGGAGAAATGTGGCATTTCTGGAAGAAACTGTCCTCTTTTGGGGATAAAACAGGTATTAGTGGTTGAAAAGGTCCTATTTGAAGGGGGAAAGCTGGTATTTCTTGGAGAAGATGTGGTATATTTGGGTGAAATGTGGCATTTCTGGAAGAAACTGTCCTATTTTGGGGATAAAACAGGTATTTGTGGGTGAAAAGGTCCTATTTGAAGGGGGAAAGCTGGTATTTCTTGGAGAAGATGTGATATATTTGGGAGAAATGTGGCATGTCTGGAAGAAACTGTCCTCTTTTGGGGATAAAAGAGGTATTTGTGGGTGAAAAGGTCCTATTTGAAGGGGGAAACGTGGTATTTCTTGGAGAAGATGTGATCTATTTGGGAGAAATGTGGCATTTCTGGAAGAAACTGTCCTCTTTTGGGGATAAAAGAGGTATTTGTTGTTGAAAAGGTCCTATTTGAAGGGGTAAAGCTGGTATTTCTTGGAGAAGATGTGATCTATTTGGGAGAAATGTGTCCTTTCTGGAAGAAACTGTCCTCTTTTGGGGATAAAAGAGGCATTTGTGGGTGAAAATTTCCTATTTGAAGGGGGAAAGCTGGTATTTCTTGGAGAAGATATGATATATTTGGGAGAAATGTGGCATGTCTGGAAGAAGCTGTCCTATTTTGGGGATAAAAGAGGTATTTGTGGGAGAAAAGGTCCTATTTGAAGGGGGAAAGCTGGTATTTCTTGGAGAAGATGTGATATGTTTGGGAGAAATCTGGCATGTCTGGAAGAAAATGTCCTATTTAGGGGGGAGAAGGCTGGTACTTGTGGGAGAAAAGGTCCTATTTGAAGGAGGAATCCTGGAATTTCTTGGAGGAGATGTGATATGTTTGGGAGAAATGTGGCCTTTCTGGAAGAAAACTGTCCTCTTTTGGGGATAGAAGAGGTATTTGTGGGTGAAAAGGTCCTATTTGAATTGGGAAACCTGGTATTTCTTGGAGAAGATGTGATCTATTTGGGAGAAATGTGGCATTTCTGGAAGAAACTGTCCTATTTTGGGGATAAAAGAGGTATTTGTGGGTGAAAATTTCCTATTTGAAGGGGGAAACCTGGTATTTCTTGGAGAAGAAGTGATATATTTGGGAGAAATGTGGCATTTCTGGAAGAAACTGTCCTCTTTTGGGGATAAAAGAGGTATGTGTGGGTGAAAAGGTCCTATTTGAAGGGAGAACCCTGGTATTTCTTGGAGAAGATGTGATATATTTGGGAGAAGATGTGGCATGTCTGGAAGAAACTGTCCTCTTTTGGGGATAAAAGAGGTATGTGTGGGTGAAAAGGTCCTATTTCAGGAGGAATCCTGGTATTTCTTGGAGGAGATGTGATATGTTTGGGAGAAATGTGGCCTTTCTGGAAGAAACTGTCCTCTTTTGGGGATAAAAGAGGTATTTGTGGGTGAAAAGGTCCTATTTGAAGGGGGAAAGGTGGTGTTTCTTGGAGAAGATGTGATCTATTTGGGAGAAATGTGGCATTTCTTGAAGAAACTGTCCTCTTTTGGGGATAAAACAGGTATTTGTGGGTGAAAATTTCCAATTTGAAGGGGGAACCCTGGTATTTCTTGGAGAAGATGTGATATATTTGGGAGAAATGTGGCATTTCTGGAAGAAACTGTCCTATTTTGGGGATAAAAGAGGTATTAGTGGGTGAAAAGGTCCTATTTGAAGGGGGAAAGCTGGTATTTCTTGGAGAAGATGTGATATATTTGGGAGAAATGTGGCATTTCTGGAAGAATATGTTCAATTTGAGGAATAAAACAGGTATTTGTGGTTGAAAAGGTCCTATTTGAAGGGGGAAACCTGATATTTCTTGGAGAAGATGTGATATATTTGGGAGAAATGTGGCATGTCTGGAAGAAACTGTCCTATTTTGGGGATAAAAGAGGTATTTGTGTGTGAAAAGGTCCTATTTGAAGGGGAAACCTGGTATTTCTTGGAGAAGATGTGATCTATTTGGGAGAAATGTGTCATTTCTGGAAGAAACTGTCCTCTTTTGGGTATAAAACAGGTATTTGTGGGTGAAAAGGTCCTATTTGAAGGGGGAAACGTGGTATTTCTTGGAGAAGATGTGGTATATTTGGGAGAAATGTGGCATTTCTGGAAGAAACTGTCCTCTTTTGGGTATAAAACAGGTATTTGTGGGTGAAAAGGTCCTATTTGAAGGGGGAAAGCTGGTATTTCATGGAGAAGATGTGATGTATTTGGGAGAAATCTGGCATTTCTGGAAGAATATGTCCAATTTGAGGGATAAAACAGGTATTTGTGGTTGAAAAGGTCCTATTTGAAGGGGGAAACGTGGTATTTCTTGGAGAAGATGTGATATATTTGGGAGAAATGTGGCATTTCTGGAAGAAACTGTCCTGTTTTGGGGATAAAAGAGGTATTTGTGGGTGAAAAGGTCCTATTTTAAGGGGGGAAACCTGTTATTTCTTGGACAAGATGTCATCTATTTGGGAGAAATGTGGCATTTCTGGAAGAAACTGTCCTCTTTTGGGGATAAAAGAGGTATTTGTGGGTGAAAAGGTCCTATTTGAAGGGGGAAAGCTGGTATTTCTTGGAGAAGATGTGATATATTTGGGAGAAATGTGGCATGTCTGGAAGAAACTGTCCTATTTTGGGGATCAAACAGGCATTTGTGGGTGAAAAGGTCCAATTTGAAGGGGAAACCTGGTATTTCTTGGAGAAGATGTGATATATTTGGGAGAAATGTGGCATGTCTGGAAGAAAATGTTCTATTTGGGGGGAGTAGGCTGGTACTTGTAGGAGAAAAGGTCCTATTTGAAGGAGGAATCCTGGTATTTCTTGGAGGAGATGTGATCTATTTGGGAGAAATGTGGCCTTTCTGGAAGAAACTGTCCTCTTTTGGGGATAAAAGAGGTATTTGTGGGTGAAAAGGTCCTATTTGAAGGGGGAAAGCTGGTATTTCTTGGAGAAGATGTGATCTATTTGGGAGAAATGTGGCATGTCTGGAAGAAACTGTCCTCTTTTGGGGATAAAACAGGTATTTGAGGGTGAAAATTTCCTATTTGAAGGGGGAAACGTGGTATTTCTTGGAGAAGATATGATATATTTGGGAGAAATGTGGCCTTTCTGGAAGAAACTGTCCTGTTTTGGGGATAAAAGAGGTATTTGTGGGTGAAAAGGTCCTATTTGAAGGGGGAAAGCTGGTATTTCTTGGAGAAGATGTGATATATTTGGGAGAAATCTGGCATTTCTGGAAAAATATGTTCAATTTGAGGGATAAAACAGGTATTAGTGGTTGAAAAGGTCCAATATGAAGGGGGAAACCTGGTATTTCTTGGAGAAGATGTGATATATTTGGGAGAAATGTGGCATGTCTGGAAGAAACTGTCCTCTTTTGGGGATAAAACAGTTATTTGTGTGTGAAAAGGTCCTATTTGAAGGCGAAACCTGGTATTTCTTGGAGAAGATGTGATATATTTGGGAGAAATGTGGCATGTCTGGAAGAAACTGTTCTATTTTTGGGATAAAGCAGTTATTTGTGGTTGAAAAGGTCCTATTTGAAGGGGGAAACGTGGTATTTCTTGGAGATGTGGAATATTTGGGAGAAATGTGGCATTTCTGGAAGAAACTGTCCTCTTTTGGGGGTAAAACAGGTATTTGTGGGTGAAAAGGTCCTATTTGAAGGGGGAAAGCTGGTATTTCTTGGAGAAGATGTGATCTATTTGGGAGAAATCTGGCATTTCTGGAAGATTATGTCCATTTCTAGGGATAAAAGAGGTATTAGTGGGTGATAAGGTCCTATTTGAAGGGGGAAAGCTGGTATTTCTTGGAGAAGATGTGGTATATTTGGGAGAAATGTGGCATTTCTGGAAGAAACTGTCCTACTTTGGGGATAAAAGAGGTATTTGTGGGTGAAAATTTCCTATTTGAAGGGGGAAACGTGGTATTTCTTGGAGAAGATGTGATATATTTGGGAGAAATGTGGCATGTCTGGAATAAACTGTCCTCTTTTGGGGAAAAAGTGGTATTTGTGGGTGAAAAGTTCCTATTTGAAGGGGGAAAGCTGGTATTTCTTGGAGAAGATGTGATATATTTGGGAGAAATGTGGCATGTCAGGAAGAAAATGTCCTATTTGGGGGGAGAAGGCTGGTACTTGTGGGAGAAAAGGTCCTATTTCAGGAGGAATCCTGGTATTTCTTGGAGGAGATGTGATATGTTTGGGAGAAATGTGCCATTTCTGGAAGAAAACTGTCCTCTTTTGGGGATAAAAGAGGTATTTGTGGGTGAAAAGGTCCTATTTGAAGGGGGAAACCTGGTATTTCTTGGAGAAGATGTGATCTATTTGGGAGAAATCTGGCATTTCTGGAAGAAACTGTCCTATTTTGGGGATAAAAGAGGTATTTGTGGGTGAAAATTTCCTATTTGAAGGGGGAAAGCTGGTATTTCTTGGAGAAGATATGATATATTTGGGAGAAATCTGGCATTTCTGGAAGAAAATGTCCTCTTTTGGGGATAAAACAGGTATTTGTGGGTGAAAAGGTCCTATTTCCAGGGGAAAACCTGGTATTTCTTGGAGAAGATGTGGTATATTTGGGAGAAATCTGGCATGTCTGGAAGAAACTGTCCTCTTTTGGGGATAAAACAGGTATTTGTGGGTGAAAAGGTCCTATTTGAAGGGGGAAACCTGGTATTTCTTGGAGAAGATGTGATCTATTTGGGAGAAATGTGTCCTTTCTGGAAGAAACTGTCCTCTTTTGGGGATAAAACAGGTATTTGTGGGTGAAAAGGTCCTATTTGAAGGGGGAAAGCTGGTATTTCTTGGAGAAGATGTGATATATTTGGGAGAAATGTGGCATGTCTGGAAGAAACTGTCCTGTTTTGGGGATAAAAGAGGTGTGTGTGGGTGAAAAGGTCCTATTTCCAGGGGAAAACCTGGTATTTCTTGGAGAAGATGTGATATATTTGGGAGAAATGTGGCATGTCTGGAAGAAACTGTCCTATTTGGGGGATAAAAACAGGTATTTGTGGGTGAAAAGGTCCTATTTGAAGGGGGAAACGTGGTATTTCTTGGAGAAGATGTGATATGTTTGGGAGAAATGTGGCATGTCTGGTAGAAAATGTCCTCTTTTGGGGATAAAACAGGTATTTGTGGGTGAAAAGGTCCTATTTGAAGGGGGAAACCTGGTATTTCTTGGAGAAGATGTGATCTATTTGGGAGAAATGTGTCCTTTCTGGAAGAAACTGTCCTATTTTGGGGATAAAAGAGGTATTTGTGGGTGAAAATTTCCTATTTGAAGGGGGAAACCTGGTATTTCATGGTGAAGATGTGATGTATTTGGGAGAAATGTGGCATTTCTGGAAGAAACTGTCGTATTTTGGGGATAAAAGAGGTATTTGTGGGTGAAAAGGTCCTATTTGAAGGGGGAAAGCTGGTATTTCTTGGAGAAGATGTGATATATTTGGGAGAAATGTGGCCTTTCCGGAAGAAACTGTCCTATTTTGGGGATAAAAGAGGTATTTGTGGGTGAAAAGGTCCTATTTGAAGGGGGAAAGCTGGTATTTCTTGGAGAAGATGTGATATATTTGGGAGAAATGTGGCATTTCTGGAAGAATATGTCCAATTTGTGGGATAAAAGAGGTATTTGTGGGTGAAAAGGTCCTATTTGAAGGGGGAAACGTGGTATTTCTTGGAGAAGATGTGATATATTTGGGAGAAATGTGGCATTTCTGGAAGAAACTGTCCTATTTCGGGGATAAAAGAGGTATTTGTGGGTGAAAAGGTCCTATTTGAAGGGGGGAAAGCTGGTATTTCTTGGAGAAGATGTGATATATTTGGGAGAAATGTGGCATGTCTGGAAGAAACTGTCCTCTTTTGGGGACAAAAGAGCTATTTGTGGGTGAAAAGGTCCTATTTGAAGGGGGAAAGCTGGTATTTCTTGGAGAAGATGTGATATATTTGGGAGAAATGTGGCATGTCAGGAAGAAAATGTCCTATTTGGGGGGAGAAGGCTGGTACTTGTGGGAGAAAAGGTCCTATTTCAGGAGGAATCCTGGTATTTCTTGGAGGAGATGTGATATGTTTGGGAGAAATGTGCCATTTCTGGAAGAAACTGTCCTCTTTTGGGGATAAAAGAGGTATTTGTGGGTGAAAAGGTCCTATTTGAAGGGGGAAACCTGGTATTTCTTGGAGAAGATGTGATCTATTTGGGAGAAATCTGGCATTTCTGGAAGAAACTGTCCTATTTTGGGGATAAAACAGGTATTTGTGGGTGAAAATTTCCTATTTGAAGGGGGAAAGCTGGTATTTCTTGGAGAAGATATGATATATTTGGGAGAAATCTGGCATTTCTGGAAGAAAATGTCCTCTTTTGGGGATAAAACAGGTATTTGTGGGTGAAAAGGTCCTATTTCCAGGGGAAAACCTGGTATTTCTTGGAGAAGATGTGGTATGTTTCAGAGAAATGTGGCATGTCTGGAAGAAACTGTCCTATTTTGGGGATAAAACAGGTATTTGTGGGTGAAAAGGTCCTATTTGAAGGGGGAAAGCTGGTATTTCTTGGAGAAGATGTGATCTATTTGGGAGAAATGTGTCCTTTCTGGAAGAAACTGTCCTCTTTTGGGGATAAAAGAGGTATTTGTGGGTGAAAAGGTCCTATTTGAAGGGGGAAACCTGGTATTTCTTGGAGAAGATGTGATATATTTGGGAGAAATGTGGCATGTCTGGAAGAAACTGTCCTGTTTTGGGGATAAAAGAGGTATTTGTGGGTGAAAAGGTCCTATTTGAAGGGGGAATCCTGGTATTTCTTGGAGAAGATATGATATATTTGGGAGAAATGTGGCATTTCTGGAAGAAACTGTCCTCTTTTGGGGATAAAAGAGGTATTTGTGGGTGATAAGGTCCTATTTGAAGGGGGAAACGTGGTATTTCTTGGAGAAGATGTGATATATTTGGGAGAAATCTGGCATTTCTGGAAGAATTTGTTCAATTTGAGGGATAAAAGAGGTATTTGTGGTTGAAAAGGTCCTATTTGAAGGGGGAAACCTGGTATTTCTTGGAGAAGATGTGATATATTTGGGAGAAATGTGGCATGTCTGGAAGAAACTGTCCTGTTTTGGGGATAAAAGAGGTGTGTGTGGGTGAAAAGTTCCTATTTCCAGGGGAAAACCTGGTATTTCTTGGAGAAGATGTGATATATTTGGGAGAAATGTGGCATGTCTGGAAGAAACTGTCCTATTTGGGGGATAAAACAGGTATTTGTGGGTGAAAAGGTCCTATTTGAAGGGGGAAACGTGGTATTTCTTGGAGAAGATGTGATATGTTTGGGAGAAATGTGGCATGTCTGGTAGAAAATGTCCTCTTTTGGGGATAAAACAGGTATTTGTGGGTGAAAAGGTCCTATTTGAAGGGGGGAAACCTGGTATTTCTTGGAGAAGATGTGATCTATTTGGGAGAAATGTGTCCTTTCTGGAAGAAACTGTCCTATTTTGGGGATAAAAGAGGTATTTGTGGGTGAAAATTTCCTATTTGAAGGGGGAAACCTGGTATTTCTTGGAGAAGATGTGATGTATTTGGGAGAAATGTGGCATTTCTGGAAGAAACTGTCCTCTTTTGGGGATAAAAGAGGTATTTGTGGGTGAAAAGGTCCTATTTGAAGGGGGAAACGTGGTATTTCTTGGAGAAGATGTGATATATTTGGGAGAAATGTGGCCTTTCCGGAAGAAACTGTCCTATTTTGGGGATAAAAGAGGTATTTCTGGGTGAAAAGGTCCTATTTGAAGGGGGAAACCTGGTATTTCTTGGAGAAGATGTGATATATTTGGGAGAAATGTGGCATTTCTGGAAGAAACTGTCCTACTTTGGGGATAAAACAGGTATTTGTGGGTGAAAAGGTCCTATTTGAAGGGGGAAACCTGGTATTTCTTGGAGAAGATGTGATATATTTGGGAGAAATGTGGCATGTCTGGAAGAAACTGTCCTCTTTTGGGGATAAAAGAGGTATTTGTGGGTGAAAAGGTCCTATTTGAAGGGGGAAAGCTGGTATTTCTTGGAGAAGATGTGATATATTTGGGAGAAATGTGGCATGTCTGGAAGAAACTGTCCTCTTTTGGGGACAAAAGAGCTATTTGTGGGTGAAAAGGTCCTATTTGAAGGGGGAAACTTGGTATTTCTTGGAGAAGATGTGATCTATTTGGGAGAAATGTGGCATGTCAGGAAGAAAATGTCCTATTTGGGGGGAGAAGGCTGGTACTTGTGGGAGAAAAGGTCCTATTTCAGGAGGAATCCTGGTATTTCTTGGAGGAGATGTGATATGTTTGGGAGAAATGTGCCATTTCTGGAAGAAACTGTCCTCTTTTGGGGATAAAAGAGGTATTTGTGGGTGAAAAGGTCCTATTTGAAGGGGGAAAGCTGGTATTTCTTGGAGAAGATGTGATATATTTGGGAGAAATGTGGCCTTTCTGGAAGAAACTGTCCTATTTTGGGGATAAAAGAGGTATTTGTGGGTGAAAATTTCCTATTTGAAGGGGGAAACCTGGTATTTCTTGGAGAAGATGTGATGTATTTGGGAGAAATGTGGCATTTCTGGAAGAAACTGTCGTATTTTGGGGATAAAAGAGGTATTTGTGGGTGAAAAGGTCCTATTTGAAGGGGGAAACGTGGTATTTCTTGGAGAAGATGTGATCTATTTGGGAGAAATGTGGCATTTCTGGAAGAAACTGTCCTCTTTTGGGGATAAAAGAGGTATTTGTGGGTGAAAAGGTCCTATTTGAAGGGGGAAAGCTGGTATTTCTTGGAGAAGATGTGATATATTTGGGAGAAATCTGGCATTTCTGGAAGAATATGTCCAATTTGAGGCGTAAAAGAGGTATTTGTGGGTGAAAAGGTCCTATTTGAAGGGGGAAACGTGGTATTTCTTGGAGAAGATGTGATATATTTGGGAGAAATGTGGCATTTCTGGAAGAAACTGTCCTATTTCGGGGATAAAAGAGGTATTTGTGGGTGAAAAGGTCCTATTTGAAGGGGGAAAGCTGGTATTTCTTGGAGAAGATGTGATATATTTGGGAGAAATGTGGCATGTCTGGAAGAAACTGTCCTCTTTTGGGGACAAAAGAGCTATTTGTGGGTGAAAAGGTCCTATTTGATGGGGGAAAGCTGGTATTTCTTGGAGAAGATGTGATATATTTGGGAGAAATGTGGCATGTCAGGAAGAAAATGTCCTATTTGGGGGGAGAAGGCTGGTACTTGTGGGAGAAAAGGTCCTATTTCAGGAGGAATCCTGGTATTTCTTGGAGGAGATGTGATATGTTTGGGAGAAATGTGCCATTTCTGGAAGAAACTGTCCTCTTTTGGGGATAAAAGAGGTATTTGTGGGTGAAAAGGTCCTATTTGAAGGGGGAAACCTGGTATTTCTTGGAGAAGATGTGATCTATTTGGGAGAAATCTGGCATTTCTGGAAGAAACTGTCCTATTTTGGGGATAAAACAGGTATTTGTGGGTGAAAATTTCCTATTTGAAGGGGGAAAGCTGGTATTTCTTGGAGAAGATATGATATATTTGGGAGAAATCTGGCATTTCTGGAAGAAAATGTCCTCTTTTGGGGATAAAACAGGTATTTGTGGGTGAAAAGGTCCTATTTCCAGGGGAAAACCTGGTATTTCTTGGAGAAGATGTGGTATGTTTCAGAGAAATGTGGCATGTCTGGAAGAAACTGTCCTATTTTGGGGATAAAACAGGTATTTGTGGGTGAAAAGGTCCTATTTGAAGGGGGAAAGCTGGTATTTCTTGGAGAAGATGTGATCTATTTGGGAGAAATGTGTCCTTTCTGGAAGAAACTGTCCTCTTTTGGGGATAAAAGAGGTATTTGTGGGTGAAAAGGTCCTATTTGAAGGGGGAAACCTGGTATTTCTTGGAGAAGATGTGATATATTTGGGAGAAATGTGGCATGTCTGGAAGAAACTGTCCTGTTTTGGGGATAAAAGAGGTATTTGTGGGTGAAAAGGTCCTATTTGAAGGGGGAAACGTGGTATTTCTTGGAGAAGATGTGATGTATTTGGGAGAAATCTGGCATTTCTGGAAGAAACTGTCCTCTTTTGGGGATAAAAGAGGTATTTGTGGGTGAAAAGGTCCTATTTGAAGGGGGAATCCTGGTATTTCTTGGAGAAGATATGATATATTTGGGAGAAATGTGGCATTTCTGGAAGAAACTGTCCTCTTTTGGGGATAAAACAGGTATTTGTGGGTGAAAAGGTCCTATTTGAAGGGGGAAACGTGGTATTTCTTGGAGAAGATGTGATATATTTGGGAGAAATCTGGCATTTCTGGAAGAATTTGTTCAATTTGAGGGATAAAAGAGGTATTTGTGGTTGAAAAGGTCCTATTTGAAGGGGGAAACCTGGTATTTCTTGGAGAAGATGTGATATATTTGGGAGAAATGTGGCATGTCTGGAAGAAACTGTCCTGTTTTGGGGATAAAAGAGGTGTGTGTGGGTGAAAAGTTCCTATTTCCAGGGGAAAACCTGGTATTTCTTGGAGAAGATGTGATATATTTGGGAGAAATGTGGCATGTCTGGAAGAAACTGTCCTATTTGGGGGATAAAACAGGTATTTGTGGGTGAAAAGGTCCTATTTGAAGGGGGAAACGTGGTATTTCTTGGAGAAGATGTGATATATTTGGGAGAAATGTGGCATTTCTGGAAGAAACTGTCCTATTTCGGGGATAAAAGAGGTATTTGTGGGTGAAAAGGTCCTATTTGAAGGGGGAAAGCTGGTATTTCTTGGAGAAGATGTGATATATTTGGGAGAAATGTGGCATGTCTGGAAGAAACTGTCCTCTTTTGGGGACAAAAGAGGTATTTGTGGGTGAAAAGGTCCTATTTGAAGGGGGAAAGCTGGTATTTCTTGGAGAAGATGTGATATATTTGGGAGAAATGTGGCATGTCTGGAAGAAACTGTCCTCTTTTGGGGACAAAAGAGCTATTTGTGGGTGAAAAGGTCCTATTTGAAGGGGGAAACTTGGTATTTCTTGGAGAAGATGTGATCTATTTGGGAGAAATGTGGCATGTCAGGAAGAAAATGTCCTATTTGGGGGGAGAAGGCTGGTACTTGTGGGAGAAAAGGTCCTATTTCAGGAGGAATCCTGGTATTTCTTGGAGGAGATGTGATATGTTTGGGAGAAATGTGCCATTTCTGGAAGAAACTGTCCTCTTTTGGGGATAAAAGAGGTATTTGTGGGTGAAAAGGTCCTATTTGAAGGGGGAAACGTGGTATTTCTTGGAGAAGATGTGATCTATTTGGGAGAAATCTGGCATTTCTGGAAGAAACTGTCCTATTTTGGGGATAAAAGAGGTATTTGTGGGTGAAAATTTCCTATTTGAAGGGGGAAAGCTGGTATATCTTGGAGAAGATATGATATATTTGGGAGAAATCTGGCATTTCTGGAAGAAAATGTCCTCTTTTGGGGATAAAACAGGTATTTGTGGGTGAAAAGGTCCTATTTCCAGGGGAAAACCTGGTATTTCTTGGAGAAGATGTGGTATATTTGGGAGAAATCTGGCATGTCTGGAAGAAACTGTCCTATTTTGGGGATAAAACAGGTATTTGTGGGTGAAAAGGTCCTATTTGAAGGGGGAAACCTGGTATTTCTTGGAGAAGATGTGATCTATTTGGGAGAAATGTGTCCTTTCTGGAAGAAACTGTCCTCTTTTGGGGATAAAAGAGGTATTTGTGGGTGAAAAGGTCCTATTTGAAGGGGGAAACCTGGTATTTCTTGGAGAAGATGTGATCTATTTGGGAGAAATGTGGCATGTCTGGAAGAAACTGTCCTGTTTTGGGGATAAAAGAGGTATTTGTGGGTGAAAAGGTCCTATTTGAAGGGGGAAACGTGGTATTTCTTGGAGAAGATGTGATGTATTTGGGAGAAATGTGGCATTTCTGGAAGAAACTGTCCTCTTTTGGGGATAAAACAGGTATTTGTGGGTGAAAAGGTCCTATTTGAAGGGGGAATCCTGGTATTTCTTGGAGAAGATATGATCTATTTGGGAGAAATGTGGCATTTCTGGAAGAAACTGTCCTCTTTTGGGGATAAAAGAGGTATTTGTGGGTGAAAAGGTCCTATTTGAAGGGGGAAACGTGGTATTTCTTGGAGAAGATGTGATATATTTGGGAGAAATCTGGCATTTCTGGAAGAATTTGTTCAATTTGAGGGATAAAAGAGGTACTTGTGGTTGAAAAGGTCCTATTTGAAGGGGGAAACCTGGTATTTCTTGGAGAAGATGTGATATATTTGGGAGAAATGTGGCATGTCTGGAAGAAACTGTCCTGTTTTGGGGATAAAAGAGGTGTGTGTGGGTGAAAAGTTCCTATTTCCAGGGGAAAACCTGGTATTTCTTGGAGAAGATGTGATATATTTGGGAGAAATGTGGCATGTCTGGAAGAAACTGTCCTATTTGGGGGATAAAACAGGTATTTGTGGGTGAAAAGGTCCTATTTGAAGGGGGAAACGTGGTATTTCTTGGAGAAGATGTGATATGTTTGGGAGAAATGTGGCATGTCTGGTAGAAAATGTCCTCTTTTGGGGATAAAACAGGTATTTGTGGGTGAAAAGGTCCTATTTGAAGGGGGAAAGCTGGTATTTCTTGGAGAAGATGTGATATATTTGGGAGAAATTTGTCCTTTCTGGAAGAAACTGTCCTATTTTGGGGATAAAAGAGGTATTTGTGGGTGAAAATTTCCTATTTGAAGGGGGAAACCTGGTATTTCTTGGAGAAGATGTGATGTATTTGGGAGAAATGTGGCATTTCTGGAAGAAACTGTCCTCTTTTGGGGATAAAAGAGGTATTTGTGGGTGAAAAGGTCCTATTTGAAGGGGGAAACGTGGTATTTCTTGGAGAAGATGTGATCTATTTGGGAGAAATGTGGCATTTCTGGAAGAAACTGTCCTCTTTTGGGGATAAAAGAGGTATTTGTGGGTGAAAAGGTCCTATTTGAAGGGGGAAAGCTGGTATTTCTTGGAGAAGATGTGATATATTTGGGAGAAATCTGGCATTTCTGGAAGAATATGTCCAATTTGAGGGATAAAAGAGGTATTTGTGGGTGAAAAGGTCCTATTTGAAGGGGGAAACCTGGTATTTCTTGGAGAAGATGTGATATATTTGGGAGAAATGTGGCATGTCTGGAAGAAACTGTCCTACTTTGGGGATAAAACAGGTATTTGTGGGTGAAAAGGTCCTATTTGAAGTGGGAAACGTGGTATTTCTTGGTGAAGATGTGGTATATTTGGGAGAAATCTGGCATTTCTGGAAGAAACTGTCCTCTTTTGGGGATAAAAGAGGTATTTGTGGGTGAAAAGGTCCTATTTGAAGGGGGAAAGCTGGTATTTCTTGGAGAAGATGTGATCTATTTGGGAGAAATGTGGCATTTCTGGAAGAAACTGTCCTATTTTGGGGATAAAAGAGGTATTTGTGGGTGAAAAGGTCCTATTTGAAGGGGGAAAGCTGGTATTTCTTGGAGAAGATGTGACATATTTTGGAGAAATGTGGCATGTCAGGAAGAAACTGTCCTCTTTTGGGGATAAAAGAGGTATGTGTGGGTGAAAAGGTCCTATTTGAAGGGGGAAACCTGGTATTTCTTGGAGAAGATGTGATCTATTTGGGAGAAATGTGGCATGTCTGGAAGAAACTGTCCTCTTTTGGGGATAAAACAGGTATTTGTGGGTGAAAAGGTCCTATTTGAAGGGGGAAACGTGGTATTTCTTGGAGAAGATGTGCTATATTTGGGAGAAATGTGGCATTTCTGGAAGAAACTGTCCTATTTTGGGGATAAAAGAGGTATTTGTGTGTGAAAAGGTCCTATTTGAAGGGGGAAACGTGGTATTTCTTGGAGAAGATGTGATATATTTGGGAGAAATGTGGCATTCCTGGAAGAAACTGTCCTGTTTTGGGGATAAAAGAGGTATTTGTGGGTGAAAAGGTCCTATTTGAAGGGGGAACCCTGGTATTTCTTGGAGAGGATGTGATATATTTGGGAGAAATGTCGCATTTCTGGAAGAAACTGTCCTCTTATGGGGATAGAACAGGTATTTGTGGGTGAAAAGGTCCTATTTCCAGGGGAAAACCTGGTATTTCTTGGAGAAGAGGTGGTATATTTGGGAGAAATGTGGCATGTCTGGAAGAAAATGTTCTATTTGGGGGGAGAAGTGTGGTATTTGTGGGAGAAAAGCTCCTATTTCAGGAGGAATCCTGGTATTTCTTGGAGGAGATGTGATATGTTTGGGAGAAATGTGGCCTTTCTGGAAGAAACTGTCCTCTTTTGGGGATCAAACAGGTATTTGTGGAAGAAAAGTTCCTATTTCAGGAGGAATCCTGGTATTTCTTGGAGAAGATGTGATCTATTTGGGAGAAATGTGGCATGTCTGTAAGAAGATGTCCTATTTTGGGGATAAAACAGGTATTTGTGGGAGAAAAGGTCCTATTTGAAGGGGGAAACCTGGTATTTCTTGGAGAAGATGTGATCTATTTGGGAGAAATCTGGCATTTCTGGAAGTAACTGTCCTATTTGGGGGGGGAAGCCTGCTATTAGTGGGTGAAAAGGTCCAATATGAAGGGGGAAAGCTGGTATTTCTTTGAGAAGAGGTGATATATTTGGTAGAAATGTGGCCTTTCTGGAAGAAACTGTCCTCTTTTGGGGATAAAAGAGGTATTTGTGGGTGAAAAGGTCCTATTTGAAGGGGGAAAGCTGGTATTTCATGGAGAAGATGTGATATGTTTGGGAGAAATGTGTCCTTTCTTGAAGAAACTGTCCTCTTTTGGGGATAAAAGAGGTATTTGTGGGAGAAAAGGTCCTATTTGAAGGGGGAAAGCTGGTATTTCTTGGAGAAGATGTGATATATTTGGGAGAAATCTGGCATGTCTGGAAGGAACTGTCCTCCTTTGGGGATAAAAGAGGTATTTGTGTGTGAAAAGGTCCTATTTGTAGGGGAAAACCTGGTATTTCTTGGAGAAGATGTGATATATTTTGGAGAAATGTGGCATGTCTGGAAGAAGCTGTCCTATTTTGGGGGAGAAGGCTGGTACTTGTGGGAGAAAATGTCCTATTTGAAGGAGGAATCCTGGTTTTTCTTGGAGGAGATGTGATATGTTTGGGAGAAATGTGGCATGTCTGGAAGAAACTGTCCTCTTTTGGGGATAAAAGAGGTATTTGTGGGTGAAAAGGTCCTATTTGAAGGGGGAAAGCTGGTATTTCTTGGAGAAGATGTGATCTATTTGGGAGAAATGTGGCATTTCTGGAAGAAACTGTCCTCTTTTGGGGATAAAAGAGGTATTTGTGGGTGAAAAGGTCCTATTTGAAGGGGGAAAGCTGGTATTTCTTGGAGAAGATATGATATATTTGGGAGAAATGTGGCATTTCTGGAAGAAACTGTCCTCTTTTGGGGATAAAAGAGGTATTTGTGGGTGAAAAGGTCCTATTTGAAGGGGGAAACGTGGTATTTCTTGGAGAAGATGTGATATATTTGGGAGAAATCTGGCATTTCTGGAAGAATATGTTCAATTTGAGGGATAAAAGAGGTATTTGTGGGTGAAAAGGTCCTATTTGAAGGGGGAAACCTGGTATTTCTTGGAGAAGATGTGATATATTTGGGAGAAATGTGGCATGTCTGGAAGAAACTGTCCTCTTTTGGGGATAAAAGAGGTATGTGTGGGTGAAAAGGTCCTATTTCCAGGGGAAAACCTGGTATTTCTTGGAGAAGATGTGATATATTTGGGAGAAATGTGGCATGTCTGGAAGAAACTGTCCTCTTTTGGGGATAAAAGAGGTACGTGTGGGTGAAAAGGTCCTATTTCCAGGGGAAAACCTGGTATTTCTTGGAGAAGAGGTGGTATATTTGGGAGAAATGTGGCATGTCTGGAAGAAAATGTCCTATTTGGGGGGAGAAGTGTGGTATTTGTGGGAGAAAAGCTCCTATTTCAGGAGGAATCCTGGTATTTCTTGGAGGAGATGTGATATGTTTGGGAGAAATGTGGCCTTTCTGGAAGAAACTGTCCTCTTTTGGGGATAAAAGAGGTATTTGTGGGTGCAAAGGTCCTATTTGAAGGGGAAACCTGGTATTTCTTGGAGAAGATGTGATCTATTTGGGAGAAATGTGGCATGTCTGGAAGAAGCTGTCCTATTTTGGGGATAAAGGAGGTATTTGTGGGAGAAAAGGTCCTATTTGAAGGGGGAAACCTGGTATTTCTTGGAGAAGATGTGATCTATTTGGGAGAAATCTGGCATTTCTGGAAGTAACTGTCCTATTTGGGAGGAGAAGCCTGCTATTAGTGGGTGAAAAGGTCCAATATGAAGGGGGAAAGCTGGTATTTCTTGGAGAAGAGGTGATATATTTGGTAGAAATGTGGCCTTTCTGGAAGAAACTGTCCTATTTTGGGGATAAAAGAGGTATTTGTGGGTGAAAAGGTCCTATTTGAAGGGGGAAAGCTGGTATTTCTTGGAGAAGATGTGATCTATTTGGGAGAAATGTGTCCTTTCTGGATGAAACTGTCCTCTTTTCGGGATAAAAGAGATATTTGTGGGAGAAAAGGTCCTATTTGAAGGGGGAAAGCTGGTATTTCTTGGAGAAGATGTGATATATTTGGGAGAAATCTGGCATGTCTGGAAGAAACTGTCGTCTTTTGGGGATAAAAGAGGTATTTGTGGGTGAAAAGGTCCTATTTCAGGAGGAATCCTGGTATTTCTTGGAGAAGATGTGATATATTTTGGAGAAATGTGGCATGTCTGGAAGAAGCTGTCCTATTTTGGGGGAGAAGGCTGGTACTTGTGGGAGAAAATGTCCTATTTGAAGGAGGAATCCTGGTTTTTCTTGGAGGAGATGTGATATGTTTGGGAGAAATGTGGCCTTTCTGGAAGAAACTGTCCTCTTTTGGGGATAAAAGTGGTATTTGTGGGTGAAAAGGTCCTATTTGAAGGGGGAAAGCTGGTATTTCTTGGAGAAGATGTGATCTATTTGGGAGAAATGTGGCATTTCTGGAAGAAACTGTCCTCTTTTGGGGATAAAACAGGTATTTGTGGGTGAAAAGGTCCTATTTGAAGGGGGAAACCTGGTATTTCTTGGAGAAGATATGATATATTTGGGAGAAATGTGGCATTTCTGGAAGAAACTGTCCTCTTTTGGGGATCAAACAGGTATTTGTGGGTGAAAAGGTCCTATTTGAAGGGGGAAACGTGGTATTTCTTGGAGAAGATGTGATATATTTGGGAGAAATCTGGCATTTCTGGAAGAATATGTTCAATTTGAGGGATAAAAGAGGTATTTGTGGGTGAAAAGGTCCTATTTGAAGGGGGAAACCTGGTATTTCTTGGAGAAGATGTGATATATTTGGGAGAAATGTGGCATGTCAGGACGAAACTGTCCTCTTTTGGGGATAAAAGAGGTATGTGTGGGTGAAAAGGTCCTATTTGAAGGGGGAAACCTGGTATTTCTTGGAGAAGATGTGATATATTTGGGAGAAATGTGGCATGTCTGGAAGAAACTGTCCTATTTGGGGGATAAAACAGGTATTTGTGGGTGAAAATTTCCTATTTGAAGGGGGAAACGTGCTATTTCTTGGAGAAGATGTGGTATATTTGGGAGAAATGTGGCATTTCTGGAAGAAACTGTCCTCTTTTGGGGATAAAACAGGTATTTGTGGGTGAAAAGGTCCTATTTGAAGGGGGAAAGCTGGTATTTCTTGGAGAAGATGTGATATATTTGGGAGAAATGTGGCATGTCTGGAAGAAACTGTCCTGTTTTGGGGATAAAAGAGGTATTTGTGGGTGAAAAGTTCCTATTTGAAGGGGGAAACCTGGTATTTCTTGGAGAAGATATGATATATTTGGGAGAAATGTGGCATTTCTGGAAGAAACTGTCCTATTTTGGGGATCAAACAGGTATTAGTGGGTGAAAAGGTCCTATTTGAAGGGGGAAACGTGGTATTTCTTGGAGAAGATGTGATATATTTGGGAGAAATGTGGCATTTCTGGAAGAAACTGTCCTATTTTGGGGATAAAACAGGTATTTGTGGGTGAAAAGGTCCTATTTGAAGGGGGAAAGCTGGTATTTCTTGGAGAAGATGTGATATATTTGGGAGAAATGTGGCATTTCTGGAAGAATATGTCCAATATGAGGGATAAAAGAGGTATTTGTGGTTGAAAAGGTCCTATTTGAAGGGGGAAAGCTGGTATTTCTTGGAGAAGATGTGATATATTTGGGAGAAATGTGGCATTTCTGGAAGAAACTGTCCTACTTTGGGGATAAAACAGGTATTTGTGGGTGAAAAGGTCCTATTTGAAGGGGGAAACGTGGTATTTCTTGGAGAAGATGTGGTATATTTGGGAGAAATGTGGCCTTTCTGGAAGAAACTGTCATCTTTTGGGGATAAAAGAGGTATTTGTGGGTGAAAAGGTCCTATTTGAAGGGGGAAACCTGGTATTTCTTGGAGAAGATGTGATCTATTTGGGAGAAATGTGGCATGTCTGGAAGAAACTGTCCTCTTTTGGGGATAAAGGAGGTATTTGTGGGTGAAAAGTTCCTATTTGAAGGGGGAACCCTGGTATTTCTTGGAGAAGATGTGATATACTTGGGAGAAATGTGGCATGTCTGGAAGAAACTGTCCTATTTGAGGGATAATACAGGTATTTGTGGGTGAAAAGGTCCTATTTGAAGGGGGAAAGCTGGTATTTCTTGGAGAAGATGATATATATTTGGGAGAAATCAGGCATTTCTGGAAGAAACTGTCCTATTTTGGTTATAAAAGAATTTTTTGTGGGTGAAAAGGTCCTATTTGAAGGGGGAAACCTGGTATTTCTTGGAGAAGATGAGATATGTTTGGGAGAAATGTGGCCTTTCTGGCAGAAACTGTCCTATTTTGGGGATTAAAGTGGTATTAGTGGGTGAAAAGGTCCTATTTGAAGGGGGAAACCTGGTATTTCTTGGAGAAGATGTGATATATTTGGGGGAAATGTGGCATGTCAGGAAGAAACTGTCCTCTTTTGGGGATAAAAGAGGTATTTGTGGGTGAAAAGGTCCTATTTCAAGGGGGAAACCTGGTATTTCTAGGAGGAGATGTGATATATTTGGGAGAAATGTGGCATTTCTGGAAGAAACTGTCCTCTTTTGGGGATAAAAGAGGTATTTATGGGTGAAAACGTTGTATTTGAAGGACGAAAGCTGGTATTTCTTGGAGAAGAAGTGATATGTTTGGGAGAAATGTGGCATTTCTGTAAGAAACAGTCCTATTTGGGGGGAGAAGGCTGGTATTTGTGGTAGAAAAGGTCCTCTTTCAGGAGGAATCCTGGTATTTCTTGGAGAAGATGTGATATATTTGGGAGAAATGTGGCATTTCTGGAAGAAACTGTCCTATTTGAGGGATAATACAGGTATTTGTGGGTGAAAAGGTCCTATTTGAAGGGGGAAAGCTGGTATTTCTTGGAGAAGATGATATATATTTGGGAGAAATCAGGCATTTCTGGAAGAAACTGTCCTATTTTGGGGATAAAAGAATTTTTTGTGGGTGAAAAGGTTGTATTTGAAGGGGGAAACCTGGTATTTCTTGGAGAAGATGTGATATGTTTGGGAGAAATGTGGCCTTTCTGGCAGAAACTGTCCTATTTTGGGGATAAAAGTGGTATTAGTGGGTGAAAAGGTCCTATTTGAAGGGGGAAACCTGGTATTTCTTGGAGAAGATGTGATATATTAGGGGGAAATGTGGCATTTCTGGAAGAAACTGTCCTCTTTTGGGGATAAAAGAGGTATTTGTGGGAGAAAAGGTCCTATTTGAAGGGGGAAACCTGGTATTTCTAGGAGGAGATGTGATATATTTGGGAGAAATGTGGCATTTTTTGAAGAAACTGTCCTCTTTTGGGGATAAAAGAGGTATTTGTGGGTGAAAAGGTCCTATTTGAAGGGGGAAAGCTGGTATTTCTTGGAGAAGATGTGATATATTTGGGAGAAATGTGGCATGTCAGGAAGAAACTGTGCTCTTTTGGGGATAAAAGAGGTATTTGTGGGTGAAAAGTTCCTATTTGAAGGGGGAAACCTGGTATTTCTTGGAGAAGATGTGATATATTTGGGAGAAATGTGGCATTTCTGGAAGAAACTGTCCTATTTTGGGGATAAGAGAGGTATTTGTGGATGAAAAGGTCCTATTTGAAGGGGGAAACCTGGTATTTCTTGGAGAAGATGTGATATATTTGGGAGAAATCTGGCATTTCTGGAAGAAACTGTCCTATTTTTGGAATTAAAGTGGTATTTGTGGGTGAGAAGGTCCTATTTGAAGGGGGAAAGCTGGTATTTCTTGGAGAAGATGTGATATATTTGGGAGAAATGTGGCATTTCTGGAGGAAACTGTCCTCTTTTGGGGATAAAAGAGGTATTTGTGGGTGATAAGGTCCTATTTGAAGGGGGAAACCTGGTATTTCCTGGAGAAGATGTGATATATTTGGGAGAAATGTGGCATTTCTGGAAGAATCTGTCCTCTTTTGGGGATAAAACAGGTATTTGTGGTTGAAAAGGTCCTATTTGAAGGGGGAATCCTGGTATTTCTTGGAGAAGATGTGCTATATTTGGGAGAAATCTGGCCTTTCTGCAAGAAACTGTCCTCTTTTGGGGATAAAACAGGTATTTGCGGGAGAAAAGGTCCTATTTGAAGGGGAAAGCTGGATGTTCTTGCAGGAGATGTGATATATTTGGGAGAAATGTGGCATGTCTGGAAGAAACTGTCCTCTTTTGGGGATAGAACAGGTATTTGTGGGTGAAAAGGTCCTATTTGAAGTGGGAAACGTGGTATTTCTTGGAGAAGATGTGATATATTTGGGAGAAATGTGGCCATTCTGGCAGAAAATGTCCTCTTTTTGGGATAAATGAGGTATATGTGGGTGAAAAGGTCCTATTTGAAGGGGGAAACGTGGTATTTCTTGGAGAAGATGTGATCTATTTGGGAGAAGTATGGCCTTTCTGGCAGAAACTGTCCTCTTTTGGGGATAAAACAGGTATTTGTGGGTGAATAGGTCCTATTTGAAGGGGGAAAGCTGGTATTTCTTGGAGAAGATGTGATATATTTGGGAGAAATGTGGCATGTCTGGAAGAAACTGTCCTCTTTTGGGGATAAAAGAGGTATTTGTGGGTGAAATGGTCCTATTTGAAGGGGGAAACCTGGTATTTCTTGGAGAAGATGTGATATATTTGGGAGAAATGTGGCATGTCTGGAAGAAAATGCCCTATTTGGAGGGAGAAGTCTGGTATTTGTGGGTGAAAAGGTCCTATTTGAAGGGGGAAAGCTGGTATTTATTGGAGAAGAAGTGATATAATGGGAGAAATGTGGCATTTCTGGAAGAAACTGTCCTATTTGGGGGATAAAAGAGGTATTTGTGGGTGAAAAGGTCCTATTTGAATGGGGAATCCTGGTATTTCTTGGAGAAGATGTGCTATATTTGGGAGAAATCTGGCCTTTCTGCAAGAAACTGTCCTCTTTTGGGGATCAAACAGGTATTTGTGGGTGAAAAGGTCCTATTTGAAGGGGGAAACCTGGTATTTCTTGGAGAAGATGTGATATGTTTGGGAGAAATATGGCCTTTCTGGAACAAACTGTCCTCTTTTGGGGATAAAAGAGGTATTAGTGGTTGAAAAGGTCCTATTTGAAGGGGGAAAGCTGGTATTTCTTGGAGAAGATGTGATATATTTGGGAGAAATGTGGCATGTCAGGAAGAAACTGTCCTATTTTGGGGATAAAAGAGGTATTTGTGGGAGAAAAGGTCCTATTTGAAGGGGGAAAGCTGGTATTTCTTGGAGAAGATGTGATATATTTTGGAGAAATGTGGCATGTCTGGAAGAAACTGTCCTATTTTGGAGATAAAAGAGGTATTTGTGGGTGAAAAGGTCCTATTTGAAGGGGGAAACCTGGTATTTCTTGGAGAAGATGTGATATGTTTCGGAGAAATGTGGCATGTCTGGAAGAAACTGTCCTCTTTTGGGGATAAAACAGGTATTTGTGGGAGAAAAGGTCCTATTTGAAGGGGGAAACCTGGTATTTCTTGGAGAAGATGTGATATATTTGGGAGAAATGTGGCATTTCTGGAAGAAACTGTCCTCTTTTGAGGATAAAAGAGGTATTTGCGGGTGAAAAGGTCCTATTTGAAGGGGGAAACCTGGTATTTCTTGGAGAAGCTGTGATATATTTTGAGAAACCTGGCATTTATGGAAGAAACTGTCCTCTTTTGGGGATATAACAGTTATTTGTAGGGGAAAAGGTCCTATTTCAGGAGGAATCCTTGCATTTCTTGGAGAATATGTGATATGTTTGGGAGAAATGTGGCATTTCTGGAAGAAACTGTCCTATTTTGGGGTTAAACAAGGTATTTGTGGGTGAAAAGGTCCTATTTGAAGGGGAAAACCTGTTATTTCTTGGAGAAGATGTGATATATTTGGGAGAAATGTGGCATGTCTGGAAGAAACTGTCCTATTTTGGGGATAAAAGAGGTATTTGTGGGTGAAAAGGTCCTATTTGAAGGGGGAAACGTGGTATTTCTTGGAGAAGCTCTGATATATTTGGGAGAAACCTGGCATTTATGGAAGAAACTGTCCTATTTTGGGGATAAAACAGGTATTTGTGGGTGAAAAGGTCCTATCTGAAGGGGGAAAGCTGGTAGTTTTAGCTCTTTTATCCTCAAAATAGAACAGTTTATTCCTGAAAGGCCAGATTTCTCCCAAATATATCACTTCTTCTCCAAGAAATACCAGCTTTCCCCCTTCAAATAGGACCGTTTCACCCACAAATACCTCTTATATCCCCAAAATAGTACATTTTCTGCCATACATGCCATATTTCTCCCAAATATACCACAACTTCCCCATGAAATACCAGCTTTCCCCCTTCAAATTGGACCTTTTTACCCAAAAATACCTGTTTCATCCCCAAAAGAGCACAGTTTCTTCCAGAAATGCCACATTTCTCCCAAATATACCACATCTTCTCCAAGAAATACCAGGTTTCCCCCTTCAAATTGGACCTTATCACCCACAAATACCTCTTTTATCCCCAAAAGACGACAGTTTCTTCCAGAAATGCCAGATTTCTCCCAAATATATCACATCTTCTCCAAGAAATAACTGGTTTCCCCCTTCAAAAAGGAACTTTTCACCCACAAATACCTCTTTTATCCCCAAAAGAGGACAGTTTCTTCCAGACATGCCACATTTCTCCCAAATATATCTCATCTCCTCCAAGAAATACCAGCTTTCCCCCTTCAAATAGGACCTTTTCACCCACAAATACCTGTTTCATCCCCAAAATAGGACAGTTTCTTCCAGAAATGCCACATTTCTCCCAAATAGATCACATCTTCTCCAAGAAATACCAGCTTTCCCCCTTCAAATAGGACCTTTTCACCCACAAATACCTCTTTTATCCCCAAAAGAGGACAGTTTCTTCCTGACATGCCACATTTCTCCAAACATATCACATCTTCTCATAGAATTACCAGCTTTCCCCCTTCAAATATGACCTTGTCACCCACAAATACCTGTTTGATCCCCAAAAGAGGACAGTTTCTGCCAGAAAGGCCACATTTCTCCCAAACATATCACATCTTCTCCAAGAAATACCAGGTTTCCCCCTTCAAATAGGACCTTTTCACCCACAAAAAAATCTTTTATCCCCAAAAGAGCACAGTTTCTGCAAGAAATGCCTGATTTCTCCCAAATATATCACATCTTCTCCAAGAAATACCAGGTTTCCCCCTTCAAATAGGACCTTTTCACCCACAAATACCTGTTTTATCCCTCAAATAGGTCAGTTTCTTCCAGACATGCCACATTTCTCCCAAATATATCACATCTTCTCCAAGAAATACCAGGATTCCTCCTGAAATAGGACCTTCTCACCCAAAACTACCAGCCTTCTCCCCCCAAATTGGACATTTTCTTCCAGAAAGGCCACATTTCTCCCAAATAGATAACATCTTCTCCAAGAAATACCACGTTTCCCCCTTCAAATAGGACCTTTTCCCCAAAAAAACCTCTTTTATCCCCAAAAGAGGACAGTTTCTTCCAGGAATGCCAGATTTCTCCCAAATATATCACATCTTCTCCAAGAAATACCACGTTTCCCCCTTCAAATAGGACCTTCTCACCCACAAATACCTCTTTTATCCCCAAAATAGGACAGTTTTTTCCAGACATGCCACATTTCTCCCAAATAGATCACATCTTCTCCAAGAAATACCAGCTTTCCCCCTTCAAATAGGACGTTTTCACCCACAAATACCTCTTTTATCCACAAAATAGGATAGTTTCTTCCAGACATGCCACATTTCTCCCAAATATATCTCAACTCCTCCAAGAAATACCAGCTTTCCCCCTTCAAATAGGACCTTTTCACCCACAAATACCTGTTTTATCCCCAAAATAGGACAGTTTCGTCCAGAAATGCCACATTTCTCCCAAATATATCACATCTTCTCCAAGAAATACCAGGATTCCTCCTGAAATAGGACCTTCTCACCGAAAACTACCAGCCTTCTCCCCCCAAATTGGACATTTTCTTCCAGAAAGGCCACATTTCTCCCAAATAGATCACATCTTCTCCAAGAAATACCAGCTTTCCCCCTTCAAATAGGACCTTATCACCCACAAATACCTGTTCTATCCCCCAAATAGGACAGTTTCTTCCAGACATGCCACATTTCTCCCAAATATATCACATCTTCTCCAAGAAATACCAGGTTTCCCCCTTCAAATAGGACCTTATCACCCACAAATACCTCTTTTATCCCCAAAATAGGACAGTTTCTTCCAGACATGCCACATTTCTCCCAAATAGATCACATCTTCTCCAAGAAATACCAGGGTTCCCCCTTCCAATAGGAACTTATCACCCACAAATACCTCTTTTATCCCCAAAAGAGGACAGTTTCTTCCAGAAATGGCACATTTCTCCCAAATATATCACATCTTCTCCAAGAAATACCAGGTTTCCCACTTCAGATAGGACCTTTTCACCCACAAGTGTATGTTTTATCCCAAAAAGAGGACAGTTTCTTCAAGAAATGCCACATTTCTCCCAAATATATCACATCTTCTCCAAGAAATACCAGGTTTCCCCCTTCAAATAGGACCTTTTCACCCACAAATACCTGTTTTATCCCCAAAATAGGACAGTTTCTTCCAGACATGCCACATTTCTCCCAAATATATCACATCTTCTCCAAGAAATGCCACGTTTCCCCCTTCAAATAGGACCTTTTCACCCACAAATACCTCTTTTATCCCCAAAAGAGGACAGTTTCTTCCTGACATGCCACATTTCTCCCAAACATATCACATCTTCTCCAAGAAATACCACGTTTCCCCCTTCAAATAGGACCTTTTCACCCACAAATACCTCTTTGATCCCCAAAACAGAACAGTTTCTTCCAGAAATGCCACATTTCTCCCAAATATATCATATCTTCTCCAAGAAATACCAGCTTTCCCCCTTCAAATAGGACCTTTTCACCCACAAATACCTCTTTTATCCCCAAAAGAGGACAGTTTCTTCCAGAAATGCCACATTTCTCCCAAATAGATCACATCTTCTCCAAGAAATACCAGCTTTCCCCCTTCAAATAGGACCTTTTCACCCACAAATACCTGTTCTATCCCCAGAAGAGGTCAGTTTCTTCCAGAAATGCCACATTTCTCCCAAATAGATCACATCTTCTCCAAGAAATACCAGGTTTCCCCCTTCAAATAGGACCTTTTCACCCACAAATACCTGTTTGATCCCCAAAATAGGATAGTTTCTTGCAGAAATGCCACATTTCTCCCAAATAGATCACATCTTCTCCAAGAAATACCAGCTTTCCCCCTTCAAATAGGACCTTCTCACCCACAAATACCTCTTTTATCCCCAAAATAGGACAGTTTTTTCCAGACATGCCACATTTCTCCCAAATATATCACATCTTCTCCAAGAAATACAAGCTTTCCCCCATCAAATAGGACCTTTTCACCCACAAATACCTCTTTTATCCCCTAAAGACGACAGTTTCTTCCAGAAAGGCCACATTTCTCCCAAATATATCTCAACTCCTCCAAGAAATACCAGGTTTCCCCCTTCAAATAGGACCTTTTCAACCACTAATACCTCTTTTATCCCCAAAAGAGCACAGTTTCTTCCAGAAATGCCACATTTCTCCCAAATATATCACATCTTCTCCAAGAAATACCAGGATTCCTCCTGAAATAGGACCTTCTCACCCAAAACTACCAGCCTTCTCCCCCCAAATTGGACATTTTCTTCCAGAAAGGCCACATTTCTCCCAAATAGATCACATCTTCTCCAAGAAATACCAGGATTCCTCCTGAAATAGGACCTTCTCACCCAAAACTACCAGCCTTCTCCCCCCAAATTGGACATTTTCTTCCAGAAAGGCCACATTTCTCCCAAATAGATCACATCTTCTCCAAGAAATACCAGGTTTCCCCCTCAAATAGGACCTTATCACCCACAAATACCTGTTTTATCCCCCAAATAGGACAGTTTCTTCCAGACATGCCACATTTCTCCCAAATATATCACATCTTCTCCAAGAAATACCAGCTTTCCCCCTTCAAATAGGACCTTATCACCCACAAATACCTCTTTTATCCCCAAAATAGGACAGTTTCTTCCAGACATGCCACATTTCTCCCAAATAGATCACATCTTCTCCAAGAAATACCAGGGTTCCCCCTTCCAATAGGACCTTATCACCCACAAATACTTCTTTTATCCCCAAAAGAGGACAGTTTCTTCCAGAAATGCCACATTTCTCCCAAATATATCACATCTTCTCCATGAAATACCAGCTTTCCCCCTTCAAATAGGACCTTTTCACCAACAAATACCTCTTTTATCCCCCCAAATAGGACAGTTTCTTCCAGATATGCCAGATTTCTCCAAAATATATCACATCTTCTCCAAGAAATAACAGGTTTCCCCCTTGAAATACAACGTTTTCACCCACAAATACCTCTTTTATCCCCAAAAGAGGACAGTTTCTTCAAGAAATGCCACATTTCTCCCAAATATATCACATCTTCTCCAAGAAATACCACGTTTCCCCCTTCAAATAGGACCTTTTCACCCACAAATACCTCTTTTATCCCCAAAATAGGACAGTTTCTTCCAGACATGCCACATTTCTCCCAAATATATCACATCATCTCCAAGAAATGCCTCGTTTCCCCCTTCAAATAGGACCTTTTCACCCACAAATACCTGTTTTATCCCCAAAAGAGGACAGTTTCTTCCTGACATGCCACATTTCTCCCAAACATATCACATCTCCTCCAAGAAATACCAGGTTTCCCCCTTCAAATAGGACCTTTTCACCCACAAATACCTCTTTGATCCCCAAAACAGAACAGTTTCTTCCAGAAATGGCACATTTCTCCCAAACATATCACATCTCCTCCAAGAAATACCAGGATTCCTCCTGAAAGAGGAACTTTTCTCCCACAAATACCACCCTTCTCCACACAAATAGGACATTTTCTTCCAGACATGCCACATTTCTCCCAAATATATCACATCTTCTCCAAGAAATACCAGGTTTCCCCTGGAAATAGGACCTTTTCACCCACAAATTCCTCTTTTATCCACAAAACAGGACAGTTTCTTCCAGAAATGCCACATTTCTCCCAAATAGATCACATCTTCTCCAAAAAATACCAGGTTTCCCCCTTCAAATAGGACCTTTTCACCCACAAATACCTCTTTTATCCCCCAAATAGGACATTTTCTTCCAGACATGCCACATTTCTCCCAAATAGATCACATCTTCTCCAAGAAATACCAGGTTTCCCCCTTCAAATAGGACCTTTTCACCCACAAATACCTGTTCTATCCCCAGAAGAGGACAGTTTCTTCCAGAAATGCCACATTTCTCCCAAATAGATCACATCTTCTCCAAGAAATACCACGTTTCCCCCTTCAAAAAGGACCTTTTCCACAAAAAAACCTCTTTTATCCCCAAAAGAGGACAGTTTCTTCCAGGAATGCCAGATTTCTCCCAAATAGATGACATCTTCTCCAAGAAATACCAGGGTTCCCCCTTCAAATAGGACCTTAGCACCCACAAATACCTCTTTTATCCCCAGAAGAGGACAGTTTCTTCCAGAAATGCCACATTTCTCCCAAATATATCACATCTTCTCCAAGAAATACCAGCTTTCCCCCTTCAAATAGGACCTTTTCACCCACAAATACCTCTTTTATCCCCAAAAGAGGACAGTTTCTTCCAGACATGCCAGATTTCTCCCAAATATATCACATCTTCTCCAAGAAATACCAGGTTTCCCCCTTGAAATAGGATCCTTTCACCCACAAATACCACTTTTATCCCCAAAAGAGGACAGTTTCTTCCAGAAAGGCCACATTTCTCCCAAATATATCACATCTTCTCCAAGAAATACCAGGTTTCCCCCTTCAAATAGGACCTTTTCACCCACAAATACCTCTTTTATCCCCAAAATAGGACAGTTTCTTCCAGAAATGGCACATTTCTCCCAAATATATCACATCTTCTCCAAGAAATACCAGGTTTCCCCCTGAACTAGGACCTTTTCACCCACTAATACCTCTTTATCCCTCAAATAGGACATTTTCTTCCAGAAATGCCACATTTCTCCCAAATACACCACATCTTCTCCAAGAAATACCTGCTTTCCCCCTTCAAGTAGGTCCTTTTCTCTCACAAATACCAGCCTTCTCCCCCCAAATAGGACAGTTTCTTCAAGAAATGCCACATTTCTCCCAAATATATCACATCGTCTCCAAGAAATACCAGGTTTCCCCCTTCAAATAGGACCTTTTCACCCTCTAATAGCAGGCTTCTCCCCCAAATAGGACAGTTTCTTCCAGACATGCCACATTTCTCCCAAATATATCACATCTTCTCCAAGAAATACCAGCTTTCCCCCTTCAAATAGAACCTTTTCACCCACAAATACCTCTTTTATCCCCAAAAGAGGACAGTTTCTTCCAGACATGCCACATTTCTCCCAAATATATCACATCTTCTCCAAGAAATGCCAGCTTTCCCCCTTCAAATAGGACCTTTTCACCCACAAATACCTCTTTTATCCCCAAAAGAGGACAGTTTCTTCCAGAAATGCCATATTTCTCCCAAACATATCACATCTTCTCCAAGAAATACCAGGATTCCCCCTTCAAATAGGACCTTTTCACCCACAAATACCTGTTTTATCCCCAAAAGAGGACAGTTTCTTCCAGAAATGCCACATTTCTCCCAAACGTATCACATCTTCTCCAAGAAATACCAGGATTCCTCCTGAAATAGGAACTTTTCTCCCACAAATACCACCGTTCTCCACCCAAATAGGACAGTTTCTTCCAGACATGCCACATTTCTCCCAAATATATCACATCTTCTCCAAGAAATACCAGGTTTCCCCCTGGAAATAGGACCTTTTCACCCACAAATACCTGTTCTATTCCCGTAAGAGGACATTTTCTTCCAGAAATGCCACATTTCTCCCAAATATATCACATCTTCTCCAAAAAATACCAGGTTTCCCCCTTCAAATAGGACCTTCTCACCCACAAATACCTCTTTTATCCCCAAAATAGGACAGTTTTTTCCAGACATGCCACATTTCTCCCAAATATAGCACATCTTCTCCAAGAAATAACAGGTTTCCCCCTTCAAATAGGACCTTTTCTCCCACAAATACCTCTTTTATCCCCAAAAGAGGACAGTTTCTTCCAGAAATGCCACATTTCTCCCAAATCTATCACATCTTCTCCAAGAAACACCAACTTTCCCCCTGGAAATAGGAACTTTTCACCCACAAATACCTGTTTTATCCCCAAAATAGGACAGTTTCTTCCAGACATGCCACATTTCTCCCAAACATATCACATCTTCTCCAAGAAATACCAGCTTTCCCCCTTCAAATAGGACCTTTTCACCCACAAATTCCTGTTTTATCCCCAAAATAGGACAGTTTCTTCCAGAAATGGCACATTTCTCCCAAATATATCACATCTTCTCCAAGAAATACCAGGATTCCTCCTGAAATAGGAACTTTTCTCCCAAAAATACCACCCTTCTCCCCCCAAATAGGACATTTTCTTCCAGACATGCCACATTTCTCCCAAATATATCACATCTTCTCCAAGAAATACCAGGTTTTCCCCTTCAAATAGGACCTTTTCACCCACAAATACCTGTTCTATCCCCATAAGAGGACAGCTTGTTCCAGGAATGTCAGATTTCTCCCAAATATATCACA
Organism: Lophura swinhoii; assembly: GCA_030408155.1. Lineage (NCBI taxonomy): Eukaryota > Metazoa > Chordata > Aves > Galliformes > Phasianidae > Lophura > Lophura swinhoii. The sequence goes on from CM059463.1 coordinate 1,604,606, forward strand.
TCTTCTCCAAGAAATACCACCTTACCCCCTTCAAATAGGACCTTCTCACCCACAAATACCTCTTTTATCCCCAAAATTGGACAGTTTTTTCCAGACATGCCACATTTCTCCCAAATATATCACATCTTCTCCAAGAAATACCACGTTTCCCCCTTCAAATAGGACCTTTTCACCCACAAATACCTCTTTTATCCCCAAAAGAGGACAGTTTCTTCCAGACATGCCACATTTCTCCCAAATATATCACATCTTCTCCAAGAAATACCAGCTTTCCCCCTTCAAATAGGACCTTTTCACCCACAAATACCTGTTTAATCCCCAAAAGAGGACAGTTTCTTCCAGAAATGCCACATTTCTCCCAAATATATCACATCTTCTCCAAGAAATACCAGGTTTCCCCCTTCAAATAGGACCTTATCACCCACAAATACCTCTTTTATCCCCAGAAGAGGACAGTTTCTTCCAGAAATGCCACATTTCTCCCAAATAGATCACATCTTCTCCAAGAAATACCAGCTTTCCCCCTTCAAATAGGACCTTTTCACCCACAAATACCTCTTTTATCCCCAAAATAGAACAGTTTCTTCCAGAAATGCCATATTTCTCCCAAATATATCACATCTTCTCCAAGAAATACCTGCTTTCCCCCTTCAAATAGGACCTTTTCACCCACAAATACCTCTTTTATCCCCCCAAATAGGACAGTTTCTGTCAGAAATGCCAGATTTCTCCCAAACATATCACATTTTCTCCAAGAAATACCAGGTTTCCCCCTTCAAATAGGACCTTTTCTCCCACAAATACCTCTTTTATCCCCAAAAGAGGACAGTTTCTTCCAGAAATGCCACATTTCTCCCAAATATATCACATCTTCTCCAAGAAATACCTGCTTTCCCCCTTCAAATAGGACCTTTTCACCCACAAATAGCTCTTTTATCCCCAAAAGAGGACAATTTCTTCCATAAATGCCACATTTCTCCCAAATATATCACATCTTCTCCAAGAAATACCAGGATTCCTCCTGAAATAGGAACTTTTCTCCCACAAATACCACCCTTCTACACCCAAATAGGACATTTTCTTCCAGACATGCCACATTTCTCCGAAACATATCACATCTTCTCCAAGAAATACCAGGTTTTCCCCTGGAAAAAAGACCTTTTCACCCACAAATACCTGTTCTATTCCCATAAGAGGACAGTTTCTTCCACAAATGCCAAATTTCTCCCAAATATATCACATCTTCTCCAAGAAATACCAGGTTTCCCCCTTCAAATAGGACTTTTTCAACCATTAAAAATTATTTTATCCCCAAAATAGGACAGTTTCTTCCAGAAATGCCTGATTTCTCCCAAATATATCACATTTTCTCCAAGAAATACCAGGTTTCCCCCTTCAAATACGAACTTATCACCCACAAATACCTATTTTATCCCTCAAATAGGACAGTTTCTTCCAGACATGCCACATTTCTCCCAAATATATCACATCTTCTCCAAGAAATACCAGGATTCCTCCTGAAAGAGAACCTTTTCTCCCTCAAATACCAGCCTTCTCCCCCCAAATAGGACAGTTTCTTCCTGACATGCCACATTTCTCCCAAATATATCACATCTTCTCCAAGAAATACCAGGTTTCCCCCTTGAAATAGGATCCTTTCACCCACAAATACCACTTTTATCCCCAAAATAGGACGGTTTCTTCCAGAAAGGCCACATTTCTCCCAAATAGATCACATCTTCTCCAAGAAATACCACGTTTCCCCCTTCAAATAGGACCTTTTCACCCACAAATACCTGTTTTATCCCCAAATAGGACAGTTTCTTCCAGAAATGGCACATTTCTCCCAAATATATCACATCTTCTCCAAGAAATACCAGGTTTCCTCCTGAAATAGGACCTTTTCACCCACAAATACCTCTTTTATCCCTCAAATAGGACATTTTCTTCCAGAAATGCCACATTTCTCCCAAATATATCACATCTTCTCCAAGAAATACCTGCTTTCCCCCTTCAAATAGGACCTTTTCTCTCACAAATACCAGCCTTCTCCCCCCAAATAGGACAGTTTCTTCAAGAAATGCCACATTTCTCCCAAATATATCACATCTTCTCCAAGAAATACCAGGTTTCCCCCTTCAAATAGGACCTTTTCACCCACAAATACCTGTTATATCCCTCAAATAGGACAGTTTCTTCCAGAAATGCCACATTTCTCCCAAATATATCACATCTTCTCCAAGAAATACCAGGTTTCCCCCTTCAAATAGGACCTTTTCACCCTCTAATAGCAGGCTTCTCCCCCAAATAGGACAGTTTCTTCCAGACATGCCACATTTCTCCCAAATATATCACATCTTCTCCAAGAAATACCAGCTTTCCCCCTTCAAATAGGACCTTTTCACCCACAAATACCTCTTTTATCCCTAAAAGAGGACAGTTTCTTCCAGACATGCCACATTTCTCCCAAATACATCACATCTTCTCCAAGAAATGCCAGCTTTCCCCCTTCAAATAGGACCTTTTCACACACAAATACCTCTTTTATCCCCAAAAGAGGACAGTTTCTTCCAGAAATGCCATATTTCTCCCAAACATATCACATCTTCTCCAAGAAATACCAGGATTCCCCCTTCAAATAGGACCTTTTCACCCACAAATACCTGTTTAATCCCCAAAAGAGGACAGTTTCTTCCAGAAATGCCACATTTCTCCCAAACGTATCACAACTTCTCCAAGAAATACCAGGATTCCTCCTGAAATAGGAACTTTTCTCCCACAAATACCACCCTTCTCCACCCAAATAGGACATTTTCTTCCAGACATGCCACATTTCTCCCAAATATATCACATCTTCTCCAAGAAATACCAGGTTTTCCCCTGGAAATAGGACCTTTTCACCCACAAATACCTGTTCTATTCCCATAAGAGGACAGTTTCTTCCAGAAATGCCACATTTCTCCCAAATATATCACATCTTCTCCAAAAAATACCAGGTTTCCCCCTTCAAATAGGACCTTCTCACCCACAAATACCTCTTTTATCCCCAAAATAGGACAGATTTTTCCAGACATGCCACATTTCTCCCAAATATAGCACATCTTCTCCAAGAAATACCAGGGTTCCCCCTTCAAATAGGACCTTTTCTCCCACAAATACCTCTTTTATCCCCAAAACAGGACAGTTTCTTCCAGAAATGCCACATTTCTCCCAAATATATCACATCTTCTCCAAGAAATACCAGCTTTCCCCCTGGAAATAGGACCTTTTCACCCACAAATACCTGTTTTATCCCCAAAATATGACATTTTCTTCCAGAAATGCCACATTTCTCCCAAACATATCACATCTTCTCCAAGAAATACCAGCTTTCCCCCTTCAAATAGGACCTTTTCACCCACAAATACCTGTTTTATCCCCAAAATAGGACATTTTCTTCCTGACATGCCACATTTCTCCCAAATATATCACATCTTCTCCAAGAAATACCAGGATTCCTCCTGAAATAGGAACTTTTCTCCCAAAAATACCACCCTTCTCCCCCCAAATAGGACATTTTCTTCCAGACATGCCACATTTCTCCCAAATATATCACATCTTCTCCAAGAAATACCAGGTTTTCCCCTTCAAATAGGACCTTTTCACCCACAAATACCTGTTCTATCCCCATAAGAGGACAGTTTGTTCCAGGAATGCCAGATTTCTCCCAAATATATCACATCTTCTCCAAGAAATACCACCTTTCCCCCTTCAAATAGGACCTTTTCAAACACAAATACCTCTTTTATCCCCAAAATAGGACAGTTTTTTCCAGACATGCCACATTTCTCCCAAATATATCACATCTTCTCCAAGAAATACCACGTTTCCCCCTTCAAATAGGACCTTTTCACCCACAAATACCTCTTTTATCCCCAAAAGAGGACTGTTTCTTCCAGACATGCCACATTTCTCCGAAATATATCACATCTTCTCCAAGAAATACCAGCTTTCCCCCTTCAAATAGGACCTTTTCACCCACAAACACCTGTTTAATCCCCAAAAGAGGACAGTTTCTTCCAGAAATGCCACATTTCTCCCAAATATATCACATCTTCTCCAAGAAATACCAGGTTTCCCCCTTCAAATAGGACCTTATCACCCACAAATACCTCTTTTATCCCCAGAAGAGGACAGTTTCTTCCAGAAATGCCACATTTCTCCCAAATAGATCACACCTTCTCCAAGAAATACCAGCTTTCCCCCTTCAAATAGGACCTTTTCAACCACAAATACCGGTTTTATCCCCAAAATAGAACAGTTTCTTCCAGAAATGCCATATTTCTCCCAAATATATCACATCTTCTCCAAGAAATACCAGGTTTCCCCCTTCAAATAGGACCTTTTTACCCACAAATACCTATTTTATCCCCAAAAGAGGACAGTTTCTTCCAGAAATGCCACATTTCTCCCAAATATATCACATCTTCTAAAAGAAATACCAGGATTCCTCCTGAAATAGGACCTTCTCAGTCACTAATAGCAGGCTTCTCCCCCCAAATAGGACAGTTTCTTCCAGAAATGCCTCATTTCTCCCAAATATATCACATCTTCTCCAAGAAATACCTGCTTTCCCCCTTCAAATAGGACCTTTTCACCCACAAATACCTCTTTTATCCCCAAAAGAGGACAGTTTCTTCCAGAAATGCCACATTTCTCCCAAATATATCACATCTTCTCCAAGAAATACCAGGTTTCCCCTTCAAATAGGACCTTTTCTCCCACAAATACCTGTTTTATCCCCAAAATACGACAGTTTCTTCCAGAAATGCCACATTTCTCCCAAATATATCACATCTTCTCCAAGAAATACCTGCTTTCCCCCTTCAAATAGGACCTTTTCACCCACAACTACCTCTTTTATCCCCAAAAGAGGACAGTTTCTTCCAGAAATGCCACATTTCTCCCAAATATATCACATCTTCTCCAAGACATACCAGGATTCCTCCTGAAATAGGACCTTCTCTCCCACAACTACGAGCCTTCTCCCCCCAAACTGGACAGTTTCTTCCAGAAATGCCACATTTCTACCAAATATATCACATCTTCACCAAGAAATACCAGGTTTCCCCCTTCAAATAGGACCTTTTCCCCCACAAATACCTGTTTTATCCCCAAAATAGGACAGTTTCTTCCAGAAATGCCAGATTTCTCCCAAATATATCACATCTTCTCCAAGAAATACCAGCTTTCCCCCTTCAAATAGGACCTTTTCTCCATGAAATACCTCTTTTATCCCCAAAAGAGGACATTTTCTTCCAGAAATGCCACATTTCTCCCAAATATATCACATCTTCTCCAAGAAATACCAGGTTTCCCCCTTCAAATAGGACCTTTTCAACCACTAATACCTCTTTTATCCCCAAAAGAGGACAGTTTCTTCCGGAAAGGCCACATTTCTCCCAAATAGATCACATCTTCTCCAAGAAATGCCAGGATTCCTCCTGAAAGAGGACCTTCTCACCCAAAACTACCAGCCTTCTCCCCCCAAATTGGACATTTTCTTCCAGAAAGGCCACATTTCTCCCAAATATATCACATCTTCTCCAAGAAATACCAGGATTCCTCCTGAAATAGGACCTTCTCACCGAAAACTACCAGCCTTCTCCCCCCAAATTGCACATTTTCTGCCAGAAAGGCCACATTTCTCCCAAATAGATCACATCTTCTCCAAGAAATACCAGCTTTCCCCCTTCAAATAGGACCTTTTCTCCCACAATTACCTGTTTTATCCCCAAAAGAGGACAGTTTCTTCCAGAAATGCCACATTTCTCCCAAATATATCACATATTCTCCAAGAAATACCAGGGTTCCCCCTTCAAATAGGACCTTTTCACCCACAAATACCTGTTTGATCCCCAAAATAGGACAGTTTCTTCCAGAAATGCCACATTTCTCCCAAATAGATCACATCTTCTCCAAGAAATACCAGCTTTCCCCCTTCAAATAGGACCTTATCACCCACAAAAAATTCTTTTATCCCCAAAAGAGGACAGTTACTTCCAGAAATGCCACATTTCTCCCAAATATATCACAGCTTCTCCAAGAAATACCACGTTTCCCCCTTCAAATATAACCTTTTCACCCACAAATACCTGTTTTATCCCCAAAAGAGGACAGTTTCTTCCAGAAATGCCACATTTCTCCCAAATAGATCACATCTTCTCCAAGAAATAACAGGTTTCCCCCTTCAAATAGGACCTTTTCACCCACTAATACCTGTTTTATCCCCAAAAGAGGACAGTTTCTGCCAGAAATGCCACATTTCTCCCAAACATATCACATCTTCTCCAAGAAATACCAGGTTTCCCCCTTCAAATAGGACCTTTTCCCCCAAAAAAACTCTTTTATCCCCAAAATAGGACAGTTTCTTCCAGACATGCCACATTTCTCCCAAATATATCACATCTCCTTCAAGAAATACCAGCTTTCCCCCTTCAAATAGGACCTTTTCACCCACAAATACCTCTTTTATCCCCAAAAGAGGACAGTTTCTTCCAGACATGCCACATTTCTCCCAAATATATCACATCTTCTCCAAGAAATGCCAGCTTTCCCCCTTCAAATAGGACCTTTTCACACACAAATACCTCTTTTATCCCCAAAAGAGGACAGTTTCTTCCAGAAATGCCACATTTCTCCCAAATATATCACATCTTCTCCAAGAAATACCAGCTTTCCCCCTTCAAATAGGACCTTTTCACCCACAAATACCTGTTTAATCCCCCAAATAGGACAGTTTCTTCCAGAAATGGCACATTTCTCCCAAACGTATCACATCTTCTCCAAGAAATACCAGGATTCCTCCTGAAATAGGAACTTTTCTCCCACAAATACCACCCTTCTCCACCCAAATAGGACATTTTCTTCCAGACATGCCACATTTCTCCCAAATAGATCACATCTTCTCCAAGAAATACCAGGTTTTCCCCTGGAAATAGGACCTTTTCACCCACAAATACCTGTTCTATCCCCATAAGACGACAGTTTCTTCCAGAAATGCCACATTTCTCCCAAAGATATCACATCTTCTCCATGAAATACCAGGGTTCCACCTTCAAATAGGACCTTCTCACCCAAAATACCTCTTTTATCCCCAAAAGAGGACAGTTTTTTCCAGACATGCCATATTTTTCCCAAATATATCACATCTTCTCCAAGAAATACCAGGGTTCCCCCTTCAAACAGGACCTTTTCACCCACAAATACCTCTTTTATCTCCAAAACAGGACAGTTTCTTCCAGAATGGCCACATTTCTCCCAAATATATCACATCTTCTCCAAGAAATACCACGTTTCCCCCTTCAAATAGGACCTTATCACCCACAAATACCACTTTTATCCCCAAAAGAGGACAGTTTCTTCCAGACATGCCACATTTCTCCCAAACATATCACATCTTCTCCAAGAAATACCAGGGTTCCCCCTTCAAATAGGACCTTTTCACCCACAAATACCTCTTTTATCCCCAAAAGAGGACAGTTTCTTCCAGAAATGCCAGATTTCTCCCAAATATATCACATCTTCTCCAAGAAATACCAGGTTTCCCCCTTCAAATAGGACCTTTTCACCCACAAATACCTCTTTTATCCCCAAAATAGGACAGTTTCTTCCAGACATGCCACATTTCTCCCAAATATATCACATCTTCTCCAAGAAATACCAGCTTTCCCCCTGGAAATAGGAACTTTTCACCCACAAATACCTGTTTTATCCCCAAAATAGGACAGTTTCTTCCAGAAATGCCTGATTTCTCCCAAACATATCACATCTTCTCCAAGAAATACCAGCTTTCCCCCTTCAAATAGGACCTTTTCACCCACAAATACCTGTTTTATCCCCAAAATAGGACAGTTTCTTCCAGAAATGGCACATTTCTCCCAAATATATCACATCTCCTCCAAGAAATACCAGGATTCCTCCTGAAATAGGACCTTTTCTCCCACAAATACCACCCTTCTCCCCCCAAATAGGACATTTTCTTCCAGACATGCCACATTTCTCCCAAATATATCACATCTTCTCCAAGAAATACCAGGTTTTCCCCTTCAAATAGGACCTTTTCATCCACAAATACCTGTTCTATCCCCATAAGAGGACAGTTTCTTCCAGAAATGCCAGATTTCTCCCAACTATATCACATCTTCTCCAAGAAATACCACCTTTCCCCCTTCAAATAGGACCTTCTCACCCACTACTACCTCTTTTATCCCCAAAATAGGACAGTTTTTTCCAGACATGCCACATTTCTCCCAAATATATCACATCTTCTCCAAGAAATACCAGGTTTCCCCCTTGAAATAGGACCTTTTCACCCACAAATACCTCATTTATCCCCAAAAGAGGACAGTTTCTTCCAGAAATGCCACATTTCTCCGAAATATATCACATCTTCTCCAAGAAATACCAGGTTTCCCCCTTCAAATACAACGTTTTCACCCACAAATACCTCTTTTATCCCCAAAATAGAACAGTTTCTTCCAGAAATGCCATATTTCTCCCAAATATATCACATCTTCTCCAAGAAATACCTGCTTTCCCCCTTCAAATAGGACCTTTTCACCCACAAATACCTGTTTTATCCCCAAAAGAGGACAGTTTCTTCCAGAAATGCCACATTTCTCCCAAACATATCACATCTCCTCCAAGAAATACCAGGATTCCTCCTGAAATAGGACCTTTTCTCCCACAAATACCAGCCTTCTCCTCCCAAATAGGACATTTTCTTCCAGACATGCCACATTTCTCCCAAATATATCACATCTTCTCCAAGAAATACCACCTTACCCCCTTCAAATAGGACCTTCTCACCCACAAATACCTGTTTGATCCCCAAAATAGGACAGTTTCTTCCAGAAAGGCCACATTTCTCCCAAATAGATCACATCTTCTCCAAGAAATACCAGGTTTCCCCCTTCAAATAGGAACTTTTCACCCACAAATACCTGTTTAATCCCCAAAAGAGCACAGTTTCTTCCAGAAATGCCACATTTCTCCCAAATATATCACATCTTCTCCAAGAAATACCAGGGTTCCCCCTTCAAATAGGACCTTTTCACCCACAAATACCTCTTTTATCCCCAAAAGAGGACAGTTTCTTCCAGAAAGGCCACATTTCTCCCAAATAGATCACATCTTCTCCAAGAAATACCAGGATTCCTCCTGAAATACGACCTTCTCTCCAACAACTACAAGCCTTCTCCCCCCAAATTGGACAGTTTCTTCCAGAAATGCCTGATTTCTCCCAAACATATCACATCTTCTCCAAGAAATACCAGGTTTCCCCCTTCAAATAGGACCTTTTCACCCACAAATACCTCTTTTATCCCCAAAAGAGGACAGTTTCTTCCAGAGATGCCACATTTCTCCCAAATAGATCACATCTTCTCCAAGAAATACCAGCTTTCCCCCTTCAAATAGGACCTTTTCAACCACAAATACCTGTTTTATCCCCAAAATTGGACAGTTTCTTCCAGACATGCCAGATTTCTCCCAAATATATCACATCTTCTCCAAGAAATACCAGGTTTCCCCCTTGAATTAGGACCTTTTCTCCATGAAATACCTGTTTTATCCCCAAATAGGACAGTTTCTTCCAGACATGCCACATTTCTCCCAAATAGATCACATCTTCTCCAAGAAATGCCAGGATTCCTCCTGAAAGAGGAACTTCTCACCCAAAACTACCAGACTTCTCCGCCCAAATTGGACATTTTCTTCCAGAAAGGCCACATTTCTCCCAAATATATCACATCTTCTCCAAGAAATACCAGGATTCCTCCTGAAATAGGACCTTCTCACCGAAAACAACCAGCCTTCTCCCCCCGAATTGCACATTTTCTGCCTGAAAGGACACATTTCTCCCAAATAGATCACATCTTCTCCAAGAAATACCAGGTTTCCCCCTTCAAATAGGACCTTATCACTCACAAATAATTCTTTTCTCCCCAAAAGAGGACAGTTTCTTCCAGACATGCCACATTTCTCCCAAATATATCACATCTTCTCCAAGAAATACCAGGGTTCCCCCTTCAAATAGGACATTTTCACCCACAAATACCTCTTTTATCCCCAAAAGAGGACAGTTTCTTCCACAAATGCCACATTTCTCCCAAATATATCACATCTTCTCCAAGAAATAACAGGTTTCCCCCTTCAAATACAACGTTTTCCCCCTCAAATACCTGTTTTATCCCCAAAAGAGGACAGTTTCTGCCAGAAATGCCTGATTTCTCCCAAACATATCACATTTTCTCCAAGAAATACCAGGTTTCCCCCTTCAAATAGGACCTTTTCTCCCACAAATACCTCTTTTATCCCCAAAAGAGGACAGTTTCTTCCAGAAATGCCACATTTCTCCCAAATATATCACATCTTCTCCAAGAAATACCTGCTTTCCCCCTTCAAATAGGACCTTTTCACCCACAAATAGCTCTTTTATCCCCAAAAGAGGACAGTTTCTTCAAGAAAGGCCACATTTCTCCCAAATAGATCACATCTTCTCCAAGAAATACCAGGATTCCTCCTGAAATACGACCTTCTCTCCAACAACTACAAGCCTTCTCCCCCCAAATTGGACAGTTTCTTCCAGAAATGCCTGATTTCTCCCAAACATATCACATCTTCTCCAAGAAATACCAGGTTTCCCCCTTCAAATAGGACCTTTTCACCCACAAATACCTCTTTTATCCCCAAAAGAGGACAGTTTCTTCCAGACATGCCACATTTCTCCCAAATATATCACATCTTCTCCAAGAAATACCACCTTTCCCCCTTCAAATAGGACCTTTTCAAACACAAATACCTGTTTTATCCCCAAAATTGGACAGTTTCTTCCAGACATGCCAGATTTCTCCCAAATATATCACATCTTCTCCAAGAAATACCAGGTTTCCCCCTTGAATTAGGACCTTTTCTCCATGAAATACCTGTTTTATCCCCAAATAGGACAGTTTCTTCCAGACATGCCACATTTCTCCCAAATAGATCACATCTTCTCCAAGAAATGCCAGGATTCCTCCTGAAAGAGGAACTTCTCACCCAAAACTACCAGCCTTCTCCGCCCAAATTGGACATTTTCTTCCAGAAAGGCCACATTTCTCCCAAATATATCACATCTTCTCCAAGAAATACCAGGATTCCTCCTGAAATAGGACCTTCTCACCGAAAACAACCAGCCTTCTCCCCCCAAATTGCACATTTTCTGCCAGAAAGGACACATTTCTCCCAAATAGATCACATCTTCTCCAAGAAATACCAGGTTTCCCCCTTCAAATAGGACCTTATCACTCACAAAAAATTCTTTTCTCCCCAAAAGAGGACAGTTTCTTCCAGACATGCCACATTTCTCCCAAATATATCACATCTTCTCCAAGAAATACCAGGGTTCCCCCTTCAAATAGGACATTTTCACCCACAAATACCTCTTTTATCCCCAAAAGAGGACAGTTTCTTCCACAAATGCCACATTTCTCCCAAATATATCACATCTTCTCCAAGAAATAACAGGTTTCCCCCTTCAAATGCAACGTTTTCCCCCTCAAATACCTGTTTTATCCCCAAAAGAGGACAGTTTCTGCCAGAAATGCCAGATTTCTCCCAAACATATCACATCTTCTCCAAGAAATACCACCTTTCCCCCTTCAAATAGGACCTTTTCTCCCACAAATACCTCTTTTATCCCCAAAAGAGGACAGTTTCTTCCAGAAATGCCACATTTCTCCCAAACATATCACATCTTCTCCAAGAAATACCAGGTTTCCCCCTTCAATTAGGACCTTTTCTCCATGAAATACCTCTTGTATCCCCAGAAGTGGACAGTTTCTTCCAGACATGCCACATTTCTCCCAAATATATCACATCTTCTCCAAGAAATACCAGGATTCCTCCTGAAATAGGACCTTTTCACCCACAAATACCTGTTTTATCCCCAAAATAGGACAGTTTCTTCCAGAAATGCCACATTTCTCCCAAATATATCACATCTTCTCCAAGAAATACCTGCTTTCCCCCTTCAAATAGGAACTTTTCTCCCACAAATACCAGCCTTCTCCCCCCAAATAGGACAGTTTCTTCCAGAAATGCCATATTTCTCCCAAACATATCACATCTTCTCCAAGAAATACCTGCTTTCCCCCTTCAAATAGGACCTTTTCTCCCACAAATACCAGCCTTCTCCCCCCAAATAGGACTGTTTCTTCCAGAAATGCCACATTTCTCCCAAACATATCACATCTTCTCCAAGAAATACCAGGTTTCCCCCTTCAAATAGGACCTTTTCACCCACAAATACCTCATTTATCCCCAAAAGAGGACAGTTTCTTCCAGAAATGCCACATTTCTCCCAAATATATCACATCTTCTCCAAGAAATACCAGCTTTCCCCCTTCAAATAGGACCTTTTCACCTACAAATACCTCTTTTATCCCCAAAAGAGGACAGTTTCTTCCAGAAAGGCCACATTTCTCCCAAATATATCACATCTTCTCCAAGAAATACCACCTTTCCCCCTTCAAATAGGACCTTTTCTCCTACAAATACCTGTTTTATCCCCCAAATAGGACATTTTCTTCCAGACATGCCACATTTCTCCCAAATATATCACCTCTTCTCCAAGAAATACCAGGTTTCCCCCTTCAAATAGGACCTATTCAGCCACAAATACCTGTTTTATCCCCAAAATAGGACAGTTTCTTCCAGAAATGCCACATTTCTCCCAAATATATCACATCTTCTCCAAGAAATACCATCTTTCCCCCTTCAAATAGGACCTTTTCACCCACAAATACCTCTTTTATCCCCAAAAGAGGACAGTTTCTTCCAGACATGCCACATTTCTCCCAAATATATCACATCTTCTCCAAGAAATACCAGCTTTCCCCCTTCAAAAGGACCTTTTCACCCACAAATACATGTTTTGTCCCCAAAACAGGACAGTTTCTTCCAGAAATGCCACATTTCTCCCAAATATATCACATCTTCTCCAAGAAATACCAGGTTTCCCTCTTCAAATAGGACCTCTTCACCCACAAATACCTCTTTTATCCCCAAAAGAGGACAGTTTCTTCCAGAAATGACACATTTCTCCCAAATATATCACATCTCCAAGAAATACCAGGTTTCCTCATGAAATAGGACCTTTTCACCCACAGTTTCCTGTTTTATCCCTTCCTTCCGAGCGACTTTTCGTTTTGGAGTGTTTATCCGGTGCTACACTTCAGCATTCTGTGACGAATAAAATAGAAGAGAAAAGCCCCACTAATAAGGCAGCTAGAAGTTCGAGGAGCGACTCACGTAGTGCTTTCGGGGAGTACGTTCCAGAAAGTCGAGAGTTGTGGCTTGTTTCCTGCGGAGAAAAAACCCCCTGTTTTCAGGCAATGCTGGACGCTGAATTCGCATCTTCTCGGCATAGGAATACCGCTCCTTCGCTCTCGTGGCTCGAAAGCGGCACTCGCTTTGAACCGCTCCGGAGAGTCTGCAGTTGCTGTCCGGTCCATCGCGGTTCTGCCCGAGTGCCGCTTGCAGCCTTCAGCAGCGCTCTCGTTTCTCTCGGATGCCGGGAAAGAGCGACTTCAGCCGGATGCTTTTCTCCGACGAGTGAGCGGCTTCTTCTGCGCACATCGCAATGGAGCGCTTCTGACTTCTGTCCATGCAGAATGCTCTACGCTTCTCTCTCATTCTTATCCCTTTCTTCCGAGCGACATTTCGTTTTGGAGTGTTTATCCGATGCTACACTTCAGCATTCTGTGACGAATAGAGTAGAAGTGGAAACCCCACTAATAAGGCAGCTAGAAGTTCGAGGAGCGACACACGTTGTGCTTTCGGGAGGACGTTCCAGAAAGTCGAGAGTTGTGGCTTGTTTCCTGCGGAGAAAAAACCCCCTGTTTTCAGGCAATGCAGTAGGCTGAATTCGCTCGTTCTCGGCATAGGAATGCCGCTCCTCCTCTCTTGTGGGTCGAAAGCGGCATTTGCGCTGAACCACACCGGACAGTCTGCAGTTGCAGACTACTGAATAGCCTGAAAACAGGGGGTTTTTTCTCCGCCGGAAAGAAGCCACAACTCTCGACTTTCTGGAATGTCCTCCCTGAAAGCACTACGTGTGTCGCTCCTCGAACTTCTAGCTGCCTTATTAGTGGGGCTTTTCTCTTCTACTCTATTCGTCACAGAATGCTGAAGTGTAGCATCGGATAAACACTCCAAAACGAAATGTCGCTCGGAAGAAAGGGATAAGAATGAGAGAGAAGCGTAGTGCATTCTGCATGGACACATGGAGAAGTCAGAAGCTCTCCATTGCGATGTGCGCAGAAGAAGCTGCTCACTTGCCTGAGAAAAGCATCCGGCTGAAGTCGCTCTTTCCCGGCATCCGAGAGAAACGAGAGCGCTGCTGAAGGCTGCAAGCGGCACTCGGGCAGAACCGTGATGGACCGGACAGCAACTGCAGACTCTCCGGAGCGGTTCAGCGCGAGTGCCGCTTTCGAGCCACGAGAGCGAAGGAGCGGTATTCCTATGCCGAGAAGATGCGAATTCAGCCTACTGCATTGCCTGAAAACAGGGGGTTTTTTCTCCGCAGGAAACAAGCCACAACTCTCGACTTTCTGGAATGTCCTCCCTGAAAGCACAACGTGTGTGGCTTCTGGAGCGACTAGCTGCCTTATTAGTGGGGCTTTTCTCTTCTACTCTATTCGTCACAGAATGCTGAAGTGTAGCATCGGATAAACACTCCAAAACGAAATGTCGCTCGGAAGGAAGGGATAAGAATGAGAGAGAAGCGTAGTGCATTCTGCATGGACACATGGAGAAGTCAGAAGCGCTCCATTGCGATGTGCGCAGAAGAAGCCGCTCACTCGTCGGAGAAAAGCATCCGGCTGAAGTCGCTCTTTCCCGGCATCCGAGAGAAACGAGAGCGCTGCTGAAGGGTGCAAGCGGCACTCGGGCAGAACCGCGATGGACCGGCCAGCAACTGCAGACTCTCCGGAGCGGTTCAGAGCGAGTGCCGCTTTCGAGCCACGAGAGCGAAGGAGCGGTATTGAAATGCCGAGAAGGAGCGAATTCAGCGTCCTGCATTGCCTGAAAACAGGGGGTTTTTTCTCCGCAGGAAACAAGCCACAACTCTCGACTTTGTGGAACGTCCTCCCCGAAAGCACAACGTGTGTCGCTCCTCGAACTTCTAGCTGCCTTATTAGTGGGGCTTTTCTCTTCTATTTTATTCGTCACAGAATGCTGAAGTGTAGCATCGGATAAACACTCCAAAACGAAAAGTCGCTCGGAACAAAGGGATAAAACAGGAATCTGTGGGTGACAAGGTCCTATTTCAGGAGGAAACCTGGTATTTCTTGGAGATGTGATATATTTGGGAGAAATGTGTCATTTCTGGAAGAAACTGTCCTCTTTTGGGGATAAAACAGGTATTTGTGGGTGAAGAGGTCCTATTTGAAGAAGGAAAGCTGGTATTTCTTGGAGAAGATGTGATATATTTGGGAGAAATGTGGCATTTCTGGAAGAAACTGTCCTCTTTTGGAGATAAAAGAGGTATTTGTGGGTGAAAAGTTCCTATTTGAAGGGGGAAACCTGGTATTTCTTGGAGAAGATGCGATAGATTTGGGAGAAATGTGGCCTATCTGGAAGAAACTGTCCTCTTTTGGAGATAAAAGAGGTATCTGTGGGTGAAAAGGTCCTATTTGAAGGGGGAAACGCGGTATTTCTTGGAGAAGATGTGATATATTTGGGAGAAAGGTGGCATGTCTGGAAGAAACTGTCCTATTTGGGGAGAGAAGGCTGGTAGTTTTCGGTGAGAAGGTCCTATTTCAGGAGGAATCCTGGTATTTCTTGGAGAAGATGTGATATATTTGGGAGAAATGTGGCATGTCTGGAAGAAAATGTCCTATTTTGGGGATAAAACAGGTATTAGTGGTTGAAAAGGTCCTATTTGAAGGGGGAACCCTGGCATTTCTTGGAGAAGATGTGATATATTTGGGAGAAATCTGGCATTTCTGGAAGAAACTGTCCTCTTTTGGGGATAAAGCAGGTATTTGTGGGTGACAATGTGTTATTTGAAGGGGGAAACCTGGTATTTCTTGGAGAAGATGTGATATATTTGGGAGAAATGTGGCATTTCTGGAAGAAACTGTCCAATTTCAGGGATAAAAGAGGTATTTGTGGTTGAAAATGTCCTATTTGAAGGGGGAAACGTGGTATTTCTTGGAGAAGATGTGATATATTTGGGAGAAATGTGGCATGTCTGGAAGAAACTGTCCTATTTTGGGGATAAAACAGGTATTTGTGGGTGAAAAGGTCCTATTTGAAGGGGGAAAGCTGGTATTTCTTGGAGAAGATGTGATCTATTTGGGAGAAATGTGGCATGTCTGGAAGAAACTGTCCTATTTTGGGGATAAAAGAGGTATTTGTGGGTGAAAAGGTCCTATTTGAAGGGGGAAACCTGGTATTTCTCGGAGAAGATGTGGTATATTTGGGAGAAATGTGGCATTTCTGGAAGAAACTGTCCGCTTTTGGGGATAAAACAGGTATTTGTGGGTGAAAACGTTGTATTTGAAGGGGGAAAGCTGGTATTTCTTGGAGAAGATGTGATATATTTGGGAGAAATGTGCCATTTCTGGAAGAAACTGTCCTATTTTGGGGATTAAACAGGTATATGTGGGTGAAAAGGTCCTATTTGAAGGAAGAAAGCTGGTATTTCTTGGAGAAGATGTGATCTATTTGGGAGAAATGTGGCCTTTCTGGAAGAAACTGTCCACTTTTGGGGATAAAAGAGGTATTTGTGGGTGATAAGGTCCTATTTGAAGGGGAACCCTGGTATTTCTTGGAGAAGATGTGCTATATTAGGGAGAAATGTGGCATTTCTGGAAGAAAGCGTCCACTTTTGGGGATAAAAGAGGTATTTGTGGGTGAAAAGGTCCTATTTGAAGGGGGAACCCTGGTATTTCTTGGAGAAGATGTGATATATTTGGGAGAAATGTGGCATTTCTGGAAGAAACTGTCCTATTTTGGGGATAAAACAGGTATTTGTGGGAGAAAAGGTCCTATTTGAAGGGGGAAAGCTGGTATTTCTTGGAGAAGATGTGATCTATTTGGGAGAAATGTGGCATTTCTGGAAGAAAATGTCCAATTTGGGGGGAGAAGCCTGGTATTAGTGGGTGAGAAGGTCCTATTTCAGGAGGAATCCTGGTATTTCTTGGAGAAGATGTGATCTATTTGGGAGAAATGTGGCATTTCTGGAAGAAAATGTCCTCTTTTGGGGATAAAAGAGGTATTTGTGGGTGAAAAGGTCCTATTTGAAGGGGGAAAGCTTGTATTTCTTGGAGAAGATGTGATATATTTGGGAGAAATGTGGCCTTTCTGGAAGAAACTGTCCTCTTTTGGGGATAAAAGAGGTATTTGTGGGTGAAAAGGTCCTATTTGAAGGGGGAACCCTGGTATTTCTTGGAGAAGATGTGATCTATTTGGGAGAAATGTGGCCTTTCTGGAAGAAACTGTCCTCTTTTGGGGATAAAAGAGGTATGTGTGGGTGAAAAGGTCCTATTTGAAGGGGGAAACGTGGTATTTCTTGGAGAAGATGTGATATATTTGGGAGAAATGAGGCATTTCTGGAAGAAAATGTCCTATTTGGGGGGAGAAGCCTGGTATTAGTGGGTGATAAGGTCCTATTTCAGGAGGAATCCTGGTATTTCTTGGAGAAGATGTGATATATTTGGGAGAAATGTGGCATTTCTGGAAGAAACTGTCCTCTTTTGGGGATAAAACAGGTATTTGTGGGTGAAAAGGTCCTATTTGAAGGGGGAAAGCTGGTATTTCTTGGAGAAGATGTGATATATTTGGGAGAAATGTGGCATTTCTGGAAGAATATGTCCAATTTGAGGGATAAAAGAGGTATTTGTGGTTGAAAAGGTACATTTGAAGGGGGAAACCTGGTATTTCTTGGAGAAGATGTGATATATTTGGGAGAAATGTGGCATTTCTGGAAGAAACTGTCCTCTTTTGGGGATATAAGAGGTATTTGTGGGTGAAAAGGTCCTATTTGAAGGGGGAACCCTGGTATTTCTTGGAGAAGATGTGATATATTTGGGAGAAATGTGGCCTTTCTGGAAGAAACTGTCCTCCTTTGGGGATAAAAGAGGTATTTGTGGGTGAAAAGGTCCTATTTGAAGGGGGAACCCTGGTATTTCTTGGAGAAGATGTGCTATATTTGGGAGAAATGTGTCATTTCTGGAAGAAACTGTCCTCTTTTGGGGATAAAACAGGTATTTGTGGATGAAAATTTCCTATTTGAAGGGGGAAACCTGGTATTTCTTGGAGAAGATATGATATATTTGGGAGAAATGTGGCATTTCTGGAAGAAACTGTCATATTTTGTGGATAAAATAGGTATTTGTGGGTGAAAAGATCCTATTTGAAGGGGGAAAGCTGGTATTTCTTGGAGAAGATGTGATGTATTTGGGAGAAATGTGGCATTTCTGGAAGAATATGTCCAATTTGAGGGATAAAACAGGTATTTGTGGGTGAAAAGGTCTATTTGAAGGGGGAAACCTGGTATTTCTTGGAGAAGATGTGATATATTTGGGAGAAATCTGGCATGTCTGGAAGAAACTGTCCTCCTTTGGTTATAAAAGAGGTATTTGTGGGTGAAAAGGTCCTATCTGAAGGGGGAAACCTGGTATTTCTTGGAGAAGATGTGATATATTTGGGAGAAATGTGGCATTTCTGGAAGAAACTGTCCTATTTTGGGGATAAAAGAGGTATTTGTGGGTGAAAACGTTGTATTTGAAGGGGGAAACCTGTTATTTCTTGGAGAAGATCTGATATATTTGGGAGAAATGTGGCATTTCTGGAAGAAACTGTCCACTTTTGGGGATAAAAGAGGTATTTGTGGGTGATAAGGTCCTATTTGAAGGGGGAAAGCTGTTATTTCTTGGAGAACATGTGATATATTTGGGAGAAATGTGGCATGTCTGGAAGAAGCTGTCCACTTTTGGGGATAAAATAGGTATTTGTGGGTGAAAAGGTCCTATTTGAAGGGGGAAACCTGGTATTTCTTGGAGAAGATGTGATCTATTTGGGAGAAATGTGGCCTTTCTGGAAGAAAATGTCCAATTTGGGGGGAGAAGGCTGGTAGCTTTCGGTGAGAAGGTCCTATTTCAGGAGGAATCCTGGTATTTCTTGGAGAAGATGTGATATATTTGGGAGAAATGTGGCATTTCTGGAAGAAAATGTCCAATTTGGGGGGAGAAGGCTGGTAGTTTTGGGTGAGAAGGACCTATTTCAGGAGGAATCCTGGTATTTCTTGGAGAAGATGTGATCTATTTGGGAGAAATGTGGCCTTTCCAGAAGAAACCGTCCTCTTTTGGGGATAAAAGAGGTATTAGGGGTTGAAAAGGTCCTATTTCCAGGGGGAAACCTGGTATTTCTTGGAGAAGATGTGATATATTTGGGAGAAATGTGGCATTTCTGGAAGAAACTGTCCTCTTTTGGGGATAAAAGAGGTATTTCATGGAGAAAAGGTCCTAATTCAAGGGGGCAACCAGGTATTTCTTGGAGGAGTTGTGATCTATTTGGGAGAAATGTGGCCTTTCTGGAAGAAACTGTCCTATTTGGGGGGAGAAGCCTGGTATTAGTGGCTGAGAAGGTCCTGTTTCAGGAGGAATCCTGGTATTTCTTGGAGAAGATGTGATATATTTGGGAGAAATGTGGCATTTCTGGAAGAAACTGTCCTATTTTGGGGATAAAAGAGGTATTTGTGGGTGAAAAGGTCTTATTTGAAGGGGGAAACGTGGTATTTCTTGGAGAAGATGTGGTATATTTGGGAGAAATGTGGCATTTCTGGAAGAAACTGTCCGCTTTTGGGGATAAAACAGGTATTTGTTGGTGAAAAGTTCCTATTTGAAGGGGGAAAGCTGGTATTTCTTGGAGAAGATGTGATCTATTTGGGAGAAATGTGGCATTTCTTGAAGAAACTGTCCTATTTTGGGGATAAAAGAGGTATTTGTGGGTGAAAAGGTCCTATTTGAAGGGGGAAACGTGGTATTTCCTGGAGAAGATGTGGTATATTTGGGAGAAATGTGGCATTTCTGGAAGAAACTGTCGTATTTTGGGGATAAAACAGGTATTTGTGGGTGAAAACGTTGTATTTGAAGGGGGAAACCTGTTATTTCTTGGAGAAGATGTGATCTATTTGGGAGAAATGTGGCATGTCTGGAAGAAACTGTCCTCCTTTGGGGATAAAAGAGGTATTTGTGGGTGAAAAGGTCCTATTTGAAGGGGGAAACCTGGTATTTCTTGGAGAAGATGTGATCTATTTGTGAGAAATGTGGCCTTTCTGGAAGAAACTGTCCTCTTATGGGGATAAAAGAGGTATTTGTGGGTGAAAAGGTCCTATTTGAAGGGGGAAACCTGGTATTTCTTGGAGAAGATGTGCTATATTTGGGAGAAATGTGGCATTTCTGGAAGAAACTGTCCTCTTTTGGGGATAAAACAGGTATTTGTGGATGAAATGGTCCTATTTGAAGGGGGAAACCTGGTATTTCTTGGAGAAGATATGATATATTTGGGAGAAATGTGGCATTTCTGGAAGAAACTGTCCTATTTTGAGGATAAAACAGGTATTTGTGGGTGAAAAGGTCCTATTTGAAGGGGGAACCCTGGTATTTCTTGGAGAAGATGTGATATATTTGGGAGAAATGTGGCCTTTCTGGAAGAAACTGTCCTCCTTTGCGGATAAAACAGGTATTTGTGGGTGAAAAGGTCCTATTTGAAGGGGGAACCCTGGTATTTCTTGGAGAAGATGTGCTATATTTGGGAGAAATGTGTCATTTCTGGAAGAAACTGTCCTCTTTTGGGGATAAAACAGGTATTTGTGGGTGAAAATTTCCTATTTGAAGGGGGAAACCTGGTATTTCTTGGAGAAGATATGATATATTTGGGAGAAATGTGGCATTTCTGGAAGAAACTGTCATATTTTGGGGATAAAAGAGGTATTTGTGGGTGAAAAGATCCTATTTGAAGGGGGAAAGCTGGTATTTCTTGAAGAAGATGTGATATATTTGGGAGAAATGTGGCATTTCTGGAAGAATATGTCCAATTTGAGGGATAAAAGAGGTATTTGTGGGTGAAAAGGTCTATTTGAAGGGGGAAACCTGGTATTTCTTGGAGAAGATGTGATGTATTTGGGAGAAATCTGGCATGTCTGGAAGAAACTGTCCTCTTTTGGGGATAAAAGAGGTATTTGTGGGTGAAAAGGTCCTATCTGAAGGGGGAAAGCTGGTATTTCTTGGAGAAGATGTGATATATTTGGGAGAAATGTGGCATTTCTGGAAGAAACTGTCCTATTTTGGGGATAAAAGAGGTATTTGTGGGTGAAAAGGTCCTATTTGAAGGGGGAAACCTGTTATTTCTTGGAGAAGATGTGATATATTTGGGAGAAATGTGGCCTTTCTGGAAGAAACTGTCCTCTTTTGGGGATAAAAGAGGTATTTGTGGGTGAAATGGTCCTATTTGAAGGGGGAAACGTGATATTTCTTGGAGAAGATATGATATATTTGGGAGAAATGTGGCATTTCTGGAAGAAACTGTCCTATTTTGAGGATAAAAGAGGTATTTGTGGGTGAAAAGGTCCTATTTGAAGGGGGAAAGCTGGTATTTCTTGGAGAAGATGTGATCTATTTGGGAGAAATGTGGCATTTCTGGAAGAAAATGTCCAATTTGGGGGGAGAAGCCTGGTATTAGTGGGTGATAAGGTCCTACTTCAGGAGGAATCCTGGTATTTCTTGGAGAAGATGTGATATATTTGGGAGAAATGTGGCATTTCTGGAAGAAACTGTCCTCTTTTGGGGATAAAACAGGTATTTGTGGGTGAAAAGGTCCTATTTGAAGGGGGAAAGCTGGTATTTCTTGGAGAAGATGTGATATATTTGGGAGAAATGTGGCATTTCTGGAAGAATATGTCCAATTTGAGGGATAAAAGAGGTATTTGTGGTTGAAAAGGTACATTTGAAGGGGGAAACCTGGTATTTCTTGGAGAAGATGTGATATATTTGGGAGAAATGTGGCATTTCTGGAAGAAACTGTCCTCTTTTGGGGATATAAGAGGTATTTGTGGGTGAAAAGGTCCTATTTGAAGGGGGAACCCTGGTATTTCTTGGAGAAGATGTGATATATTTGGGAGAAATGTGGCCTTTCTGGAAGAAACTGTCCTCCTTTGGGGATAAAAGAGGTATTTGTGGGTGAAAAGGTCCTATTTGAAGGGGGAACCCTGGTATTTCTTGGAGAAGATGTGCTATATTTGGGAGAAATGTGTCATTTCTGGAAGAAACTGTCCTCTTTTGGGGATAAAACAGGTATTTGTGGGTGAAAATTTCCTATTTGAAGGGGGAAACCTGGTATTTCTTGGAGAAGATATGATATATTTGGGAGAAATGTGGCATTTCTGGAAGAAACTGTCATATTTTGTGGATAAAATAGGTATTTGTGGGTGAAAAGATCCTATTTGAAGGGGGAAAGCTGGTATTTCTTGGAGAAGATGTGATGTATTTGGGAGAAATGTGGCATTTCTGGAAGAATATGTCCAATTTGAGGGATAAAAGAGGTATTTGTGGGTGAAAAGGTCTATTTGAAGGGGGAAACCTGGTATTTCTTGGAGAAGATGTGATATATTTGGGAGAAATCTGGCATGTCTGGAAGAAACTGTCCTCTTTTGGGGATAAAAGAGGTATTTGTGGGTGAAAAGGTCCTATCTGAAGGGGGAAACCTGGTATTTCTTGGAGAAGATGTGATATATTTGGGAGAAATGTGGCATTTCTGGAAGAAACTGTCCTATTTTGGGGATAAAAGAGGTATTTGTGGGTGAAAACGTTGTATTTGAAGGGGGAAACCTGTTATTTCTTGGAGAAGATGTGATATATTTGGGAGAAATGTGGCATTTCTTGAAGAAACTGTCCTATTTTGGGGATAAAAGAGGTATTTGTGGGTGAAAAGGTCCTATTTGAAGGGGGAAAGCTGGTATTTCTTGGAGAAGATCTGATATATTTGGGAGAAATGTGGCATTTCTGGAAGAAACTGTCCACTTTTGGGGATAAAAGAGGTATTTGTGGGTGATAAGGTCCTATTTGAAGGGGGAAAGCTGGTATTTCTTGGAGAACATGTGATATATTTGGGAGAAATGTGGCATGTCTGGAAGAAACTGTCCTCTTTTGGGGATAAAAGAGGTATTTGTGGGTGAAAAGGTCCTATTTGAAGGGGGAAACGTGGTATTTCTTGGAGAAGATGTGATATATTTGGGAGAAATGAGGCATTTCTGGAAGAAAATGTCCTATTTGGGGGGAGAAGCCTGGTATTAGTGGGTGATAAGGTCCTATTTCAGGAGGAATCCTGGTATTTCTTGGAGAAGATGTGATATATTTGGGAGAAATGTGGCATTTCTGGAAGAAACTGTCCTCTTTTGGGGATAAAACAGGTATTTGTGGGTGAAAAGGTCCTATTTGAAGGGGGAAAGCTGGTATTTCTTGGAGAAGATGTGATATATTTGGGAGAAATGTGGCATTTCTGGAAGAATATGTCCAATTTGAGGGATAAAAGAGGTATTTGTGGTTGAAAAGGTACATTTGAAGGGGGAAACCTGGTATTTCTTGGAGAAGATGTGATATATTTGGGAGAAATGTGGCATTTCTGGAAGAAACTGTCCTCTTTTGGGGATATAAGAGGTATTTGTGGGTGAAAAGGTCCTATTTGAAGGGGGAACCCTGGTATTTCTTGGAGAAGATGTGATATATTTGGGAGAAATGTGGCCTTTCTGGAAGAAACTGTCCTCCTTTGGGGATAAAAGAGGTATTTGTGGGTGAAAAGGTCCTATTTGAAGGGGGAACCCTGGTATTTCTTGGAGAAGATGTGCTATATTTGGGAGAAATGTGTCATTTCTGGAAGAAACTGTCCTCTTTTGGGGATAAAACAGGTATTTGTGGGTGAAAATTTCCTATTTGAAGGGGGAAACCTGGTATTTCTTGGAGAAGATATGATATATTTGGGAGAAATGTGGCATTTCTGGAAGAAACTGTCATATTTTGTGGATAAAATAGGTATTTGTGGGTGAAAAGATCCTATTTGAAGGGGGAAAGCTGGTATTTCTTGGAGAAGATGTGATGTATTTGGGAGAAATGTGGCATTTCTGGAAGAATATGTCCAATTTGAGGGATAAAAGAGGTATTTGTGGGTGAAAAGGTCTATTTGAAGGGGGAAACCTGGTATTTCTTGGAGAAGATGTGATATATTTGGGAGAAATCTGGCATGTCTGGAAGAAACTGTCCTCTTTTGGGGATAAAAGAGGTATTTGTGGGTGAAAAGGTCCTATCTGAAGGGGGAAACCTGGTATTTCTTGGAGAAGATGTGATATATTTGGGAGAAATGTGGCATTTCTGGAAGAAACTGTCCTATTTTGGGGATAAAAGAGGTATTTGTGGGTGAAAACGTTGTATTTGAAGGGGGAAACCTGTTATTTCTTGGAGAAGATGTGATATATTTGGGAGAAATGTGGCATTTCTTGAAGAAACTGTCCTATTTTGGGGATAAAAGAGGTATTTGTGGGTGAAAAGGTCCTATTTGAAGGGGGAAAGCTGGTATTTCTTGGAGAAGATCTGATATATTTGGGAGAAATGTGGCATTTCTGGAAGAAACTGTCCACTTTTGGGGATAAAAGAGGTATTTGTGGGTGATAAGGTCCTATTTGAAGGGGGAAAGCTGGTATTTCTTGGAGAACATGTGATATATTTGGGAGAAATGTGGCATGTCTGGAAGAAACTGTCCTCTTTTGGGGATAAAAGAGGTATTTGTGGGTGAAAAGGTCCTATTTGAAGGGGGAAACGTGGTATTTCTTGGAGAAGATGTGATATATTTGGGAGAAATGAGGCATTTCTGGAAGAAAATGTCCTATTTGGGGGGAGAAGCCTGGTATTAGTGGGTGATAAGGTCCTATTTCAGGAGGAATCCTGGTATTTCTTGGAGAAGATGTGATATATTTGGGAGAAATGTGGCATTTCTGGAAGAAACTGTCCTCTTTTGGGGATAAAACAGGTATTTGTGGGTGAAAAGGTCCTATTTGAAGGGGGAAAGCTGGTATTTCTTGGAGAAGATGTGATATATTTGGGAGAAATGTGGCATTTCTGGAAGAATATGTCCAATTTGAGGGATAAAAGAGGTATTTGTGGTTGAAAAGGTACATTTGAAGGGGGAAACCTGGTATTTCTTGGAGAAGATGTGATATATTTGGGAGAAATGTGGCATTTCTGGAAGAAACTGTCCTCTTTTGGGGATATAAGAGGTATTTGTGGGTGAAAAGGTCCTATTTGAAGGGGGAACCCTGGTATTTCTTGGAGAAGATGTGATATATTTGGGAGAAATGTGGCCTTTCTGGAAGAAACTGTCCTCCTTTGGGGATAAAAGAGGTATTTGTGGGTGAAAAGGTCCTATTTGAAGGGGGAACCCTGGTATTTCTTGGAGAAGATGTGCTATATTTGGGAGAAATGTGTCATTTCTGGAAGAAACTGTCCTCTTTTGGGGATAAAACAGGTATTTGTGGATGAAAATTTCCTATTTGAAGGGGGAAACCTGGTATTTCTTGGAGAAGATATGATATATTTGGGAGAAATGTGGCATTTCTGGAAGAAACTGTCATATTTTGTGGATAAAATAGGTATTTGTGGGTGAAAAGATCCTATTTGAAGGGGGAAAGCTGGTATTTCTTGGAGAAGATGTGATGTATTTGGGAGAAATGTGGCATTTCTGGAAGAATATGTCCAATTTGAGGGATAAAACAGGTATTTGTGGGTGAAAAGGTCTATTTGAAGGGGGAAACCTGGTATTTCTTGGAGAAGATGTGATATATTTGGGAGAAATCTGGCATGTCTGGAAGAAACTGTCCTCTTTTGGGGATAAAAGAGGTATTTGTGGGTGAAAAGGTCCTATCTGAAGGGGGAAACCTGGTATTTCTTGGAGAAGATGTGATATATTTGGGAGAAATGTGGCATTTCTGGAAGAAACTGTCCTATTTTGGGGATAAAAGAGGTATTTGTGGGTGAAAACGTTGTATTTGAAGGGGGAAACCTATTATTTCTTGGAGAAGATCTGATATATTTGGGAGAAATGTGGCATTTCTGGAAGAAACTGTCCACTTTTGGGGATAAAAGAGGTATTTGTGGGTGATAAGGTCCTATTTGAAGGGGGAAAGCTGGTATTTCTTGGAGAACATGTGATATATTTGGGAGAAATGTGGCATGTCTGGAAGAAGCTGTCCTCTTTTGGGGATAAAATAGGTATTTGTGGGTGAAAAGGTCCTATTTGAAGGGGGAAACCTGGTATTTCTTGGAGAAGATGTGATCTATTTGGGAGAAATGTGGCCTTTCTGGAAGAAAATGTCCAATTTGGGGGGAGAAGGCTGGTAGCTTTCGGTGAGAAGGTCCTATTTCAGGAGGAATCCTGGTATTTCTTGGAGAAGATGTGATATATTTGGGAGAAATGTGGCATTTCTGGAAGAAAATGTCCAATTTGGGGGGAGAAGGCTGGTAGTTTTGGGTGAGAAGGACCTATTTCAGGAGGAATCCTGGTATTTCTTGGAGAAGATGTGATCTATTTGGGAGAAATGTGGCCTTTCCAGAAGAAACCGTCCTCTTTTGGGGATAAAAGAGGTATTAGGGGTTGAAAAGGTCCTATTTCCAGGGGGAAACCTGGTATTTCTTGGAGAAGATGTGATATATTTGGGAGAAATGTGGCATTTCTGGAAGAAACTGTCCTCTTTTGGGGATAAAAGAGGTATTTCATGGAGAAAAGGTCCTAATTCAAGGGGGAAACCTGGTATTTCTTGGAGAAGATGTGATCTATTTGGGAGAAATGTGGCCTTTCTGGAAGAAACTGTCCTATTTGGGGGGAGAAGCCTGGTATTAGTGGCTGAGAAGGTCCTGTTTCAGGAGGAATCCTGGTATTTCTTGGAGAAGATGTGATATATTTGGGAGAAATGTGGCATTTCTGGAAGAAACTGTCCTATTTTGGGGATAAAAGAGGTATTTGTGGGTGAAAAGGTCTTATTTGAAGGGGGAAACGTGGTATTTCTTGGAGAAGATGTGGTATATTTGGGAGAAATGTGGCATTTCTGGAAGAAACTGTCCGCTTTTGGGGATAAATGAGGTATTTGTTGGTGAAAAGTTCCTATTTGAAGGGGGAAAGCTGGTATTTCTTGGAGAAGATGTGATCTATTTGGGAGAAATGTGGCATTTCTTGAAGAAACTGTCCTATTTTGGGGATAAAAGAGGTATTTGTGGGTGAAAAGGTCCTATTTGAAGGGGGAAACGTGGTATTTCCTGGAGAAGATGTGGTATATTTGGGAGAAATGTGGCATTTCTGGAAGAAACTGTCGTATTTTGGGGATAAAAGAGGTATTTGTGGGTGAAAACGTTGTATTTGAAGGGGGAAACCTGTTATTTCTTGGAGAAGATGTGATCTATTTGGGAGAAATGTGGCATGTCTGGAAGAAACTGTCCTCCTTTGGGGATAAAAGAGGTATTTGTGGGTGAAAAGGTCCTATTTGAAGGGGGAAACCTGGTATTTCTTGGAGAAGATGTGATCTATTTGTGAGAAATGTGGCCTTTCTGGAAGAAACTGTCCTCTTCTGGGGATAAGAGAGGTATTTGTGGGTGAAAAGGTCCTATTTGAAGGGGGAAACCTGGTATTTCTTGGAGAAGATGTGCTATATTTGGGAGAAATGTGGCATTTCTGGAAGAAACTGTCCTCTTTTGGGGATAAAACAGGTATTTGTGGATGAAATGGTCCTATTTGAAGGGGGAAACCTGGTATTTCTTGGAGAAGATATGATATATTTGGGAGAAATGTGGCATTTCTGGAAGAAACTGTCCTATTTTGAGGATAAAACAGGTATTTGTGGGTGAAAAGGTCCTATTTGAAGGGGGAACCCTGGTATTTCTTGGAGAAGATGTGATATATTTGGGAGAAATGTGGCCTTTCTGGAAGAAACTGTCCTCCTTTGCGGATAAAACAGGTATTTGTGGGTGAAAAGGTCCTATTTGAAGGGGGAACCCTGGTATTTCTTGGAGAAGATGTGCTATATTTGGGAGAAATGTGTCATTTCTGGAAGAAACTGTCCTCTTTTGGGGATAAAACAGGTATTTGTGGGTGAAAATTTCCTATTTGAAGGGGGAAACCTGGTATTTCTTGGAGAAGATATGATATATTTGGGAGAAATGTGGCATTTCTGGAAGAAACTGTCATATTTTGGGGATAAAAGAGGTATTTGTGGGTGAAAAGATCCTATTTGAAGGGGGAAAGCTGGTATTTCTTGAAGAAGATGTGATATATTTGGGAGAAATGTGGCATTTCTGGAAGAATATGTCCAATTTGAGGGATAAAAGAGGTATTTGTGGGTGAAAAGGTCTATTTGAAGGGGGAAACCTGGTATTTCTTGGAGAAGATGTGATGTATTTGGGAGAAATCTGGCATGTCTGGAAGAAACTGTCCTCTTTTGGGGATAAAAGAGGTATTTGTGGTTGAAAAGGTCCTATCTGAAGGGGGAAACCTGGTATTTCTTGGAGAAGATGTGATATATTTGGGAGAAATGTGGCATTTCTGGAAGAAACTGTCCTATTTTGGGGATAAAAGAGGTATTTGTGGGTGAAAAGGTCCTATTTGAAGGGGGAAACCTGTTATTTCTTGGAGAAGATGTGATATATTTGGGAGAAATGTGGCCTTTCTGGAAGAAACTGTCCTCTTTTGGGGATAAAAGAGGTATTTGTGGGTGAAATGGTCCTATTTGAAGGGGGAAACGTGGTATTTCTTGGAGAAGATATGATATATTTGGGAGAAATGTGGCATTTCTGGAAGAAACTGTCCTATTTTGAGGATAAAACAGGTATTTGTGGGTGAAAAGGTCCTATTTGAAGGGGGAAAGCTGGTATTTCTTGGAGAAGATGTGATCTATTTGGGAGAAATGTGGCATTTCTGGAAGAAAATGTCCAATTTGGGGGGAGAAGCCTGGTATTAGTGGGTGATAAGGTCCTATTTCAGGAGGAATCCTGGTATTTCTTGGAGAAGATGTGATATATTTGGGAGAAATGTGGCATTTCTGGAAGAAACTGTCCTCTTTTGGGGATAAAACAGGTATTTGTGGGTGAAAAGGTCCTATTTGAAGGGGGAAAGCTGGTATTTCTTGGAGAAGATGTGATATATTTGGGAGAAATGTGGCATTTCTGGAAGAATATGTCCAATTTGAGGGATAAAAGAGGTATTTGTGGTTGAAAAGGTACATTTGAAGGGGGAAACCTGGTATTTCTTGGAGAAGATGTGATATATTTGGGAGAAATGTGGCATTTCTGGAAGAAACTGTCCTCTTTTGGGGATATAAGAGGTATTTGTGGGTGAAAAGGTCCTATTTGAAGGGGGAACCCTGGTATTTCTTGGAGAAGATGTGATATATTTGGGAGAAATGTGGCCTTTCTGGAAGAAACTGTCCTCCTTTGGGGATAAAACAGGTATTTGTGGGTGAAAAGGTCCTATTTGAAGGGGGAACCCTGGTATTTCTTGGAGAAGATGTGCTATATTTGGGAGAAATGTGTCATTTCTGGAAGAAACTGTCCTCTTTTGGGGATAAAACAGGTATTTGTGGGTGAAAATTTCCTATTTGAAGGGGGAAACCTGGTATTTCTTGGAGAAGATATGATATATTTGGGAGAAATGTGGCATTTCTGGAAGAAACTGTCATATTTTGTGGATAAAATAGGTATTTGTGGGTGAAAAGATCCTATTTGAAGGGGGAAAGCTGGTATTTCTTGGAGAAGATGTGATGTATTTGGGAGAAATGTGGCATTTCTGGAAGAATATGTCCAATTTGAGGGATAAAAGAGGTATTTGTGGGTGAAAAGGTCTATTTGAAGGGGGAAACCTGGTATTTCTTGGAGAAGATGTGATATATTTGGGAGAAATCTGGCATGTCTGGAAGAAACTGTCCTCTTTTGGGGATAAAAGAGGTATTTGTGGGTGAAAAGGTCCTATCTGAAGGGGGAAACCTGGTATTTCTTGGAGAAGATGTGATATATTTGGGAGAAATGTGGCATTTCTGGAAGAAACTGTCCTATTTTGGGGATAAAAGAGGTATTTGTGGGTGAAAACGTTGTATTTGAAGGGGGAAACCTGTTATTTCTTGGAGAAGATGTGATATATTTGGGAGAAATGTGGCATTTCTTGAAGAAACTGTCCTATTTTGGGGATAAAAGAGGTATTTGTGGGTGAAAAGGTCCTATTTGAAGGGGGAAAGCTGGTATTTCTTGGAGAAGATCTGATATATTTGGGAGAAATGTGGCATTTCTGGAAGAAACTGTCCACTTTTGGGGATAAAAGAGGTATTTGTGGGTGATAAGGTCCTATTTGAAGGGGGAAAGCTGGTATTTCTTGGAGAACATGTGATATATTTGGGAGAAATGTGGCATGTCTGGAAGAAGCTGTCCTCTTTTGGGGATAAAATAGGTATTTGTGGGTGAAAAGGTCCTATTTGAAGGGGGAAACGTGGTATTTCTTGGAGAAGATGTGATCTATTTGGGAGAAATGTGGCCTTTCTGGAAGAAAATGTCCAATTTGGGGGGAGAAGGCTGGTAGCTTTCGGTGAGAAGGTCCTATTTCAGGAGGAATCCTGGTATTTCTTGGAGAAGATGTGATATATTTGGGAGAAATGTGGCATTTCTGGAAGAAAATGTCCAATTTGGGGGGAGAAGGCTGGTAGTTTTGGGTGAGAAGGACCTATTTCAGGAGGAATCCTGGTATTTCTTGGAGAAGATGTGATCTATTTGGGAGAAATGTGGCCTTTCCGGAAGAAACCGTCCTCTTTTGGGGATAAAAGAGGTATTAGGGGTTGAAAAGGTCCTATTTCCAGGGGGAAACCTGGTATTTCTTGGAGAAGATGTGATATATTTGGGAGAAATGTGGCATTTCTGGAAGAAACTGTCCTCTTTTGGGGATAAAAGAGGTATTTCATGGAGAAAAGGTCCTAATTCAAGGGGGAAACCTGGTATTTCTTGGAGAAGATGTGATCTATTTGGGAGAAATGTGGCCTTTCTGGAAGAAACTGTCCTATTTGGGGGGAGAAGCCTGGTATTAGTGGCTGAGAAGGTCCTATTTCAGGAGGAATCCTGGTATTTCTTGGAGAAGATGTGATATATTTGGGAGAAATGTGGCATTTCTGGAAGAAACTGTCCTATTTTGGGGATAAAAGAGGTATTTGTGGGTGAAAAGGTCTTATTTGAAGGGGGAAACGTGGTATTTCTTGGAGAAGATGTGGTATATTTGGGAGAAATGTGGCATTTCTGGAAGAAACTGTCCGCTTTTGGGGATAAAACAGGTATTTGTTGGTGAAAAGTTCCTATTTGAAGGGGGAAAGCTGGTATTTCTTGGAGAAGATGTGATCTATTTGGGAGAAATGTGGCATTTCTTGAAGAAACTGTCCTATTTTGGGGATAAAAGAGGTATTTGTGGGTGAAAAGGTCCTATTTGAAGGGGGAAACGTGGTATTTCCTGGAGAAGATGTGGTATATTTGGGAGAAATGTGGCATTTCTGGAAGAAACTGTCGTATTTTGGGGATAAAACAGGTATTTGTGGGTGAAAACGTTGTATTTGAAGGGGGAAACCTGTTATTTCTTGGAGAAGATGTGATCTATTTGGGAGAAATGTGGCCTTTCTGGAAGAAACTGTCCTCCTTTGGGGATAAAAGAGGTATTTGTGGGTGAAAAGGTCCTATTTGAAGGGGGAAACCTGGTATTTCTTGGAGAAGATGTGATCTATTTGTGAGAAATGTGGCCTTTCTGGAAGAAACTGTCCTCTTATGGGGATAAAAGAGGTATTTGTGGGTGAAAAGGTCCTATTTGAAGGGGGAAACCTGGTATTTCTTGGAGAAGATGTGCTATATTTGGGAGAAATGTGGCATTTCTGGAAGAAACTGTCCTCTTTTGGGGATAAAACAGGTATTTGTGGATGAAATGGTCCTATTTGAAGGGGGAAACCTGGTATTTCTTGGAGAAGATATGATATATTTGGGAGAAATGTGGCATTTCTGGAAGAAACTGTCCTATTTTGAGGATAAAACAGGTATTTGTGGGTGAAAAGGTCCTATTTGAAGTGGGAACCCTGGTATTTCTTGGAGAAGATGTGATATATTTGGGAGAAATGTGGCCTTTCTGGAAGAAACTGTCCTCCTTTGCGGATAAAACAGGTATTTGTGGGTGAAAAGGTCCTATTTGAAGGGGGAACCCTGGTATTTCTTGGAGAAGATGTGCTATATTTGGGAGAAATGTGTCATTTCTGGAAGAAACTGTCCTCTTTTGGGGATAAAAGAGGTTTTTGTGGGTGAAAATTTCCTATTTGAAGGGGGAAACCTGGTATTTCTTGGAGAAGATATGATATATTTGGGAGAAATGTGGCATTTCTGGAAGAAACTGTCATATTTTGGGGATAAAAGAGGTATTTGTGGGTGAAAAGATCCTATTTGAAGGGGGAAAGCTGGTATTTCTTGGAGAAGATGTGATATATTTGGGAGAAATGTGGCATTTCTGGAAGAATATGTCCAATTTGAGGGATAAAAGAGGTATTTGTGGGTGAAAAGGTCTATTTGAAGGGGGAAACCTGGTATTTCTTGGAGAAGATGTGATGTATTTGGGAGAAATCTGGCATGTCTGGAAGAAACTGTCCTCTTTTGGGGATAAAAGAGGTATTTGTGGGTGAAAAGGTCCTATCTGAAGGGGGAAACCTGGTATTTCTTGGAGAAGATGTGATATATTTGGGAGAAATGTGGCATTTCTGCAAGAAACTGTCCTATTTTGGGGATAAAAGAGGTATTTGTGGGTGAAAAGGTCCTATTTGAAGGGGGAAACCTGTTATTTCTTGGAGAAGATGTGATATATTTGGGAGAAATGTGGCATTTCTGGAAGAAACTGTCCTCTTTTGGGGATAAAAGAGGTATTTGTGGGTGAAATGGTCCTATTTGAAGGGGGAAACGTGGTATTTCTTGGAGAAGATATGATATATTTGGGAGAAATGTGGCATTTCTGGAAGAAACTGTCCTATTTTGAGGATAAAACAGGTATTTGTGGGTGAAAAGGTCCTATTTGAAGGGGGAAAGCTGGTATTTCTTGGAGAAGATGTGATCTATTTGGGAGAAATGTGGCATTTCTGGAAGAAAATGTCCAATTTGGGGGGAGAAGGCTGGTAGTTTTCGGTGAGAAGGTCCTATTTCAGGAGGAATCCTGGTATTTCTTGGAGAAGATGTGATATATTTGGGAGAAATGCGGCATTTCTGGAAGAAAATGTCCAATTTGGGGGGAGAAGGCTGGTAGTTTTGGGTGAGAAGGTCCTATTTCAGGAGGAATCCTGGCATTTCTTGGAGAAGATGTGATATATTTGGGAGAAATGTGGCCTTTCCGGAAGAAACTGTCCTCTTTTGGGGATAAATGAGGTATTAGGGGTTGAAAAGGTTCTATTTCTTGGGGGAAAGCTGGTATTTCTTGGAGAAGATGTGATATATTTGGGAGAAATGTGGCATTTCTGGAAGAAAATGTCCTCTTTTGGGGATAAAAGAGGTATTTCATGGAGAAAAGGTCCTAATTCAAGGGGGAAACCTGGTATTTCTTGGAGAAGATATGATATATTTGGGAGAAATGTGGCATTTCTGGAAGAAACTGTCCTCTTTTGGGGATAAAACAGGTATTTGTGGTTGAAAAGGACCTATTTGAAGGGGGAAAGCTGGTATTTCTTGGAGAAGATGTGATCTATTTGGGAGAAATGTGGCATTTCTGGAAGAAACTGTCCT
This sequence comes from Lophura swinhoii, assembly GCA_030408155.1. NCBI lineage: Eukaryota > Metazoa > Chordata > Aves > Galliformes > Phasianidae > Lophura > Lophura swinhoii. Next base: position 1,638,493 of record CM059463.1, read on the forward strand.
CTTTTGGGGATAAAACAGGTATTTGTGGGTGAAAAGGTCCTATTTGAAGGGGGAAACCTGGTATTTCTTGGAGAAGATGTGATCTATTTGGGAGAAATGAGGCATTTCTGGAAGAAACTGTCCTATTTGGGGGGAGAAGCCTGGTATTAGTTGGTGAGAAGGTCCTATTTCAGGAGGAATCCTGGTATCTCTTGGAGAAGATGTGATCTATTTGGGAGAAATGTGGCATTTCTGGAAGAAAATGTCGTATTTTGGGGATAAAAGAGGTATTTGTGGGTGAAAAGGTCCTATTTGAAGGGGGAAAGCTGGTATTTCTTGGAGAAGATGTGATATATTTGGGAGAAATGTGGCCTTTCTGGAAGAAACTGTCCTCTTTTGGGGATAAATGAGGTATTTGTGGGTGAAAAGGTCCTATTTGAAGGGGGAAAGCTGGTATTTCTTGGAGAAGATGTGATCTATTTGGGAGAAATGTGGCATTTCTGGAAGAAACTGTCCTATTTTGGGCATAAAACAGGTATTTGTGCTTGAAAAGGTCCTATTTGAAGGGGGAAAGCTGGTATTTCTTGGAGAAGATGTGATATATTTGGGAGAAATGTGGCCTTTCCGGAAGGAACTGTACTCTTTTGGGGATAAATGAGGTATTAGGGGTTGAAAAGGTCCTATTTGAAGGGGGAAACCTGGTATTTCTTGGAGAAGATATGATATATTTGGGAGAAATGTGGCCTTTCTGGAAGAAACTGTCCTCTTTTGGGGATAAAAGAGGTATTTGTGGGTGAAAAGGTCCTATTTGAAGGGGGAAAGCTGGTATTTCTTGGAGAAGATGTGATCTATTTGGGAGAAATGTGGCCTTTCTGGAAGAAACTGTCCTCTTTTGGGGATAAAAGAGGTATTTGTAGGTGAAAAGGTCCTATTTGAAGTGGGAAACCTGGTATTTCTTGGAGAAGATGTGATATATTTGGGAGAAATCTGGCATTTCTGGAAGAAACTGTCCTATTTTGGGGATAAAAGAGGTATTTGTGGGTGAAAAGGTCCTATTTGAAGGGGGAAACGTGGTATTTCTTGGAGAAGATGTGATATATTTGGGAGAAATCTGGCATTTCTGGAAGAATATGTCCAATTTCAGGGATAAAAGAGGTATTTGTGGTTGAAAATGTCCTATTTGAAGGGGGAAACGTGGTATTTCTTGGAGAAGATGTGATCTATTTGGGAGAAATGTGGCATGTCTGGAGGAAACTGTCCTATTTTGGGGATAAAAGAGGTATTTGTGGGAGAAAAGCTCCTATTTGAAGGGGGAAACCTGGTATTTCTTGGAGATGATGTGGTATATTTGGGAGAAATGTGGCATTTCTGGAAGAAACTGTCCTCTTTTGGGGATAAAAGAGGTATTTGTGGGTGATAAGGTCCTATTTGAAGGGGGAAAGCTGGTATTTCTTGGAGAAGATGTGATCTATTTGGGAGAAATGTGGCATGTCTGGAAGAAATTGTCCAATTTGAGGGGAGAAGGCTGGTAGTTTTCGGTGAGAAGGTCCTATTTGAAGGGGGAACCCTGGTATTTCTTGGAGAAGATGTGATATATTTGGGAGAAATGTGGCATTTCTGGAAGAAACTGTCCTATTTGGGGGGAGAAGGCTGGTAGTTTTGGGTGAGAAGGCCCTATTTCAGGAGGAATCCTGGTATTTCTTGGAGAAGATGTGATATATTTGGGAGAAATGTGGCATGTCTGGAAGAAACTGTCCTCTTTTGGGGATAAAAGAGGTATTAGGGGTTGAAAAGGTCCTATTTGAAGGGGGAATCCTGGTATTTGTGGGAGAAGATGTGATATATTTGGGAGAAATGTGGCATTTCTGGAAGAAAATGTCCTCTTTTGGGGATAAAAGAGGTATTTCATGGAGAAAAGGTCCTAATTCAAGGGGGAAACGTGGTATTTCTTGGAGAAGATGTGATATATTTGAGAGAAATCTCGCATTTCTGGAAGAAACTGTCGTATTTTGGACATAAAACAGGCATTTGTGGGAGAAAAGGTCCTATTTGAAGGGGGAAACCTGGTATTTCTTGGAGAAGATGTGATATATTTGGGAGAAATGTGGCATTTCTGGAAGAAACTGTCCTCTTTTGGGGATAAAAGAGGTATTTGTGGGTGAAAAGGTCCTATTTGAAGGGTTAAACCTGGTATTTCTTGGAGAAGATGTGATATATTTGGGAGAAATGAGGCATTTCTGGAAGAAACTGTCCTATTTGGGGATCAAAGAGGTATTTGTGGGTGAAAAGGTCCTATTTGAAGGGGGAAAGCTGGTATTTCTTGGAGAAGATATGCTATATTTGGGAGAAATGTGGCATGTCTGGAAGAAACTGTCCTATTTTGGGGATAAAAGAGGTATTTGTGGGTGAAAATGTCCTATTTGAAGGGGGAAACCTGGTATTTCTTGGAGAAGATGTGATATATTTGGGAGAAATGTGGCATTTCTGGAAGAAACTGTCCTCTTTTGGGGATAAAACAGGTATTTGTGGGTGATAAGGTCCTATTTGAAGGGGGAAAGCTGGTATTTCTTGGTGAAGATGTGATCTATTTGCGAGAAATGTGGCATTTCTGGAAGAAACTGTCCACTTTTGGGGATAAAAGAGGTATTTGTGGGTGAAAAGGTCCTATTTGAAGGGGGAAACGTGGTATTTCTTGGAGAAGAGGTGATATATTTGGGAGAAATCTGGCATTTCTGGAAGAAACGGTCCTATTTTGGGGATAGAACAGGTATTTGTGGGTGAAAAGGTCCTATTTGAAGGGGGAAACCTGGTATTTCTTGGAGAAGATGTGGTATATTTGGGAGAAATGTGGCATTTCTGGAAGAAACTGTCCTAATTTGGGGATAAAAGAGGTATTTGTGGGTGAAAAGGTCATATTTGAAGGGGGAAACGTGGTATTTCTTGGAGAAGATGTGATATATTTGGGAGAAATGTGGCATTTCTGGAAGAAACTGTCCTCTTTTGGGGATAAAAGAGGTATTTGTGGGAGAAAAGGTCCTATTTGAAGGGGGAATGCTGGTATTTCTTGGAGAAGATGTGATATATTTGGGAGAAATGTGGCATGTCTGGAAGAAAAAGTCCAATTTGGGGGGAGAAGGCAGGTAGTTTTGGGTGAGAAGGTCCTATTTCAGGAGGAATCCTGGTATTTCTTGGAGAAGATGTGATATATTTGTGAGAAATGTGGCATGTCTGGAAGAAAATGTCCTATTTGGGGGGAGAAGGCTGGTACTTGTGGGAGAAAAGGTCCTATTTCAGGAGGAATCCTGGTATTTCTTGGAGGAGATGTGATATGTTTGGGAGAAATGTGGCATTTCTGGAAGAAACTGTCCTCTTTTGGGGATAAAAGAGGAATGTGTGGGTGAAAAGTTCCTATTTGAAGGGGGAAACCTGGTATTTCTTGGAGAAGATGTGATATATTTGGGAGAAATGTGGCATTTCTGGAAGAAAATGTCCTATTTGGGGGGAGAAGGCTGGTACTTGTGGGAGAAAAGGTCCTATTTCAGGAGGAATCCTGGTATTTCTTGGAGGAGATGTGATATATTTGGGAGAAATGTGGCATGTTTGGAAGAAACTGTCCTCTTTTGGGGATAAAAGAGGAATGTGTGGGTGAAAAGTTCCTATTTGAAGGGGGAAACCTGGTATTTCTTGGAGAAGATGTGATATATTTGGGAGAAATGTGGCTTGTCTGGAAGAAAATGTCCTATTTGGGGGGAGAAGGCTGGTACTTGTGGGAGAAAAGGTCCTATTTCAGGAGGAATCCTGGTATTTCTTGGAGGAGATGTGATATGTTTGGGAGAAATGTGGCATTTCTGGAAGAAACTGTCCTCTTTTGGGGATAAAAGAGGTATTTGTGGGTGAAAAGGTCCTATTTGAAGGGGGAAAGCTGGAATTTCTTGGAGAAGATGTAATATATTTGGGAGAAATGTGGCATTTCTGGACGAAACTGTCCTCTTTTGGGGATAGAACAGGTATTTGTGGGTGAAAATTTCCTATTTGAAGGGGGAAACCTGGTATTTCTTGGAGAAGATATGAGATATTTGAGAGAAATGTGGCATTTCTGGAAGAAACTGTCCTCTTTTGGGGATAAAAGAGGTATTTGTGGGTGAAAAGGTCCTATTTGAAGGGGGAAACCTGGTATTTCTTGGAGAAGATGTGATATATTTGGGAGAAATCTGGCATTTCTGGAAGAATATGTCCAATTTTGGGGATAAAAGAGGTATTTGTGGGTGAAAAGGTCCTATTTGAAGGGGGAAACCTGGTATTTCTTGGAGAAGATGTGATATATTTGGGAGAAATGTGGCATGTCTGGAAGAAGCTGTCCTCTTTTGGGGATAAAACAGGTATTTGTTGGTGAAAACGTTGTATTTGAAGGGGGAAACCTGTTATTTCTTGGAGAAGATGTGATATGTTTGGGAGAAATGTGGCATTTCTGGAAGAAACTGTCCTCTTCTGGGGATAAAAAAGGTATTTGTGGGTGAAAAGGTCCTATTTGAAGGGGGAAACCTGGTATTTCTTGGAGAAGATGTGATCTATTTGGGAGAAATGTGGCATTTCTGGAAGAAGCTGTCCTATTTTGGGGATAAAAGAGGTATTTCATGGAGAAAAGGTCCTATTTGAAGGGGGAAACCTGGTATTTCTTGGAGAAGATGTGATATATTTGGGAGAAATGTGGCATTTCTGGAAGAAACTGTCCTATTTGGGGGATAAAACAGGTATTTGTGGGAGAAAAGGTCCTATTTGAAGGGGGAAACCTGGTATTTCTTGGAGAAGATGTGATCTATTTGGGAGAAATGAGGCATTTCTTGATGAAAATGTCCTCTTTTGGGGATAAAGTAGGTATTTGTGGGTGAAAAGGTCCTATTTGAAGGGGGAAAGCTGGTATTTCTTGGAGAAGATGTGATCTATTTGGGAGAAATGTGCCATTTCTGGAAGAAACTGTCCTCTTTTGGGGATAAAAGAGGTATTTGTGGGTGAAAAGGTCCTATTTGAAGGGGGAATCCTGGTATTTCTTGGAGAAGATGTGATCTATTTGGGAGAAATGTGGCATTTCTGGACGAAACTGTCCTCTTTTGGGGATAAAACAGGTATTTGTGGGTGAGAATTTCCTATTTGAAGGGGGAAACGTGGTATTTCTTGGAGAAGATATGATATATTTGGGAGAAATGTGGCATTTCTGGAAGAAACTGTCCTATTTTGGGGATAAAACAGGTATTTGTGGGTGAAAAGGTCCTATTTGAAGGGGGAAAGCTGGTATTTCTTGGAGAAGATGTGATATGTTTGGGAGAAATGTGGCATGTCTGGAAGAAACTGTCCTATGTTGGCGATAAAACAGGTATTTGTGGGAGAAAAGTTCCTATTTGAAGGGGGAAAGCTGGTATTTCAAGGAGAAGTTGTGATCTATTTGGGAGAAATGTGGCATTTCTGGAAGAAAATGTCCAATTTGGGGGGAGAAGGCTGGTAGTTTTCGGTGAGAAGGTCCTATTTCAGGAGGAATCCTGGTATTTCTTGGAGAAGATGTGATATATTTGGGAGAAATGTGGCATTTCTGGCAGAAAATGTTCTATTTTGGGGGGAGAAGGTTGGTAGTTATGGGTGAGAAGGTCCTATTTCAGGAGGAATCCTGGCATTTCTTGGAGAAGATGTGATCTATTTGGGAGAAATGTGGCCTTTCTGGAAGAAACTGTCCTCTTTTGGGGATAAAAGAGGTATTTGTGGGTGAAAAGGTCCTATTTGAAGGGGGAAACCTGGTATTTCTTGGAGAAGATGTGATCTATTTGGGAGAAATGTGGCATTTCTGGAAGAAAGTGACCTGTTTTGGGGATAAAACAGGTATTTCATGGAGAAAAGGTCCTAATTGAAGGGGGCAACCTGGTATTTCTTGGAGGAGTTGTGATATATTTGGGAGAAATGTGGCATTTCTGGAAGAAACTGTCCTCTTTTGGGGATAAAAGAGGTATTTGTGGGAGAAAAGGTCCTATTTGAAGGGGGAACCCTGGTATTTCTTGGAGAAGATGATATATATTTGGGAGAAATGTGGCATTTCTGGAAGAAAATGTCCTATTTTGGGGATAAAAGAGGTATTTGTGGGTGAAAAGGTCCTATTTGAAGGGGAAAAGCTGGTATTTCTTGGAGAAGATGTGATATATTTGGGAGAAATCTGGCATTCCTGGAAGAAACTGTCCTCTTTTGGGGATAAAAGAGGTATTTGTGGGTGAAACGGTCCTATTTGAAGGGGGAAACGTGGTATTTCTTGGAGAAGATGTGATGTATTTGGGAGAAATGTGGCATTTCTGGAAGAAAATGTCCTCTTTTGGGGATAAAAGAGGTATTTCATGGAGAAAAGGTCCTATTTGAAGGGGGAAAGCTGGTATTTCTTGGAGAAGATGTGATATATTTGGGAGAAATGTGGCATTTCTGGAAGAAAATGTCCAATTTGTGGGGAGAAGGCTGGTAGTTGTGGGTGAGAAGGTCCTATTTCAGGAGGAATCCTGGTATGTCTTGGAGGAGATGTGATATGTTTGGGGGAAATGTGGCATTTCTGGAAAAACTGTCCTATTTTGGAGATAAAAGAGGTATTTGTGGGTGAAAAGGTCCTATTTGAAGGGGGAAAGCTGGTATTTCTTGGAGAAGATGTGATCTATTTGGGAGAAATGTGGCCTTTCTGGAAGAAAATGTCCTCTTTTGGGGATAAAAGAAGTATTTCATGGAGAAAAGGTCCTAATTGAAGGGGGCAACCAGGTATTTCTTGGAGGAGTTGTGATATATTTGGGAGAAATGTGGCATTTCTGGAAGAAACTGTCCTCTTTTGGGGATAAAAGAGGTATTTGTGGGTGAAAAGGTCCTATTTGCAGGTGGAAAGCTGGTATTTCTTGGAGAAGATGTGATCTATTTGGGAGAAATGTGGCATTTCTGGAAGAAACTGTCCTCTTTTGGGGATAAATGAGGTATTTGTGGGTGAAAAGGTCCTATTTGAAGGGGGAAACGTGGTATTTCTAGGAGAAGATGTGCTATATTTGGGAGAAATGTGGCATGTCTGGCAGAAACTGTCCTATTTGGGGGATAAAACAGGTATTTGTGGGAGAAAAGGTCCTATTTGAAGGGGGAAAGCTGGTATTTCATGGAGAAGATGTGATATGTTTCGGAGAAATGTGGCATTTCTGGAAGAAAATGTCCAATTTGGGGGGAGAAGGCTGGTAGTTTTGGGTGAGAAGGTCCTATTTCAGGAGGAATCCTGGTATTTCTTGGAGAAGATGTGATATATTTGGGAGAAATGTGGCCTTTCTGGAAGAAAACGTCCAATTTGGGTGGAGAAGGCCGGTAGTTTTGGATGAGAAGGTCCTCTTTCAGGAGGAAAGCTGGTATTTCTTGGAGAAGGTGTGATATATTTGGGAGAAACGTGGCCTTTCCGGAAGAAACTGTCCTCTTTTGGGGATAAAAGAGGTATTAGTGGTTGAAAAGGTCCTATTTGAAGGGGGAAACCTGGTATTTCTTGGAGAAGATGTGATATATTTGGGAGAAATGTGGCATTTCTGGAAGAAACTGTCCTGTTTTGGGGATCAAACAGGTATTTGTGGTTGAAAAGGTCCTATTTGAAGGGGGAAACCTGGTATTTCTTGGAGAAGAGGTGATATATTTGGGAGAAATGTGGCATTTCTGGAAGAAACTGTCCTCTTTTGGGGATAAAACAGGTATTTGTGGGTGAAAAGTTCCTATTTGAAGGGGGAAAGCTGGTATTTCTTGGAGAAGATGTGATCTATTTGGGAGAAATATGGCATTTCTGGAGAATATGTCCAATTTGAGGGATAAAAGTGGTATTTGTGGGTGAAAAGGTCCTATTTGAAGGGGGAAACGTGGTATTTCTTGGAGAAGATGTGATATATTTTGGAGAAATGTGGCCTTTCTGGCAGAAACTGTCCACTTTTGGGGATAAAAGAGGTATTTGTGGGAGAAAAGGTCCTATTTGAAGTTGGAAAGCTGGTATTTCTTGGAGAATATATGATATATTTGGGAGAAATGTGGCATTTCTGGAAGAAACAGTCCTATTTTGGGGATAAAACAGGTATTTGTGGGTGAAAACGTTGTATTTGAAGGGGGAAACCTGTTATTTCTTGGAGAAGATGTGATATATTTGGGAGAAATGTGGCATTTCTGGAAGAAACTGTCCACTTTTGGGGATAAAAGAGGTATTTGTGGGAGAAAAGGTCCTATTTGAAGGGGGAACCCTGGTATTTCTTGGAGAAGATGTGATATATTTGGGAGAAATGTGGCATTTCTGGAAGAAGCTTTCCTATTTTGGGGATAAAAGAGGTATTTGTGGGAGAAAAGGTCCTATTTGAAGGGGGAAAGCTGGTATTTCTTGGAGAAGATGTGATCTATTTGGGAGAAATGTGGCATTTCTGGAAGAAAATGTCCTCTTTTGGGGATAAAAGAGGTATATGTGGGAGAAAAGGTACTATTTGAAGGGGGAAACGTGGTATTTCTTGGAGAAGATGTGATCTATTTGGGAGAAATGTGGCATGTCTGGAAGAAAATGTCCAATTTGGGGGGAGAAGTCTGGTAGTTTTGGGTGAGAAGGTCCTATTTCAGGAGGAATCCTGGTATTTCTTGGAGAAGATGTGATATATTTGGGAGAAATGTGGCATTTCTGGATGAAACTGTCCAATTTGGGGGGAGAAGGCTGGTAGTTTTGGGTGAGAAGGTCCTATTTCAGGAGGAATCCTGGCATTTCTTGGAGAAGATGTGATATATTTGGGAGAAATGTGGCATTTCTGGAAGAAACTGTCCTCTTTTGGGGATAAAAGAGGTATTTGTGGGTGAAAAGGTCCTATTTGAAGGGGGAAACCTGGTATTTCTTGGAGAAGATGTGATCTATTTGGGAGAAATGTGGCATTTCTGGAAGAAACTGTCCTCTTTTGGGGGGAGAAGGCTGGTATTTGTGGGAGAAAAGGTCCTATTTCAGAAGGAATCCTGGTATTTCTTGGAGGAGATGTGATTTGTTTGGGAGAAATGTGGCATTTCTGGAAGAAACTGTCCTATTTTGGGGATAAAAGAGGTATTTGTGGGTGAAAAGGTCCTATTTGAAGGGGGAAACCTGGTATTTCTTGGAGAAGATGTGATCTATTTGGGAGAAATGTGGCATGTCTGGAAGAAACTGTATTATTTTGGGGATAAAACAGGTATTTGTGGGAGAAAATGTCCTATTTGAAGGGGGAAAGCTGGTATTTCTTGGAGAAGATGTGATATATTTGGGAGAAATGTGGCATTTCTGGAAGAAACTGTCCTCTTTTGGGGATAAAAGAGGTTTTTGTGGGTGAAAACGTTGTATTTGAAGGGGGAAAGGTGGTATTTCTTGGAGAAGATGTGATATATTTGGGAGAAATGTGGCATTTCTGGAAGAAACTGTCCTATTTTGGGGATAAAAGAGGTATTTCTGGGTGAAAAGTTCCTATTTGAAGGGGGAAAGCTGGTATTTCTTGGAGAAGATGTGATATATTTGGGAAAAATGTGGCCTTTCTGGAAGAAACTGTCCTTTTTTGGGGATAAAAGAGGTATTTGTGGGTGAAAAGGTCCTATTTGAATGGGGAAACCTGGTATTTCTAGGAGAAGATGTGATATATTTGGGAGAAATGTGGCATGTCTGGAAAAAACTGTCCTATTTGGGGGATAAAAGAGGTATTTGTGGGTGAAAAGGTCCTATTTGAAGGGGGAAACCTGGTATTTCTTGGAGAAGATGTGATATGTTTCGGAGAAATGTGGCATTTCTGGAAGAAAATGTCCAGTTTGGGGGGAGAAGGATGGTAGTTTTCGGTGAGAAGGTCCTATTTCAGGAGGAATCCTGGTATTTCTTGGAGAAGATGTGATATATTTGGGAGAAATGTGGCCTTTCTGGAAGAAAATGTCCAATTTGGGTGGAGAAGGCTGGTAGTTTTGGGTGAGAAGGTCCTCTTTCAGGAGGAATCCTGGCATTTCTTGGAGAAGATGTAATATATTTGGGAGAAATGTGGCATTTCTGGAAGAAACTGTCCTCTTTTGGGGATAAAAGAGGTATTAGTGGTTGAAAAGGTCCTATTTGAAGGGGGAAACCTGGTATTTCTTGGAGAAGATGTGATATATTTGGGAGAAATGTGGCATTTCTGGAAGAAAATGTCCTCTTTTGGGGATAAAACAGGTATTTCATGGAGAAAAGGTCCTAATTGAAGGGGGAAACCTGGTACTTCTTGGAGAAGATGTGATGTATTTGGGAGAAATGTGGCATTTCTGGAAGAAACTGTCCTCTTTTGGGGATAAAAGAGGTATTTGTGGGAGAAAAGGTCCTATTTGAAGGGGGAAAGCTGGTATTTCTTGGAGAAGATGTGATCTATTTGGGAGAAATGTGGCATGTCCGGAAGAAACTGTCCTATTTTGGGGATAAAAGAGGTATTTGTGGGTGAAAAGGTCCTATTTGAAGGGGGAAAGCTGGTATTTCTTGGAGAAGATGTGATATATTTGGGAGAAATCTGGCATGTCTGGAAGAAACTGTCCTCTTTTGGGGATAAAAGAGGTTTTTTTTTGGAGAAAAGGTCCTATTTGAAGGGGGAAACGTGGTATTTCTTGGAGAAGATGTGATATATTTGGGAGAAATGTGGCATTTCTGGAAGAAACTGTCCTCTTTTGGGGATAGAACAGGTATTTGTGGGTGAAAAGGTCCTATTTGAAGGGGGAAACGTGGTATTTCTTGGAGAAGATGTGATCTATTTGGGAGAAATGTGGCAATTCTGGAAGAAACTGTCCTATTTTGGGGATAAAACAGGTATTTGTGGGAGAAAAGGTCCTATTTGAAGGGGGAAAGCTGGTATTTCTTGGAGAAGATGTGATATGTTTGGGAGAAATGTGGCATGTCTGGAAGAAACTGTCCTATGTTGGCGATAAAACAGGTATTTGTGGGAGAAAAGTTCCTATTTGAAGGGGGAAAGCTGGTATTTCAAGGAGAAGTTGTGATCTATTTGGGAGAAATGTGGCATTTCTGGAAGAAAATGTCCAATTTGGGGGGAGAAGGTTGGTAGTTATGGGTGAGAAGTTCCTATTTCAGGAGGAATCCTGGCATTTCTTGGAGAAGATGTGATCTATTTGGGAGAAATGTGGCCTTTCTGGAAGAAACTGTCCTCTTTTGGGGATAAAAGAGGTATTAGTGGTTGAAAAGGTCCTATTTGAAGGGGGAAACCTGGTATTTCTTGGAGAAGATGTGATATATTTGGGAGAAATGTGGCATTTCTGGAAGAAAGTGTCCTGTTTTGGGGATAAAACAGGTATTTCATGGAGAAAAGGTCCTAATTGAAGGGGGAAACCTGGTATTTTTTGGAGGAGTTGTGATATATTTGGGAGAAATGTGGCATTTCTGGAAGAAACTGTCCTCTTTTGGGGATAAAAGAGGTATTTGTGGGAGAAAAGGTCCTATTTGAAGGGGGAACCCTGGTATTTCTTGGAGAAGATGATATATATTTGGGAGAAATGTGGCATGTCTGGAAAAAACTGTCCTCTTTTGGGGATAAAAGAGGTATTTGTGGGTGAAAAGGTCCTATTTGAAGGGGAAAAGCTGGTATTTCTTGGAGAAGATGTGATATATTTGGGAGAAATCTGGCATTCCTGGAAGAAACTGTCCTCTTTTGGGGATAAAAGAGGTATTTGTGGGTGAAACGGTCCTATTTGAAGGGGGAAACGTGGTATTTCTTGGAGAAGATGTGATGTATTTGGGAGAAATGTGGCCTTTCTGGAAGAAACTGTCCTCTTTTGGGGATAGAACAGGTATTGGTGGGTGAAAAGGTCCTATTTCCAGGGGAAAACCTGGTATTTCTTGGAGAAGATGTGATCTATTTGGGATGAATGTGACATTTCTGGAAGAAAATGTCCTCTTTTGGGGATAAAAGAGGTATTTCATGGAGAAAAGGTCGTATTTGAAGGGGGAAACCTGGTATTTCTTGGAGAAGATGTGATATACTTGGGAGAAATGTGGCATTTCTGGAAGAAACTGTCCTCTTTTGGGGATAAAACAGGTATTTGTGGGTGAAAAGGTCCTATTTGAAGGGGGAAACCTGGTATTTCTTGGAGAAGATGTGATATATTTGGGAGAAATGTGGCATTTCTGGAAGAAAATGTCCAATTTGAGGGGAGAAGGCTGGTAGTTGTGGATGAGAAGGTCCTATTTCAGGAGGAATCCTGGTATTTCTTGGAGGAGATGTGATATGTTTGGGAGAAATGTGGCCTTTCTGGAAGAAACTGTCCTATTTTGGGGATAAAAGAGGTATTTGTGGGTGAAAAGGTCCTATTTGAAGGGGGAAACCTGGTATTTCTTGGAGAAGATGTGATCTATTGGGGAGAAATCTGGCATTTCTGGAAGAAACTGTCCTCTTTTGGGGATAAAAGAGGTATGTGTGGGTGAAAAGGTCCTATTTGAAGGGGGAACCCTGGTATTTCTTGGAGAAGATGTGATCTATTTGGGAGAAATGTGGCATGTCTGGAAGAAACTGTCCTCTTTTGGGGATAAAAGAGGTATGTGTGGGTGAAAAGGTCCTATTTGAAGGGGGAAACCTGTTATTTCTTGAAGAGGATGTGATATATTTGGGAGAAATGTGGCATTTCTGGAAGAAACTGTCCTCTTTTGGGGATAAAAGAAGTATTTCATGGAGAAAAGGTCCTAATTGAAGGGGGCAACCTGGTATTTCTAGGAGGAGTTGTGATATATTTGGGAGAAATGTGGCATTTCTGGAAGAAACTGTCCTCTTTTGGGGATAAAAGAGGTATTTGTGGGAGAAAAGGTCCTATTTGAAGGGGGAAACGTGGTATTTCTTGGAGAAGATGTGATCTATTTGGGAGAAATGTGGCATGTCTGGAAAAAACTGTCCTATTTTGGGGATAGAAGAGGTATTTGTGGGTGAAAAGGTCCTATTTGAAGGGGGAAACGTGGTATTTCTTGGAGAAGATGTGATATATTTGGGAGAAATGTGGCATTTCTGGAAGAAACTGTCCTCTTTTGGGGATAAAAGAGGTATTTGTGGGTGAAAAGGTCCTATTTGCAGGGGGAAAGCTGGTATTTCTTGGAGAAGATGTGATCTATTTGGGAGAAATGTGGCATTTCTGGAAGAAACTGTCCTCTTTTGGGGATAAAAGAGGTATTTGTGGGTGAAAAGGTCCTATTTGAAGGGGGAAACATGGTATTTCTTGGAGAAGATGTGCTACATTTGGGAGAAATGTGGCATGTCTGGCAGAAACTGTCCTATTTGGGGGATAAAACAGGTATTTGTGGGAGAAAAGGTCCTATTTGAAGGGGGAAAGCTGGTATTTCTTGGAGAAGATGTGATATATTTGGGAGAAATGTGGCATTTCTGGAAGAAAATGTCCAATTTGGGGGGAGAAGGCTGGTATTTTTCGATGAGAAGGTCCTATTTCAGGAGGAATCCTGGTATTTCTTGGAGAAGATGTGATATATTTGGGAGAAATGTGGCCTTTCTGGAAGAAAATGTCCAATTTGGGTGGAGAAGTCCGGTAGTTTTGGATGAGAAGGTCCTCTTTCAGGAGGAAAGCTGGTATTTCTTGGAGAAGGTGTGATATATTTGGGAGAAACGTGGCCTTTCCGGAAGAAACTGTCCTCTTTTGGGGATAAAAGAGGTATTAGTGGTTGAAAAGGTCCTATTTGAAGGGGGAAACTTGGTATTTCTTGGAGAAGATGTGATATATTTGGGAGAAATGTGGCATTTCTGGAAGAAACTGTCCTCTTTTGGGGAAAAAAGAGGTATTTGTGGGTGATAAGGTCCTATTTGAAGGGGGAAACCTGGTATTTCTTGGAGAAGATGTGATATATTTGGGAGAAATGTGGCATGTCAGGAAGAAACTGTCGTATTTTGGGCATAAAACAGGTATTTGTGGTTGAAAAGGTCCTATTTGAAGGGGGAAACCTGGTATTTCTTGGAGAAGATGTGATATATTTGGGAGAAATGTGGCATTTCTGGAAGAAACTGTCCTCTTTTGGGGATCAAACAGGTATTTGTGGTTGAAAAGGTCCTATTTGAAGGGGGAAACCTGGTATTTCTTGGAGAAGATGTGATCTATTTGGGAGAAATGTGGCATTTCTGGAAGAAACTGTCCTCTTTTGGGGATAAAACAGGTATTTGTGGGTGAAAAAGTCCTATTTGAAGGGGGAAAGCTGGTATTTCTTGGAGAAGATGTGATGTATTTGGGAGAAATATGGCATTTCTGGAAGAATATGTCCAATTTGAGGGATAAAAGAGGTATTTGTGGGTGAAAAGGTCCTATTTGAAGGGGGAACGTGGTATTTCTTGAAGAAGATGTGATATATTTTGGAGAAATGTGGCCTTTCTGGCAGAAACTGTCCACTTTTGGGGATAAAAGAGGTATTTGTGGGAGAAAAGGTCCTATTTGAAGTTGGAAAGCTGGTATTTCTTGGAGAAGATATGATATATTTGGGAGAAATGTGGCATTTCTGGAAGAAACAGTCCTATTTTGGGGATAAAACAGGTATTTGTGGGTGAAAACGTTGTATTTGAAGGGGGATACCTGTTATTTCTTGGAGAAGATGTGATATATTTGGGAGAAATGTGGCATTTCTGGAAGAAACTGTCCACTTTTGGGGATAAAAGAGGTATTTGTGGGAGAAAATGTCCTATTTGAAGGGGGAACCCTGGTATTTCTTGGAGAAGATGTGATATATTTGGGAGAAATGTTTCATTTCTGGAAGAAGCTTTCCTATTTTGGGGATAAAAGAGGTATTTGTGGGTGAAAAGGTCCTATTTGAAGGGGGAAACCTGGTATTTCTTGGAGAAGATGTGATCTATTTGGGAGAAATGTGGCATTTCTGGAAGAAACTGTCCTATTTTGGGGATAAAACAGGTATATGTGGGAGAAAAGGTCCTATTTGAAAGGGGAAAGCTGGTATTTCTTGGAGAAGATGTGATCTATTTGGGAGAAATGTGGCATGTCTGGAAGAAAATGTCCAATTTGGGGGGAGAAGTCTGGTTGTTTTGGGTGAGAAGGTCCTATTTCAGGAGGAATCCTGGCATTTCTTGGAGAAGATGTGATCTATTTGGGAGAAATGTGGCATGTCTGGAAGAAACTGTCCTCTTTTGGGGATAAAAGAGGTATTTGTGGGTGAAAAGGTCCTATTTGAAGGGGGAAACGTGGTATTTCTTGGAGAAGATGTGATATATTTGGGAGAAATGAGGCATTTCTGGAAGAAAATGTCCTATTTGGGGGGAGAAGGCTGGTAGTTGTGGGTGAGAAGGTCCTATTTCAGGAGGAATCCTGGTATTTCTTGGAGAAGATGTGATATATTTGGGAGAAATGTGGCCTTTCTGGAAGAAACTGTCCTCTTTTGGGGATAAAAGAGGTATTTGTGGGAGAAAAGGTCCTATTTGAAGGGGGAAACCTGGTATTTCTTGGAGAAGATGTGATCTATTTGGGAGAAATGTGGCATTTCTGGAAGAAACTGTCCTCTTTTGGGGATAAAAGAGGTATTTGTGGGTGAAAAGGTCCTATTTGAAGGGGGAACCCTGGTATTTCTTGGAGAAGATGTGATCTATTTGGGAGAAATGTGGCATGTCTGGAAGAAAATGACCTATTTGGGGGGAGAAGGCTGGTACTTGTGGGAGAAAATGTCCTATTTCAGGAGGAATCCTGGTATTTCTTGGAGGAGATGTGATTTGTTTGGGAGAAATGTGGCATTTCTGGAAGAAACTGTCCTATTTTGGGGATAAAAGAGGTATTTGTGGGTGAAAAGGTCCTATTTGAAGGGGGAAAGCTGGTATTTCTTGGAGAAGATGTGATCTATTTGGGAGAAATGTGGCATGTCTGGAAGAAACTGTCTTATTTTGGGGATAAAACAGGTATTTGTGGGAGAAAATGTCCTATTTGAAGGGGGAAAGCTGGTATTTCTTGGAGAAGATGTGATCTATTTGGGAGAAATGTGGCATTTCTGGAAGAAATTGTCCTCTTTTGGGGATAAAAGAGGTATTTGTGGGTGAAAAGGTCCTATTTGAAGGGGGAAAGCTGGTATTTCTTGGAGAAGATGTGATCTATTTGGGAGAAATGTGGCATTTCTGGAAGAAACTGTCCTCTTTTGGGGATAAAAGAGGTATTTGTGGTTGAAAAGGTCCTATTTGAAGCGGGAAAGCTGGTATTTCATGGAGAAGATGTGATATATTTGGGAGAAATGTGGCATTTCTGGAAGAAAATGTCCTCTTTTGGGGATAAAAGAGGTATTTCATGGAGAAAAGGTCCTAATTCAAGGGGGAAACCTGGTATTTCTTGGAGAAGATGTGATATATTTGGGAGAAATGTGGCATTTCTGGAAGAAACTGTCGTATTTTGGGGATAAAAGATGTATTTGTGGGTGAAAAGGTCCTATTTGAAGGGGGAAACCTGGTATTTCTTGGAGAAGATGTGATCTATTTGGGAGAAATGTGGCATGTCTGGAAGAAACTGTCCTCTTTTGGGGATAAAAGAGGTATGTGTGGGTGAAAAGGTCCTATTTCCAGGGGAAAACCTGGTATTTCTTGGAGAAGATGTGATCTATTTGGGAGAAATGTGGCATGTCTGGAAGAAAATGTCCTATTTGGGGGGAGAAGGCTGGTACTTGTGGGAGAAAAGGTCCTATTTCAGGAGGAATCCTGGTATTTCTTGGAGAAGATGTGATATGTCTGGGAGAAATGTGGCCTTTCTGGAAGAAACTGTCCTCTTTTGGGGATAAAAGAGGTATTTGTGGGTGAAAAGGTCCTATTTGAAGGGGGAAAGCTGGTATTTCTTGGAGAAGATGTGATATATTTTGGAGAAATGTGGCATGTCTGGAAGAAACTGTCCTATTTTTGGGATAAAACAGGTATTTGTGGGAGAAAAGGTCCTATTTGAAGGGGGAAACCTGGTATTTCTTGGAGAAGATGTGATCTATTTGGGAGAAATGTGGCATTTCTGGAAGAAACTGTCCTCTTTTGGGGATAAAAGAGGTATTTGTGGGTGAAAAGGTCCTATTTGAAGGGGGAAACCTGGTATTTATGGGAGAAGATGTGATATATTTGGGAGAAATGTGGCATTTCTGGAAGAAAATGTCCTCTTTTGGGGATTAAAGAGGTATTTCATGGAGAAAAGGTCCTAATTCAAGGGGGAAACCTGGTATTTCTTGGAGAAGATGTGATATATTTGGGAGAAATGTGGCATTTCTGGAAGAAACTGTCGTATTTTGGGCATAAAACAGGTATTTGTGGTTGAAAAGGTCCTATTTGAAGGGGGAAACCTGGTATTTCTTGGAGAAGATGTGATATATTTGGGAGAAATGTGGCATTTCTGGAAGAAACTGTCCTATTTTGGGGATAAAACAGGTATATGTGGGAGAAAAGGTCCTATTTGAAGGGGGAAAGCTGGTATTTCTTGGAGAAGATGTGATGTATTTGGGAGAAATGAGGCATGTCTGGAAGAAAATGTCCAATTTGGGGGGAGAAGTCTGGTAGTTTTGGGTGAGAAGGTCCTATTTCAGGAGGAATCCTGGTATTTCTTGGAGAAGATGTGATATATTTGGGAGAAACGTGGCATTTCTGGAAGGAACTGTCCAATTTGGGGGGAGAAGGCTGGTAGTTTTGGGTGAGAAGGTCCTCTTTCAGGAGGAATCCTGGCATTTCTTGGAGAAGATGTAATATATTTGGGAGAAATGTGGCATTTCTGGAAGAAACTGTCCTCTTTTGGGGATAAAAGAGGTATTAGTGGTTGAAAAGGTCCTATTTGAAGGGGGAAAGCTGGTATTTCTTGGAGAAGATGTGATCTATTTGGGAGAAATGTGGCATTTCTGGAAGAAACTGTCCTCTTTTGGGGATAAAAGAGGTATTTCTGGGTGAAAAGTTCCTATTTGAAGGGGGAAAGCTGGTATTTCGTGGAGAAGATGTGATATATTTGGGAAAAATGTGGCATTTCTGGAAGAAACTGTCCTCTTTTGGGGATAAAAGAGGTATTTGTGGGAGAAAAGGTCCTATTTGAAGGGGGAAACCTGGTATTTCTTGGAGAAGATGTGATATCTTTGGGAGAAATGTGGCATGTATGGAAAAAACTGTCCTATTTGGGGGATAAAAGAGGTATTTGTGGGAGAAAAGGTCCTATTTGAAGGGGGAAACCTGGTATTTCTTGGAGAAGATGTGATATGTTTCGGAGAAATGTGGCATTTCTGGAAGAAAATGTCCAATTTGGGGGGAGAAGGCTGGTAGGTTTCGGTGAGAAGGTCCTATTTCAGGAGGAATCCTGGTATTTCTTGGAGAAGATGTGATATATTTGGGAGAAATGTGGCCTTTCTGGAAGAAAATGTCCAATTTGGGTGGAGAAGGCAGGTAGTTTTGGGTGAGAAGGTCCTCTTTCAGGAGGAATCCAGGCATTTCTTGGAGAAGATGTAATATATTTGGGAGAAATTAGGCATTTCTGGAAGAAACTGTCCTCTTTTGTGGATAAAAGAGGTATTAGTGGTTGAAAAGGTCCTATTTGAAGGGGGAAACCTGGTATTTCTTGGAGAAGATGTGATATATTTGGGAGAAATGTGGCATTTCTGGAAGAAAATGTCCTCTTTTGGGGATAAAACAGGTATTTCATGGAGAAAAGGTCCTAATTGAAGGGGGAAACCTGGTACTTCCTGGAGAAGATGTGATATATTTGGGAGAAATGTGGCATTTCTGGAAGAAACTGTCCTCTTTTGGGGATAAAAGAGGTATTTGTGGGAGAAAAGGTCCTATTTGAAGGGGGAACCCTGGTATTTCTTGGAGAAGATGTGATCTATTTGGGAGAAATGTGGCATGTCTGGAAGAAACTGTCCTATTTTGGGGATAAAAGAGGTATTTGTGGGTGAAAAGGTCCTATTTGAAGGGGGAAAGCTGGTATTTCTTGGAGAAGACGTGATATATTTGGGAGAAATCTGGCATGTCTGGAAGAAACTGTCCTCTTTTGGGGATAAAAGCGGTTTTTTTTGGAGAAAAGGTCCTATTTGAAGGGGGAAACGTGGTATTTCTTGGAGAAGATGTGATCTATTTGGGAGAAATGTGGCATGTCTGGAAGAAACTGTCCTCTTATGGGGATAAAAGAGGTATTTGTGGGTGAAAAGGTCCTATTTGAAGGTGGAAAGCTGGTATTTCTTGGAGAAGATGTGATATATTTGGGAGAAATGAGGCATTTCTGGAAGAAAATGTCCAATTTGTGGGGAGAAGGCTGGTAGTTGTGGGTGAGAAGGTCCTATTTCAGGAGGTATCCTGGTATTTCTTGGAGAAGATGTGATATATTTGGGAGAAATGTGGCATTTCTGGAAGAAACTGTCGTATTTTGGGGATAAAAGAGGTATTTGTGGGTGAAAAGGTCCTATTTGAAGGGGGAAACCTGGTATTTCTTGGAGAAGATGTGATATATTTGGGAGAAATGTGGCATGTCTGGAAGAAACTGTCCTCTTTTGGGGATAAAAGAGGTATGTGTGGGTGAAAAGGTCCTATTTCCAGGGGAAAACCTGGTATTTCTTGGAGAAGATGTGATCTATTTGGGAGAAATGTGGCATGTCTGGAAGAAAATGTCCTATTTGGGGGGAGAAGGCTGGTACTTGTGGGAGAAAAGGTCCTATTTCAGGAGGAATCC
The DNA here is from genome assembly GCA_030408155.1 of Lophura swinhoii. Lineage (NCBI taxonomy): Eukaryota > Metazoa > Chordata > Aves > Galliformes > Phasianidae > Lophura > Lophura swinhoii. The sequence continues at coordinate 1,658,143 of CM059463.1, forward strand.
TGGTATTTCTTGGAGAAGATGTGATATGTCTGGGAGAAATGTGGCCTTTCTGGAAGAAACTGTCCTCTTTTGGGGATAAAAGAGGTATTTGTGGGTGAAAAGGTCCTATTTGAAGGGGGAAAGCTGGTATTTCTTGGAGAAGATGTGATATATTTTGGAGAAATGTGGCATGTCTGGAAGAAACTGTCCTATTTTTGGGATAAAACAGGTATTTGTGGGAGAAAAGGTCCTATTTGAAGGGGGAAACCTGGTATTTCTTGGAGAAGATGTGATCTATTTGGGAGAAATGTGGCATTTCTGGAAGAAACTGTCCTCTTTTGGGGATAAAAGAGGTATTTGTGGGTGAAAAGGTCCTATTTGAAGGGGGAAACCTGGTATTTATGGGAGAAGATGTGATATATTTGGGAGAAATGTGGCATTTCTGGAAGAAAATGTCCTCTTTTGGGGATTAAAGAGGTATTTCATGGAGAAAAGGTCCTAATTCAAGGGGGAAACCTGGTATTTCTTGGAGAAGATGTGATATATTTGGGAGAAATGTGGCATTTCTGGAAGAAACTGTCGTATTTTGGGCATAAAACAGGTATTTGTGGTTGAAAAGGTCCTATTTGAAGGGGGAAACCTGGTATTTCTTGGAGAAGATGTGATATATTTGGGAGAAATGTGGCATTTCTGGAAGAAACTGTCCTATTTTGGGGATAAAACAGGTATATGTGGGAGAAAAGGTCCTATTTGAAGGGGGAAACGTGGTATTTCTTGGAGAAGATGTGATGTATTTGGGAGAAATGAGGCATGTCTGGAAGAAAATGTCCAATTTGGGGGGAGAAGTCTGGTAGTTTTGGGTGAGAAGGTCCTATTTCAGGAGGAATCCTGGTATTTCTTGGAGAAGATGTGATATATTTGGGAGAAATGTGGCATTTCTGGAAGAAACTGTCCAATTTGGGGGGAGAAGGCTGGTAGTTTTGGGTGAGAAGGTCCTCTTTCAGGAGGAATCCTGGCATTTCTTGGAGAAGATGTAATATATTTGGGAGAAATTAGGCATTTCTGGAAGAAACTGTCCTCTTTTGGGGATAAAAGAGGTATTAGTGGTTGAAAAGGTCCTATTTGAAGGGGGAAAGCTGGTATTTCTTGGAGAAGATGTGATCTATTTGGGAGAAATGTGGCATTTCTGGAAGAAACTGTCCTCTTTTGGGGATAAAAGAGGTATTTCTGGGTGAAAAGTTCCTATTTGAAGGGGGAAAGCTGGTATTTCGTGGAGAAGATGTGATATATTTGGGAAAAATGTGGCATTTCTGGAAGAAACTGTCCTCTTTTGGGGATAAAAGAGGTATTTGTGGGAGAAAAGGTCCTATTTGAAGGGGGAAACCTGGTATTTCTTGGAGAAGATGTGATATATTTGGGAGAAATGTGGCATGTATGGAAAAAACTGTCCTATTTGGGGGATAAAAGAGGTATTTGTGGGAGAAAAGGTCCTATTTGAAGGGGGAAACCTGGTATTTCTTGGAGAAGATGTGATATGTTTCGGAGAAATGTGGCATTTCTGGAAGAAAATGTCCAATTTGGGTGGAGAAGGCTGGTAGGTTTCGGTGAGAAGGTCCTATTTCAGGAGGAATCCTAGTATTTCTTGGAGAAGATGTGATATATTTGGGAGAAATGTGGCCTTTCTGGAAGAAAATGTCCAATTTGGGTGGAGAAGGCTGGTAGTTTTGGGTGAGAAGGTCCTCTTTCAGGAGGAATCCTGGCATTTCTTGGAGAAGATGTAATATATTTGGGAGAAATTAGGCATTTCTGGAAGAAACTGTCCTCTTTTGGGGATAAAAGAGGTATTAGTGGTTGAAAAGGTCCTATTTGAAGGGGGAAACCTGGTATTTCTTGGAGAAGATGTGATATATTTGGGAGAAATGTGGCATTTCTGGAAGAAAATGTCCTCTTTTGGGGATAAAACAGGTATTTCATGGAGAAAAGGTCCTAATTGAAGGGGGAAACCTGGTACTTCCTGGAGAAGATGTGATATATTTGGGAGAAATGTGGCATTTCTGGAAGAAACTGTCCTCTTTTGGGGATAAAAGAGGTATTTGTGGGAGAAAAGGTCCTATTTGAAGGGGGAACCCTGGTATTTCTTGGAGAAGATGTGATCTATTTGGGAGAAATGTGGCATGTCTGGAAGAAACTGTCCTATTTTGGGGATAAAAGAGGTATTTGTGGGTGAAAAGGTCCTATTTGAAGGGGGAAAGCTGGTATTTCTTGGAGAAGACGTGATATATTTGGGAGAAATCTGGCATGTCTGGAAGAAACTGTCCTCTTTTGGGGATAAAAGCGGTTTTTTTTGGAGAAAAGGTCCTATTTGAAGGGGGAAACGTGGTATTTCTTGGAGAAGATGTGATCTATTTGGGAGAAATGTGGCATGTCTGGAAGAAACTGTCCTCTTATGGGGATAGAACAGGTATTTGTGGGTGAAAAGGTCCTATTTGAAGGGGGAAACGTGGTATTTCTTGGAGAAGATGTGATCTATTTGGGAGAAATGTGGCATTTCTGGAAGAAACAGTCCTATTTTGGGGATAAAAGAGGTATTTGAGGGAGAAAAGGTCCTATTTGAAGGGGGAAAGCTGGTATTTCTTGGAGAAGATGTGATATATTTGGGAGAAATGTGGCATTTCTAGAAGAAACTGCCCTCTTTTGGGGATAAAAGAGGTATTTCATGGAGTAAAGGTCCTAATTCAAGGGGGAAACCTGGTATTTCTTGGAGAAGATGTGATATATTTGGAAGAAATGTGGCATTTCTGGAAGAAACTGTCCTATTTGGGGGATAAAACAGGTATTTGTGGGAGAAAAGTTCCTATTTGAAGGGGGAAACCTGGTATTTCTTGGAGAAGATGTGATATATTTGGGAGAAATGTGGCATTTCTGGAAGAAAATGTCCAATTTGGGGGGAGAAGGCTGGTAGTTTTGGGTGAGAAGGTCCTATTTCAGGAGGAATCCTGGTATTTCTTGGAGAAGATGTGATATATTTGGGAGAAATCTGGCATGTCTGGAAGAAACTGTCCTCTTTTGGGGATAAAAGAGGTATTTGTGGTTGAAAAGGTCCTATTAGAAGCGGGGAAGCTGGTATTTCATGGAGAAGATGTGATCTATTTGGGAGAAATGTGGCATTTCTGGAAGAAAATGTCCTCTTTTGGGGATAAAAGAGGTATTTGTGGGAGAAAAGGTCCTAATTCAAGGGGGAAACCGGGTATTTCTTGGAGAAGATGTGATATATTTGGGAGAAATGTGGCATTTCTGGAAGAAACTGTCGTATTTTGGGCATAAAACAGGTATTTGTGGTTGAAAAGGTCCTATTTGAAGGGGGAAACCTGGTATTTCTTGGAGAAGATGTGATGTATTTGGGAGAAATGTGGCATGTCAGGAAGAAACTGTCCTCTTTTGGGGATAAAAGAGGTATTTGTGGGTGAAAAGGTCCTATTTGAAGGGGGAAAGCTGGTATTTCTTGGAGAAGATGTGATATATTTGGGAGAAATTAGGCATTTCTGGAAGAAAATGTCCAATTTGTGGGGAGAAGGCTGGTAGTTGTGGGTGAGAAGGTCCTATTTCAGGAGGTATCCTGGTATTTCTTGGAGAAGATGTGATATATTTGGGAGAAATGTGGCATTTCTGGAAGAAACTGTCGTATTTTGGGGATAAAACAGGTATTTGTGGTTGAAAAGGTCCTATTTGAAGGGGGAAACCTGGTATTTCTTGGAGAAGATGTGATATATTTGGGAGAAATGTGGCATGTCTGGAAGAAACTGTCCTCTTTTGGGGATAAAAGAGGTATGTGTGGGTGAAAAGGTCCTATTTCCAGGGGAAAACCTGGTATTTCTTGGAGAAGATGTGATCTATTTGGGAGAAATGTGGCATGTCTGGAAGAAAATGTCCTTTTTGGGGGAAAAGGCTGGTACTTGTGGGAGAAAAGGTCCTATTTCAGGAGGAATCCTGGTATTTCTTGGAGGAGATGTGATATGTTTGGGAGAAATGTGGCCTTTCTGGAAGAAACTGTCCTCTTTTGGGGATAAAAGAGGTATTTGTGGGAGAAAAGGACCTATTTGAAGGGGGAAAGCTGGTATTTCTTGGAGAAGATGTGATCTATTTGGGAGAAATGTGGCATTTCTGGAAGAAACTGTCCTATTTTTGGGATAAAACAGGTATTTGTGGGAGAAAAGGTCCTATTTGAAGGGGGAAACGTGGTATTTCTTGGAGAAAATGTGATATATTTGGGAGAAATGTGGCATTTCTGGAAGAAACTGTCCTCTTTTGGGGATAAAACAGGTATTTGTGGGTGAAAAGGTCCTATTTGAAGGGGGAAAGCTGGTATTTCTTGGAGAAGATGTGATATATTTGGGAGAAATGTGGCATTTCTGGAAGAAAATGTCCTCTTTTGGGGATAAAAGAGGTATTTCATGGAGAAAAGGTCCTAATTCAAGGGGGAAACCTGGTATTTCTTGGAGAAGATGTGATATATTTGGGAGAAATGTGGCATTTCTGGAAGAAACTGTCGTATTTTGGGCATAAAACAGGTATTTGTGGTTGAAAAGGTCCTATTTGAAGGGGGAAACCTGGTATTTCTTGGAGAAGATGTGATATATTTGGGAGAAATGTGGCATGTCAGGAAGAAACTGTCCTCTTTTGGGGATAAAAGAGGTATTTGTGGGTGAAAAGGTCCTATTTGAAGGGGGAAACCTGGTATTTCTTGGAGAAGATGTGATGTATTTGGGAGAAATGAGGCATGTCTGGAAGAAAATGGCCAATTTGGGGGGAGAAGGCTGGTAGTTGTGGGTGAGAAGGTCCTATTTCAGGAGGTATCCTGGTATTTCTTGGAGAAGATGTGATATATTTGGGAGAAATGTGGCCTTTCTGGAAGAAACTGTCGTATTTTGGGGATAAAAGAGGTATTTGTGGGTGAAAAGGTCCTATTTGAAGGGGGAAAGCTGGTATTTCTTGGAGAAGATGTGATCTATTTGGGAGAAATGTGGCATGTCTGGAAGAAACTGTCCTCTTTTGGGGATAAAAGAGGTATGTGTGGGTGAAAAGGTCCTATTTCCAGGGGAAAACCGGGTATTTCTTGGAGAAGATGTGATCTATTTGGGAGAAATGTGGCATGTCTGGAAGAAAATGTCCTATTTGGGGGGAGAAGGCTGGTACTTGTGGGAGAAAAGGTCCTATTTCAGGAGGAATCCTGGTATTTCTTGGAGGAGATGTGATATGTTTGGGAGAAATGTGGCATTTCTGGAAGAAACTGTCCTCTTTTGGGGATAAAAGAGGTATTTGTGGGTGAAAAGGTCCTATTTGAAGGGGGAAACGTGGTATTTCTTGGAGAAGATGTGATATATTTGGGAGAAATGTGGCATTTCTGGAAGAAACTGTCCTATTTTGGGGATAAAAGAGGTATTTGTGGGTGATAAGGTCCTATTTGAAGGGGGAAAGCTGGTATTTCTTGGAGAAGATGTGATCTATTTGGGAGAAATGTGGCATTTCTGGAAGAAACTGTCCTCTTTTGGGGATCAAACAGGTACTTGTGGGTGAAAAGGTCCTATTTGAATGGGGAAACCTGTTATTTCATGGAGAAGATGTGATATATTTGGGAGAAATGTGGCATTTCTGGAAGAAAATGTCCTCTTTTGGGGATAAAAGAGGTATTTCATGGAGAAAAGGTCCTAATTCAAGGGGGAAACCTGGTATTTCTTGGAGAAGATGTGATATATTTGGGAGAAATGTGGCATTTCTGGAAGAAACTGTCGTATTTTGGGCATAAAACAGGTATTTGTGGTTGAAAAGGTCCTATTTGAAGGGGGAAACCTGGTATTTCTTGGAGAAGATGTGATATATTTGGGAGAAATGTGGCATGTCAGGAAGAAACTGTCCTCTTTTGGGGATAAAAGAGGTATTTGTGGGTGAAAAGGTCCTATTTGAAGGTGGAAAGCTGGTATTTCTTGGAGACGATGTGATATATTTGGGAGAAATGAGGCATTTCTGGAAGAAAATGTCCAATTTGTGGGGAGAAGGCTGGTAGTTGTGGGTGAGAAGGTCCTATTTCAGGAGGTATCCTGGTATTTCTTGGAGAAGATGTGATATATTTGGGAGAAATGTGGCATTTCTGGAAGAAACTGTCGTATTATGGGGATAAAAGAGGTATTTGTGGGTGAAAAGGTCCTATTTGAAGGGGGAAACGTGGTATTTCTTGGAGAAGATGTGATATATTTGGGAGAAATGTGGCCTTTCTTGAAGAAACTGTCCTCTTTTGGGGATAAAAGAGGTATGTGTGGGTGAAAAGGTCCTATTTCCAGGGGAAAACCTGGTATTTCTTGGAGAAGATGTGATCTATTTGGGAGAAATGTGGCATGTCTGGAAGAAAATGTCCTATTTGGGGGGAGAAGGCTGGTACTTGTGGGAGAAAAGGTCCTATTTCAGGAGGAATCCTGGTATTTCTTGGAGAAGATGTGATATGTCTGGGAGAAATGTGGCCTTTCTGGAAGAAACTGTCCTCTTTTGGGGATAAAAGAGGTATTTGTGGGTGAAAAGGTCCTATTTGAAGGGGGAAAGCTGGTATTTCTTGGAGAAGATGTGATCTATTTGGGAGAAATGTGGCATGTCTGGAAGAAACTGTCCTATTTTTGGGATAAAACAGGTATTTGTGGGAGAAAAGGTCCTATTTGAAGGGGGAAACCTGGTATTTCTTGGAGAAGATGTGATCTATTTGGGAGAAATGTGGCATTTCTGGAAGAAACTGTCCTCTTTTGGGGATAAAAGAGGTATTTGTGGGTGAAAAGGTCCTATTTGAAGGGGGAAACGTGGTATTTCTTGGAGAAGATGTGATATATTTGGGAGAAATGTGGCATTTCTGGAAGAAACTGTCGTATTTTGGGCATAAAACAGGTATTTGTGGTTGAAAAGGTCCTATTTGAAGGGGGAAACCTGGTATTTCTTGGAGAAGATGTGATATATTTGGGAGAAATGTGGCATTTCTGGAAGAAACTGTCGTATTTTGGGCATAAAACAGGTATTTGTGGTTGAAAAGGTCCTATTTGAAGGGGGAAAGCTGGTATTTCTTGGAGAAGATGTGATATATTTGGGAGAAATGTGGCATTTCTGGAAGAAACTGTCCTATTTTGGGGATAAAACAGGTATATGTGGGAGAAAAGGTCCTATTTGAAGGGGGAAACGTGGTATTTCTTGGAGAAGATGTGATGTATTTGGGAGAAATCAGGCATGTCTGGAAGAAAATGTCCAATTTGGGGGGAGAAGTCTGGTAGTTTTGGGTGAGAAGGTCCTATTTCAGGAGGAATCCTGGTATTTCTTGGAGAAGATGTGATATATTTGGGAGAAATGTGGCATTTCTGGAAGAAACTGTCCAATTTGGGGGGAGAAGGCTGGTAGTTTTGGGTGAGAAGGTCCTCTTTCAGGAGGAATCCTGGCATTTCTTGGAGAAGATGTAATATATTTGGGAGAAATTAGGCATTTCTGGAAGAAACTGTCCTCTTTTGGGGATAAAAGAGGTATTAGTGGTTGAAAAGGTCCTATTTGAAGGGGGAAAGCTGGTATTTCTTGGAGAAGATGTGATCTATTTGGGCGAAATGTGGCATTTCTGGAAGAAACTGTCCTCTTTTGGGGATAAAAGAGGTATTTCTGGGTGAAAAGTTCCTATTTGAAGGGGGAAAGCTGGTATTTCGTGGAGAAGATGTGATATATTTGGGAAAAATGTGGCATTTCTGGAAGAAACTGTCCTCTTTTGGGGATAAAAGAGGTATTTGTGGGAGAAAAGGTCCTATTTGAAGGGGGAAACCTGGTATTTCTTGGAGAAGATGTGATATATTTGGGAGAAATGTGGCATGTATGGAAAAAAACTGTCCTATTTGGGGGATAAAAGAGGTATTTGTGGGAGAAAAGGTCCTATTTGAAGGGGGAAACCTGGTATTTCTTGGAGAAGATGTGATATGTTTCGGAGAAATGTGGCATTTCTGGAAGAAAATGTCCAATTTGGGGGGAGAAGGCTGGTAGGTTTCGGTGAGAAGGTCCTATTTCAGGAGGAATCCTGGTATTTCTTGGAGAAGATGTGATATATTTGGGAGAAATGTGGCCTTTCTGGAAGAAAATGTCCAATTTGGGTGGAGAAGGCTGGTAGTTTTGGGTGAGAAGGTCCTCTTTCAGGAGGAATCCTGGCATTTCTTGGAGAAGATGTAATATATTTGGGAGAAATTAGGCATTTCTGGAAGAAACTGTCCTCTTTTGGGGATAAAAGAGGTATTAGTGGTTGAAAAGGTCCTATTTGAAGGGGGAAACCTGGTATTTCTTGGAGAAGATGTGATATATTTGGGAGAAATGTGGCATTTCTGGAAGAAAATGTCCTCTTTTGGGGATAAAACAGGTATTTCATGGAGAAAAGGTCCTAATTGAAGGGGGAAACCTGGTACTTCCTGGAGAAGATGTGATATATTTGGGAGAAATGTGGCATTTCTGGAAGAAACTGTCCTCTTTTGGGGATAAAAGAGGTATTTGTGGGAGAAAAGGTCCTATTTGAAGGGGGAACCCTGGTATTTCTTGGAGAAGATGTGATCTATTTGGGAGAAATGTGGCATGTCTGGAAGAAACTGTCCTATTTTGGGGATAAAAGAGGTATTTGTGGGTGAAAAGGTCCTATTTGAAGGGGGAAAGCTGGTATTTCTTGGAGAAGACGTGATATATTTGGGAGAAATCTGGCATGTCTGGAAGAAACTGTCCTCTTTTGGGGATAAAAGCGGTTTTTTTTGGAGAAAAGGTCCTATTTGAAGGGGGAAACGTGGTATTTCTTGGAGAAGATGTGATCTATTTGGGAGAAATGTGGCATGTCTGGAAGAAACTGTCCTCTTATGGGGATAGAACAGGTATTTGTGGGTGAAAAGGTCCTATTTGAAGGGGGAAACGTGGTATTTCTTGGAGAAGATGTGATCTATTTGGGAGAAATGTGGCATTTCTGGAAGAAACTGTCCTATTTTGGGGATAAAAGAGGTATTTGAGGGAGAAAAGGTCCTATTTGAAGGGGGAAAGCTGGTATTTCTTGGAGAAGATGTGATATATTTGGGAGAAATGTGGCATTTCTAGAAGAAACTGCCCTCTTTTGGGGATAAAAGAGGTATTTCATGGAGAAAAGGTCCTAATTCAAGGGGGAAACCTGGTATTTCTTGGAGAAGATGTGATATATTTGGAAGAAATGTGGCATTTCTGGAAGAAACTGTCCTATTTGGGGGATAAAACAGGTATTTGTGGGAGAAAAGTTCCTATTTGAAGGGGGAAACCTGGTATTTCTTGGAGAAGATGTGATATATTTGGGAGAAATGTGGCATTTCTGGAAGAAAATGTCCAATTTGGGGGGAGAAGGCTGGTAGTTTTGGGTGAGAAGGTCCTATTTCAGGAGGAATCCTGGCATTTCTTGGAGAAGATGTGATATATTTGGGAGAAATCTGGCATGTCTGGAAGAAACTTTCCTCTTTTGGGGATAAAAGAGGTATTTGTGGGTGAAAAGGTCCTATTTGAAGGGGGAAAGCTGGTATTTCTTGGAGAAGATGTGATATATTTGGGAGAAATTAGGCATTTCTGGAAGAAAATGTCCAATTTGTGGAGAGAAGGCTGGTAGTTGTGGGTGAGAAGGTCCTATGTCAGGAGGTATCCTGGTATTTCTTGGAGAAGATGTGATATATTTGGGAGAAATGTGGCATTTCTGGAAGAAACTGTCGTATTTTGGGGATAAAAGAGGTATTTGTGGGTGAAAAGGTCCTATTTGAAGGGGGAAACCTGGTATTTCTTGGAGAAGATGTGATATATTTGGGAGAAATGTGGCATGTCTGGAAGAAACTGTCCTCTTTTGGGGATAAAAGAGGTATGTGTGGGTGAAAAGGTCCTATTTCCAGGGGAAAACCTGGTATTTCTTGGAGAAGATGTGATCTATTTGGGAGAAATGTGGCATGTCTGGAAGAAACTGTCCTCTTTTGGGGGAAAAGGCTGGTACTTGTGGGAGAAAAGGTCCTATTTCAGGAGGAATCCTGGTATTTCTTGGAGGAGATGTGATATGTTTGGGAGAAATGTGGCCTTTCTGGAAGAAACTGTCCTCTTTTGGGGATAAAAGAGGTATTTGTGGGAGAAAAGGACCTATTTGAAGGGGGAAAGCTGGTATTTCTTGGAGAAGATGTGATCTATTTGGGAGAAATGTGGCATTTCTGGAGGAAACTGTCCTATTTTTGGGATAAAACAGGTATTTGTGGGAGAAAAGGTCCTATTTGAAGGGGGAAACGTGGTATTTCTTGGAGAAAATGTGATCTATTTGGGAGAAATGTGGCATTTCTGGAACAAACAGTCCTCTTTTGGGGATAAAACAGGTATTTGTGGGTGAAAAGGTCCTATTTGAAGGGGGAAAGCTGGTATTTCTTGGAGAAGATGTGATATATTTGGGAGAAATGTGGCATTTCTGGAAGAAAATGTCCTCTTTTGGGGATAAAAGAGGTATTTCATGGAGAAAAGGTCCTAATTCAAGGGGGAAACCTGGTATTTCTTGGAGAAGATGTGATATATTTGGGAGAAATGTGGCATTTCTGGAAGAAACTGTCGTATTTTGGGCATAAAACAGGTATTTGTGGTTGAAAAGGTCCTATTTGAAGGGGGAAACCTGGTATTTCTTGGAGAAGATGTGATATATTTGGGAGAAATGTGGCATGTCAGGAAGAAACTGTCCTCTTTTGGGGATAAAAGAGGTATTTGTGGGTGAAAAGGTCCTATTTGAAGGGGGAAACCTGGTATTTCTTGGAGAAGATGTGATGTATTTGGGAGAAATGAGGCATGTCTGGAAGAAAATGGCCAATTTGGGGGGAGAAGGCTGGTAGTTGTGGGTGAGAAGGTCCTATTTCAGGAGGTATCCTGGTATTTCTTGGAGAAGATGTGATATATTTGGGAGAAATGTGGCATTTCTGGAAGAAACTGTCGTATTTTGGGGATAAAAGAGGTATTTGTGGGTGAAAATGTCCTATTTGAAGGGGGAAAGCTGGTATTTCTTGGAGAAGATGTGATATATTTGGGAGAAATGTGGCATGTCTGGAAGAAACTGTCCTCTTTTGGGGATAAAAGAGGTATGTGTGGGTGAAAAGGTCCTATTTCCAGGGGAAAACCGGGTATTTCTTGGAGAAGATGTGATCTATTTGGGAGAAATGTGGCATGTCTGGAAGAAAATGTCCTATTTGGGGGGAGAAAGCTGGTACTTGTGGGAGAAAAGGTCCTATTTCAGGAGGAATCCTGGTATTTCTTGGAGGAGATGTGATATGTTTGGGAGAAATGTGGCATTTCTGGAAGAAACTGTCCTCTTTTGGGGATAAAAGAGGTATTTGTGGGTGAAAAGGTCCTATTTGAAGAGGGAAACCTGGTATTTCTTGGAGAAGATGTGATATATTTGGGAGAAATGTGGCATGTCTGGAAGAAACTGTCCTATTTTTGGGATAAAACAGGTATTTGTGGGAGAAAAGGTCCTATTTGAAGGGGGAAAGCTGGTATTTCTTGGAGAAGATGTGATCTATTTGGGAGAAATGTGGCATTTCTGGAAGAAACTGTCCTATTTTGGGGATAAAACAGGTACTTGTGGGTGAAAAGGTCCTATTTGAAGGGGGAAAGCTGGTATTTCTTGGAGAAGATGTGATATATTTGGGAGAAATGTGGCATGTCTGGAAGAAACTGTCCACTTTTGGGGATAAAAGAGGTATTTGTGGGAGAAAAGGTCCTATTTGAATGGGGAAAGGTGGTATTTCTTGGAGAAGATGTGATATATTTGGGAGAAATGTGGCATGTCTGGAAGAAGCTGTCCTATTTTGGGCATAAAACAGGTATTTGTGGGTGAAAAGGTCCTATTTGAAGGGGGAATCCTGGTATTTCTTGGAGAAGATATGATATATTTGGGAGAAATGTGGCATGTCTGGAAGAAACTGTCCTCTTTTGGGGATAAAAGAGGTATTTGTGGGTGAAAAGGTCCTATTTGAAGGGGGAAAGCTGGTATTTCATGGAGAAGATGTGATCTATTTGGGAGAAATGTGGCCTTTCTGGAAGAAAATGTCCAATTTGGGGGGAGAAGGCTGGTAGTTTTGGGTGAGAAGGTCCTCTTTCAGGAGGAATCCTGGCATTTCTTGGAGAAGATGTGATCTATTTGGGAGAAATGTGGCCTTTCTGGAAGAAACTGTCCTCTTTTGGGGATAAAAGAGGTATTAGTGGTTGAAAAGGTCCTATTTGAAGGGGGAAAGCTGGTATTTCTTGGAGAAGATGTGATCTATTTGGGAGAAATGTGGCATTTCTGGAAGAAAATGTCCTCTTTTGGGGATAAAAGAGGAATTTCATGGAGAAAAGGTCCTAATTGAAGGGGGAAACCTGGTATTTCTTGGAGGAGTTGTGATCTATTTGGGAGAAATGTGGCATTTCTGGAAGAAACTGTCCTCTTTTGGGGATAAAAGAGGTATTTGTGGGTGAAAAGGTCCTATTTGAAGGGGGAAAGCTGGTATTTCTTGGAGAAGATGTGATATATTTGGGAGAAATGTGGCATGTCTGGAAAAAACTGTCGTATTTTGGGGATAAAAGAGGTATTTGTGGGGAAAAGGTCCTATTTGAAGGGGGAAACGTGGTATTTCTTGGAGAAGATGTGATATATTTGGGAGAAATGTGGCATTTCTGGAAGAAACTGTCCTCTTTTGGGGATAAAAGAGGTATTTGTGTGTGAAAAGGTCCTATTTCCAGGGGAAAACCTGGTATTTCTTGGAGAAGATGTGATCTATTTGGGAGAAATGTGGCATGTCTGGAAGAAAATGTCCTGTTTGGGGGGAGAAGGCTGGTATTTTTGGAGAAAAGTTCCTATTTCAGGAGGAATCCTGGTATTTCTTGGAGGAGATGTGATATGTTTGGGAGAAATGTGGCCTTTCTGGAAGAAACTGTCCTCTTTTGGGGATAAAAGAGGTATTTGTGGGTGAAAAGGTCCTATTCGAAGGGGGAAAGCTGGTATTTCCTGGAGAAGATGTGATATATTTGGGAGAAATGTGGCATGTCTGGAAGAAACTGTCCTCTTTTGGGGATAAAACAGGTATTTGTGGGTGAAAAGGTCCTATTTGAAGGGGGAAACCTGGTATTTCTTGGAGAAGATGTGATATATTTGGGAGAAATGTGGCATGTCTGGAAGAAACTGTCCTCTTTTGGGGATAAAAGAGGTATTTGTGGGAGAAAAGGCCGTATTTGAAGGGGGAAAGCTGGTATTTCTTGAAGGAGATGTGATATATTTGGGAGAAATGTGGCCTTTCCGGATGAAACTGTCCTCTTTTGGGGATCAAACAGGTATTTGTGGGAGAGAAGGTCCTATTTGAAGGGGGAAACCTGTTATTTCTTGGAGAAGATGTGATATATTTGGGAGAAAACTGGCATTTCTGGAAGAAACTGTCCTATTTGGGGGGAGAAGCCTACTATTAGTGGGTGAAAAGGTCCTATTTGAAGGGGGAAAGCTGGTATTTCTTGGAGAAGAGGTGATATATTTGTTAGAAATGTGCCATTTCTGGAAGAAACTGTCCCCTTTTGGGGATATAACAGGTATTTGTGGGTGAAAAGGTCCTCTTTGAAGGGGGAAAGGTGGTATTTCTTGGAGAAGATGTGATATGTTTGGGAGAAATGTGGCATTTCTGGAAGATACTGTCCTATTTGGGGAGAGAAGGCTGGTATTTGTGGGAGAAAAGGTCCTCTTACAGGAGGAATCCTGGTATTTCTTGGAGAAGATGTGATATATTTGGGAGAAATGTGGCATGTCTGGAAGAAACTGTCCTATTTTGGGGATCAAACAGGTATTTGTGGGTGAAAAGGTCCTATTTGAAGGGGGAAAGCAGGTATTTCTTGGAGATGTGATCTATTTGGGAGAAATGTGGCATGTCTGGAAGAAAATGTCCTATTTGGGGGGAGAAGGCTGGTACTTGTGGGAGAAAAGGTCCTATTTCAGGAGGAATCCTGGTATTTCTTGGAGGAGATGTGATATGTTTGGGAGAAATCTGGCCTTTCTGGAAGAAACTGTCCTCTTTTGGGGATAAAAGAGGTATTTGTGGGTGAAAAGGTCCTATTTGAAGGGGGAAACCTGGTATTTCTTGGAGAAGATGTGATCTATTTGGGAGAAATGTGGCATTTCTGGAAGAAAATGTCCTATTTGGGGGGAGAAGGCTGGTATTTGTGGGAGAAAAGTTCCTATTTCAGGAGGAATCCTGGTATTTCTTGGAGGAGATGTGATATGTTTGGGAGAAATGTGGCCTTTCTGGAAGAAACTGTCCTCTTTTGGGGATAAAAGAGGTATTTGTGGGTGAAAAGGTCCTATTTGAAGGGGGAAACCTGGTATTTCTTGGAGAAGATGTGATATGTTTGGGAGAAATGTGGCATGTCTGGAAGAAACTGTCCTATTTTGGGGATAAAACAGGTATTTGTGGGTGAAAAGGTCCTATTTGAAGGGGGAAACCTGGTATTTCTTGGAGAAGATGTGATCTATTTGGGAGAAATGTGGCATTTCTGGAAGAAACTGTCCTATTTGGGGGATAAAAGAGGTATTTGTGGGAGAAAAGGTCCTATTTGAAGGGGGAAAGCTGGTATTTCTTGGAGAAGATGTGATCTATTTGGGAGAAATGTGGCATGTCTGGAAGAAAATGTCCAATTTGGGGGGAGAAGGCTGGTAGTTTTCGGTGAGAAGGTCCTATTTCAGGAGGAATCCTGGTATTTCTTGGAGAAGATGTGATATATTTGGGAGAAATGTGGCATTTCTGGAAGAAAATGTCCAATTTGGGGGGATAAGGCTGGTAGTTTTGGGTGAGAAGGTCCTATTTCAGGAGGAATCCTGGCATTTCTTGGAGAAGATGTGATATATTTGGGAGAAATGTGGCCTTTCCGGAAGAAACTGTCCTCTTTTGGGGATAAAAGAGGTATTTCATGGAGAAAAGGTCTTAATTCAAGGGGGAAACCTGGTATTTCTTGGAGAAGATGTGATATATTTGGGAGAAATGTGGCATTTCTGGAAGAAACTGTCGTATTTTGGGCATAAAACAGGTATTTGTGGTTGAAAAGGTCCTATTTGAAGGGGGAAACCTGGTATTTCTTGGAGAAGAGGTGATATATTTGGGAGAAATGTGGCCTTTCTGGAAGAAAATGTCCAGTTTGGGGGGAGAAGGCTGGTAGTTTTCGGTGAGAAGGTCCTATTTCAGAAGGAATCCTGGTATTTCTTGGAGAAGATGTGATATATTTGGGAGAAATGTAGCATTTCTGGAAGAAACTGTCCTCTTTTGGAGATATAAGAGGTATTTGTGGGAGAAAAGGTCCTATTTCCAGGGGAAAACCTGGTATTTCTTGGAGAAGATGTGATATATTTGGGAGAAATGTGGCACGTCTGGAAGAAAATGTCCTATTTGGGGGGAGAATGCTGGTACTTGTGGGAGAAAAGGTCCTATTTCAGGAGGAATCCTGGTATTTCTTGGAGAAGATGTGATATGTCTGGGAGAAATGTGGCCTTTCTGGAAGAAACTGTCCTCTTTTGGGGATAAAAGAGGTATTTGTGGGTGAAAAGGTCCTATTTGAAGGGGGAAACCTGGTATTTCTTGGAGAAGATGTGATCTATTTGGGAGAAATGTGGCATGTCTGGAAGAAACTGTCCTATTTTGGGGATAAAACAGGTATTTGTGGGAGAAAAGGTCCTATTTGAAGGGGGAAAGCTGGTATTTCTTGGAGAAGATGTGATCTATTTGGGAGAAATGTGGCATTTCTTGAAGAAAATGTCCTATTTGGGGGGAGAAGGCTGATACTTGTGGGAGAAAAGGTCCTATTTCAGGAGGAATCCTGGTATTTCTTGGAGGAGATGTGATATGTTTGGGAGAAATGTGGCCTTTCTGGAAGAAACTGTCCTCTTTTGGGGGTAAAAGAGGTATTTGTGGGTGAGAAGGTCCTATTTGAAGGGGGAAAGCTGGTATTTCTTGGAGAAGATGTGATATGTTTGGGAGAAATGTGGCATTTCTGGAAGAAACTGTCCTCTTTTGGGGATAAAAGAGGTATTTGTGGGTGAAAAGGTCCTATTTGAAGGGGGAAACCTGGTATTTCTTGGAGAAGAGGTGATATATTTGGGAGAAATGTGGCATGTCTGGAAGAAAATATCCAATTTGGGGGATAAAACAGGTATTTGTGGGAGAAAAGGTCCTATTTGAAGGGGGAAAGATGGTATTTCATGGAGAAGATGTGATCTATTAGGGAGAAATGTGGCCTTTCTGGAAGAAAATGACCAATTTTGGGGGAGAAGGCTGGTAGTTTTCGGTGGGAAGGTCCTATTTCAGGAGGAATCCTGGTATTTCTTGGAGAAGATGTGATATATTTGGGAGAAATGTGGCCTTTCTGGAAGAAAATGTCCAATTTGGGTGGAGAAGGCTGGTAGTTTTGGGTGAGAAGGTCCTCTTTCAGGAGGAATCCTGGCATTTCTTGGAGAAGATGTGATATATTTGGGAGAAATGTGGCGTTTCTGGAAGAAACTGTCCTCTTTTGGGGATAAAAGAGGTATTAGTGGTTGAAAAGGTCCTTTTTGAAGGGGGAAAGCTGGTATTTCTTGGAGAAGATGTGATCTATTTGGGAGAAATGTGGCCTTTCTGGAAGAAACTGTCCTCTTTTGGGGATAAAAGTGGTATTTCATGGAGAAAAGGTCCTAATTCAAGGGGGAAAGCTGGTATTTCTTGGAGGAGTTGTGATATATTTGGGAGAAATGTGGCATTTCTGGAAGAAACTGTCCTCTTTTGGGGATAAAAGAGGTATTTGTGGGAGAAAAGGTCCTATTTGAAGGGGGAAAGCTGGTATTTCTTGGAGAAGATGTGATCTATTTGGGAGAAATGTGGCATTTCTTGAAGAAACTGTCCTCTTATGGGGATAGAACAGGTATTAGCGGGTGAAAAGGTCCTATTTCCAGGGGAAAACCTGGTATTTCTTGGAGAAGATGTGATATATTTGGGAGAAATGTGGCATGTCTGGAAGAAAATGTCTTATTTGTGGGGAGAAGGGTGGTATTTGTGGGAGAAAAGGTCCTATTTGAAGGGGGAAACCTGGTATTTCTTGGAGAAGATGTGATCTATTTGGGAGAAATGTGGTATGTCTGGAAGAAAATGTCCTATTTTGGGGATAAAACAGGTATTTGTGGGTGAAGAGGACCTATTTCCAGGGGGAAACCTGGTATTTCTTGGAGAAGAAGTGATGTATTTGGGAGAAATGTGGCATTTCTGGAAGAAAGTGTCCTGTTTTGGGGATAAAACAGGTATTTGAGGGTGAAAAGTTCCTATTTGAAGGGGGAAACCTGGTATTTCTCGGAGAAGATGTGATATATTTGGGAGAAATGTGGCCTTTCTGGAAGAAACTGTCCTCTTTTGGGGATAAAAGAGGTATTTGTGGGTGAAAAGGTCCTATTTGAAGGGGGAAACGTGGTATTTCTTGGAGAAGATGTGATATATTTGGGAGAAATGTGGCATTTCTGGAAGAAACTGTCCTCTTCTGGGGATAAAAGAGGTATTTGTGGGAGAAAAGGTCCTATTTGAAGGGGCAAAGCTGGTATTTCTTGGAGAAGATGTGATCTATTTGGGAGAAATGTGGCATGTCTGGAAGAAAATGTCCAATTTGGGGGGAGAAGGCTGGTAGTTTTCGGTGAGAAGGTCCTATTTCAGGAGGAATCCTGGTATTTCTTGGAGAAGATGTGATATATTTGGGAGAAATGTGACATTTCTGGAAGAAAATGTCCAATTTGGGGGGAGAAGGCTGGTAGTTTTGGGTGAGAAGGTCCTATTTCAGGAGGAATCCTGGCATTTCTTGGAGAAGATGTGATATATTTGGGAGAAATGTGGCCTTTCCGGAAGAAACTGTCCTCTTTTGGGGATAAAAGAGGTATTTCTTGGAGAAAAGGTCCTATTAGAAGGGGGAAACCTGGTATTTCTTGGAGAAGATGTGATATATTTGGGAGAAATGTGGCATTTCTGGAAGAAACTGTCGTATTTTGGGCATAAAACAGGTATTTGTGGTTGACAAGGTCCTATTTGAAGGGGGAAACCTGGTATTTCTTGGAGAAGATGTGATATATTTTGGAGAAATGTGGCATTTCTGGACGAAACTGTCCTCTTTTGGGGATAATAGAGGTATTTGTGGGTGAAAAGGTCCTATTTGAAGGGGGAAACCTGGTATTTCTTGGAGAAGAGGTGATATATTTGGGAGAAATGTGGCCTTTCTGGAAGAAAATGTCCAGTTTGGGGGGAGAAGGCTGGCAGTTTTCGGTGAGATGGTCCTATTTCAGGAGGAATCCTGGTATTTCTTGGAGAAGATGTGATATATTTGGGAGAAATGTGGCATTTCTGGAAAAAACTGTCCTATTTTGGGGATAAAATAGGTATTTGTGGGAGAAAAGGTCCTATTTCCAGGGGAAAACCTGGTATTTCTTGGAGAAGATGTGATATATTTGGGAGAAATGTGGCACGTCTGGAAGAAAATGTTCTATTTGGGGGGAGAAGGCTGGTACTTGTGGGAGAAAAGGTCCTATTTCAGGAGGAATCCTGGTATTTCTTGGAGGAGATGTGATATGTTTGGGAGAAATGTGCCATTTCTGGAAGAAACTGTCCTCTTTTGGGGATAAAAGAGGTATTTGTGGGTGAAAAGATCCTATTTGAAGGGGGAAAGCTGGTATTTCTTGGAGAAGATGTGATCTATTTGGGAGAAATGTGGCATTTCTTGAAGAAAATGTCCTATTTGGGGGGAGAAGGATGGTACTTGGGCGAGAAATGGTCCTATTTCAGGAGGAATCCTGGTATTTCTTGGAGGAGATGTGATATGTTTGGGAGAAATGTGGCCTTTCTGGAAGAAACTGTCCTATTTTGGGGATAAAAGAGGTATTTGTGGGTGAAAAGGTCCTATTTGAAGGGGGAAAGCTGGTATTTCTTGGAGAAGATGTGATATATTTGGGAGAAATGTGGCATGTCTGGAAGAAAATATCCAATTTGGGGGATAAAACAGGTATTTGTGGGAGAAAAGGTCCTATTTGAAGGGGGAAAGCTGGTATTTCATGGAGAAGATGTGATCTATTTGGGAGAAATGTGGCCTTTCTGGAAGAAAATGTCCAATATGGGGGGAGAAGGCTGGTAGTTTTGGGTGAGAAGGTCCTATTTCAGAAGGAATCCTGGTATTTCTTGGAGAAGATGTGATATATTTGGGAGAAATGTGGCCTTTCTGGAAGAAAATGTCCAATTTGGGTGGAGAAGGCTGGTAGTTTTGGGTGAGAAGGTCCTCTTTCAGGAGGAATCCTGGCATTTCTTGGAGAAGATGTGATATATTTGGGAGAAATGTGGCGTTTCTGGAAGAAACTGTCCTCTTTTGGGGATAAAAGAGGTATTTCATGGAGAAAAGGTCCTAATTGAAGGGGGAAAGCTGGTATTTCTTGGAGGAGTTGTGATCTATTTGGGAGAAATGTGGCATGTCTGGAAGAAACTGTCCTCTTTTGGGGATAAAAGAGGTATTTGTGGGAGAAAAGGTCCTATTTGAAGGGGGAACCCTGGTATTTCCTGGAGAAGATGTGATATATTTGGGAGAAATGTGGCATGTCTGGAATAAACTGTCCTATTTTGGGGATAAAAGAGGTATTTGTGGGAGAACAGGTCCTATTTGAAGGGGGAAACCTGGTATTTCTTGGAGAAGATGTGATCTATTTGTGAGAAATCTGGCATTCCTGGAAGAAACTGTCCTCTTTTGGGGATAAAAGAGGTTTTTTTGGGGAAAAGGTCCTATTTGAAGGGGGAAACGTGGTATTTCTTGGAGAAGATGTGATATATTTGGGAGAAATGTGGCATTTCTTGAAGAAACTGTCCTCTTATGGGGATAGAACAGGTATTTGCGGGTGAAAAGGTCCTATTTCCAGGGGAAAACCTGGTATTTCTTGGAGAAGATGTGATATATTTGGGAGAAATGTGGTATGTCTGGAAGAAAATGTCTTATTTGGGGGGAGAAGGGTGGTATTTGTGGGAGAAAAGTTCCTATTTCAGGAGGAATCCTGGTATTTCTTGGAGGAGATGTGATATGTTTGGGAGAAATGTGGCCTTTCTGGAAGAAAGTGTCCTCTTTTGGGGATAAAAGAGGTATTTGTGGGTGAAAAGGTCCTGTTTGAAGGGGGAAACCTGGTATTTCTTGGAGAAGATGTGATCTATTTGGGAGAAATGTGGCATGTCTGGAAGAAACTGTCCTATTTTTGGGATAAAACAGGTATTTGTGGGAGAAAAGGTCCTATTTGAAGGGGGAAAGCTGGTATTTCTTGGAGAAGATGTGATCTATTTGGGAGAAATGTGGCATGTCTGGAAGAAACTGTCCTATTTTGGGGATAAAACAGGTATTTGTGGGTGAAGAGGTCCTATTTCCAGGGGGAAACCTGGTATTTCTTGGAGAAGAAGTGATGTATTTGGGAGAAATGTGGCATTTCTGGAAGAAAGTGTCCTGTTTTGGGGATAAAACAGGTATTTGTGGGTGAAAAGGTCCTATTTGAAGGGGGAAACCTGGTATTTCTTGAAGGAGATGTGATCTATTTGGGAGAAATGTGGCATGTCTGGAAGAAACTGTCCTATTTTGGGGATAAAACAGGTATTTGTGGGAGAAAAGGTCCTATTTGAAGGGGGAAAGCTGGTATTTCTTGGAGAAGATGTGATCTATTTGGGAGAAATGTGGCATTTCTGGAAGAAAATGTCCTATTTGGGGGGAGAAGGCTGGTACTTGTGGGAGAAAAGGTCCTATTTCAGGAGGAATCCTGGTATTTCTTGGAGGAGATGTGATATGTTTGGGAGAAATGTGGCCTTTCTGGAAGAAACAGTCCTATTTTGGGGATAAAAGAGGTATTTGTGGGTGAAAAGGTCCTATTTGAAGGGGGAAAGCTGGTATTTCTTGGAGAAGATGTGATATATTTGGGAGAAATGTGGCATTTCTGGAAGAAACTGTCCTCTTTTGGGGATAAAAGAGGTATTTGTGGGTGAAAAGGTCCTATTTGAAGGGGGAAAGCTGGTATTTCTTGGAGAAGATGTGATCTATTTGGGAGAAATGTGGCATGTCTGGAAGAAACTGTCCTATTTTGGGGATAAAACAGGTATTTGTGGGTGAAGAGGTCCTATTTGAAGGGGGGAAACCTGGTATTTCTTGGAGAAGAAGTGATATATTTGGGAGAAATGTGGCATTTCTGGAAGAAAGTGTCCTGTTTTGGGGATAAAACAGGTATTTGTGGGTGAAAAGGTCCTATTTGAAGGGGGAAACCTGGTATTTCTTGAAGGAGATGTGATCTATTTGGGTGATATGTGGCATGTCTGGAAGAAACTGTCCTATTTTGGGGATAAAACGGGTATTTGTGGGAGAAAAGGTCCTATTTGAAGGGGGAAAGCTGGTATTTCTTTGAGAAGATGTGATCTATTTGGGAGAAATGTGGCATTTCTTGAAGAAAATGTCCTATTTGGGGGGAGAAGGCTGGTACTTGTGGGAGAAAATGTCCTATTTCAGGAGGAATCCTGGTATTTCTTGGAGGAGATGTGATATGTTTGGGAGAAATGTGGCCTTTCTGGAAGAAACAGTCCTATTTTGGGGATAAAAGAGGTATTTGTGGGTGAAAAGGTCCTATTAGAAGGGGGAAAGCTGGTATTTCTTGGAGAAGATGTGATCTATTTGGGAGAAATGTGGCATTTCTGGAAGAAACTGTCCTCTTTTGGGGATAAAAGAGGTATTTGTGGGTGAAAAGGTCCTATTTGAAGAGGGAAACCTGGTATTTCTTGGAGAAGATGTGATATATTTGGGAGAAATGTGGCATGTCTGGAAGAAAATATCCAATTTGGGGGATAAAACAGGTATTTGTGGGAGAAAAGGTCCTATTTGAAGGGGGAAAGCTGATATTTCATGGAGAAGATGTGATCTATTAGGGAGAAATGTGGCATGTCAGGAAGAAAGTGTCCAATTTGGGGGGAGAAGGCTGGTAGTTTTCGGTGAGAAGGTCCTATTTCAGGAGGAATCCTGGTATTTCTTGGAGAAGATGTGATATATTTGGGAGAAATGTGGCCTTTCTGGAAGAAAATGTCCAATTTGGGGGGAGAAGGCTGGTAGTTTTGGGTGAGAAGGTCCTCTTTCAGGAGGAATCCTGGCATTTCTTGGAGAAGATGTGATATATTTGGGAGAAATGTGGCGTTTCTGGAAGAAACTGTCCTCTTTTGGGGATAAAAGAGGTATTTGTGGGAGAAAAGGTCCTATTTGAAGGGGGAAACGTGGTATTTCTTGGAGAAGATGTGATATATTTGGGAGAAATGTGGCATTTCTGGAAGAAACTGTCCTATTTTGGGGATAAAAGAGGTATTTCATAAAGAAAAGGTCCTAATTGAAGGGGGAAAGCTGGTATTTCTTGGAGGAGTTGTGATCTATTTGGGAGAAATGTGGCATGTCTGGAAGAAACTGTCCTCTTTTGGGGATAAAAGAGGTATTTGTGGGAGAAAAGGTCCTATTTGAAGGGGGAACCCTGGTATTTCCTGGAGAAGATGTGATCTATTTGGGAGAAATGTGGCATGTCTGGAAGAAACTGTCCTATTTTGGGGATAAAAGAGGTATTTGTGGGTGAAAAGGTCCTATTTGAAGGGGGAAACCTGGTATTTCTTGGAGAAGATGTGATCTCTTTGTGAGAAATCTGGCATTCCTGGAAGAAACTGTCCTCTTTTGGGGATAAAAGAGGTTTTTTTGGGGAAAAGGTCCTATTTGAAGGGGGAAACGTGGTATTTCTTGGAGAAGATGTGATATATTTGGGAGAAATGTGGCATTTCTTGAAGAAACTGTCCTCTTATGGGGATAGAACAGGTATTTGCGGGTGAAAAGGTCCTATTTCCAGGGGAAAACCTGGTATTTCTTGGAGAAGATGTGATATATTTGGGAGAAATGTGGTATGTCTGGAAGAAAATGTCTTATTTGGGGGGAGAAGGGTGGTATTTGTGGGAGAAAAGTTCCTATTTCAGGAGGAATCCTGGTATTTCTTGGAGGAGATGTGATATGTTTGGGAGAAATGTGGCCTTTCTGGAAGAAACTGTCCTCTTTTGGGGATAAAAGAGGTATTTGTGGGTGAAAAGGTCCTGTTTGAAGGGGGAAACCTGGTATTTCTTGGAGAAGATGTGATCTATTTGGGAGAAATGTGGCATGTCTGGAAGAAACTGTCCTATTTTTGGGATAAAACAGGTATTTGTGGGAGAAAAGGTCCTATTTGAAGGGGGAAAGCTGGTATTTCTTGGAGAAGATGTGATCTATTTGGGAGAAATGTGGCATTTCTGGAAGAAAGTGTCCTGTTTTGGGAATAAAACAGGTATTTGTGGGAGAAAAGGTCCTATTTGAAGGGGGAAACCTGGTATTTCTTGAAGGAGATGTGATATATTTGGGAGAAATGTGGCATGTCTGGCAGAAACTGTCCTATTTGGGGGATAAAACAGGTATTTGTGGGTGAAAAGGTCCTATTTGAAGGGGGAAAGCTGGTATTTCTTGGAGAAGATGTGATATATTTGGGAGAAATGTGGCATTTCTGGAAGAAACTGTCCTATTTGGGGGGAGAAGCCTGCTATTAGTGGGTGAAAATGTCCTATTAGAAGGGGGAAAGCTGGTATTTCTTGGAGAAGATGTGATATATTTGGTAGAAATGTGGCATTTCTGGAAGAAACTGTCCTCTTTTGGGGATATAACAGATATTTGTGCGTGAAAAGGTCCTATTTGAAGGGGGAAACCTGGTATTTCTTGGAGAAGATGTGATAAGTTTGGGAGAAATGTGGCATTTCTGGAAGGAACTGTCCTATTTGGGGGGAGAAGGCTGGTATTTGTGGGAGAAAAGGTCCTCTTTCAGGAGGAATCCTGGTATTTCTTGGAGAAGATGTGATCTGTTTGGGAGAAATGTGGCATTTCTGGAAGAAACTGTCCTCTTTTGGGGATCAAACAGGTATTTGTGGGTGAAAAGGTCCTATTTGAAGGGGGAATCCTGGTATTTCTTGGAGAAGATGTGATATATTTGGGAGAAATCAGGCATTTCTGGAAGAAACTGTCCTCTTTTGGGGATAAAAGAGGTATTTGTGGGTGAAAAGGTCCTATTTGAAGGGGGAAACCTGTTATTTCTTGGAGAAGACGTGATATATTTGGGAGAAATCTGGCATTTCTGGAAGAAACTGTCCTCTTTTGGGGATAAAAGAGGTATCTGTGGGTGAAAAGGTCCTATTTGAAGGTGGAAACGTGGTATTTCTTGGAGAAGATGTGATATATTTGGGAGAAATGTGGCATTTCTGGAAGAAACTGTCCTCTTCTGGGGATAAAAGAGGTATTTGTGGGTGCTAAGGTCCTATTTGAAGGGGGAACCCTGGTATTTCTTGGAGAAGAGGTGATATATTTGGGAGAAATGTGGCATGTCCGGAAGAAACTGTCCTCTTTTGGGGATAAAACAGGTATTTGTGGGTGAAAAGGTCCTATTTGAAGGGGGAAACCTGGTGTTTCTTGGAGAAGAGGTGATCTATTTGGGAGAAATGTGGCATGTCTGGAAGAAACTGTCCTATTTTGGGGATAAAACAGGTATTTGTGGGAGAAAAGGTCCTATTTGAAGGGGGAAACCTGGTATTTCTTGGAGAAAAGGTGATATATTTGGGAGAAATGTGGCATGTCTGGAAGAAACTGTCCTATTTGGGGGGAGAAGGCTGGTAGTTTTCGGTGAGAAGGTCCTATTTCAGGAGGAATCCTGGTATTTCTTGGAGAAGATGTGATCTATTTGGGAGAAATGTGGCCTTTCTGGAAGAAAATATCCAATTTGTGGGGAGAAGGCTGGTAGTTTTGGGTGAGAAGGTCCTCTTTCAGGTGGAATCCTGGCATTTCTTGGAGAAGATGTGATATATTTGGGAGAAATGTGGCATTTCTGGAAGAAACTGTCGTATTTTGGGGATAAAAGAGGTATTAGTGGTTGAAAAGGTCCTATTTGAAGGGGGAAACGTGGTATTTCTTGGAGAAGATGTGATATATTTGGGAGAAATGTGGCATGTCAGGAAGAAACTGTCCTCTTTTGGGGATAAAAGAGGTGTTTGTGGGAGAAAAGGTCCTATTTGAAGGGGGAACCCTGCTATTTCTTGGAGAAGATGTGATATATTTGGGAGAAATGTGGCATTTCTGGCAGAAACTGTCCTCTTTTGGGGATAAAAGCGGTATTTGTGGGTGAGAAGGTCCTATTTGAAGGGGGAACCCTGGTATTTCTTGGAGAAGATGTGATCTATTTGGGAGAAATGTGGCATTTCTGGAAGAAACTGTCGTATTTTGGGGATAAAAGAGGTATTTGTGGGTGAAAAGGTCCTATTTGAAGGGGGAAACGTGGTATTTCATGGAGAAGATGTGATATATTTGGGAGAAATGTGGCATGTCTGGAAGAAAATGTCCTACTTGGGGGGAGAATGGTGGTATTTGTGGGAGAAAAGTTCCAATTTCAGGAGGTATCCTGGTATTTCTTGGAGGAGATGTGATATGTTTGGGAGAAACGTGGCATTTGTGGAAGAAACTGTCCTCTTTTGGGGATAAAACAGGTATTTGTGGGTGAAAAGGTCCTATTTGAAGGGGGAAACCTGGTATTTCTTGGAGAAGATGTGATATATTTGGGAGAAATGTGGCCTTTCTGGAAGAAACTGACCTCTTTTGGGGATAAAAGAGGTATTTGTGGGTGAAAAGGTCCTATTTGAAGGGGGAAACGTGGCATTTCTTGGAGAAGATGTGATCTATTTGGGAGAAATGTGGCATGTCTGGAAGAAAGTGTCCTCTTTTGGGGATAAAACAGGTATTTGTGGGTGAAAAGGTCCTATTTGAAGGGGGAAACCTGGTATTTCTTGGAGAAGATGTGATCTATTTGGGAGAAATGTGGCATGTCTGGAAGAAACTGTCCTCTTTTGGGGATAAAAGAGGTATTTGTGGGTGAAAAGGTCCTATTTGAAGGGGGAAACCTGGTATTTCTTGGAGAAGAGGTGATATATTTGGGAGAAATGTGGCCTTTCTGGAAGAAAATGTCCAGTTTGGGGGGAGATGGCTTGTAGTTTTCGGTGAGAAGGTCCTATTTCAGGAGGAATCCTGGTATTTCTTGGAGAAGATGTGATATATTTGGGAGAAATGTGGCCTTTCTGGAAGAAAATGTCCAATTTGGGGGGAGAAGGCTGGTAGTTTTGGGTGAGAAGGTCCTCTTTCAGGAGGAATCCTGGCATTTCTTGGAGAAGATGTGATATATTTGGGAGAAATGTGTTATTTC
This sequence comes from Lophura swinhoii, assembly GCA_030408155.1. NCBI lineage: Eukaryota > Metazoa > Chordata > Aves > Galliformes > Phasianidae > Lophura > Lophura swinhoii. The sequence goes on from CM059463.1 coordinate 1,684,478, forward strand.
TGGAAGAAACTGTCCTCATTTGGGGATAAAAGAGGTATTTCATGGAGAAAAGGTCCTAATTCAAGAGGGAAACGTGGTATTTCTTGGAGGAGTTGTGATATATTTGGGAGAAATGTGGCATGTCTGGAAGAAACTGTCCTCTTTTGGGGATAAAAGAGGTATTTGTGGGTGAAAAGGTCGTATTTTAAGGGGGAAACCTGGTATTTCTTGGAGAAGATGTGATATATTTGGGAGAAATGTGGCCTTTCTGGAAGAAACTGTCCTTTTTTGGGGATGAAACAGGTATTTTTGGTTAAAAAGGTCCTATTTGAAGGGGGAAACCTGGTATTTCATGGAGAAGATGTGGTATATTTGGGAGAAATATGGCATGTATTGCAGAAAATGTACTATTTTGGGGATAAAAGAGGTATTTGTGGGTGAAACGGTCCTATTTGAAGGGGGAAAGCTGGTATTTCTTGGAGAAGATGTGATACATTTCGGAGAAATGTGGCCTTTCTGGAAGAAAATGTTCTATTTTGGGGATAAAAGAGGTAAAACTACCAGCTTTCCCCCTTCAAATAGGACCTTTTCACCCACAAATACCTCTTTTATCACTCAAATAGGACAGTTTCTTCCAGAAAGGCCACATTTCTCGCAAATATATCACATCTTCTCCAAGAAATACCAGCTTTCCCCCTTCAAATAGGACTTTTTCTCCCAGAAATACCTCTTTTATTCCCAAAATAGGACAGTTTCTACCAGAAATGCCACATTTCTCCAAAACATATCACATCTCCTCCAAGAAATACCAGGATTTCTTTTGAAATACTACCTTTTCTCCCACGAAAAACATCCTTTTCCCCCCAAAAGAGGACAGTTTCTTCTAGAAATGCCACATATCTCCCAAACATATCACATCTTCTCCAAGAAATACCAGGTTTCCCCCTTCAAATAGGACTTTTTCACCCACAAATACCTCTTTTATCCCCAAAATAGGACAGTTTCTTCCAGAAATGCCGCATTTCTCCAACATATATCACATCTCCTGCAAGAACATCCAGCTTTACCCCTTGACATAGGACCTTTTCTCTCACAAATACCTGTTTTATCCCCAAAAGAGGAGAGTTTCTTCCAGACATGCCACATTTCTCCCAAATACATCACATCTTCTCCAAGAAATACCAGCTTTCCCCCTGGAAATTCGACGTTTTCTCCCACAAATACCTGTTTAATCCCCAAAATAGAACAGTTTCTTCCAGACATGCCACATTTCTCCCAAATATATCACATCTTCTCCAAGAAATACCAGGTTTCCCCCTTCAAATAAGACCTTTTCACCCACAAATACCTGTTATATCCCCAAAAGAGGACAGTTTCTGCCAGAAATGCCACATTTCTCCCAAACATATCACATCTTCTCCAAGAAATACCAGGTTTCCCCCTTCAAATAGGACCTTTTCACCCACAAATACCTGTTTTATCCCCAAAAGAGGACAGTTTCTTCCAGAAATGCCACATTTCTCCCAAATAGATCACATCTTCTCCATGAAATAACAGGTTTTCCCCTTCAAATAGGACCTTTTCACCAGCAAATACCTGTTTGATCCCCAAAATAGGACAGTTTCTTCCAGAAATGCCACATTTCTCCCAAACATATCACATCTTCTCCAAGAAATGCAAGGATTCCTCCTGAAATAGGACCTTTTCACCTAGAAATACCTGTTATATCCCCAAAAGAGGACAGTTTCTTCCAGGAATGCCAGATTTCTCCCAAATAGATGACATCTTCTCCAAGAAATACCAGGGTTCCCCCTTCAAATAGGACCTTAGCACCCACAAATACCTCTTTTATCCCCAGAAGAGGACAGTTTCTTCCAGAAAGGCCAGATTTCTCACAAAAAAATCACATCGTCTCCAAGAAATACCAGCTTTCCCCCTTCAAATAGGACCTTTTCACCCACAAATACCTATTTTATCCCCAAAATAGGACAGTTTCTTCCAGACATGCCACATTTCTCCGAAACATATCACCTCTTCTCAAAGAAATACCAGGTTTCCCCCTTCAAATAGGACCATTTCACCCACAAATACCTCTTTTATCCCCAAAAGAGGACAGTTTCTTCCAGAAAGGCCAGATTTCTCACAAAAAAATCACATCGTCTCCAAGAAATACCAGGTTTCCCCCTTGAAAGAGAACCTTTTCACCCACAAAAACCTCTTTTATCTCCAAAATAGGACACTTTCTTCCAGACATGCCACATTTCTCCCAAAGATATCACATCTTCTCCAAGAAATACCAGGTTGTCCCCTTCAAATAGGACCTTTTCACCCACAAATACCTCTTTTATCCCCAAAAGAGGACAGTTTCTTCCAGAAATGCCACACTTCTCCCAAACATATCTCATCATCTCCAAGAAATACCAGCTTTCCCCCTTCAAATAGGAGCATTTCACCCATAAATACCTCTTTTATCCCCAAAAGAGGACAGTTTCTTCCAGAAAGGCCACAGAAATATCAGCTTTCCCCCTTGAAATAGGAACTTATCTCCCACAAGTACCTTTTTTATCCCCAAAATAGGACAGTTTCTGCCAGAAATGCCACATTTCACCCAAAAAGATCACATCTTCTCCAAGAAATACCACGTTTCCCCCTTCAAATAGGACCTTTTCACCCAAATATACCTCATTTATCCCCAAAAGAGGACAGTTTCTGCCAGAATGGCCACATTTCTCCCAAAAAGATCACATCTTCTCCAAGAAATACCAGGTTTCCCCCTTCAATTAGGACCTTTTCAACCACAAATACCTGTTTTATCCCCAAAATTCGACAGTTTCTTCCAGAAATGCCACATTTCTCCCAAATATATCACATCTTCTCCAAGAAATACCAGGTTTCCCCCTTCAAATAGGACCTTTTCACCCACTAATAGCAGGCTTCTCCCCCCAAATAGGACAGTTTCTTCCAGAAATGCCAGATTTCTCCCAAATAGATCACATCTTCTCCAAGAAATACCAGGTTTCCCCCTTAAAATACGACCTTTTCACCCACAAATACCTCTTTTATCCCCAAAAGAGGACAGTTTTCTCCAGACATGCCACATTTCTCCCAAATATATCACATCTTCTCCAAGAAATACCAGGTTTCCCCCTTCAAATAGGAACTTTTCTCCCACAAATACCTCTTTTATCCCCAAAACAGGACACTTTCTTCCAGAAATGCCACATTTCTCCCAAATATATCACATCTTCTCCAAGAAATACCAGGTTTCCCCCTTCAAATAGAACCTTTTCACCCACAAGTACCTGTTTTATCCCCAAAATAGGACAGTTTCTTACAGACATGCCACATTTCTCCCAAATATATCACATCTTCTCCAAGAAATACCAGCTTTCCCCCTTCAAATAGGACCTTTTCACCCACAAATACCTCTTTTATCCCCAAAAGAGGACAGTTTCTCCCAGAAATGCCTGATTTCTCCCAAACATAACACATCTTCTCAAAAAATACCAGGTTTCCCCCTTCAAATAGGACCTTTTCACCCACAAATACCTGTTTTATCCCCAAAAGAGGACAGTTTCTTCCAGAAATGGCACATTTCTCCCAAACGTATCACATCTCCTCCAAGAAATACCAGCATTCCTCCTGAAATAGGAACTTTTCTTCCTCAAATACCACCCTTCTCCCCCCAAATAGGACATTTTCTTCGAGACATGCCACATTTCTCCCAAATATATCACATCTTCTCCAAGAAATACCAGGTTTTCCCCTGGAAATAGGACCTTTTCACCCACAAATACCTCTTTTATCCCCAAAAGAGGACAGTTTCTTCCAGAAATGCCACATTTCTCCCAAACATATCACATCTTCTCCAAGAAATACCAGCTTTCCCCCTTCAAATAGGACCTTTTCGCCCACAAATACCTCTTTTATCCCCAAAATAGGACAGTTTTTTCCAGACATGCCACATTTCTCCCAAATAGATCACATCTTCTCCAAGAAATACCACGTTTCCCCCTTCAAATAGGACCTTTTCACCCACAAATACCTCTTTTATCCCCAAAAGCGGACAGTTTTTTCCAGACATGCCTGATTTCTCCCAAATATATCACATCTTCTCCAAGAAATACCATGTTTCCCCCTTCAAATAGGACCTTTTCACCCACAAATACCTCTTTTATCCCCAAAAGAGGACAGTTTCTACCAGAAATGCCACATTTCTCCCAAATATATCACAACTCCTCCAAGAAATACCAGATTTCCCCCTTGAATTAGGACCTTTTCTCCATGAAATACCTCTTTTATCCCCAAAAGAGGACAGTTTCTTCCAGAAATGCCACATTTCTCCCAAATAGATCACATCTTCTCCAAGAAATACCAGGTTTTCCCCTGGAAATAGGACCTTTTCACCCACAAATACCTGTTCTATCCCCATAAGAGGACAGTTTCTTCCAGAAATGCCACATTTCTCCCAAATATATCACATCTTCTCCACGAAATGCCAGGATTCCTCCTGAAATAGGAACTTCTCACCCAAAACTGCCAGCCTTCTCCCCCCAAATTGGACATTTTCTTCCAGAAAGGCCACATTTCTCCCAAATACATCACATCTTCTCCAAGAATTACCAGGATTCCTCCTAAAATAGGACCTTCTCACCGAAAACTACCAGCCTTCTCCCCCCAAATAGGACAGTTTCTTCCAGACATGCCACATTTCTCCCAAATAGATCTCATCTTCTCCAAGAAATGCCACGTTTCCCCCTTCAAATAGGACCTTCTCACCCACAAATACCTTTTTCATCCCCAAAAGAGGACAGTTTCTTCCAGAAATGCCACATTTCTCCCAAATATACCACATCTTCTCCAAGAAATACCAGCTTTCCCCTTCAAATAGGACCTTTTCTCCCACAAATACCTGAATTATCCCTCAAATAGGACATTTTCTTCCAGAAATGCCACTTTTCTCCCAAATATATCACATCTTCTCCAAGAAATACCAGGTTTTCCCCTGAAAATAGGACCTTTTCACCCACAAATACCTGTTCTATCCCCATAAGAGGACAGTTTCTTCCAGAAATGCCACATTTCTCCCAAATAGATCACATCTTCTCCAAGAAATACCAGGTTTCCCCCTTCAAATAGGACCTTTTCACCCACAAATACCTCTTTTATCCCCAAAAGAGGACTGTTTCTTCAAGAAATGCCACGTTTCTCCCAAATATATCACATCTTCTCCAAGAAATACCACGTTTCCCCCTACAAATAGGACCTTTTCACCCACAAATACCTATTTTATCCCCAAAAGAGGACAGTTTCTTCCAGAAATGCCACATTTCTCCCAAATATACCACATCTTCTCCAAGAAATACCAGGTTTCCCCCTTCAAATAGGACCTTTTCACCGACAAGTACCTGTTTGATCCCCAAAATAGGACAGTTTCTTCCAGAAATGCCACATTTCTCCAAATATATCACATCTTCTCCAAGAAATACCAGCTTTCCTCCTTCAAATATGACCTTTTCACCCACAAATACCTCTTTTATCCCCAAAAGAGGACAGTTTCTTCCTGACATGCCACATTTCTCCCAAATAGATCACATCTTCTCATAGAATTACCAGCTTTCCCCCTTCAAATAGGACCTTTTCACCCTCAAATACCATTTTATACCCAAAAGAGGACAGTTTCTCCCAGAAATGCCACATTTCTCCCAAACATATCACATCTTCTCATAGAATTACCAGCTTTCCCCCTTCAAATAGGACCTTTTCACCCACATAAAATTCTTTTATCCCCAAAATAGGACAGTTACCTTTAGAAATGCCTGATTTCTCCCAAATATATCACAACTTCTCCAAGAAATACCAGGTTTCCCCCTTCAAATAGGACCTTTTCACCCACAAATACCTCTTTTATCCCTCAAATAGGACAGTTTCTTCCAGACACGCCACATTTCTCCCAAATAGATCACATCTTCTCCAAGAAATACCAGGATTCCTCCTGAAAGAGGACCATTTCTCCCTCAAATACCAGCCTTCTCCCCCCAAATAGGACAGTTTCTTCCAGACATGCCACATTTCTCCCAAATATATCACATCTTCTCCAAGAAATACCACGTTTCCCCCTTCAAATAGGACCTTATCACCCACAAATACCACTTTTATCCCCAAAAAAGGACAGTTTCTTCCAGAAAGGCCACATTTCTCCCAAATATATCACATCTTCTCCAAGAAATACCACGTTTCCCCCTTCAAATAGGACCTTTTCACCCACAAAAAATTCTTTTATCCCCAAAATACGACAGTTTCTTCCAGAAATGCCACATTTCTCCCAAATATATCACATCTTCTCCAAGAAATACCAGGTTTCCCCCTGGAAATAGGACCTTTTCACCCACAAATACCTCTTTTATCCCTCAAATAGGACAGTTTCTTCCTGACATGCCACATTTCTCCCAAATATATCACATCTTCTCCAAGAAATACTAGGATTCCTCCTGAAAGAGGACGTTTTCTCCCGCAAATACCAGCCTTCTCCCCCCAAATAGGACAGTTTCTTCCTGACATGCCACATTTCTCCCAAATATATCACATCTTCTCCAAGAAATACTAGGATTCCTCCTGAAAGAGGACGTTTTCTCCCGCAAATACCAGCCTTCTCCCCCCAAATAGGACAGTTTCTTCCTGACATGCCACATTTCTCCCAAATATATCACATCTTCTCCAAGAAATACCAGCTTTCCCCCTTCAAATAGGACCTTTTCACCCACAAATACCTCTTTTATCCCCAAAAGAGGACAGTTTCTCCCAGAAATGCCTGATTTCTCCCAAACATAACACATCTTCTCAAAAAATACCAGGTTTCCCCCTTCAAATAGGACCTTTTCACCCACAAATACCTGTTTTATCCCCAAAAGAGGACAGTTTCTTCCAGAAATGGCACATTTCTCCCAAACGTATCACATCTCCTCCAAGAAATACCAGCATTCCTCCTGAAATAGGAACTTTTCTTCCTCAAATACCACCCTTCTCCCCCCAAATAGGACATTTTCTTCCAGACATGCCACATTTCTCCCAAATATATCACATCTTCTCCAAGAAATACCAGGTTTTCCCCTGGAAATAGGACCTTTTCACCCACAAATACCTCTTTTATCCCCAAAAGAGGACAGTTTCTTCCAGAAATGCCACATTTCTCCCAAACATATCACATCTTCTCCAAGAAATACCAGCTTTCCCCCTTCAAATAGGACCTTTTCGCCCACAAATACCTCTTTTATCCCCAAAATAGGACAGTTTTTTCCAGACATGCCACATTTCTCCCAAATATATCACATCTTCTCCAAGAAATACCACGTTTCCCCCTTCAAATAGGACCTTTTCACCCACAAATACCTCTTTTATCCCCAAAAGCGGACAGTTTTTTCCAGACATGCCTGATTTCTCCCAAATATATCACATCTTCTCCAAGAAATACCATGTTTCCCCCTTCAAATAGGACCTTTTCACCCACAAATACCTCTTTTATCCCCAAAAGAGGACAGTTTCTACCAGAAATGCCACATTTCTCCCAAATATATCACAACTCCTCCAAGAAATACCAGATTTCCCCCTTGAATTAGGACCTTTTCTCCATGAAATACCTCTTTTATCCCCAAAAGAGGACAGTTTCTTCCAGAAATGCCACATTTCTCCCAAATAGATCACATCTTCTCCAAGAAATACCAGGTTTTCCCCTGGAAATAGGACCTTTTCACCCACAAATACCTGTTCTATCCCCATAAGAGGACAGTTTCTTCCAGAAATGCCACATTTCTCCCAAATATATCACATCTTCTCCAAGAAATGCCAGGATTCCTCCTGAAATAGGAACTTCTCACCCAAAACTGCCAGCCTTCTCCCCCCAAATTGGACATTTTCTTCCAGAAAGGCCACATTTCTCCCAAATACATGACATCTTCTCCAAGAATTACCAGGATTCCTCCTAAAATTGGACCTTCTCACCGAAAACTACCAGCCTTCTCCCCCCAAATAGGACAGTTTCTTCCAGACATGCCACATTTCTCCCAAATAGATCTCATCTTCTCCAAGAAATGCCACGTTTCCCCCTTCAAATAGGACCTTCTCACCCACAAATACCTTTTTCATCCCCAAAAGAGGACAGTTTCTTCCAGAAATGCCACATTTCTCCCAAATATACCACATCTTCTCCAAGAAATACCAGCTTTCCCCTTCAAATAGGACCTTTTCTCCCACAAATACCTGAATTATCCCTCAAATAGGACATTTTCTTCCAGAAATGCCACTTTTCTCCCAAATATATCACATCTTCTCCAAGAAATACCAGGTTTTCCCCTGAAAATAGGACCTTTTCACCCACAAATACCTGTTCTATCCCCATAAGAGGACAGTTTCTTCCAGAAATGCCACATTTCTCCCAAATAGATCACATCTTCTCCAAGAAATACCAGGTTTCCCCCTTCAAATAGGACCTTTTCACCCACAAATACCTCTTTTATCCCCAAAAGAGGACAGTTTCTTCAAGAAATGCCACGTTTCTCCCAAATATATCACATCTTCTCCAAGAAATACCACGTTTCCCCCTACAAATAGGACCTTTTCACCCACAAATACCTATTTTATCCCCAAAAGAGGACAGTTTCTTCCAGAAATGCCACATTTCTCCCAAATATACCACATCTTCTCCAAGAAATACCAGGTTTCCCCCTTCAAATAGGACCTTTTCACCGACAAGTACCTGTTTGATCCCCAAAATAGGACAGTTTCTTCCAGAAATGCCACATTTCTCCAAATATATCACATCTTCTCCAAGAAATACCAGCTTTCCTCCTTCAAATATGACCTTTTCACCCACAAATACCTGCTTTATCCCCAAAATAGGACAGTTTCTTCCAGAAATGCCACATTTCTCCCAAATATATCACATATTCTCCAAGAAATGCCACGTTTCCCCCTTCAAATAGGACCTTTTCACCCACAAATACCTCTTTTATCCCCAAAAGAGGACAGTTTCTTCCTGACATGCCACATTTCTCCCAAATAGATCACATCTTCTCATAGAATTACCAGCTTTCCCCCTTCAAATAGGACCTTTTCACCCACAAATACCATTTTATACCCAAAAGAGGACAGTATCTCCCAGAAATGCCACATTTCTCCCAAACATATCACATCTTCTCATAGAATTACCAGCTTTCCCCCTTCAAATAGGACCTTTTCACCCACATAAAATTCTTTTATCCCCAAAATAGGACAGTTACCTTTAGAAATGCCTGATTTCTCCCAAATATATCACAACTTCTCCAAGAAATACCAGGTTTCCCCCTTCAAATAGGACCTTTTCACCCACAAATACCTCTTTTATCCCTCAAATAGGACAGTTTCTTCCAGACACGCCACATTTCTCCCAAATAGATCACATCTTCTCCAAGAAATACCAGGATTCCTCCAGAAAGAGGACCATTTCTCCCTCAAATACCAGCCTTCTCCCCCCAAATAGGACAGTTTCTTCCAGACATGCCACATTTCTCCCAAATATATCACATCTTCTCCAAGAAATACCACGTTTCCCCCTTCAAATAGGACCTTATCACCCACAAATACCACTTTTATCCCCAAAAAAGGACAGTTTCTTCCAGAAAGGCCACATTTCTCCCAAATATATCACATCTTCTCCAAGAAATACCACGTTTCCCCCTTCAAATAGGACCTTTTCACCCACAAAAAATTCTTTTATCCCCAAAATACGACAGTTTCTTCCAGAAATGCCACATTTCTCCCAAATATATCACATCTTCTCCAAGAAATACCAGGTTTCCCCCTGGAAATAGGACCTTTTCACCCACAAATACCTCTTTTATCCCTCAAATAGGACAGTTTCTTCCTGACATGCCACATTTCTCCCAAATATATCACATCTTCTCCAAGAAATACTAGGATTCCTCCTGAAAGAGGACGTTTTCTCCCGCAAATAACAGCCTTCTCCCCCCAAATAGGACAGTTTCTTCCTGACATGCCACATTTCTCCCAAATATATCACATCTTCTCCAAGAAATACCAGGTTTCCCCCTTCAAATAGGACCTTTTCACCCACAAATACCTCTTTTATCCCCAAAGGAGGACAGTTTCTTCCAGAAATGCCACATTTAACCCAAACATATCACATCTCCTCCAAGAAATACCAGGATTCCTCCTGAAATAGGAACATTTCTCCCACAAATACCACCCTTCTCCCCCCAAATAGGACATTTTCCTCCAGACATGCCTGATTTCTCCCAAATATATCACATCTTCTCCAAGAAATACCAGGTTTTCCCCTGGAAATAGGACCTTTTCATCCACAAATACCTGTTTCAACCCCATAAGAGGAGAGTTTCTTCCAGAAATGCCACATTTCTCCCAAACATATCACATCTTCTCCAAGAAATACCACGTTTCCCCCTTCAAATAGGACCTTTTCCCCAAAAAAACCTCTTTTATCCCCAAAAGAGGACAGTTTCTTCCAGAAATGCCACATTTCTCCCAAATATATCACATCTTCTCCAAGAAATACCAGGTTTCCCCCTTCAAATAGGACCTTCTCACCCACAAATAACTCCTTTAGCCCCAAAAATAGGACAGTTTCTTCCAGACATGCCACATTTCACCCAAACATATCACATCTTCTCCAAGAAATACCAGGGTTCCCCCTTCAAATAGCAACTTTTCACCCACAAATACCTGTTTGATCCCCAAAATAGGACAGTTTCTTCCAGACATGCCACATTTCTCCCAAATAGATCACGTCTCCTCCTAGAAATACCTGGATTCCTCCTGAAATAGGAACTTTTCTCCCACAAATACCACCCTTCTCCCCCCAAATAGGGCAGTTTCTTCCAGACATGCCACATTTCTCCCAAATATATCACATCTTCTCCAAGAAATACCAGGTTTTCCCCTGGAAATAGGACCTTTTCACCCACAAATACCTGATCTATCCCCATAAGTGGACAGTTTCTTCCAGAAATGCCACATTTCTCCCAAATATATCACATCTTCTCCAAGAAATACCACGTTTCCCCCTTCAAATAGGACCTTTTCCCCAAAAAAACCTCTTTTATCCCCAAAAGAGGACTGTTTCTTCCAGAAATGCCACATTTCTCCCAAATATATCACCTCTTCTCCAAGAAATACCACGTTTCCCCCTTCAAATAGGACCTTATCACCCACACATACCTCTTTTATCCCCAAAATAGGACAGTTTCTGCCAGAAAGGCCATATTTCTCCCAAATATAGCACATCTTCTCCAAGAAATACCAGCTTTCCCCCTTCAAATAGGACCTTTTCAACCACTAATACCTCTTTTATCCCCAAAAGAGGACAGTTTCTTCCAGACATGCCACATTTCTCCCAAATATATCACATCTTCTCCAAGAAATGCCAGGATTCCTCCTGAAAGAGGACCTTCTCACCCAAAACTACCAGCCTTCTCCCCCCAAATTGGACATTTTCTTCCAGAAAGGCCACATTTCTCCCAAATATATCACATCTTCTCCAAGAAATAACAGGATTCCTCCTGAAATAGGACCTTCTCACCGAAAACTACCAGCCTTCTCCCCAAAAGAGGACAGTTTCTTCCAGACATGCCACATTTCTCCCAAATAGATCACATCTTCTCCAAGAAATACCACGTTTCCCCCTTCAAATAGGACCTTTTCACCCACAAATACCTGTTTCATCCCCAAAAGAGGACAGTTTCTTCCAGAAATGCCACATTTCTCCCAAATATACCACATCTTCTCCAAGAAATACCAGGTTTCCCCCTTCAAATAGGAACTTTTCTCCCACAAATACCTGTATTATCCCTCAAATAGGACATTTTCTTCCAGAAATGCCACATTTCTCCCAAATATATCACATCTTCTCCAAGAAATAACAGGTTTTCCCCTGGAAATAGGACCTTTTCACCCACAAATACCTGTTCTATCCCCATAAGAGGGCAGTTTCTTCCAGAAATGCCACATTTCTCCCAAATAGATCACATCTTCTCCAAGAAATACCAGGTTTCCCCCTTCAAATAGGACCTTTTCACCCACAAATACCTCTTTTATCCCCAAAAGAGGACAGTTTCTACAAGAAATGCCACATTTCTCCCAAATACATCACATCTTCTCCAAGAAATACCACGTTTCCCCCTTCAAATAGGACCTTTTCACCCACAAATACCTCTTTTATCCCCAAAATAGGACAGTTTCTTCCAGAAATGCCTGATTTCTCCCAAATAGATCACATCTTCTCCAAGAAATACCAGCTTTCCCCCTTCAAATAGGACCTTTTCACCCACAAATACCTCTTTTATCCCCAAAAGAGGACAGTTTCTTCCAGAAAGGCCACATTTCTCCCAAATAGATCACATCTTCTCCAAGAAATGCCAGGTTTCCCCCTTCAAATAGGACCTTTTCACCCACAAATACCTCTTTTATCCCCAGAAGAGGACAGTTTCTTCCAGACATGCCACATTTCTCCCAAATATATCACATCTTCTCCAAGAAATACCGGGTTTTCCGCTGGAAATAGGACCTTTTCACCCACAAATACCTGTTCTATCCCCAAAAGAGGACAGTTTCTGCAAGAAAGGCCACATTTCTCCCAAACATATCACATCTTCTCCAAGAAATACCAGCTTTCCCCCTTCAAATAGGACCTTGTTACCCACAAATACCTCTTCTACCCCAAAAGAGGACAGTTTCTTCCTGACATGCCAGATTTCTCCCAAACAGATCACATCTTCTCCAAGAAATACCAGCTTTCCCCCTTCAAATAGGACCTTTTCACCCACAAATACCTCTTTTATCCCCAAATAGGACAGTTTCTTCCAGAAATGCCACATTTCTCCCAAATATATCTCATCTTCTCCAAGAAATACCAGGTTTCCCCCTTCAAATAGGACCTTTTCACCCACAAATACCTCTTTTATCCCCACAATAGGACAGTTTCTTCAAGAAATGTCAAATTTCGCCCAAATAGATAACATCTCCTCCAAGAAATGCCAGGTTTTCCCCTGGAAATAGGACCTTTTCACCCACAAGTACCTCTTTTATCCCCAAAAGAGGACAGTTTTTTCCAGAAAGGCCATATTTCTCGCAAATATATCACATCTTCTCCAAGAAATAACAGGTTTCCCCCTTCAAATAGGACCTTTTCACCCACAAATACCTGTTTCATCCCCAAAATAAAACAGTTTCTTCCAGACATGCCACATTTCTCCCAAATATATCACATCTTCTCCAAGAAATACCAGGTTTCCCCCTTCAAATAGGACCTTTTCACCCACAAATACCTGTTTTATCCCCAAAAGAGGACAGTTTCTTCCAGAAATGCCACATTTCTCCCAAATATTCCACATCTTCTCCAAGAAATACCACGTTTCCCCCTTCAAATAGGAACTTTTCACCCACAAATACCTCTTTTATCCCCAAAAGAGGACATTTTCTTCCAGAAATGCCACATTTCACCCAAATAGATCACATCTTCTCCAAGAAATACCATGTTTCCCCCTTCAAATAGGACTTTTTCTCCCACAGATACCTGTTTTCTCCCCAAAATAGGACAGTTTCTTCCAGACATGCCACATTTCTCCCAAATATATCACATCTCCTCCAAGAAATACCAGGTTTTCGCCTGGAAATAGGACCTTTTCACCCACAAATACCTCTTTTATCCCCAAAAGAGCACAGTTTCTTCCAGAAATGCCGCATTTCTCCCAAATAGATCACATCTTCTCTAGGAAATATCAGGTTTACCACTGGAAATAGGACCTTTTCACCCACAAATACCTGTTTTATCCCCATAATAGGACAGTTTCTTCCAGAAAGGCCACATTTCTCCAAATATATCACATCTTCTCCAAGAAATACCAGCTTTCCCCCTTCAAATAGGACCTTTTCACCCACAAATACCTCTTTTATCCCCAAAAGAGGACTGTTTCCTCCGGACATGCCACATTTCTCCCAAATATACCACATCTTCTCCTAGAAATACCAGGGTTCCCCCTTCAAATAGGACCTTTTCACCCACAAATACCTCTTTTATCCCTCAAATTGGACATTTTCTTCCAGACATGCCACATTTTTCAAAACATATCACATCTTATCCAGGAAATACCAGGTTTCCCCCTTCAAATAGGACCTTTTCAACCACTAATACCTCTTTTACCCCCAAAAGAGGACAGTTTCTTCCTGACATGCCAGATTTCTCCCAAACAGAACACATCTTCTCCAAGAAATACCAGCTTTCCCCCTTCAAATAGGACCTTTTCACCCACAAATACCTCTTTTATCCCCAAAAGAGGACAGTTTCTTTCAGAAATGACACATTTCTCCCAAATATATCACATCTTCTCCAAGAAATACCAGCTTTCCTCCTTCAAATAGGACCTTCTCACCCACAAATACCTGTTTTATCCCCAAAAGAGGACAGTTTCTGCCAGACATGCCACATTTCTCCCAAATAGATCACATCTTCTCCAAGAAATACCAGCTTTCCCCCTTCAGATAGAACATTTTCACCCACAAATACCTCTTTTATCCCCAAAATTGGAAAGTTTCTTCCAGAAACCTGGTATTTCTGGAAGAAACTGTCCTATTTTGGGGATAAAACAGGTATTTGTGGGAGAAAAGGTCCTATTTGAAGGGGGAAAGCTGGTATTTCTTGGAGAAGATGTGATATATTTGGGAGAAATCTGGCCTTTCTGGAAGAAAATGTCCTAACTGGTGTGAGAATGGTGGTATTTGTGGGAGAAAATGTCCTATTTCAGGAAGAATCCTGGTATTTCTTGGTGAAGATGTGATATATTTGGGAGAAATGTGGCATGTCTGGAAGAAACTGTCCTCTTTTGGGGATAAAAGAGGTATGTGTGGGTGAAAATGTCCAATTTCCAGGGGGAAAGCTGGTATTTCTTGGAGAAGATGTGATGTATTTGGGAGAAATCCGGCATTTCTGGAAGAAAATGTCCTCTTTTGGGGATTAAACAGGTATTTGTGAGAGAAGCGGTCCTATGTCAAGGGGTAAAGCTGGATGTTCTTGCAGGAGATGTGATATATTTGGGAGAAATCTGGCATTTCTGGAAGAAACTGTCCTCTTTTGGGGATTAAACAGGTATTTTTGGGCGAAAAGTTCCTATTTGAAGGGGGAAACCTGGTATTTCTTGGAGAAGATGTGATATATTTGGGGGATATGTGGCATGTCTGGAAGAAACTGTCCTCTTTTGGGGATAAAAGAGGTATTTGTGGGTGAAAAGGTCCTATTTGAAGGGGGAAACGTGGTATTTCTTGGAGGAGATGTGATCTATTTGGGAGAAATGTGGCATGTCTGGAAGAAACTGTCCTCTTATGGGGATAAAACAGGTATTTGTGGGTGAAAAGGTCCTATTTGAAGGGGGAAACGTGGTATTTCTTGGAGAGGATGTGATATATTTGGGAGAAATCTGGCATTTCTTGAAGAAACTGTCCTCTTTTGGGGATAAAAGAGGTATTTGTGGGTGAAAAGGTCCTATTTGAAGGGGGAAAGCTGGTATTTCTTGGAGAAGATGTGATATGTTTTGAGAAATGTGGCATATCTGGAAGAAAATGTCCAATTTGAGGGATAAAAGTGGTATTTGTGGGTGAAAAGGTCCTATTTGAATGGGGAAAGCTGGTATTTCTTGGAGAAGATGTGGTATATTTGGGAGAAATGTGGCATGTCCGGAGGAAACTGTCCTCTTTTGGGGATAAAAGAGGTATTTGTGGGTGAAAAGGTCGTATTTGAAGGGGGAAAGCTGGTATTTCTTGGAGAAGATGTGATCTATTTGGGAGAAATGTGGCCTTTCTGGAAGAAACTGTCCTATTATGGGGATAAAACAGGTATTTGTGGGTGAAAAGGTCCTATTTGAAGTGGTAAACCTGTTATTTCCTAGAGAAGATGTGATC
The DNA here is from genome assembly GCA_030408155.1 of Lophura swinhoii. Lineage (NCBI taxonomy): Eukaryota > Metazoa > Chordata > Aves > Galliformes > Phasianidae > Lophura > Lophura swinhoii. Next base: position 1,700,417 of record CM059463.1, read on the forward strand.
TATTTGGGAGAAATGTGGCATTTCTGGAAGAAACTGTGCTCTTTTGGGGATAAAAGAGGTATTTGTGGGTGAAAAGGTCCTATTTCCAGGCGAAAACCTGGTATTTCTTGGAGGAGATGTGATATATTTGGGAGAAATGTGGCATGTCTGGAAGAAACTGTACTATTTTGGGGAGAAAACAGGTATCTGTGGGAGAAAAAGTCCTATTTGAAGGGGGAAACATGGTATTTCTTGGAGAAGATGTGATCTATTTGGGTGAAATGTGGCATTTCTGGAAGAGACTTTCCTATTTTGGGGATAAAAGAGGTATTTGTGGGTGAAAAGTTCCTATTTGAAGGGGGAAACGTGGTATTTCTTGGAGAAGATGTGGAATATTTGGGAGAAATGTGGCATTTCTGGAAGAAACTGTCCTATTTTGGGGATAATAGAGGTATTTGTGGGTGAAAAGGTCCTATTTGAAGGGGGAAACCTGGTATTGGAGAAGATGTGCTATATTTGGGAGAAATGTGGCATTTCTGGAAGAAACTGTCCTCTTTTGGGGATGAAACAGGTATATGTGTGTGAAAAGGTCCTATTTGAAGGGGGAAACGTGGTATTTCTTGGAGAAGATGTGATACGTTTGGGAGAAATCTGGCCTTTCTGGCAGAAACTGTCCTATTTTGGGGATAAAAGAGGTATTTGTGGGAGTAAAGGTCCTAATTCAAGGGGGAAAGCTGGTATTTCTGTGGCCTTTCTGGATGAAACTGTCCTCTTTTGGGGATAAAAGAGGTATTTGTGGGTGAAAATGTCCTATTTGAAGGGGAAAGCTGGTATTTCTTGGAGAAAATGTGATATATTTGGGAGAAATGTGGCATTTCTGGAAGAAACTGTCCTCTTTTGGGGATAAAACAGGTATTTGTGGGTGAAAAGGTCCTATTTCCAGGGGAAAACCTGGTATTTCTTGGAGAAGATGTGATATATTTGAGAGAAATGTGGCATGTCTGGAAGAATATGTCCTATTTGGGGCGAGAAGGCTGGTATTTGTGGGAGAAAAGGTCCTATTTGAAGGGGGAAAGCTGGTATTTCTTGTGAAGATGTGATATATTTTGGAGAAATCTTGCATGTCTGGAAGAAACTGTCCTATTTTGGAGATAAAAGAGGTATTTGTGGGTGAAAAGGTCCTATTTGAAGGGGGAAACCTGGTATTTCTTGGAGAAGATGTGATATATTTAGAGAAACCTGGCATTTATGGAAGAAACTGTCCTCTTTTGGGGATATAACAGGTATTTGTAGGTGAAAAGGTCCTATTTCAGGAGGAATCCTTGCATTTCTTGGAGAAGATGTGATATATTTGGGGGAAATGTGGCATTTCTGGAAGAAACTGTACTATTTTGGGGATAGAACAGGTATTTGTGGGTGAAATGGTCCTATTTCCAGGGGAAAACCTGGTATTTCTTGGAGAAGATGTGATATATTTGGGAGAAATGTGGCATGTCTGGAAAAAACTGTCCTCTTTTGGGGATAAAAGAGGTATTAGTGGGTGAAAAGGTCCTATTTGAAGGGGGAAACCTGGTATTTCTTGGAGAAGATTTGATATATTTGGGAGAAACCTGGCATTTATGGAAGAAACTGTCCTATTTTGGGGATAAAACAGGTATTTGTGGGTGAAAAGGTCCTATTTGAAGGGGGAAAGCTGGTATTTCTTGGAGAAGATGTGATATGTTTGGGAGAAATATGGCCTTTCTGGAAGAAACTGTCCTCTTTTGGGGATAAAAGAGGTATTTGTTGGTGAAAAGGTCCTATTTGAAGGGGGAAACCTGGTATTTCTTGGAGAAGATGTGATATATTTGGGAGAAATGTGGCCTTTCTGGAAGAAACTGTCCTATTTGAGTGATAAAAGAGGTATTTGTGGGTGAAAAGGTCCGATTTGAAGGGGGAAAGCTGGTAGGTATACCTCTTTTATCCCCAAAAGAGGACAGTTTCTTCCAGAAATGCCACATTTCTCCCAAATATACCACATCTTCTCCAAGAAATACCAGCTTTCCCCCTTCAAATAGGACCTTTTCTCCCACAAATACCTGTATTATCCCTCAAATAGGACATTTTCTTCCAGAAATGCCACACTTCTCCCAAATATATCACATCTTCTCCAAGAAATACCAGGTTTCCCCCTTGTAATAAGACCTTTTCACCCACAAATACCTCTTTTATCCCCAAAAGAGGACAGTTTCTTCCTGAAATGCCAGATTTCTCCCAAATATATCACATCTTCTCCAAGAAATACCACGTTTCCCCCTTCAAATAGGACCTTCTCACCCACAAATACCTGTTTTATCCCCAAAATAGATCAGTTTCTTCCAGACATGCCACATTTCTCTCAAATAGATCACATCTTCTCCAAGAAATACCAGCTTTCCCCCTTCAAATAGGACCTTTTCACCCACAAATACCTGTTATATCCCCAAAAGAGGACAGTTTCTGCCAGAAAGGCCACATTTCTCCCAAACATATCACATCTTCTCCAAGAAATACCAGCTTTCTCCTTCAAATAGGACCTTTTCACCCACAAATACCTGTTTTATCCCCAAAAGAGGACAGTTTCTTCCATAAATACCAGATTTCTCCCAAATATATCACATCTTCTCCAAGAAATACCAGCTTTCCCCCTTCAAATAGGACCTTTTCACCCACAAATACCTGTTTTATCCCCAAAAGAGGACAGTTTCTTCCATAAATGCCACATTTCTCCCAAATAGATCACATCTTCTCCAAGAAATACCAGGTTTCCCCCTTCAAATAGGACCTTTTCACCCACAAATACCTCTTTTATCCCCAAAAGAGGACAGTTTCTTCCAGAAATGCCACATTTCTCCCAAATATATCACATCTTCTCCAAGAAATACCAGGTTTTCCCCTTCAAATAGGACCTTTTCACCCACAAATACCTGGTTTAACCCCAAAATAGGACAGTTTCTTCCAGAAATGCCACATTTCTCCCAAACATATCACATCTTCTCCAAGAAATACCAGGTTTTCCCCTTCAAATAGGACCTTTTCACCCACAAATACCTCTTTTATCCCCAAAAGAGGACAGTTTCTTCCAGACGTGCCACATTTCTCCCAAATATATCACATCTTCTCCAAGAAATACCACGTTTCCCCCTTCAAATAGGACCTTTTCACCCACAAATACCTCTTTTATCCCCAAAAGAGGACAGTTTCTTCCAGAAATGCCACATTTCTCCCAAATATATCACATCTTCTCCAAGAAATACCAGCTTTCCCCCTTCAAATAGGACCTTTTCACCCAGTAATAGCAGGCTTCTCCCCCCACATAGGACAGTTTCTTCCAGAAATGCCACATTTCTCCCAAATAGATCACATCTTCTCCAAGAAATACCAGCTTTCCCCATTCAAATAGGACCTTTTCACCCACAAATACCTCTTTTATCCCGAAAAGAGGACAGTTTCTTCCAGACATGCCACATTTCTCCCAAATATAGCACATCTCCTCCAAGAAATACCAGGATTCCTCCTTAAAGAGGACCTTTTCTCCCACAAATACCACCCTTCTCCACCCAAATAGGACATTTTCTTCCAGAAATGGCACATTTCTCCCAAACATATCACATCTTCTCCAAGAAATACCAGCTTTCCCCCTTCAAATAGGTCCTTTTCACCCACAAATACCTGTTTTATCCCCAAAAGAGGACAGTTTCTTCCAGAAAGGCCACATTTCTCCCAAATAGATCACATCTTCTCCAAGAAATACCAGGTTTCCCCCTTCAAATAGGGCCTTTTCACCCACAAATACCTGTTTTATCCCCAAAAGAGGACAGTTTCTTCCAGAAATGCCACATTTCTCCCAAACATATCACATCTCCTCCAAGAAATACCAGGATTCCTCCTGAAATAGGACCTTTTCTCCCACAAATACCACCCTTCTCCCCCCAAATAGGACATTTTCTTCCAGACATGCCACATTTCTCCCAAATATATCACATCTTCTCCAAGAAATACCAGGTTTTCCCCTGGAAATAGAACCTTTTCTCCCACAAATACCTCTTTTATCCCCAAAAGAGGACAGTTTCTTCCAGACATGCCACATTTCTCCCAAATATATCACATCTTCTCCAAGAAATACCAGGTTTCCCCCTTCAAATAGGACCTTTTCAACCACTAATACCTCTTTTATCCCCAAAAGAGGACAGTTTCTTCCGGAAAGGCCACATTTCTCCCAAATATATCACATCTTCTCCAAGAAATGCCAGGATTCCTCCTGAAATAGGACCTTCTCACCCAAAACTACCAGCCTTCTCCCCCCAAATTGGACATTTTCTTCCAGAAAGGCCACATTTCTCCCAAATATATCACATCTTCTCCAAGAAATACCAGGATTCCTCCTGAAATAGGACCTTCTCACCGAAAAATACCAGCCTTCTCCCCCCAAATTGGACATTTACTTCCAGAAAGGCCACATTTCTCCCAAATATATCACATCTTCTCCAAGAAATACCAGCTTTCCCCCTTCAAATAGGACCTTTATTCCCACAAATTCCTGTTTTATCCCCAAAAGAGGACAGTTTCTTAAAGAAAGGCCACATTTCTCCCAAATATATCACATCTTCTCCAAGAAATACCACGTTTCCCCCTTCAAATAGGACCTTTTCACCCACAAATCCCTCTTTTATCCCCAAAAGAGGACAGTTTCTTCCAGAAAGGCCACATTTCTCCCAAATATATCACATCTTCTCCAAGAAATACCAGGGTTCCCCCTTCAAATAGGACATTTTCACCCACAAATACCTCTTTTATCCCCAAAAGAGGATAGTTTCTTCCAGACATGCCACATTTCTCCCAAATATAGCACATCTTCTCCAAGAAATACCAGGTTTCCCCCTTCAAATAGGACCTTTTCACCCACAAATACCTGTTTTATCCCCAAAGTAGGACAGTTTCTTCCAGAAATGCCACATTTCTCCCAAATATATCACATCTTCTCCAAGAAATACCACCTTTCCCCCTTCAAATACAACGTTTTCACCCACAAAAACCTCTTTTATCCCCAAAGGAGGACAGTTTCTTCCAGAAATGCCACATTTCTCCCAAATATACCACATCTTCTCCAAGAAATACCAGGTTTCCCCCTTCAAATAGGACCTTATCTCCCACAAATACCTCTTTTATCCCCAAAAGAGGACAGTTTCTTCCAGACATGCCATATTTCTCCCAAATATATCACATCTTCTCCAAGAAATACCAGGGTTCCCCCTTCAAATAGGACATTTTCACCCACAAATACCTCTTTTATCCCCAAAAGAGGACAGTTTCTTCCAGACATGCCACATTTCTCCCAAGTATAGCACATCTTCTCCAAGAAATACCAGGTTTCCCCCTTCAAATAGGACCTTTTCACCCACAAATACCTGTTTTATCCCCAAAGTAGGACAGTTTCTTCCAGGAATGCCACATTTCTCCCAAACATATCACATCTTCTCCAAGAAATACCACGTTTCCCCCTTCAAATAGGACCTTTTCACTCACAAATACCTGTTTTATCCCTAAAACAGGACAGTTTCTTCCAGAAATGCCACATTTCTCCCAAACATATCACGTCTCCTCCAAGAAATACCAGGATTCCTCCTGAAATAGGAACTTTTCTCCCACATATACCACCATTCTCCCCCCAAAAAGGACATTTTCTTCCAGACATGCCACATTTCTCCCAAATATATCACATCTTCTCCAAGAAATACCAGGGTTCCCCCTTCAAATAGGACCTTTTCACCCACAAGTACCTCTTTTATCCCCAAAAGAGGACAGTTTCTTCCAGAAATGCCACATTTCTCCCAAATATATCACAACTCCTCCAAGAAATACCAGGTTTGCCCCTGGAAATAGGACCTTTTCTCCATGAAATACCTCTTTTATCCCCAAAATAGGACAGTTTCTTCCAGAAAGGCCACATTTCTCCCAAATATATATCATCTTCTCCAAGAAATACCAGGTTTCCCCCTTCAAATAGGACCTTTTCACCCACAAATACCTGTTTTATCCCCAAAAGAGGACATTTTCTTCCAGAATGGCCACATTTCTTTCAAATAGATCACATCTTCTCCAAGAAATACCAGGTTTCCCCCTTCAAATACGACCTTTACACCCACAAATACCTCTTTTATCCCCAAAAGAGGACAGTTTCTTCCTGACATGCCACATTTCTCCCAAAAAGATCACATCTTCTCCAAGAAATACCACGTTTCCCCCTTCAAATAGGACCTTTTCACCCACAAATACCTCTTTTATCCCCAAAATAGGACAGTTTCTTCCAGACATGCCACATTTCTCCCAAATTGATCACATCTTCTTCAAGAAATACCAGGTTTCCCCCTTCAAATAGGACCTTTTCACCCACAAATTCCTGTTTTATCCCTCAAATTGGACATATTCTTCCAGAAAGGCCACATTTCTCCCAAATATATCACATCTTCTCCAAGAAATACCACGTTTCCCCCTTCAAATAGGACCTTTTCACCCACAAATACCTCTTTTATCCACAAAAGAGGACAGTTTCTTCCAGAAATGCCACATTTCTCCCAAATATATCACGTCTCCTCCAAGAAATACCAGGTTTCCCCCTTCAAATAGGACCTTTTCACCCACAAATACCTCTTTTATCCCCAAAAGAGGACAGTTTCTTCCAGAAATGCCACATTTCTCCCAAATATATCACATCTTCTCCAAGAAATACCACGGTTCCCCCTTCAAATAGGACCTTTTCACCCACAAATACCTCTTTTATCCCCAAAATAGGACAGTTTCTTCCAGACATGCCACATTTCTCCCAAATAGATCACATCTTCTCCAAGAAATAACAGGTTTCCCCCTTCAAATAGGACCTTTTCACCCACAAATACCTCTTTTATCCCCAAAAGAGGACAGTTTCTTCCAGACATGCCACATTTCTCCCAAATAGATCACATCTTCTCCAAGAAATACCACGTTTCCCCCTTCAAATAGGACCTTTTCACCCACAAATACCTCTTTTATCCCCAAAATAGGACAGTTTCTTCCAGACATTCCACATTTCTCCCAAACATATCACGTCTCCTCCATGAAATACCAGGATTCCTCCTGAAATAGGAACTTTTCTCCCACAAATACCACCCTTCTCCCATCAAATAGGACATTTTCTTCCAGACATGCCACATTTCTCACAAATATATCACATCTTCTCCAAGAAATAACAGGTTTTCCCCCTTCAAATAGGACCTTTTCACCCACAAATACCTGTTCTATCCCCATAAGAGGACAGTTTCTTCCAGAAATGCCACATTTCTCCAAAATATATCACATCTTCTCCAAGAAATACCAGGTTTCCCCCTTCAAATAGGACCTTTTCCCCTAAAAAACCTCTTTTATCCCCAAAAGAGGACAGTTTCTTCCTGAAATGCCACATTTCTCCCAAATATATCACATCTTCTCCAAGAAATACCAGGTTTCCCCCTTCAAATAGGACCTTTTCACCCACAAATACCTGTTTTATCCCCAAAAGAGGACAGTTTCTTCCAGAAATGCCACATTTCTCCCAAACATATCACATCTCCTCCAAGAAATACCTGGATTTCTCCTGTAGTAGGACCTTTTCTCCCACAAATACCAGCCTTTTCCCCTCAATAGAGGACAGTTTCTTCCAGAAATGGCACATTTCTCCCAAGCATATCTCATCTTCTCCAAGAAATACCAGGATTCCCCCTGGAAATAGGACCTTTTCACCCACAAATACCTTATTTATCCCCATAAGAGGACAGTTTCTTCCAGACATGCCACATTTCTCCCAAATATATCACATCTTCTCCAAGAAATACCACTTTTCCCCCTTCAAATAGGACCTTCTCACCCACAAATACCTCTTTTATCCCCAAAATAGGACAGTTTTTTCCAGACATGCCACATTTCTCCCAAATAGATCACATCTTCTCCAAGAAATAACAGGGTTCCCCCTTCAAATAGGAACTTTTCACCCACAAATACGTCTTTTATCCCGAAAATAGGACAGTTTCTTCCAGAAATGCCTGATTTCTCCCAAATATATCACATCTTCTCCAAGAAATACCAGGTTTCCCCCTTCAAATAGGACCTTTTCCCCAAAAATAACTCTTTTATCCCCAAAAGAGGACATTTTCTGCCAGAAATGCCACATTTCTCCCAAACAGATCACATCTTCTCCAAGAAATACCAGCTTTCCCCCTTCAAATAGGACCTTTTCACCCACAAATACCTCTTTTATCCCCAAAAGAGGACAGTTTCTTCCAGAAAGGCCACATTTCTCCCAAACATATCACATCTCCTCCTAGAAATACCAGGATTCCTCCTGAAATAGGAACTTTTCTCCCACAAATACCACCCTTCTCCCCCCAAATAGGACATTTTCTTCCAGACATGCCACATTTCTCCCAAATATATCACATCTTCTCCAAGAAATACCAGGTTTTCCCCTGGAAATAGGACCTTTTCACCCACAAATACCTCTTTTATCCCCAAAATAGGACAGTTTCTTCCAGACATGCCACATTTCTCCCAAATATATCACATCTTCTCCAAGAAATACCACGTTTCCCCCTTCAAATAGGACCTTTTCACCCACAAATCCCTCTTTTATCCCCAAAAGAGGACAGTTTCTTCCAGAAAGGCCACATTTCTCCCAAATATATCACATCTTCTCCAAGAAATACCAGGGTTCCCCCTTCAAATAGGACATTTTCACCCACAAATACCTCTTTTATCCCCAAAAGAGGATAGTTTCTTCCAGACATGCCACATTTCTCCCAAATATAGCACATCTTCTCCAAGAAATACCAGGTTTCCCCCTTCAAATAGGACCTTTTCACCCACAAATACCTGTTTTATCCCCAAAGTAGGACAGTTTCTTCCAGAAATGCCACATTTCTCCCAAATATATCACATCTTCTCCAAGAAATACCACCTTTCCCCCTTCAAATACAACGTTTTCACCCACAAAAACCTCTTTTATCCCCAAAGGAGGACAGTTTCTTCCAGAAATGCCACATTTCTCCCAAATATACCACATCTTCTCCAAGAAATACCAGGTTTCCCCCTTCAAATAGGACCTTATCTCCCACAAATACCTCTTTTATCCCCAAAAGAGGACAGTTTCTTCCAGACATGCCATATTTCTCCCAAATATATCACATCTTCTCCAAGAAATACCAGGGTTCCCCCTTCAAATAGGACATTTTCACCCACAAATACCTCTTTTATCCCCAAAAGAGGACAGTTTCTTCCAGACATGCCACATTTCTCCCAAGTATAGCACATCTTCTCCAAGAAATACCAGGTTTCCCCCTTCAAATAGGACCTTTTCACCCACAAATACCTGTTTTATCCCCAAAGTAGGACAGTTTCTTCCAGGAATGCCACATTTCTCCCAAACATATCACATCTTCTCCAAGAAATACCACGTTTCCCCCTTCAAATAGGACCTTTTCACTCACAAATACCTGTTTTATCCCTAAAACAGGACAGTTTCTTCCAGAAATGCCACATTTCTCCCAAACATATCACGTCTCCTCCAAGAAATACCAGGATTCCTCCTGAAATAGGAACTTTTCTCCCACATATACCACCATTCTCCCCCCAAAAAGGACATTTTCTTCCAGACATGCCACATTTCTCCCAAATATATCACATCTTCTCCAAGAAATACCAGGGTTCCCCCTTCAAATAGGACCTTTTCACCCACAAGTACCTCTTTTATCCCCAAAAGAGGACAGTTTCTTCCAGAAATGCCACATTTCTCCCAAATATATCACAACTCCTCCAAGAAATACCAGGTTTGCCCCTGGAAATAGGACCTTTTCTCCATGAAATACCTCTTTTATCCCCAAAATAGGACAGTTTCTTCCAGAAAGGCCACATTTCTCCCAAATATATATCATCTTCTCCAAGAAATACCAGGTTTCCCCCTTCAAATAGGACCTTTTCACCCACAAATACCTGTTTTATCCCCAAAAGAGGACATTTTCTTCCAGAATGGCCACATTTCTTTCAAATAGATCACATCTTCTCCAAGAAATACCAGGTTTCCCCCTTCAAATACGACCTTTACACCCACAAATACCTCTTTTATCCCCAAAAGAGGACAGTTTCTTCCTGACATGCCACATTTCTCCCAAAAAGATCACATCTTCTCCAAGAAATACCACGTTTCCCCCTTCAAATAGGACCTTTTCACCCACAAATACCTCTTTTATCCCCAAAATAGGACAGTTTCTTCCAGACATGCCACATTTCTCCCAAATTGATCACATCTTCTTCAAGAAATACCAGGTTTCCCCCTTCAAATAGGACCTTTTCACCCACAAATTCCTGTTTTATCCCTCAAATTGGACATATTCTTCCAGAAAGGCCACATTTCTCCCAAATATATCACATCTTCTCCAAGAAATACCACGTTTCCCCCTTCAAATAGGACCTTTTCACCCACAAATACCTCTTTTATCCACAAAAGAGGACAGTTTCTTCCAGAAATGCCACATTTCTCCCAAATATATCACGTCTCCTCCAAGAAATACCAGGTTTCCCCCTTCAAATAGGACCTTTTCACCCACAAATACCTCTTTTATCCCCAAAAGAGGACAGTTTCTTCCAGAAATGCCACATTTCTCCCAAATATATCACATCTTCTCCAAGAAATACCACGGTTCCCCCTTCAAATAGGACCTTTTCACCCACAAATACCTCTTTTATCCCCAAAATAGGACAGTTTCTTCCAGACATGCCACATTTCTCCCAAATAGATCACATCTTCTCCAAGAAATAACAGGTTTCCCCCTTCAAATAGGACCTTTTCACCCACAAATACCTCTTTTATCCCCAAAAGAGGACAGTTTCTTCCAGACATGCCACATTTCTCCCAAATAGATCACATCTTCTCCAAGAAATACCACGTTTCCCCCTTCAAATAGGACCTTTTCACCCACAAATACCTCTTTTATCCCCAAAATAGGACAGTTTCTTCCAGACATTCCACATTTCTCCCAAACATATCACGTCTCCTCCATGAAATACCAGGATTCCTCCTGAAATAGGAACTTTTCTCCCACAAATACCACCCTTCTCCCATCAAATAGGACATTTTCTTCCAGACATGCCACATTTCTCACAAATATATCACATCTTCTCCAAGAAATAACAGGTTTTCCCCCTTCAAATAGGACCTTTTCACCCACAAATACCTGTTCTATCCCCATAAGAGGACAGTTTCTTCCAGAAATGCCACATTTCTCCAAAATATATCACATCTTCTCCAAGAAATACCAGGTTTCCCCCTTCAAATAGGACCTTTTCCCCTAAAAAACCTCTTTTATCCCCAAAAGAGGACAGTTTCTTCCTGAAATGCCACATTTCTCCCAAATATATCACATCTTCTCCAAGAAATACCAGGTTTCCCCCTTCAAATAGGACCTTTTCACCCACAAATACCTGTTTTATCCCCAAAAGAGGACAGTTTCTTCCAGAAATGCCACATTTCTCCCAAACATATCACATCTCCTCCAAGAAATACCTGGATTTCTCCTGTAGTAGGACCTTTTCTCCCACAAATACCAGCCTTTTCCCCTCAATAGAGGACAGTTTCTTCCAGAAATGGCACATTTCTCCCAAGCATATCTCATCTTCTCCAAGAAATACCAGGATTCCCCCTGGAAATAGGACCTTTTCACCCACAAATACCTTATTTATCCCCATAAGAGGACAGTTTCTTCCAGACATGCCACATTTCTCCCAAATATATCACATCTTCTCCAAGAAATACCACTTTTCCCCCTTCAAATAGGACCTTCTCACCCACAAATACCTCTTTTATCCCCAAAATAGGACAGTTTTTTCCAGACATGCCACATTTCTCCCAAATAGATCACATCTTCTCCAAGAAATAACAGGGTTCCCCCTTCAAATAGGAACTTTTCACCCACAAATACGTCTTTTATCCCGAAAATAGGACAGTTTCTTCCAGAAATGCCTGATTTCTCCCAAATATATCACATCTTCTCCAAGAAATACCAGGTTTCCCCCTTCAAATAGGACCTTTTCCCCAAAAATAACTCTTTTATCCCCAAAAGAGGACATTTTCTGCCAGAAATGCCACATTTCTCCCAAACAGATCACATCTTCTCCAAGAAATACCAGCTTTCCCCCTTCAAATAGGACCTTTTCACCCACAAATACCTCTTTTATCCCCAAAAGAGGACAGTTTCTTCCAGAAAGGCCACATTTCTCCCAAACATATCACATCTCCTCCTAGAAATACCAGGATTCCTCCTGAAATAGGAACTTTTCTCCCACAAATACCACCCTTCTCCCCCCAAATAGGACATTTTCTTCCAGACATGCCACATTTCTCCCAAATATATCACATCTTCTCCAAGAAATACCAGGTTTTCCCCTGGAAATAGGACCTTTTCACCCACAAATACCTCTTTTATCCCCAAAATAGGACAGTTTCTTCCAGACATGCCACATTTCTCCCAAATATATCTCATCTTCTCCATGAAATACCAGGTTTTCCCCTTCAAATAGGACCTTTTCCCCAAAAAAACCTCTTTTATCCCCAAAAGAGGACAGTTTCTTCCAGAAATGCCACATTTCTCCCAAATATATCACATCTTCTCCAAGAAATACCAGCTTTCCCCCTTCAAATAGGACCTTTTCAACCACTAATACCTCTTTTATCCCCAAAAGAGGACAGTTTCTTCCAGAAATGCCACATTTCTCCCAAATATATCACATCTTCTCCAAGAAATACCAGGTTTCCCCCTTCAAATAGGACCTTTTCAACCACTAATACCTCTATTATCCCCATAATAGGACAGTTTCTTCCGGACATGCCACATTTCTCCCAAATAGATCACATCTTCTCCAAGAAATGCCAGGATTCCTCCTGAAATAGGACCTTCTCACCCAAAACTACCAGCCTTCTCCCCCCAAATTAGACATTTTCTTCCAGAAAGGCCACATTTCTCCCAAATATATCACATGTTCTTCAAGAAATACCAGGATTCCTCCTGAAATAGGACCTTCTCACCCAAAACTACCAGCCTTCTCCCCCAAATAGGACATTTTCTTCCAGAAACGCCAGATTTCTCCCAAATATATCACATCTTCTCCAAGAAATACCAGCTTTCCCCCTTCAAATAGGGCCTTTTCAACCCACAAATACCTCTTTTATCCCCAAAACAGGACAGTTTCTTCCAGACATGCCACATTTCTCCCAAATAGATCACATCTTCTCCAAGAAATAACAGCTTTCCCCCTTCAAATAGGAACTTTTCACCCACAAATACCTCTTTTATCCCCAAAAGAGGACAGTTTCTTCCAGAAATGCCACATTTCTCCCAAATATATCACATCTTCTCCAAGAAATACCAGGTTTCCCCCTTCAAATAGGACCTTTTCACCCACAAATACCTGTTTTATCCCCAAAAGAGGACATTTTCTTCCAGAAATGCCACATTTCACCCAAACATATCACATCTTCTCCAAGAAATACCATGTTTTCCCCTGGAAATAGGACCTTTTCACCCACAAATACCTCTTTTATCCCCAAAAGAGGACAGTTTCTTCCAGACATGCCACATTTCTCCCAAATATATCACATCTCCTCCAAGAAATACCTGTATTTCTCCAGTAGTAGGACCATTTCTCCCACAAATACCAGCCTTTTCCCCCCAAAAGAGGACAGTATCTTCCAGAAATGCCACATTTCTCCCAAATATATCACATCTTCTCCAAGAAATACCAGGTTTTCCCCTGGAAATAGGACCTTTTCACCCACAAATACCTCTTTTATCCCCAAAAGAGGACAGTTTCTTCCAGACATGCCACATTTCTCCCAAATATATCACATCTTCTCCAAGAAATACCACGTTTCCCCCTTCAAATAGGACCTTTTCACCCACAAATACCTCTTTTATCCCCAAAAGAGGACAGTTTCTTCCAGAAAGGCCACATTTCTCCCAAATACATCACATCTTCTCCAAGAAATACCAGGTTTCCCCCTTCAAATAGGACCTTTTCACCCACAAATACCTGTTTGATCCCCAAAATAGGACAGTACCTTCCAGAAATGTCACATTTCTCCCAAATATATCACATCTTCTCCAAGAAATACCAGGTTTCCCCCTTCAAATAGGACCTTTTCTCCCACAAATACCAGCCTTCTTCCCCCAAATAGGACTGTTTCTTCCAGAAATGACTCATTTCTCCCAAATAGATCTCATCTTCTCCAAGAAATACCACGTTTCCCCCTTCAAATAGGACCTTTTCACCCACAAATACCTCTTTTATCCCCAAAAGAGGACAGTTTCGTCAAGAAATGCCACATTTCTCCCAAACATATCACATCTTCTCCAAGAAATACCAGGTTTCCTCCTTGAAATAGGACCTTTTCACCCACAAATACCTCTTTTATCCCCAAAAGAGGACAGTTTCTTCCAGACATGCCACATTTCTCCCAAATATAGCTCATCTTCTCCAAGAAATACCAGGTTTCCCCCTTCAAATAGGACCTTTTCACCCACTAATACCTCTTTTATCCCCAAAAGAGGACAGTTTCTTCAAGAAATGCCACATTTCGCCCAAATAGATCACATCTTCTCCAAGAAATACCAGCTTTCCCCCTTCAAATAGGACCTTTACACCCACAAATACCTCTTTTATCCTTAAAAGAGGACAGTTTCTTCCAGAAAGGCCACATTTCTCCCAAATAGATCACATCTTCTCCAAGAAATACCACGTTTCCCCCTTCAAATAGGACCTTTTCACCCACAAATACCTCTTTTATTTCCAAAATAGTACAGTTTCTTCCAGACATGCCACATTTCTCCCAAATATATCACATCTTCTCCAAGAAATACCAGGTTTCCCCCTTCAAATAGGACCTTTTCACCCACAAATACCTCTTTTATCCCCACAATAGGACAGTTTCTTCCAGAAATGCCTGATTTCTCCCAAATATATCACATCTTCTCCAAGAAATACCAGGGTTCCCCCTTCAAATAGGACCTTTTCACCCACTAATACCTCTTTTATCCCCAAAAGAGGACAGTTTCTTCCAGAAAGGCCAGATTTCTCCCAAATATATCACATCTTCTCCAAGAAATACCAGGTTTCCCTCTTCAAATAGGACCTTTTCACCCACAAATACCTCTTTTATCCCCGAAATAGGACAGTTTCTTCCAGAAATGCCACATTTCTCCCAAATATATCACATCTCCAAGAAATACCAGGTTTCCTCCTGAAATAGGACCTTGTCACCCACAGATTCCTGTTTTATCCCTTTGTTCCGAGCGGCTTTTCGTTTTGGAGTGTTTATCCGATGCTACACTTCAGCATTCTGTGACGAATAAAATAGAAGAGAAAAGCCCTACTAATAAGGCAGCTAGAAGGTCCAGTAGCCACACACATTGTGCTTTCAGGGAGGACGTTCCACAAAGTCGAGAGTTGTGGCTTCTTTCCTGCGGAGAAAAAAACCCCTGTTTTCAGGCAATGCAGGACGCTGAATTCGCACCTTCTCGGCATAGGAATACCGCTCCTTCGCTCTCGTGGCTCGAAAGCGGCACTCGCTCTGAACCGCTCCGGAGAGTCTGCAGTTGCTGTCCGGTCCATCGCGGTTCTGCCCGAGTGCCGCTTGCAGCCTTCAGCAGCGCTCTCGTTTCTCTCGGATGCCGGGAAAGAGCGACTTCAGCCGGATGCTTTGCTCCGACGAGTGTGCGGCTTCTCCTAAGCACATCGCAATGGAGTGCTTCTGACTTCTCCATGTGTCCATGCAGAATGCACTACGCTTCTCTCTCATTCTTATCCCTTTCTTCCGAGCGACATTTCGTTTCGGAGTGTTTATCCGATGCTACACTTCAGCATTCTGTGACGAATAGAGTAGAAGTGGAAACCACACTAATAAGGCAGCTAGAAGTTCGAGGAGCGACACACGTAGTGCTTTCAGGGAGGACGTTCCAGAAAGTCGAGAGTTGTGGCTTCTTTCCTGCGGAGAAATAACCCCCTGTTTTCAGGCTATTCAGTAGTCTGCAACTGCAGACTGTCCGGTGTGGTTCAGCGCAAATGCTGCTTTCGAGCCACGAGAGAGGAGGAGCGGCTTTCCTATGCCGAGAACGAGCGAATTAAGCGTCCTGCATTGCCTGAAAACAGGGGCTTTTTTCTCCGCAGGAAAGAAGCCACAACTCTCGACTTTGTGGAACGTCCTCCCTGAAAGCACAATGTGTGTGGCTACTGGACCTTCTAGCTGCCTTATTAGTAGGGCTTTTCTCTTCTATTTTATTCGTCACAGAATGCTGAAGTGTAGCATCGGATAAACACTCCAAAACGAAAAGTCGCTCAGAACAAAGGGATAAAACAGGAATCTGTGGGCGACAAGGTCCTATTTCAGGAGGAATCCTGGTATTTCTTGGAGATGTGATATATTTGGGAGAAATGTGGCATTTCTGGAAGAAACTGTCCTATTTTGGGGATAAAAGAGGTATTTGTGGGTGAAAAGGTCCTATTTGAAGGGGGAAACGTGGTATTTCTTGGAGAAGATGTTCTATATTTGGGAGAAATGTGGACTTTCTGGAAGAAACTGTCCTCTTTTGGGGACAAAACATGTATTTGTGGGTGAAAAGGTCCTTTTGAAGGGGGAAACCTGGTATTTCTTGGAGAAGATGTGATATATTTGGGAGAAATCAGGCATTTCTGGAAGAAACTGTCCTATTTTGGGGATAAAAGAGGTATTTGTGGGAGAAAAGGACCTATTTGAAGGGGGAAAGCTGGTATTTCTTGGAGAAGATGTGATATATTTGGGAGAAATGTGGCATTTCTGGAAGAAACTGTCCTCTTTTGGGGATAAAAGAGGTTTTTTTTTTGGAAAAGGTCCTATTTGAAGGGGGAAACGTGGTATTTCTTGGAGAAGATGTGATCTATTTGGGAGAAATGTGGCATTTCTGGAAGAAACTATCCTCTTATGGGGATAGAACAGGTATTTGTGGGTGAAAAGGTCCTATTTGAAGGGGGAAACCTGGTATTTCTTGGAGAAGATGTGATATATTTGGGAGAAATGTGGCATGTCTGGAAGAAACTGTCCTATTTGGGGGGAGAAGGGTGGTATTTGTGGGAGAAAAGTTCCTATTTCAGGAGGAATCCTGGTATTTCTTGGAGGAGATGTGATATGTTTGGGAGAAATGTGCCATTTCTGGAAGAAACTGTCCTCTTTTGGGGATAAAAGAGGTATTTGTGGGTGAAAAGGTCCTATTTGAAGGGGGAAAGCTGGTATTTCTTGGAGAAGATGTGATATATTTGGGAGAAATCTGGCATGTCTGGAAGAAACTGTCCTATTGTGGGGATAAAAGAGGTATTTGTGGGTGAAAAGGTCCTATTTGAAGGGGGAAAGCTGGTATTTCTTGCAGAAGATGTGATATATTTGGGAGAAATGTGGCATTTCTGGAAGAAACTGTCCTCTTTTGGGGATAAAAGAGTTATTTTTGGGGAAAAGGTCCTATTTGAAGGGGGAAACCTGGTATTTCTTGGAGAAGATGTGATCTATTTGGGAGAAATGTGGCATTTCTGGAAGAAACTGTCCTCTTTTGGAGATAAAAGAGGTATTTGTGGGTGAAAAGGTCCTATTTGAAGGGGGAAACCTGGTATTTCTTGGAGAAGATGTGATATATTTGGGAGAAATGTGGCATGTCTGGAAGAATATGTCCAATTTGAGGGATAAAAGAGGTATTTGTGGGTGAAAAGGTCCTATTTGAAGGGGGAAACCTGGTATTTCTTGGAGAAGATGTGATATATTTGGGAGAAATGTGGCATGTATGGAAGAAACTGTCCTCTTTTGGGGATAAAAGAGGTATTTGTGGGTGAAAAGGTCCTATTTGAAGGGGGAAACGTGGTATTTCTTGGAGAAGATGTGATCTATTTGGGAGAAATGTGGCATTTCTGGAAGAAACTGTCCTATTTTGGGGATAAAACAGGTATTTGTGGGTGAAAACGTTGTATTTGAAGGGGGAAAGGTGGTATTTCTTGGAGAAGATGTGATATATTTGGGAGAAATGTGGCATTTCTGGAAGAAACTGTCCTCTTTTGGGGATAAAAGAGGTATTTGTGGGTGAAAAGGTCCTATTTGAAGGGGGAAACCTGGTATTTCTTGGAGAAGATGTGATCTATTTGGAAGAAATGTGGCATTTCTGGAAGAAACTGTCCTCTTTTGGGGATAAAAGAGGTATTTGTGGGTGATAAGGTCCTATTTGAAGGGGGAACCCTGGTATTTCTTGGAGAAGATGTGATATATTTGGGAGAAATGTGGCATTTCTGGAAGAAACTGTCCTCTTTTGGGGATAAAAGAGGTATTTGTGGGTGAAAAGGTCCTATTTGAAGGGGGAAACCTGGTATTTCTTGGAGAAGATGTGATCTATTTGGGAGAAATGTGGCATTTCTGGAAGAAACTGTCCTCTTTTGGGGATAAAAGAGGTATTTGTGGGAGAAAAGTTCCTATTTGAAGGGGGAAAGCTGGTATTTCTTGGAGAAGATGTGATATATTTGGGAGAAATGTGGCCTTTCTGGAAGAAAATGTCCAATTAGGGGGGAGAAGGCTGGTAGTTTTCGGTGAGAAGGTCCTATTTCAGGAGGAATCCTGGTATTTCTTGGAGAAGATGTGATATATTTGGGAGAAATGTGGCCTTTCTGGAAGAAAATGTCCAATTTTGGGGGAGAAGGCTGGTAGTTTTGGGTGAGAAGGTCCTATTTCAGGAGGAATCCTGGCATTTCTTGGAGAAGATGTGATATATTTGGGAGAAATGTGGCCTTTCTGGAAGAAACTGTCCTCTTTTGGGGATAAAAGAGGTATTAGTGGTTGAAAAGGTCCTATTTGAAGGGGGAAACGTGGTATTTCTTGGAGAAGATGTGATATATTTGGGAGAAATGTGGCATTTCTGGAAGAAAAAGTCCTCTTTTGGGGATAAAAGAGGTATTTCATGGAGAAAAGGTCCTATTTGAAGGGGGAAAGCTGGTATTTCTTGGAGAAGATGTGATATATTTGGGAGAAATGTGGCATTTCTGGAAGAAACTGTCCTCTTTTGGGGATAAAAGAGGTATTTGTGGTTGAAAAGGTCCTATTTGAAGGGGGAAACCTGGTATTTCTTGGAGAAGATGTGATCTATTTGGGAGAAATGTGGCCTTTCTTGAAGAAACTGTCCTCTTTTGGGGATAAAAGAGGTTTTTTTGGGGAAAAGGTCCTATTTGAAGGGGGAAACGTGGTATTTCTTGGAGAAGATGTGATCTATTTGGGAGAAATGTGGCATTTCTGGAAGAAACTGTCCTCTTATGGGGATAGAACAGGTATTTGTGGGTGAAAAGGTCCTATTTCCAGGGGAAACCTGGTATTTCTTGGAGAAGATGTGATATATTTGGGAGAAATGTGGCATGTCTGGAAGAAAATGTCCTATTTGGGGGGAGAAGTGTGGTATTTGTGGGAGAAAAGTTCCTATTTCAGGAGGAATCCTGGTATTTCTTGGAGGAGATGTGATATGTTTGGGAGAAATGTGGCATTTCTGGAAGAAACTGTCCTCTTTTGGGGATAAAAGAGGTATTTGTGGGTGAAAAGGTCCTATTTGAAGGGGGAAAATTGGTATTTCTTGGAGAAGATGAGATCTGTTTGGGAGAAATGTGGCATTTCTGGAAGAAACTGTCCTCTTTTGGGGATAAAAGAGGTATTTGTGGGAGAAAAGGTCCTATTTGAAGGGGGAAAGCTGGTATTTCTTGGAGAAGATGTGATCTATTTGGGAGAAATGTGGCATTTCTGGAAGAAACTGTCCTATTTTGGGGATAAAAGAGGTATTTGTGGGTGAAAAGGTCCTATTTGAAGGGGGAAACCTGGTATTTCTTGGAGAAGATGATATATATTTGGGAGAAATGTGGCCTTTCTGGAAGAAAATGTCCTATTTTGGAGGTAAAAGAGGTATTTGTGGGTGAGAAGGTCCTATTTGAAGGGGGAAACGTGGTATTTCTTGGAGAAGATGTGATATATTTGGGAGAAATGTGGCATGTCTGGAAGAAACTGTCCTCTTTTGGGGATAAAAGAGGTTTTTTTGGGGAAAAGGTCCTATTTGAAGGGGGAAACGTGGTATTTCTTGGAGAAGATGTGATCTATTTGGGAGAAATGTGGCATTTCTGGAAGAAACTGTCCTCTTTTGGGGATAGAACAGGTATTTGTGTGTGATAAGGTCTTATTTGAAGGGGGAAAGCTGGTATTTCTTGGAGAAGATGTGATATATTTGGGAGAAATGTGGCCTTTCTGGAAGAAAATGTCCAATTTGGGGGGAGAAGGCTGGTAGTTTTCGGTGAGAAGGTCCTATTTCAGGAGGAATCCTGGTATTTCCTGTAGAAGATGTGATATATTTGGGAGAAATGTGGCCTTTCTGGATGAAAATGTCCAATTTGGGGGGAGAAGGCTGGTAGTTTTCGGTGAGAAGGTCCTATTTCAGGAGGAATCCTGGCATTTCTTGGAGAAGATGTGATATATTTGGGAGAAATGTGGCCTTTCTGGAAGAAACTGTCCTCTTTTGGGGATAAAAGAGGTATTAGTGGTTGAAAAGGTCCTATTTGAAGGGGGAAACCAGGTATTTCTTGGAGAAGATGTGATCTATTTGGGAGAAATGTGGCATTTCTGGAAGAAAATGTCCTATTTTGGGGATAAAAGAGGTATTTCATGGAGAAAAGGTCCTATTAGAAGGGGGAAACCTGGTATTTCTTGGAGAAGATGTGATATATTTGGGAGAAATGTGGCATGTCTGGAAGAAACTGTCCTCTTTTGGGGATAAAACAGGTATTTGTGGTTGAAAAGGTCCTATTTGAAGGGGGAAACCTGGTATTTCTTGGAGAAGATGATATATATTTGGGAGAAATGTGGCATTTCTGGAAGAAACTGTCCTCTTTTTGGGATAAAAGAGGTTTTTTTTTGGGAAAAGGTCCTATTTGAAGGGGGAAACGTGGTATTTCTTGGAGAAGATGTGATCTATTTGGGAGAAATGTGGCATGTCTGGAAGAAACTGTCCTCTTATGGGGATAGAACAGGTATTTGTGGGTGAAAAGGTCCTATTTCCAGGGGAAAACCTGGTATTTCTTGGAGAAGATGTGATATATTTGGGAGAAATGTGGCATGTCTGGAAGAAAATGTCCTATTTGGGGGGAGAAGGGTGGTATTTGTGGGAGAAAAGTTCCTATTTCAGAAGGAATCCTGGAATTTCTTGGAGGAGATGTGATATGTTTGGGAGAAATGTGGCATTTCTGGAAGAAACTGTCCTCTTTTGGGGTTAAAACAGGTATTAGTGGTTGAAAAGATCCTATTTGAAGGGGGAAACCTGGTATTTCTTGGAGAAGATGTGATCTATTTGGGAGAAATGTGGCATTTCTGGAAGAAACTGTCCTCTTTTGGGGATAAAAGAGGTATTTGTGGGTGAAAAGGTCCTATTTGAAGGGGGAAACCTGGTATTTCTTGGAGAAGATGTGATATATTTGGGAGAAATGTGGCATTTCTGGAAGAAAATGTCCTATTTTCGGGATAAAAGAGGTATTTGTGGGTGAAAAGTTCCTATTTGAAGGGGGAAACCTGGTATTTCTTGGAGAAGATGTGATATATTTGGGAGAAATGTGGCATTTCTGGAAGAAACTGTCCTCTTTTGGGGATAAAAGAGGTATCTGTGGGTGAGAAGGTCCTATTTGAAGGGGGAAACGTGGTATTTCTTGGAGAAGATGTGATATATTTGGGAGAAATGTGGCATTTCTGGAAGAAACTGTCCTATTTTGGGGATAAAAGAGGTTTTTTTGGGGAAAAGGTCCTATTTGAAGGGGGAAAGCTGGTATTTCTTGGAGAAATGTGATCTATTTGGGAGAAATGTGGCATTTCTGGAAGAAACTGTCCTCTTATGGGGATAGAACAGGTATTTGTGGGTGAAAAGTTCCTATTTGAAGGGGGAAAGCTGGTATTTCTTGGAGAAGATGTGATGTATTCGGGACAAATCAGGCATTTCTGGAAGAAAGTGTCCTGTTTTCGGGATAAAACAGGTATTTGTGGAGAAAAGGTCCTATTTGAAGGGGGAAAGCTGGTATTTCTTGGAGGAGATGTGATATATTTGGGAGAAATGTGGCATGTCTGGAAGAAACTGTCCTCTTTTGGGGATAAAAGAGGTATTTGTGGGTGAAAAGGTCCTATTTGAAGGGGGAAAGCTGGTATTTCTTGGAGAAGATGTGATCTATTTGGGAGAAATGTGGCATGTCTGGAAGAAACTGTCCTATTTTGGGGATAAAACAGGTATTTGTGGGTGAAAAGGTCCTATTTGAAGGGGGAAAATTGGTATTTCTTGGAGAAGATGTGATGTATTCGGGAGAAATCAGGCATTTCTGGATGAAAGTGACCTGTTTTGGGGATAAAACAGGTATTTGTGGGAGAAAAGGTCCTATTTGAAGGGGGAAAGCTGGTATTTCTTGGAGGAGATGTGATATATTTGGGAGAAATGTGGCATGTCTGGAAGAAACTGTCGTCTTTTGGGGATAAAAGAGGTATTTGTGGGTGAAAAGGTCCTATTTGAAGGGGGAAAGCTGGTATTTCTTGGAGAAGATGTGATCTACTTGGGAGAAATGTGGCATGTCTGGAAGAAACTGTCCTATTTTGGGGATAAAAGAGGTATTTGTGGGTTGAAAAGGTCCTATTTGAAGGGGGAAAGCTGGTATTTCTTGGAGAAGATGTGATATATTTGGGAGAAATCTGGCGTTTCTGGAAGAAAATGTCCTATTTGGGTGAGAAGGTCCTATTTCAGGAGGATTCCTGGCATTTCTTGGAGAAGATGTGATATATTTGGGAGAAATGTGGCATTTCTGGAAGAAACTGTCCTCTTTTGGGGATAAAAGAGGTATTAGTGGTTGAAACGGTCCTATTTGAAGGGGGAAACCTGTTATTTCTTGGAGAAGATGATATATATTTGGGAGGAATGTGACCTTTCTGGAAGAAACTGTCCTCTTTTGGGGATAAAAGAGGTATTTCATGGAGAAAAGGTCCTAATTGAAGGGGGAACCCTGGTATTTCTTGGAGAAGATGTGATATATTTGGGAGAAATGTGGCATTTCTGGAAGAAATTGTCCTGTTTTGGGGATAGAACAGGTATTTGTGGGTGAAAAGGTCCTATTTCCAGGGGAAAACCTGGTATTTCTTGGAGAAGATGTGATCTATTTGGGAGAAATGTGGCATGTCAGGAAGAAAATGTCCTATTTGGGGGGAGAAGTCTGGTATTTGTGGGAGAAAAGTTCCTATTTCAGGAGGAATCCTGGTATTTCTTGGAGGAGACGTGTTATGTTTGGGAGAAACGTGGCGTTTCTGGAAGAAACTGTCCTCTTTTGGGGATAAAACAGGTATTTGTGGGTGAAAAGGTCCTATTTGAAGGGGGAAACCTGGTATTTCTTGGAGAAGATGTGATATGTTTGGGAGAAATGTGGCCTTTCTGGAAGAAACTGTCCTCTTTTGGGGATAAAAGAGGTATTTGTGGGTGATAAGGTCCTCTTTGAAGGGGGAAAGCTGGTATTTCTTGGAGAAGATGTGATATATTTGGGAGAAATGTGGCCTTTCTGGAAGAAACTGTCCTCTTTTGGGGATAAAAGAGGTATTTGTGGGTGAAAAGGTCCTATTTGAAGGGGGAAACGTGGTATTTCTTGGAGAAGATGTGAAATATTTGAGAGAAATCTGGCATTTCTGGAAGAAACTGTCCTATTTGGGGGAGAAGCCTGCTATTAGTGGGTGAAAAGGTCCTACTTGAAGGGGGAAAGCTGGTATTTCTTGGAGAAGATGTGATCTATTTGGGAGAAATGTGGCCTTTCTGGCAGAAACTGTCCTATTTTGGGGATAAAACAGGTATTTGTGGGTGAAAAGGTCCTATTTGAAGGGGGAAAGCTGGTAATTCTATGAGAAGATGTGATATATTTGGGAGAAATGTGGCATTTCTGGAAGAAACTGTCGTATTTGGGGGGAGAAGGCTGGTATTTGAGGGAGAAAAGGTCCTATTTGAAGGGGTAAACCTGGTATTTCTTGGAGAAGATGTGATATATTTGGGAGAAATGTGGCATGTCTGGAAGAAACTGTCCTATTTGAGGGATAAAGAGGTATTTTTGGTGAAAAGGTCCTATTTGAAGGGGGAAAGCTGGTATTTCTTGGAGAAGATGTGATCTATTTGGGAGAAATGTGGCATTTCTGGAAGAAACTGTCCTCTTTTGGGGATAAAACAGGTATTTGTGGGTGAAAAGGTCCTATTTCCAGGGGAAAACCTGGTATTTCTTGGAGAAGATGTGATCTATTTGGGAGAAATGTGGCATGTCTGGAAGAAAATGTCCTATTTGGGGGGAGAAGGCTGGTATTTGTGGGAGAAAAGTTCCTATTTCAGGAGGAATCCTGGTATTTCTTGGAGGAGACGTGATATGTTTGGGAGAAATGTGGCGTTTCTGGAAGAAACTGTCCTCTTTTGGGGATAAAACAGGTATTTGTGGGTGAAAAGGTCCTATTTGAAGGGGGAAACCTGGTATTTCTTGGAGAAGATGTGATATGTTTGGGAGAAATGTGGCCTTTCTGGAAGAAACTGTCCTCTTTTGGGGATAAAAGAGGTATTTGTGGGTGATAAGGTCCTATTTGAAGGGGGAAAGCTGGTATTTCTTGGAGAAGATGTGATCTATTTGGGAGAAATGTGGCCTTTCTGTGAGAAACTGTCCTCTTTTGGGAATAAAACAGGTACTTGTGGGTGAAAAGGTCCTATTTGAAGGGGGAAAGCTGGTAATTCTATGAGAAAATGTGATATATTTGGGAGAAATGTGGCATGTCAGGAAGAAACTGTCCTCTTTTGGGGATAAAAGAGGTATTTGTGGGTGAAAAGGTCCTATTTGAAGGGGGAAACGTGGCATTTCTTGGAGAAGATGTGATCTATTTGGGAGAAATGTGGCATTTCTGGAAGAAACTGTCCTATTTTGGGGATAAAGGAGGTATTTGTGGGTGAAAAGGTCCTATTTGAAGGGGGAAAGCTGGTATTTCTTGGAGAAGATGTGATATATTTGGGAGAAATGTGGCATTTCTTGAAGAAACTGTCCTCTTTTGGGGATAAAAGAGGTACTTGTGGGTGAAAAGGTCCTATTTGAAGGGGGAAACCTGGTATTTCTTGGAGAAGATGTGGTATATTTGGGAGAAATGTGGCATTTCCTGAAGAAACTGTCCTCTTTTGGGGATAAAAGAGGTATTTGTGGGTGAAAAGGTCCGATTTGAAGGGGGAAACCTGGCATTTCTTGGAGAAGATGTGATATATTTGGGAGAAATGTGGCATTTCTGGAAAAAAATGTCCAATTTTGGGGATAAAAGAGGTATTTGTGGGTGAAAAGGTCCTATTTGAAGGGGGAAACGTGGTATTTCTTGGAGAAGATGT
This sequence comes from Lophura swinhoii, assembly GCA_030408155.1. Taxonomy (NCBI): domain Eukaryota; kingdom Metazoa; phylum Chordata; class Aves; order Galliformes; family Phasianidae; genus Lophura; species Lophura swinhoii. Next base: position 1,725,904 of record CM059463.1, read on the forward strand.
GATATATTTGGGAGAAATCTGGCATTCCTGGAAGAAACTGTCCTCTTTTGGGAATAAAGAAGTTTTTTTGGGGAAAAGGTCCTATTTGTAGGGGGAAACGTGGTATTTCTTGGAGAAGATGTGATATATTTGGGAGAAATGTGGCCTTTCTGGAAGAAACTGTCCTCTTTTGGGGATAAAAGAGGTATTTGTGGGTGAAAAGGTCCTATTTGAAGGGGGAAACCTGGTATTTCTTGGAGAAGATGTGATATATTTGGGATAAATCAGGCATTTCTGGAAGAAACTGTCCTATTTTGGGGATAAAAGAATATTTTGTGGGTGAAAAGGTCCTATTTGAAGGGGGAAAGCTGGTAATTCTATGAGAAGATGTTATCTATTTGGGAGAAATGTGGCATTTCTGGGAGAAACTGTTCTCTTTTGGGGATAAAACAGGTATTAGTGGTTGAAAAGGTCCTATTTGAAGGGGGAAACCTGGTATTTCTTGGAGAAGATGTGATATATTTGGGAGAAATGTGGCATTTCTGGAAGAAACTCTCCTCTTTTGGGGATAAAAGAGGTATTTGTGGGTGAAAAGGTCCTATTTGAAGGGGGAAAGCTGGTATTTCTTGGAGAAGATGTGATACATTTCGGAGAAATGAGGCATTTCTGGAAGAAACTGTCCTATTTTGGGGATAAAAGAGGTATTTGTGGGTGAAAAGGTCCTATTTGAAGGGGGAAACCTGGTATTTCTTGGAGAAGATGTGATATATTTGGGAGAAATGTGGCATTTCTGGAAGAAACTGTCCTCTTTTGGGGATAAAAGAGGTATTTGTGGGTGAAAAGGTCCTATTTGAAGGGGGAAACCTGGTATTTCTTGGAGAAGATGTGATCTATTTGGGAGAAATGTGGCATTTCTTGAAGAAACTGTCCTATTTTGGGGATAAAAGAGGTATTTGTGGGTGAAAAGGTCCTATTTGAAGGGGGAAATCTGGTATTTCTTGGAGAAGATGTGATCTATTTGGGAGAAATGTGGCATGTCTGGAAGAAACTGTCCTCTTCTGGGGATAAAAGAGGTATTTGTGGGAGAAAAGGTCCTATTTGAAGGGGGAAAGCTGGTATTTCTTGGAGAAGTTGTGATCTATTTGGGAGAAATGTGGCCTTTCTGGAAGAAAATGTCCAATTTGGGGGGAGAAGGCTGGTAGTTTTCGGTGAGAAGGTCCTATTTCAGGAGGAATAATGGTAATTCTTGGAGAAGATGTGATATCTTTGGGAGAAATATGGCATGTATGGAAGAAACTGTCCTCTTTTGGGAATTAAAGAGGTATTTGTAGGAGTAAAGGTCCTATTTGAAGGGGGAAACGTGGTATTTCTTGGAGAAGATGTGCTATATTTGGGAGAAATGTGGCATTCCTGGAAGAAACTGTCCTCTTTTGGGGATAAAAGAGGTTTTTTTGGGGAAAAGGTCCTATTTGAAGGGGGAAAGCAGTTATTTCTTGGAGAAGATGGGATATGTTTGGGAGAAATGTGGCATTTCTGGAAGAAACTGTCCTCTTTTGGGGATAGAACAGGTATTTGTGGGTGAAAAGGTCCTATTTCCAGGGGAAAACCTGGTATTTCTTGGAGAAGATGAGATATATTTGGGAGAAATGTGGCATGTCTGGAAGAAAATGTCCTATTTGGGGGGAGAAGGGTGGTATTTGTGGGAGAAAAGTTCCTATTTCAGGAGGAATCCTGGTATTTCTTGGAGGAGATGTGATATATTTGGGAGAAATGTGCCATTTCTGGAAGAAACTGTCCTCTTTTGGGGATAAAACAGGTATTTGTGGGAGAAAAGGTCCTATTTGAAGGGGGAAAGCTGGTAATTCTTGGAGAAGATGTGATATGTTTGGGAGAAGTGTGGCATTTCTGGAAGAAACTGTCCTATTTGGGGGGAGAAGGCTGGTATTTGTGGTAGAAAAGGTCCTCTTTCAGGAGGAATCCTGGTATTTCTTGGAGAAGATGTGCTATATTTGGGAGAAATGAGGCATGTCTGGAAGAAACTGTCCTATTTGAGGGATAAAAGAGGTATTTGTGGGTGAAAAGGTCCTATTTGAAGGGGGAAATCTGGTATTTCTTGGAGAAGATGTGATCTATTTGGGAGAAATGTGGCATTTCTGGAAGAAACTGTCCTCTTTTGGGGATAAAAGAGGTTTTTTTGGGGAAAAGGTCCTATTTCAAGGGGGAAACGTGGTATTTCTTGGAGAAGATGTGATCTATTTGGGAGAAATGTGGCATGTCTGGAAGAAACTCTCCTCTTATGGGGATAGAACAGGTATTTGTGGGTGAAAAGTTCCTATTTGAAGGGGGAAAGCTGGTATTTCTTGGAGAAGATGTGATGTATTCGGGAGAAATCAGGCATTTCTGGAAGAAACTGTCCTCTTTTGGGGATAGAACAGGTATTTGTGTGTGAAAAGGTCCTATTTGAAGGGGGAAAGCTGGTATTTCTTGGAGGAGATGTGATATATTTGGGAGAAATGTGGCATGTCTGGAAGAAGCTGTCCTCTTTTGGGGATAAAAGAGGTATTTGTGGGTGAAAAGGTCCTATTTGAAGGGGGAAAGCTGGTATTTCTTGGAGAAGATGTGATCTATTTGGGAGAAATGTGGCATGTCTGTTAGAAACTGTCCTATTTTGGGGATAAAACAGGTATTTGTGGGTGAAAAGGTCCTATTTGAAGGGGGAAAGCTGGTATTTCTTGGAGAAGATGTGATGTATTCGGGAGAAATCAGGCATTTCTGGATTAAAGTGACCTGTTTTGGGGATAAAACAGGTATTTGTGGGAGAAAAGGTCCTATTTGAAGGGGGAAAGCTGGTATTTCTTGAAGGAGATGTGATATATTTGGGAGAAATGTGGCATTCTGGAAGAAACTGTCCTCTTTTGGGGATAAAAGTGGTATTTGTGGGTGAAAAGGTCCTATTTGAAGGGGGAAAGCTGGTATTTCTTGGAGAAGATGTGATCTATTTGGGAGAAATGTGGCATGTCTGGAAGAAACTGTCCTATTTTGGGGATAAAACAGGTATTTGTGGGTTGAAAAGGCCCTATTTGAAGGGGGAAAGCTGGTATTTCTTGGAGAAGATGTGATATATTTGGGAGAAATCTGGCGTTTCTGGAAGAAAATGTCCTATTTGGGGGAGAAGGCTGGTTGTTTTGGGTGAGAAGGTCCTATTTCAGGAGGAATCCTGGCATTTCTTGGAGAAGATGTGATATATTTGGGAGAAATGTGGCATTTCTGGAAGAAACTGTCCTCTTTTGGGGATAAAAGAGGTATTTGTGGGTGAAAAGGTCCTATTTCCAGGGGAAAACCTGGTATTTCTTGGAGAAGATGTGATCTATTTGGGAGAAATGTGGCATGTCTGGAAGAAAATGTCCTATTTGGGGGAAGAAGGGTGGTATTTGAGGGAGAAAAGTTCCTATTTCAGGAGGAATCCTGGTATTTCTTGGAGGAGACGTGATATGTTTGGGAGAAATGTGGCGTTTCTGAAAGAAACTGTCCTCTTTTGGGGATAAAACAGGTATTTGTGGGTGAAAAGGTCCTATTTGAAGGGGGAAACCTGGTATTTCTTGGAGAAGATGTGATATGTTTGGGAGAAATATGGCATTTCTGGAAGAAACTGTCCTCTTTTGGGGATAAAAGAGGTATTTGTGGGTGATAAGGTCCTATTTGAAGGGGGAAACGTGGTATTTCTTGGAGAAGATGTGATCTATTTGGGAGAAATGTGGCATGTCTGGAAGATACTGTACTCTTTTGGGGATAAAAGAGGTATTTGTGGGTGAAAAGGTCCTATTTGAAGGGGGAAAGCTGGTATTTCTTGGAGAAGATGTGATATATTTGGGAGAAATGTGGCATTTCTGGAAGAAAGTGTCCTGTTTTGGGGATAAAACAGGTATTTGTGGGAGAAAAGGTCCTATTTGAAGGGGGAAAGCTGGTATTTCTTGAAGGAGATGTGATATATTTGGGAGAAATGTGGCATGTCTGGAAGAAACTGTCCTATTTTGGGGATAAAAGAGGTATTTGTGGGTGAAAAGGTCCTATTTGAAGGGGGAAACGTGGTATTTCTTGGAGAAGATGTGAAATATTTGGGAGAAATCTGGCATTTCTGGAAGAAACTGTCCTATAAGGGGGAGAAGCCTGCTATTAGTGGGTGAAAAGGTCCTATTTGAAGGGGGAAAGCTGGTATTTCTTGGAGAAGATGTGATCTATTTGGGAGAAATGTGGCCTTTCTGGCAGAAACTGTCCTCTTTTGGGGATAAAAGAGGTATTTGTGGGTGGAAAGGTCCTATTTGAAGGGGGAAAGCTGGTAATTCTATGAGAAGATGTGATATATTTGGGAGAAATGTGGCCTTTCTGGAAGAAAATGTCGTATTTGGGGGGAGAAGGCTGGTAATTGAGGGAGAAAAGGTCCTATTTGAAGGGGGAAACCTGGTATTTCTTGGAGAAGATGTGATATATTTGGGAGAAATGTGGCATGTCTGGAAGAAACTGTCCTATTTGAGGGATAAAGAGGTATTTTTGGTGAAAAGGTCCTATTTGAAGGGGGAACCCTGGTATTTCTTGGAGAAGATGTGATCTATTTGGGAGAAATGTGGCATTTCTGGAAGAAACTGTCCTATTTTGGGGATAAAAGAGGTATTAGTGGTTGAAAAGGTCCTATTTGAAGGGGGAAACCTGGTATTTCTTGGAGAAGATGTGATCTATTTGGGAGAAATGTGGCATGTCTGGAAAAAACTGTCCTATTTGGGGGGATAAAAGAGGTATTTGTGGGTGAAAAGGTCCTATTTGAAGGGGGAAAGCTGGTATTTCTTGGAGAAGATGTGATATATTTGGGAGAAATCTGGCATTTCTGGAAGAAACCGTCCTCTTTTGGGGATAAAAGAGGTTTTTTTGAGGAAAAGGTCCTATTTGAAGGGGGAAACGTGGTATTTCTTGGAGAAGATGTGATATATTTGTGAGAAATGTGGCATTTCTGAATGAAACTGTCCTCTTATGGGGATAAAATAGGTATTTGTGGGAGAAAAGTTCCTATTTCAGGAGGAATACTGGTATTTCTTGGAGGAGATGTGATATGTTTGGGAGAAATGTGCCATTTCTGGAAGAAACTGTCCTCTTTTGGGGATAAAACAGGTATTTGTGGGTGAAAAGGTCCTATTTGAAGGGGGAAAGCTGGTAATTCTATGAGAAAATGTGATATATTTGGGAGAAATGTGGCATGTCAGGAAGAAACTGTCCTCTTTTGGGGATAAAAGAGGTATTTGTGGGTGAAAAGGTCCTATTTGAAGGGGGAAACGTGGCATTTCTTGGAGAAGACGTGATATATTTGGGAGAAATGTGGCATTTCTGGAAGAAACTGTCCTCTTTTGGGGATAAAAGAGGTATTTATGGGTGAAAAGGTCCTATTTGAAGGGGGAAACCTGGTATTTCTTGGAGAAGATGTGATCTATTTGGGATAAATGTGGCATTTCTGGAAGAAACTGTCCTCTTTTGGGGATAAAACAGGTACTTGTGGGTGAAAAGGTCCTATTTGAAGGGGGAAAGCTGGTATTTCTGGCAGAAGATGTGATATGTTTGGGAGAAATGTGGCATTTCTTGGAGAAACTGTCCTGTTTTGGGGATAAAAGAGGTATTTGTGGGAGAAAAGTTCCTATTTGAAGGGGGAACCCTGGTATTTCTTGGAGAAGATGTGATATATTTGGGAGAAATATGGCATGTCTGGAAAAAACTGTCCTATTTTGGGGATAAAAGAGGTATTTGTGGGTGAGAAGGTCCTATTTGAAGGGGGAAACGTGGTATTTCTTGGAGAAGATGTGATATATTTGGGAGAAATGTGGCATTCCTGGAAGAAACTGTCCTATTTGGGGGGAGAAGGGTGGTATTTGTGGGAGAAAAGTTCCTATTTCTGGAGGAATCCTGGTATTTCTTGGAGGAGATGTGATATGTTATGAGAAATGCGCCATTCCTGGAAGAAACTGTCCTCTTTTGGGGATAAAGAAGGTATTTGTGGGTGAAAAGTTCCTATTTGAAGGGGGAAACGTGGTATTTCTTGGAGAAGATGTGATATATTTGGGAGAAATGTGGCATTTCTGGAAGAAACTGTCCTCTTATGGGGATAGAACAGGTATTTGTGGGTGAAAAGGTCCTATTTCCAGGGGAAAACCTGGTATTTCTTGGAGAAGATGTGATATATTTGGGAGAAATGTGGCATGTCTGGAAGAAACTGTCCTATTTGGGGGGAGAAGGGTGGTATTTGTGGGAGAAAAGTTCCTATTTCAGGAGGAATCCTGGTATTTCTTGGAGGAGATGTGATATCTTTGGGAGAAATGTGCCATTTCTGGAAGAAACTGTCCTATTTTGGGGATAAAACAGGTATTTGTGGGTGAAAAGGTCCTATTTGAAGGGGGAACCCTGGTATTTCTTGGAGAAGATGTGATATGATTGGGAGAAATATGGCATTTCTGGAAGAAACTGTCCTATTTTGGGGATAAAAGAGGTATTTGTGGGTGAAAAGGTCCTATTTGAAGGGGGATAGCTGGTATTTCTTGGAGAAGATGTGATCTATTTGGGAGAAATGTGGCATGTCTGGAAGAAACTGTCCTATTTTGGGGATAAAACAGGTATTTGTGGGTGAAAAGGTCCTATTTGAAGGGGGAAAGCTGGTATTTCTTGGAGAAGATGTGATATATTTGGGAGAAATGTGGCATTTCTGGAAGAAACTGTCCTCTTCTGGGGATAAAAGAGGTATTTGTGGGTGATAAGGTCCTATTTGAAGGGGGAAACGTGGTATTTCTTGGAGAAGATGTGATATATTTGGGAGAAATGTGGCATTTCAGGAAGAAACTGTCCAATTTGGGGGATAAAACAGGTATTTTTGGGTGAAAAGGTCCTATTTGAAGGGGGAAACCTGGTATTTCTTGGAGAAGAGGTGATATATTTGGGAGAAATCAGGCATTTCTGGAAGAAACTGTCCTATTTTGGGGATAAAAGAATTTTTTGTGGGTGAAAAGGCCGTATTTGAAGGGGGAAACCTGGTATTTCTTGGAGAAGATGTGATATGTTTGGGAGAAATGTGGCCTTTCTGGCAGAAACTGTCCTCTTTTGGGTATAAAACAGGTATTTGTGGGAGAAAAGGTCCTATTTGAAGGGGGAAAGCTGGTATTTCTTGGAGAAGATGTTCTACACTTGGGAGAAATGTGGCATGTCAGGAAGAAACTGTCCTAATTTGGGGATAAAAGAGGTATTTGTGGGTGAAAATGTCCTATTTGAAGGGGGAAAGCTGGTATTTCTTGGAGAAGATGTGATATATTTGGGAGAAATGTGGCATTTCTGCAAGAAACTGTCCTCTTTTGGGGATAAAGGAGGTATTTGTGGGTGAAAAGGTCCTATTTGAAGGGGGAAAGCTGGTATTTCTTGGAGAAGATGTGATCTATTTTGGAGAAATGTGGCCTTTCTGGAAGAAAATGTCCAATTTGGGGGGAGAAGGCTGGTAGTTTTCGGTGAGAAGGTCCTCTTTCAGGAGGAATCCTGGCATTTCTTGGAGAAGATGTGATATATTTGGGAGAAATGTGGCATTTCTGGAAGAAACTGTCCTCTTTTGGAGATAAATGAGGTATTAGTGGTTGAAAAGGTCCTATTTGAAGGGGGAAACCTGGTATTTCTTGGAGAAGATGATATATATTTGGGAGAAATGTGGCCTTTCTGGAAGAAACTGTCCTCTTTTGGGGATAAAAGAGGTATTTCATGGAGAAAAGGTCCTAATTGAAGGGGGAAACCTGGTATTTCTTGGAGGAGTTGTGATATATTTGGGAGAAATGTGGCATTTCTGGAAGAAACTGTCCTCTTTTGGGGATAAAAGAGGTATTTGTGGGAGAAAAGGTCCTATTTGAAGGGGGAACCCTGGTATTTCTTGGAGAAGATGTGATATATTTGGGAGAAATGTGGCATGTCTGGAAAAAACTGTCCTATTTTGGGGATAAAAGAGGTATTTGTGGGTGAGAAGGTCCTATTTGAAGGGGGAAACGTGGTATTTCTTGGAGAAGATGTGATATATTTGGGAGAAATGTGGCATTTCTGGAAGAAACTGTCCTCTTTTGGGGATAAAAGAGGTTTTTTTGGGGAAAAGGTCCTATTTGAAGGGGGAAACGTGGTATTTCTTGGAGAAGATGTGATCTATTTGGGAGAAATGTGGCATGTCTGGAAGAAACTGTCCTCTTATGGGGATAGAAGAGGTATTTGTGGGTGAAAAGGTCCTATTTCCAGGGGAAAACCTGGCATTTCTTGGAGAAGATGTGATCTATTTGGGAGAAATGTGGCATGTCAGGAAGAAACTGTCCTATTTGGGGGGAGAAGGGTGGTATTTGTGGGAGAAAAGTTCCTATTTCAGGAGGAATCCTGGTATTTCTTGGAGGAGACGTGATATGTTTGGGACAAATGTGCCATTTCTGGAAGAAACTGTCCTCTTTTGGGGATAAAAGAGGTATTTGTGGGTGAAAAGGTCTTATTACAAGGGGGAAACCTGGTATTTCTTGGAGAAGATGTGATATGTTTGGGAGAAATATGGCATTTCTGGAAGAAACTGTCCTCTTTTGGGGATAAAAGAGGTATTCGTGGGTGAAAAGGTCCTATTTGAAGGGGGAAAGCTGGTATTTCTTGGAGAAGATGTGATATATTTGGGAGAAATGTGGCCTTTCTGGAAGAAACTGTCCTCTTTTGGGGATAAAAGAGGTATTTGTGGGTGAAAAGGTCCTATTTGAAGGGGGAAACCTGGTATTTCTTGGAGAAGATGTGATCTATTTGGGAGAAATGTGGCATTTCTGGAAGAAACTGTCCTATTTTGGGGATCAAACAGGTATTTGTGGGTGAAAAGTTCCTATTTGAAGGGGGAACCCTGGTATTTCTTGGAGAAGATGTGATATATTTGGGAGAAATGTGGCATGTCTGGAAAAAACTGTCCTATTTTGGGGATAAAAGAGGTATTTGTGGGTGAAAAGGTCCTATTTGTAGGGGGAAATGTGGTATTTCTTGGAGAAGATGTGATCTATTTGGGAGAAATCTGGCATTCCTGGAAGAAACTGTCCTCTTTTGGGGATAAAAGAGGTTTTTTTGGGGAAAAGGTCCTATTTGTAGGGGGAAACGTGGTATTTCTTGGAGAAGATGTGATATATTTGGGAGAAATGTGGCATTTCTGGAACAAACTGTCCTCTTATGGGGATAGAACAGGTATTTGTGGGTGAAAAGGTCCTATTTCCAGGGGAAAACCTGGTATTTCTTGGAGAAGATGTGATATATTTGGGAGAAATGTGGCATGTCTGGAAGAAAATGTCCTATTTGGGGGGAGAAGGGTGGTATTTGTGGGAGAAAAGTTCCTATTTCTGGAGGAATCCTGGTATTTCTTGGAGGAGATGTGATATGTTTGGGAGAAATGTGCCATTTCTGGAAGAAACTGTCCTATTTTGGGGATAAAAGAGGTATTTTTGGGTGAAAAGGTCCTATTTGAAGGGGGAAACGTGGTATTTCTTGGAGAAGATGTGATATGTTTGGGAGAAATGTGGCCTTTCTGGAAGAAACTGTCCTCTTTTGGGGATAAAAGAGGTATTTGTGGGTGAAAAGGTCCTATTTGAAGGGGGAAACCTGGTATTTCTTGGAGAAGATGTGATCTATTTGGGAGAAATGTGGCATGTCTGGATGAAACTGTCATCTTTTGGGGATAAAAGAGGTATTTGTGGTTGAAAAGGTCCTATTTGAAGGGGGAAACCTGGTATTTCTTGGAGAAGATGTGATATATTTGGGAGAAATCAGGCATTTCTGGAAGAAACTATCCTATTTTGGGGATAAAAGAATTTTTTGTGGGTGAAAAGGTCCTATTTGAAGGGGGAAAGCTGGTAATTCTATGAGAAGTAGTGATATGTTTGGGAGAAATGTGGCCTTTCTGGCAGAAACTGTCCTATTTTGGGGATAGAACAGGTATTTGTGGGTGAAAAGGTCCTATTTGAAGGGGGAAACGTGGTATTTCTTAGAGAAGATGTGATATATTTGGTAGAAATGTGGCATGTCAGGAAGAAACTGTCCTATTTGGGGGGAGAAGGCTGGTATTTGAGGGAGAAAAGGTCCTCTTTCAGGAGGAATCCTGGTATTTCTTGGAGAAGATGTGATATATTTGGGAGAAATGTGGCCTTTCTGGAAGAAACTGTCCTCTTTTGGGGATAAAAGAGGTATTTGTGGGTGAAAAGGTCCTATTTGAAGGGGGAAACCTGGTATTTCTTGGAGAAGATGTGATATATTTGGGAGAAATCAGGCATTTCTGGAAGAAACTGTCCTATTTTGGGGATAAAAGAATTTTTTGTGGGTGAAAAGGTCCTATTTGAAGGGGGAAAGCTGGTAATTCTATGAGAAGATGTGATCTATTTGGGAGAAATGTGGCTTTTCTGGGAGAAACTGTACAGTTTTGGGGATAAAACAGGAATTTGTGGGTGAAAAGGTCCTATTTGAAGGGGGAATCCTGGTATTTCTTGGAGAAGATGTGATATATTTGGGAGAAATGTGGCATTTCTGGAAGAAAGTATCCTATTTTGGGGATAAAAGAATTTTTTGTGGGTGAAAAAGTCCTATTTGAAGGGGGAAAGCTGGTATTTCTTGGAGAAGATGTGATATGTTTGGGAGAAATGTGGCCTTTCTGGCAGAAACTGTCCTCTTTTGGGGATAAAAGAGGTATTTTTGGGTGAAAAGGTCCTATTTGAAGCGGGAAACCTGGTATTTCTTGGAGAGGAAGTGATATATTTGGGAGAAATGTGGCATGTCTGGAAGAAACTGTCCTGTTTGGGGGGAGAAGGCTGGTATTTGAGGGAGAAAAGGTCCTCTTTCAGGAGGAATCCTGGTATTTCTTGGAGAAGATGTGATATATTTGGGAGAAATGTGGCATGTCTGGAAGAAACTGTCCTATTTGAGGGATAAAAGAGGTATTTGTGGGTGAAAAGGTCCTATTTGAAGGGGGAAACCTGGTATTTCTTGGAGAAGATGTGATATATTTGGGATAAATCAGGCATTTCTGGAAGAAACTGTCCTATTTTGGGGATAAAAGAATTTCTTGTGGGTGAAAAGGTCCTATTTGAAGGGGGAAAGCTGGTAATTCTATGAGAAGATGTTATCTATTTGGGAGAAATGTGGCATGTCTGGAAAAAACTGTCCTATTTTGGGGATAAAAGAGGTATTTGTGGGTGAAAAGGTCCTATTTGAAGGGGGAAACCGGGTATTTCTCGGAGAAGATGTGATATATTTGGGAGAAATGTGGCATTTCTGGAAGAAACTGTCCTATTTTGGGGATAAAGCAGGTATTTGTGGGTGAAGAGGTCCTATTTGAAGGGGGAAACGTGGTATTTCTTGGAGAAGAAGTGATATGTTTGGGAGAAATGTGGCATTTCTGGAAGAAACTGTCCTATTTGGGGGGAGAAGGGTGGTATTTGTGGGAGACAAGTTCCTATTTCAGGAGGAATCCTGGTATTTCTTGGAGGAGACGTGATATGTTTTGGAGAAATGTGGCATTTTTGGAAGAAACTGTCCTCTTTTGGGGATAAAAGAGGTATTCGTGGGTGAAAAGGTCCTATTTGAAGGGGGAACCCTGGTATTTCTTGGAGAAGATGTGATATGTTTGGGAGAAATATGGCATTTCTGGAAGAAACAGTCCTCTTTTGGGGATAAAACAGGTATTTGTGGGTGAAAAGGTCCTATTTGAAGGGGGAAACGTGGTATTTCTTGGAGAAGATGTGATATATTTGGGAGAAATGTGGCATGTCTGGAAGAAACTGTCCTCTTTTGGGGATAAAAGAGGTATTTGTGGGTGAAAAGGTCCTATTTGAAGGGGGAAAGCTGGTATTTCTTGGAGAAGATGTGATCTATTTGGGAGAAATGTGGCATTTCTGGAAGAAACTGTCCTCTTATGGGGATAGATCAGGTATTTGTGTGTGAAAAGGTCCTATTTCCAGGGGAAAACCTGGTATTTCTTGGAGAAGATGTGATATATTTGGGAGAAATGTGACATGTCTGGAAGAAAATGTCCTACTTGGGTGGAGAGGGGTGGTATTTGTGGGAGAAAAGTTCCTATTTCAGGAGGAATCCTGGTATTTCTTGGAGGAGATGTGATATGTTTGGGAGAAATGTGCCATTTCTGGAAGAAACTGTCCTATTTTGGGGATAAAATAGGTATTTGTGGGTGAAAGGGTCGTATTTGAAGGGGGAAACGTGGTATTTCTTGGAGAAGATGTGATATATTTGGGAGAAAAATGGCATTTCTGGAAGAAACTGTCCTCTTTTGGGGATAAAACAGGTATTTGTGGGTGAAAAGGTCCTATTTGAAGGGGGAAAGCTGGTATTTCTTGGAGAAGATGTGATATATTTGGGAGAAATGTGGCATGTCTGGAAGAAACTGTCCTATTTTGGGGATCAAAGAGGTATTTGTGGGTGAAAAGGTCCTATTTGAAGGGGGAAACCTGGTATTTCTTGGAGAAGATGTGATATGTTTGGGAGAAATGTGGCATTTCTGGGAGAAACTGACCTGCTTTGGGGATAAAAGAGGTTTTTTTGGGGAAAAGGTCCTATTTGAAGGGGGAAACGTGGTATTTCTTGGAGAAGATGTGATATATTTGGGAGAAATGTGGCATTTCTGGAAGAAACTGTCCTCTTATGGGGATAGAACAGGTATCTGTGGGTGAAAAGGTCCTATTTCCAGGGGAAAACTGGTATTTCTTGGAGAAGATGTGATATATTTGGGAGAAATGTGGCATGTCTGGAAGAAAATGTCCTATTTGGGGGGAGAAGGGTGGTATTTGTGGGAGAAAAGTTCCTATTTCGAGGAATCCTGGTATTTGTTGGAGGAGATGTGATATGTTTGGGAGAAATGTGGCATTTCTGGAAGAAACTGTCCTATTTTGGGGATAAAACAGGTATTTGTGGGTGAAAAGGTCGTATTTGAAGGGGGAAACGCGGTATTTCTTGGAGAAGATGTGATATGTTTGGGAGAAATATGGCCTTTCTGGAAGAAACTGTCCTCTTTTGGGGATAAAACAGGTATTTGTGGGTGAAAAGGTCCTATTTGAAGGGGGAAAGCTGGTATTTCTTGGAGAAGATGTGATATATTTGGGAGAAATGTGGCATGTCTGGCAGAAACTGTCCTATTTTGGGGATAAAAGAGGTATTTGTGGGTGAAAAGGTCCTATTTGAAGGGGGAAACCTGGTATTTCTTGGAGAAGATGTGATCTATTTGGGAGAAATGTGGCATTTCTGGAAGAAACTGTCCTATTTTGGGGATAAAAGAATTTTTTGTGGGTGAAAAGGTCCTATTTGAAGGGGGAAAGCTGGTATTTCTTGGAGAAGATGTGATATGTTTGGGAGAAATGTGGCCTTTCTGGAAGAAACTGTCCTATTTTGGGGATCAAAGAGGTATTTGTGGGTGAAAAGGTCCTATTTGAAGGGGGAAACCTGGTATTTCTTGGAGAAGATGTGATATATTTGGGAGAAATGTGGCATGTCAGGAAGAAACTGTCCTATTTGGGGGGAGAAGGCTGGTATTTGCGGGAGAAAACGTCCTCTTTCAGGAGGAATCCTAGTATTTCTTGGAGAAGATGTGATATATTTGGGAGAAATGTGGCATGTCAGGAAGAAACTGTCCTATTTGAGGGATAAAAGAGGTATTTGTGGGTGAAAAGGTCCTATTTGAAGGGGGAAACCTGGTATTTCTTGGAGAAGATGTGATATATTTGGGAGAAATCAGGCATTTCTGGAAGAAACTGTCCTATTTTGGGGATAAAAGAATTTTTTGTGGGTGAAAAGGTCCTATTTGAAGGGGGAAAGCTGGTAATTCCATGAGAAGATGTGATATGTTTGGGAGAAATGTGGCATTTCTGGGAGAAACTGTCCTCTTTTGGGGATAAAAGAGGTATTTGTGGCAGAAAAGGTCCTATTTGAAGGGGGAATCCTGGTATTTCTTGGAGAAGATGTGATATATTTGGGAGAAATGTGGCATTTCTGGAAGAAACTGTCCTATTTTGGGGATAAAAGAGGTATTTGTGGGTGATAAGGTCCTATTTGAAGGGGGAAAGCTGGTATTTCTTGGAGAAGATGTGATCTATTTGGGAGAAATGTGGCATTTCTGGAAGAAACTGTCCTCTTTTGGGGATCAAACAGGTACTTGTGGGTGAAAAGGTCCTATTTGAATGGGGAAACCTGGTATTTCTTGGAGAAGATGTGATATATTTGGGAGAAATGTGGCATTTCTGGAAGAAAGTGTCCTCTTTTGGGGATAAAACAGGTATTTGTGGGTGAAAACGTTGTATTTGAAGGGGGAAACCTGTTATTTCTTGGAGAAGATGTGATATATTTAGGAGAAATCTGGCATTTCTGGAAGAAACTGTCCTCTTTTGGGGATAAAAGAGGTATTTGTGGGTGAAAAGGTCCTATTTGAAGGGGGAAACCTGTTATTTCTTGGAGAAGATGTGATATATTTGGGAGAAATGTGGCATTTCTGGAAGAAACTGTCCTCTTTTGGGGATAAAAGAGGTATTTGTGGGTGAGTAGGTCCTATTTGAAGGGGGAAACCTGGTATTTCTTGCAGAAGTTGTGATCTATTTGGGAGAAATGTGGCCTTTCTGGAAGAAAATGCCCAATTTGGGGAAGAAGGCTTGTAGTTTTCGGTGAGAAGTTCCTATTTCAGGAGGAATAATGGTATTTCTTGGAGATGATGTGATATATTTGGGAGAAATATGGCATGTATGGCAGAAACTGTCCTCTTTTGGGGATAAAAGAGGTATTTGTAGGAGTAAAGGACCTATTTGAAGGGGGAAAGCTGGTATTTCTTGGAGAAGATGTGGTATATTTGGGAGAAATGTGGCATTTCTGGAAGAAACTGTCCTCTTTTGGGGATAAAAGAGGTTTTTTTGGGGAAAAGGTCCTATTTGAAGGGGGAAAGCAGTTACTTCTTGGAGAAGATGGGATATGTTTGGGAGAAATGTGGCATTTCTGGAAGAAACTTTCCTCTTTTGGGGATAGAACAGGTATTTGTGGGTGAAAAGGTCCTATTTCCAGGGGAAAACCTGGTATTTCTTGGAGAAGATGTGATATATTTGGGAGAAATGTGGCATGTCTGGAAGAAAATGTCCTATTTGGGGGAGAAGGGTGGTATTTGTGGGAGAAAAGTTCCTATTTCAGGAGGAATCCTGGTATTTCTTGGAGGAGATGTGATATGTTTGGGAGAAATGTGCCATTTCTGGAAGAAACTGTCCTCTTTTGGGGATAAAAGAGGTATTTGTGGGTGAAAAGGTCCTATTTGAAGGGGGAAACCTGGTATTTCTTGGAGAAGATGTGTTATGTTTGGGAGAAATGTGGCATTTCTGGAAGAAACTGTCCTCTTTTGGGGATAAAACAGGTATTTGTGGGTGAAAAGGTCCTATTTGAAGGGGGAAAGCTGGTATTTCTTGGAGAAGATGTGATATATTTGGGAGAAATGTGGCATTTCTGGAAGAAACTGTCCTCTTTTGGGGATAAAACAGGTATTTGTGGGTGAAAAGGTCCTATTTGAAGGGGGAAAGCTGGTATTTCTTGGAGAAGATGTGATATGTTTGGGAGAAATGTGGCATTTCTGGAAGAAACTGTCCTATTTGGGGGGAGAGGGCTGGTATTTGTGGTAGAAAAGGTCCTCTTTCAGGAGGAATCCTGGTATTTCTTGGAGAAGATGTGCTATATTTGGGAGAAATGTGGCATGTCTGGAAGAAACTGTCCTATTTGAGGGATAAAAGAGGTATTTGTGGGTGAAAAGGTCCTATTTGAAGGGGGAAAGCTGGTATTTCTTGGAGAAGATGTGATATATTTGGGAGAAATGTGGCATGTCTGGAAGAAACTGTCCTGTTTTGGGGATAAAAGAATTTTTTGTGGGTGAAAAGGTCCTATTTGAAGGGGGAAACCTGGTATTTCTTGGAGAAGATGTGATATATTTGGGAGAAATCAGGCATTTCTGGAAGAAACTATCCTATTTTGGGGATAAAAGAATTTTTTGTGGGTGAAAAGGTCCTATTTGAAGGGGGAAACCTGGTATTTCTTGGAGAAGATGTGATATATTTGGGAGAAATGTGGCCTTTCTGGCAGAAACTGTCCTATTTTGGGGATAGAACGGGTATTTGTGGGTGAAAAGGTCCTATTTGAAGGGGGAAACGTGGTATTTCTTAGAGAAGATGTGATATATTTGGGAGAAATCAGGCATTTCTGGAAGAAACTGTCCTATTTTGGGGATAAAAGAATTTTTTGTGGGTGAAAAGGTCCTATTTGAAGGGGGAAAGCTGGTAATTCTATGAGAAGATGTGATCTATTTGGGAGAAATGAGGCTTTTCTGGGAGAAACTGTCCTGTTTTGGGGATAAAACAGGTATTTGTGGGTGAAAAGGTCCTATTTGAAGGGGGAATCCTGGTATTTCTTGGAGAAGATGTGATATATTTGGGAGAAATGTGGCATTTCTGGAAGAAACTATCCTATTTTGGGGATAAAAGAATTTTTTGTGGGTGAAAAAGTCCTATTTGAAGGGGGAAAGCTGGTATTTCTTGGAGAAGATGTGATATGTTTGGGAGAAATGTGGCCTTTCTGGCAGAAACTGTCCTCTTTTGGGGATATAAGAGGTATTTTTGGGTGAAAAGGTCCTATTTGAAGGGGGAAACCTGGTATTTCTTGGAGAGGAAGTGATATATTTGGGAGAAATGTGGCATGTCTGGAAGAAACTGTCCTGTTTGGGGGGAGAAGGCTGGTATTTGAGGGAGAAAAGGTCCTCTTTCAGGAGGAATCCTGGTATTTCTTGGAGAAGATGTGATATATTTGGGAGAAATGTGGCATGTCTGGAAGAAACTGTCCAATTTGAGGGATGAAAGAGGTATTTGTGGGTGAAAAGGTCCTATTTGAAGGGGGAAACCTGGTATTTCTTGGAGAAGATGTGATATATTTGGGATAAATCAGGCATTTCTGGAAGAAACTGTCCTATTTTGGGGATAAAAGAATTTTTTGTGGGTGAAAAGGTCCTATTTGAAGGGGGAAAGCTGGTAATTCTATGAGAAGATGTTATCTATTTGGGAGAAATGTGGCATGTCTGGAAAAAACTGTCCTATTTTGGGGATAAAAGAGGTATTTGTGGGTGAAAAGGTCCTATTTGAAGGGGGAAACCTGGTATTTCTTGGAGAAGATGTGATCTATTTGGGAGAAATGTGGCATGTCTGGGAGAAACTGTCCTATTTTGGGGATAAAGCAGGTATTTGTGGGTGAAGAGGTCCTATTTGAAGGGGGAAACGTGGTATTTCTTGGAGAAGAAGTGATATGTTTGGGAGAAATGTGGCATTTCTGGAAGAAACTGTCCTATTTGGGGGGAGAAGGGTGGTATTTGTGGGAGACAAGTTCCTATTTCAGGAGGAATCCTGGTATTTCTTGGAGGAGACGTGATATGTTTTGGAGAAATGTGGCATTTTTGGAAGAAACTGTCCTCTTTTGGGGATAAAAGAGGTATTCGTGGGTGAAAAGGTCCTATTTGAAGGGGGAACCCTGGTATTTCTTGGAGAAGATGTGATATGTTTGGGAGAAATATGGCATTTCTGGAAGAAACAGTCCTCTTTTGGGGATAAAACAGGTATTTGTGGGTGAAAAGGTCCTATTTGAAGGGGGAAACGTGGTATTTCTTGGAGAAGATGTGATATATTTGGGAGAAATGTGGCATGTCTGGAAGAAACTGTCCTCTTTTGGGGATAAAAGAGGTATTTGTGGGTGAAAAGGTCCTATTTGAAGGGGGAAAGCTGGTATTTCTTGGAGAAGATGTGATATATTTGGGAGAAATGTGGCATTTCTGGAAGAAACTGTCCTCTTTTGGGGATAAAAGAGGTATTTGTGGGTGAAAAGTTCCTATTTGAAGGGGGAACCCTGGTATTTCTTGGAGAAGATGTGATATATTTGGGAGAAATGTGGCATGTCTGGAAGAAACTGTCCTCTTTTGGGGATAAAAGAGGTATTTGTGGGTGAGAAGGTCCTATTTGAAGGGGGAAACGAGGTATTTCTTGGAGAAGATGTGATATATTTGGGAGAAATCTGGCATTCCTGGATGAAACTGTCCTCTTTGGGGGATAAAAGAAGTATTTGTGGGTGAGAAGGTCCTATTTGAAGGGGGAAAGCTGGTATTTCTTGGAGAAGATGTGATATATTTGGGAGAAATGTGGCATTTCTGGAAGAAACTGTCCTCTTATGGGGATAGATCAGGTATTTGTGTGTGAAAAGGTCCTATTTCCAGGGGAAAACCTGGTATTTCTTGGAGAAGATGTGATATATTTGGGAGAAATGTGGCATGTCTGGAAGAAAATGTCCTATTTGGGGGGAGAGGGGTGGTATTTGTGGGAGAAAAGTTCCTATTTCAGGAGGAATCCTGGTATTTCTTGGAGGAGATGTGATATGTTTGGGAGAAATGTGCCATTTCTGGAAGAAACTGTCCTATTTTGGGGATAAAACAGGTATTTGTGGGTGAAAGGGTCGTATTTGAAGGGGGAAACGTGGTATTTCTTGGAGAAGATGTGATATATTTGGGAGAAAAATGGCCTTTCTGGAAGAAACTGTCCTCTTTTGGGGATAAAAGAGGTATTTGTGGGTGAAAAGTTCCTATTTGAAGGGGGAAAGCTGGTATTTCTTGGAGAAGATGTGATATATTTGGGAGAAATGTGGCATGTCTGGAAGAAACTGTCCTATTTTGGGGATCAAAGAGGTATTTGTGGGTGAAAAGGTCCTATTTGAAGGGGGAAACCTGGTATTTCTTGGAGAAGATGTGATATATTTGGGAGAAATGTGGCATTTCTGGGAGAAACTGACCTCTTTTGGGGATAAAAGAGGTTTTTTTGGGGAAAAGGTCCTATTTGAAGGGGGAAACGTGGTATTTCTTGGAGAAGATGTGATCTATTTGGGAGAAATGTGGCATTTCTGGAAGAAACTGTCCTCTTTTGGGGATAGAACAGGTATCTGTGGGTGAAAAGGTCCTATTTCCAGGGGAAAACCTGGTATTTCTTGGAGAAGATGTGATCTATTTGGGAGAAATGTGGCATGTCTGGAAGAAAATGTCCTATTTGGGGGGAGAAGGGTGGTATTTGTGGGAGAAAAGTTCCTATTTCGAGGAATCCTGGTATTTCTTGGAGGAGATGTGATATGTTTGGGAGAAATGTGCCATTTCTGGAAGAAACTGTCCTATTTTGGGGATAAAACAGGTATTTGTGGGTGAAAAGGTCGTATTTGAAGGGGGAAACGCGGTATTTCTTGGAGAAGATGTGATATGTTTGGGAGAAATATGGCCTTTCTGGAAGAAACTGTCCTCTTTTGGGGATAAAACAGGTATTTGTGGGTGAAAAGGTCCTATTTGAAGGGGGAAAGCTGGTATTTCTTGGAGAAGATGTGATATATTTGGGAGAAATGTGGCATGTCTGGCAGAAACTGTCCTATTTTGGGGATAAAAGAGGTATTTGTGGGTGAAAAGGTCCTATTTGAAGGGGGAAACCTGGTATTTCTTGGAGAAGATGTGATATACTTGGGAGAAATGTGGCATGTCAGGAAGAAACTGTCCTATTTGGGGGGAGAAGGCTGGTATTTGCGGGAGAAAACGTCCTCTTTCAGGAGGAATCCTAGTATTTCTTGGAGAAGATGTGATATATTTGGGAGAAATGTGGCATGTCAGGAAGAAACTGTCCTATTTGAGGGATAAAAGAGGTATTTGTGGGTGAAAAGGTCCTATTTGAAGGGGGAAACCTGGTATTTCTTGGAGAAGATGTGATATATTTGGGAGAAATCAGGCATTTCTGGAAGAAACTGTCCTATTTTGGGGATAAAAGAATTTTTTGTGGGTGAAAAGGTCCTATTTGAAGGGGGAAAGCTGGTAATTCCATGAGAAGATGTGATATGTTTGGGAGAAATGTGGCATTTCTGGGAGAAACTGTCCTCTTTTGGGGATAAAAGAGGTATTTGTGGCAGAAAAGGTCCTATTTGAAGGGGGAATCCTGGTATTTCTTGGAGAAGATGTGATATATTTGGGAGAAATGTGGCATTTCTGGAAGAAACTGTCCTATTTTGGGGATAAAAGAGGTATTTGTGGGTGATAAGGTCCTATTTGAAGGGGGAAAGCTGGTATTTCTTGGAGAAGATGTGATCTATTTGGGAGAAATGTGGCATTTCTGGAAGAAACTGTCCTCTTTTGGGGATCAAACAGGTACTTGTGGGTGAAAAGGTCCTATTTGAATGGGGAAACCTGGTATTTCTTGGAGAAGATGTGATATATTTGGGAGAAATGTGGCATTTTTGGTAGAAACTGTCCTCTTTTGGGGATAAAAGAGGTATTCGTGGGTGAAAAGGTCCTATTTGAAGGGGGAAAGCTGGTATTTCTTGGAGAAGATGTGATCTATTTGGGAGAAATGTGGCATTTCTGGAAGAAACTGTCCTCTTTTGGGGATAAAAGAGGTATTTGTGGGTGAAAATGTCCTATTTGAAGGGGGAAACCTGTTATTTCTTGGAGAAGATGTGATATATTTGGGAGAAATGTGGCATTTCTGGAAGAAACTGTCCTCTTTTGGGGATAAAAGAGGTATTTGTGGGTGAGAAGGTCCTATTTGATGGGGGAACCCTGGTATTTCTTGGAGAAGTTGTGATCTATTTGGGAGAAATGTGGCCTTTCTGGAAGAAAATGCCCAATTTGGGGAAGAAGGCTTGTAGTTTTCGGTGAGAAGGTCCTATTTCAGGAGGAATAATGGTATTTCTTGGAGATGATGTGATATATTTGGGAGAAATATGGCATGTATGGCAGAAACTGTCCTCTTTTGGGGATAAAAGAGGTATTTGTAGGAGTAAAGGACCTATTTGAGGGGGAAAGCTGGTATTTCTTGGAGAAGATGTGGTATATTTGGGAGAAATGTGGCATTTCTGGAAGAAACTGTCCTCTTTTGGGGATAAAAGAGGTTTTTTTGGGGAAAAGGTCCTATTTGAAGGGGGAAAGCAGTTATTTCTTGGAGAAGATGGGATATGTTTGGGAGAAATGTGGCATTTCTGGAAGAAACTGTCCTCTTTTGGGGATGGAACAGGTATTTGTGGGTGAAAAGGTCCTATTTCCAGGGGAAAACCTGGTATTTCTTGGAGAAGATGTGATATATTTGGGAGAAATGTGGCATGTCTGGAAGAAAATATCCTATTTGGGGGAGAAGGGTGGTATTTGTGGGAGAAAAGTTCCTATTTCAGGAGGAATCCTGGTATTTCTTGGAGGAGATGTGATATGTTTGGGAGAAATGTGCCATTTCTGGAAGAAACTGTCCTCTTTTGGGGATAAAAGAGGTATTTGTGGGTGAAAAGGTCCTATTTGAAGGGGGAAACCTGGTATTTCTTGGAGAAGATGTGATATGTTTGGGAGAAATGTGGCATTTCTGGAAGAAACTGTCCTCTTTTGGGGATAAAACAGGTATTTGTGGGTGAAAAGGTCCTATTTGAAGGGGGAAAGCTGGTATTTCTTGGAGAAGATGTGATATATTTGGGAGAAATGTGGCATTTCTGGAAGAAACTGTCCTCTTTTGGGGATAAAACAGGTATTTGTGGGTGAAAAGGTCCTATTTGAAGGGGGAAAGCTGGTATTTCTTGGAGAAGATGTGATATGTTTGGGAGAAATGTGGCATTTCTGGAAGAAACTGTCCTATTTGGGGGGAGAAGGCTGGTATTTGTGGTAGAAAAGGTCCTCTTTCAGGAGGAATCCTGGTATTTCTTGGAGAAGATGTGCTATATTTGGGAGAAATGTGGCATGTCTGGAAGAAACTGTCCTATTTGAGGGATAAAAGAGGTATTTGTGGGTGAAAAGGTCCTATTTGAAGGGGGAAAGCTGGTATTTCTTGGAGAAGATGTGATATATTTGGGAGAAATGTGGCATGTCTGGAAGAAACTGTCCTATTTTGGGGATAAAAGAGGTATTTGTGGGTGAAAAGGTCCTATTTGAAGGGGGAAAGCTGGTATTTCTTGGAGAAGATGTGATATGTTTGGGAGAAATGTGGCATTTCTGGCAGAAACTGTCCTCTTTTGGGGATAGAACAGGTATTTGTGGGTGAAAAGGTCCTATTTCCAGGGGAAAACCTGGTATTTCTTGGAGAAGATGTGATATATTTGGGAGAAATGTGGCATGTCTGGAAGAAACTGTCCTCTTCTGGGGATAAAAGAGGTATTTGTGGGTGAAAAGGTCCTATTTGAAGGGGGAAACCTGGCATTTCTTGGAGAAGATGTGATCTATTTGGGAGAAATGTGGCATTTCTGGAAGAAACTGTCCTCTTTTGGGGATAAAAGAGGTATTTGTGGGTGAAAAGGTCCTATTTGAAGGGGGAAAGCTGGTATTTCTTGGAGAAGATGTGCTATATTTGGGAGAAATGTGGCATGTCTGGAAGAAACTGTCCTCTTTTGGGGATAAAAGATGTATTTGTGGGTGAAAAGGTCCTATTTGATGGGGGAAACGTGGTATTTCTTGGAGAAGATGTGATCTATTTGGGAGAAATGTGGCATGTCTGGAAGAAACTGTCCTCTTTTGGGGATAAAAGATGTATTTGTGGGTGAAAAGGTCCTATTTGAAGGGGGAAACCTGGTATTTCTTGGAGAAGATGTGATCTATTTGGGAGAAATGTGGCATTTCTGGAAGAAACTGCCCTCTTATGGGGATAGAACAGGTATTTGTGTGTGAAAAGGTCCTATTTCCAGGGGAAAACCTGGTATTTCTTGGAGAAGATGTGATATATTTGGGAGAAATGTGGCATGTCTGGAAGAAAATGTCCTATTTGAGGGATAGTACAGGTATTTGTGGTTGAAAAGGTCCTATTTGAAGGGGGAAACCTGGTATTTCTTGGAGAAGATGTGCTATATTTGGGAGAAATGTGGCATTTCTGGAAGAAACTGTCCTATTTTGGGGATGAAACAGGTATTTGTGGGTGAAAAGGTCCTATTTGAAGGGGGAAACGTGGTATTTCTTGGAGAAGATGTGATATATTTGGGAGAAATGTGGCATTTCTGGCAGATACTGTCCAATTTTGGGGATAAAAGAGGTATTTGTGGGTGAAAAGGTCCTATTTCCAGGGGGAAACCTGGTATTTCTTGGAGAAGATGTGATATTTTTGGGAGAAATGTGGCATTTCTGGAAGAAACAGTCCTATTTTGGGGATAAAAGAATTTTTTGTTGGTGAAAAGGTCCTATTTGAAGGGGGAAACCTGGTATTTCTTGGAGAAGATGTGGTATGTTTGGGAGAAATGTGGCCTTTCTGGCAGAAACTGTCCTCTTTTGGGGATAAAAGAGGTATTTGTGGGTGAAAAGGTCCTATTTGAAGGGGGAAACCTGGTATTTCTTGGAGAAGATGTGATATATTTGGGAGAAATGTAGCATGTCAGGAAGAAACTGTCCTATTTGGGGGGAGAAGGCAGGTATTTGCGGGAGAAAACGTCCTCTTTCAGGAGGAATCCTAGTATTTCTTGGAGAAGATGTGATATATTTGGGAGAAATGTGGCATGTCTGGAAGAAACTGTCCTATTTGAGGGATAAAAGAGGTATTTGTGGGTGAAAAGGTCCTATTTGAAGGGGGAAACCTGGTATTTCTTGGAGAAGATGTGATATATTTGGGAGAAATGTGGCCTTTCTGGAAGAAACTGTACTCTTTTGGGGATCAAACAGGTACTTGTGGGTGAAACGGTCCTATTTGAAGGGGGAAACCTGGTATTTCTTTGAGAAGATGTGATATATTTGGGAGAAATGTGGCATTTCTGGAAGAAACTGTCCTATTTTGGGGATAAAACAGGTATTTGTGGGTGAAAACGTTGTATTTGAAGGGGGAAACCTGTTATTTCTTGGAGAAGATGTGATATATTTTGGAGAAATGTGGCATTTCTGGACGTAACTGTCCTCTTTTGGGGATAAAAGAGGTATTTGTGGGTGAAAAGGTCCTATTTGAAGGGGGAAACCTGTTATTTCTTGGAGAAGATGTGATATATTTGGGAGAAATGTGGCATTTCTGGAAGAAACTGTCCTATTTGAGGGATAAAAGAGGTATTTGTGGGTGAAAATGTCCTATTTGAAGGGGGAAACCTGGTATTTCTTGCAGAAGTTGTGATCTATTTGGGAGAAATGTGGCCTTTCTGGAAGAAAATGCCCAATTTGGGGGGAGAAGGCTGGTAGTTTTCGGTGAGAAGGTCCTATTTCAGGAGGAATAATGGTATTTCTTGGAGAAGATGTGATATATTTGGGAGAAATATGGCATGTATGGCAGAAACTGTCCACTTTTGGGGATAAAAGAGGTATTTGTAGGAGTAAAGGACCTATTTGAAGGGGGAAAGCTGGTATTTCTTGGAGAAGATGTGGTATATTTGGGAGAAATGTGGCATTTCTGGAAGAAACTGTCCTCTTTTGGGGATAAAAGAGGTTTTTTTGGGGAAAAGGTCCTATTTGAAGGGGGAAAGCTGGTATTTCTTGGAGAAGATGGGATATGTTTGGGAGAAATGTGGCATTTCTGGAAGAAGCTGTCCTCTTTTGGGGATAGAACAGGTATTTGTGGGTGAAAAGGTCCTATTTGAAGGGGGAAACCTGGTATTTCTTGGAGAAGATGTGATATATTTGGGAGAAATGTGGCATGTCTGGAAGAAAATGTCCTATTTGGGGGAGAAGGGTGGTATTTGTGGGAGAAAAGTTCCTATTTCAGGAGGTATCCTGGTATTTCTTGGAGGAGATGTGATATGTTTGGGAGAAATGTGCCATTTCTGGAAGAAACTGTCCTCTCTTGGGGATAAAAGAGGTATTTGTGGGTGAAAAGGTCCTATTTCCAGGGGGAAACCTGGTATTTCTTGGAGAAGATGTGATATGTTTGGGAGAAATATGGCATTTCTGGAAGAAACTGTCCTCTTTTGGGGATAGAACAGGTATTTGTGTGTGAAAAGGTCCTATTTGAAGGGGGAAAGCTGGTATTTCTTGGAGAAGATGTGATATATTTGGGAGAAATGTGGCATTTCTGGAAGAAACAGTCCTCTTTTGGGGATAAAAGAGGTATTTGTGGGTGAAAAGGTCCTATTTGAAGGGGGAAAGCTGGTATTTCTTGGAGAAGATGTGATATGTTTGGGAGAAATGTGGCATTTCTGGAAGAAACTGTCCTATTTTGGGGATAAAAGTGGTATTTGTGGGTGAAAATGTCCTATTTGAAGGGGGAAACCTGGTATTTCTTGGGGAAGATGTGATGTATTTGGGAGAAATGTGGCATGTCTGGAAGAAACTGTCCCATTTTGGGGATAAAACAGGTATTTGTGGGTGAAAAGGTCCTATTTGAAGGGGGAAACCTGGTATTTCTTGGAGAAGATGTGATATGTTTGGGAGAAATGTGGTATTTCTGGAAGAAACTGTCCTCTTTTGGGGATAAAAGAGGTATTTGTGGCAGAAAAGGTCCTATTTGAAGGGGGAATCCTGGTATTTCTTGGAGAAGATGTGATATATTTGGGAGAAATGTGGCATTTCTGGAAGAAACTGTCCTATTTTGGGGATAAAAGAGGTATTTGTGGGTGATAAGGTCCTATTTGAAGGGGGAAACCTGGTATTTCTTGGAGAAGATGTGATCTATTTGGGAGAAATGTGGCATTTCTGGAAGAAACTGTCCTCTTTTGGGGATCAAACAGGTACTTGTGGGTGAAAAGGTCCTATTTGAATGGGGAAACCTGGTATTTCTTGGAGAAGATGTGATATATTTGGGAGAAATGTGGCATTTCTGGAAGAAAGTGTCCTCTTTTGGGGATAAAACAGGTATTTGTGGGTAAAAACGTTGTATTTGAAGGGGGAAACCTGTTATTTCTTGGAGAAGATGTGATATATTTAGGAGAAATCTGGCATTTCTGGAAGAAACTGTCCTCTTTTGGGGATAAAAGAGGTATTTGTGGGTGAAAAGGTCCTATTTGAAGGGGGAAACCTGTTATTTCTTGGAGAAGATGTGATATATTTGGGAGAAATGTGGCATTTCTGGAAGAAACTGTCCTCTTTTGGGGATAAAAGAGGTATTTGTGGGTGAGAAGGTCCTATTTGAAGGGGGAAACCTGGTATTTCTTGCAGAAGTTGTGATCTATTTGGGAGAAATGTGGCCTTTCTGGAAGAAAATGCCCAATTTGGGGAAGAAGGCTTGTAGTTTTCGGTGAGAAGGTCCTATTTCAGGAGGAATAATGGTATTTCTTGGAGATGATGTGATATATTTGGGAGAAATATGGCATGTATGGCAGAAACTGTCCTCTTTTGGGGATAAAAGAGGTATTTGTAGGAGTAAAGGACCTATTTGAAGGGGGAAAGCTGGTATTTCTTGGAGAAGATGTGGTATATTTGGGAGAAATGTGGCATTTCTGGAAGAAACTGTCCTCTTTTGGGGATAAAAGAGGTTTTTTTGGGGAAAAGGTCCTATTTGAAGGGGGAAAGCAGTTATTTCTTGGAGAAGATGGGATATGTTTGGGAGAAATGTGGCATTTCTGGAAGAAACTGTCCTCTTTTGGGGATAGAACAGGTATTTGTGGGTGAAAAGGTCCTATTTCCAGGGGAAAACCTGGTATTTCTTGGAGAAGATGTGATATATTTGGGAGAAATGTGGCATGTCTGGAAGAAAATGTCCTATTTGGGGGAGAAGGGTGGTATTTGTGGGAGAAAAGTTCCTATTTCAGGAGGAATCCTGGTATTTCTTGGAGGAGATGTGATATGTTTGGGAGAAATGTGCCATTTCTGGAAGAAACTGTCCTCTTTTGGGGATAAAAGAGGTATTTGTGGGTGAAAAGGTCCTATTTGAAGGGGGAAACCTGGTATTTCTTGGAGAAGATGTGATATGTTTGGGAGAAATGTGGCATTTCTGGAAGAAACTGTCCTCTTTTGGGGATAAAACAGGTATTTGTGGGTGAAAAGGTCCTATTTGAAGGGGGAAAGCTGGTATTTCTTGGAGAAGATGTGATATATTTGGGAGAAATGTGGCATTTCTGGAAGAAACTGTCCTCTTTTGGGGATAAAAGAGGTATTTGTGGGTGAAAAGGTCCTATTTGAAGGGGGAAAGCTGGTATTTCTTGGAGAAGATGTGATATGTTTGGGAGAAATGTGGCATTTCTGGAAGAAACTGTCCTATTTGGGGGGAGAAGGCTGGTATTTGTGGTAGAAAAGGTCCTCTTTCAGGAGGAATCCTGGTATTTCTTGGAGAAGATGTGCTATATTTGGGAGAAATGTGGCATGTCTGGAAGAAACTGTCCTATTTGAGGGATAAAAGAGGTATTTGTGGGTGAAAAGGTCCTATTTGAAGGGGGAAAGCTGGTATTTCTTGGAGAAGATGTGATATATTTGGGAGAAATGTGGCATGTCTGGAAGAAACTGTCCTATTTTGGGGATAAAAGAATTTTTTGTGGGTGAAAAGGTCCTATTTGAAGGGGGAAAGCTGGTATTTCTTGGAGAAGATGTGATATGTTTGGGAGAAATGTGGCATTTCTGGCAGAAACTGTCCTCTTTTGGGGATAGAACAGGTATTTGTGGGTGAAAAGGTCCTATTTCCAGGGGAAAACCTGGTATTTCTTGGAGAAGATGTGATATATTTGGGAGAAATGTGGCATGTCTGGAAGAAACTGTCCCCTTTTGGGGATAAAAGAGGTATTTGTGGGTGAAAAGGTCCTATTTGAAGGGGGAAACCTGGCATTTCTTGGAGAAGATGTGATCTATTTGGGAGAAATGTGGCATTTCTGGAAGAAACTGTCCTCTTTTGGGGATAAAAGAGGTATTTGTGGGTGAAAAGGTCCTATTTGAAGGGGGAAAGCTGGTATTTCTTGGAGAAGATGTGCTATATTTGGGAGAAATGTGGCATTTCTGGCAGAAACTGTCCTCTTTTGGGGATAAAAGATGTATTTGTGGGTGAAAAGGTCCTATTTGATGGGGGAAACGTGGTATTTCTTGGAGAAGATGTGATCTATTTGGGAGAAATGTGGCATTTCTGGAAGAAACTGTCCTCTTTTGGGGATAAAAGATGTATTTGTGGGTGAAAAGGTCCTATTTGAAGGGGGAAACCTGGTATTTCTTGGAGAAGATGTGATCTATTTGGGAGAAATGTGGCATTTCTGGAAGAAACTGCCGTCTTATGGGGATAGAACAGGTATTTGTGTGTGAAAAGGTCCTATTTCCAGGGGAAAACCTGGTATTTCTTGGAGAAGATGTGATATATTTGGGAGAAATGTGGCATGTCTGGAAGAAAATGTCCTATTTGAGGGATAGTACAGGTATTTGTGGGAGAAAAGGTCCTATTTGAAGGGGGAAACCTGGTATTTCTTGGAGAAGATGTACTATATTTGGGAGAAATGTGGCATTTCTGGAAGAAACTGTCCTCTTTTGGGGATGAAACAGGTATTTGTGGGTGAAAAGGTCCTATTTGAAGGGGGAAACGTGGTATTTCTTGGAGAAGATGTGATATATTTGGGAGAAATGTGGCATTTCTGGCAGAAACTGTCCAATTTTGGGGATAAAAGAGGTATTTGTGGGTGAAAAGGTCCTATTTCCAGGGGGAAACCTGGTATTTCTTGGAGAAGATGTGATATTTTTGGGAGAAATGTGGCATTTCTGGAAGAAACAGTCCTATTTTGGGGATAAAAGAATTTTTTGTTGGTGAAAAGGTCCTATTTGAAGGGGGAAACCTGGTA
Organism: Lophura swinhoii; assembly: GCA_030408155.1. Classification (NCBI taxonomy): domain Eukaryota; kingdom Metazoa; phylum Chordata; class Aves; order Galliformes; family Phasianidae; genus Lophura; species Lophura swinhoii. The sequence continues at coordinate 1,754,626 of CM059463.1, forward strand.
TTTCTTGGAGAAGATGTGGTATGTTTGGGAGAAATGTGGCCTTTCTGGCAGAAACTGTCCTATTTTGGGGATAAAAGAGGTATTTGTGGGTGAAAAGGTCCTATTTCCAGGGGGAAACCTGGTATTTCTTGGAGAAGATGTGATATATTTGGGAGAAATGTGGCATGTCAGGAAGAAACTGTCCTATTTGAGGGATAAAAGAGGTATTTGTGGGTGAAAAGGTCCTATTTGAAGGGGGAAACCTGGTATTTCTTGGAGAAGATGTGATATATTTGGGAGAAATGTGGCATGTCTGGAAGAAACTGTCCTATTTGAGGGATAAAAGAGGTATTTGTGGGTGAAAAGGTCCTATTTGAAGGGGGAAACCTGGTATTTCTTGGAGAAGATGTGATATATTTGGGAGAAATGTGGCATTTCTTGAAGAAACTGTCCTCTTTTGGGGATCAAACAGGTACTTGTGGGTGAAAAGGTCCTATTTGAAGGGGGAAACCTGGTATTTCTTGGAGAAGATGTGATATATTTGGGAGAAATGTGGCATTTCTGGAAGAAAGTGTCCTATTTTGGGGATAAAACAGGTATTTGTGGGTGAAAACGTTGTATTTGAAGGGGGAAACCTGTTATTTCTTGGAGAAGATGTGATATATTTTGGAGAAATGTGGCATTTCTGGACGTAACTGTCCTCTTTTGGGGATAAAAGAGGTATTTGTGGGTGAAAAGGTCCTATTTGAAGGGGGAAACCTGTTATTTCTTGGAGAAGATGTGATATATTTGGGAGAAATGTGGCATTTCTGGAAGAAACTGTCCTATTTGAGGGATAAAAGAGGTATTTGTGGGTGAGAAGGTCCTATTTGAAGGGGGAAACCTGGTATTTCTTGCAGAAGTTGTGATCTATTTGGGAGAAATGTGGCCTTTCTGGAAGAAAATGCCCAATTTGGGGGGAGAAGGCTGGTAGTTTTCGGTGAGAAGGTCCTATTTCAGGAGGAATAATGGTATTTCTTGGAGAAGATGTGATATATTTGGGAGAAATATGGCATGTATGGCAGAAACTGTCCACTTTTGGGGATAAAAGAGGTATTTGTAGGAGTAAAGGACCTATTTGAAGGGGGAAAGCTGGTATTTCTTGGAGAAGATGTGGTATATTTGGGAGAAATGTGGCATTTCTGGAAGAAACTGTCCTCTTTTGGGGATAAAAGAGGTTTTTTTGGGGAAAAGGTCCTATTTGAAGGGGGAAAGCTGGTATTTCTTGGAGAAGATGGGATATGTTTGGGAGAAATGTGGCATTTCTGGAAGAAGCTGTCCTCTTTTGGGGATAGAACAGGTATTTGTGGGTGAAAAGGTCCTATTTGAAGCTGGAAACCTGGTATTTCTTGGAGAAGATGTGATATATTTGGGAGAAATGTGGCATGTCTGGAAGAAAATGTCCTATTTGGGGGAGAAGGGTGGTATTTGTGGGAGAAAAGTTCCTATTTCAGGAGGTATCCTGGTATTTCTTGGAGGAGATGTGATATGTTTGGGAGAAATGTGCCATTTCTGGAAGAAACTGTCCTCTCTTGGGGATAAAAGAGGTATTTGTGGGTGAAAAGGTCCTATTTCCAGGGGGAAACCTGGTATTTCTTGGAGAAGATGTGATATGTTTGGGAGAAATATGGCATTTCTGGAAGAAACTGTCCTCTTTTGGGGATAGAACAAGTATTTGTGTGTGAAAAGGTCCTATTTGAAGGGGGAAAGCTGGTATTTCTTGGAGAAGATGTGATATATTTGGGAGAAATGTGGCATTTCTGGAAGAAACAGTCCTCTTTTGGGGATAAAAGAGGTATTTGTGGGTGAAAAGGTCCTATTTGAAGGGGGAAAGCTGGTATTTCTTGGAGAAGATGTGATATGTTTGGGAGAAATGTGGCATTTCTGGAAGAAACTGTCCTATTTTGGGGATCAAAGAGGTATTTGTGGGTGAAAATGTCCTATTTGAAGGGGGAAACCTGGTATTTCTTGGGGAAGATGTGATGTATTTGGGAGAAATGTGGCATGTCTGGAAGAAACTGTCCTATTTTGGGGATAAAAGAGGTATTTGTGGGTGAAAAGGTCCTATTTGAAGGGGGAAACCTGGTATTTCTTGGAGAAGATGTGATATGTTTGGGAGAAATGTGGTATTTCTGGAAGAAACTGTCTTATTTGGGGATAAAAGAATTTTTTGTGGGTGAAAAGGTCCTATTTGAAGGGGGAAAGCTGGTATTTCTTGGAGAAGATGTGATATGTTTGCGAGAAATGTGGCATTTCTGGCAGAAACTGTCCTCTTTTGGGGATAGAACAGGTATTTGTGGGTGAAAAGGTCCTATTTCCAGGGGAAAACCTGGTATTTCTTGGAGAAGATGTGATATATTTGGGAGAAATGTGGCATGTCTGGAAGAAACTGTCCTATTTTGGGGATAAAACAGGTATTTGTGGGTGAAAAGGTCCTATTTGAAGGGGGAAACCTGGCATTTCTTGGAGAAGATGTGATCTATTTGGGAGAAATGTGGCCTTTCTGGAAGAAACTGTCCTATTTGGGGGGAGAAGGGTGGTATTTGTGGGAGACAAGTTCCTATTTCAGGAGGAATCCTGGTATTTCTTGGAGGAGACGTGATATGTTTTGGAGAAATGTGGCATTTTTGGTAGAAACTGTCCTCTTTTGGGGATAAAAGAGGTATTCGTGGGTGAAAAGGTCCTATTTGAAGGGGGAAAGCTGGTATTTCTTGGAGAAGATGTGATCTATTTGGGAGAAATGTGGCATTTCTGGAAGAAACTTTCCTCTTTTGGGGATAAAAGATGTATTTGTGGGTGAAAAGGTCCTATTTGAAGGGGGAAACCTGGTATTTCTTGGAGAAGATGTGATCTATTTGGGAGAAATGTGGCATTTCTGGAAGAAACTGCCCTCTTACGGGGATAGAACAGGTATTTGTGTGTGAAAAGGTCCTATTTGAAGGGGAAAACCTGGTATTTCTTGGAGAAGATGTGATATATTTGGGAGAAATGTGGCATGTCTGGAAGAAAATGTCCTATTTGAGGGATAGTACAGGTATTTGTGGGAGAAAAGGTCCTATTTGAAGGGGGAAACCTGGTATTTCTTGGAGAAGATGTGCTATATTTGGGAGAAATGTGGCATTTCTGGAAGAAACTGTCCTATTTGGGGGGAGAAGGCTGGTATTTGTGGTAGAAAAGGTCCTCTTTCAGGAGGAATCCTGGTATTTCTTGGAGAAGATGTGCTATATTTGGGAGAAATGTGGCATGTCTGGAAGAAACTGTCCTCTTTTGGGGATAAAAGAGGTATTTTTGGGTGAAAAGGTCCTATTTGAAGGGGGAAAGCTGGTATTTCTTGGAGAAGATGTGATATATTTGGGAGAAATGTGGCATGTCTGGAAGAAACTGTCCTCTTTTGGGGATAAAAGAATTTTTTGTGGGTGAAAAGGTCCTATTTGAAGGGGGAAAGCTGGTATTTCTTGGAGAAGATGTGATATGTTTGGGAGAAATGTGGCATTTCTGGCAGAAACTGTCCTATTTTGGGGATAGAACAGGTATTTGTGGGTGAAAAGGTCCTATTTCCAGGGGAAAACCTGGTATTTCTTGGAGAAGATGTGATATATTTGGGAGAAATGTGGCATGTCTGGAAGAAACTGTCCTCTTCTGGGGATAAAAGAGGTATTTGTGGGTGAAAAGGTCCTATTTGAAGGGGGAATCCTGGTATTTCTTGGAGAAGATGTGATCTATTTGGGAGAAATGTGGCATTTCTGGAAGAAACTGTCCTCTTTTGGGGATAAAAGAGGTATTTGTGGGTGAAAAGGTCCTATTTGAAGGGGGAAAGCTGGTATTTCTTGGAGAAGATGTGCTATATTTGGGAGAAATGTGGCATGTCTGGAAGAAACTGTCCTCTTTTGGGGATAAAAGATGTATTTGTGGGTGAAAAGGTCCTATTTGATGGGGGAAACGTGGTATTTCTTGGAGAAGATGTGATCTATTTGGGAGAAATGTGGCATTTCTGGAAGAAACTGTCCTCTTTTGGGGATAAAAGATGTATTTGTGGGTGAGAAGGTCCTATTTGAAGGGGGAAAGCTGGTATTTCTTGGAGAAGATGTGATATATTTGGGAGAAATGTGGCATGTCTGGAAAAAACTGTCCTCTTTTGGGGATAAAAGAGGTTTTTTTGGGGAAAAGGTCCTATTTGAAGGGGGAAACGTGGTATTTCTTGGAGAAGATGTGATCTATTTGGGAGAAATGTGGCATTTCTGGAAGAAACTGTCCTCTTTTGGGGATAGAACAGGTATTTGTGGGTGAAAAGGTCCTATTTCCAGGGGAAAACCTGGTATTTCTTGGAGAAGATGTGATATATTTGGGAGAAATGTGGCATGTCTGGAAGAAACTGTCCAATTTGGGGGAGAAGGGTGGTATTTGTGGGAGAAAAGTTCCTATTTGAAGGGGGAAAGCTGGTATTTCTTGGAGAAGATGCGATATATTTGGGAGAAATCTGGCATTCCTGGAAGAAACTGTCCTCTTTTGGGAATAAGAGAGGTATTTGTGGGTGAAAAGGTCCTATTTGAAGGGGGAAACGTGGTATTTCTTGGAGAAGATGTGATATGTTCGGGAGAAATATGGCATTTCTGGAAGAAACTGTCCTCTTTTGGGGATAAAAGAGGTAATTGTGGGTGAAAAGGTCCTATTTGAAGGGGGAAAGCTGGTATTTCTTGGAGAAGATGTGATCTATTTGGGAGAAATGTGGCATGTCTGGTAGAAACTGTCCTATTTTGGGGATAAAAGAGGTATTTGTGGGTGAAAAGGTCCTGTTTGAAGGGGGAAAGCTGGTATTTCTTGGAGAAGATGTGATCTATTTGGGAGAAATGTGGCATTTCTGGAGAAAGTGTCCTGTTTTGGGGATAAAAGAGGTATTTGTGGGAGAATAGGTCCTATTTGAAGGGGGAAAGCTGGTATTTCTTGAAGGAGATGTGATATATTTGGGAGAAATGTGGCATGTCTGGAAGAAACTGTCCTATTTGGGGATAAAAGAGGTATTTGTGGGAGAAAAGGTCCTATTTGAAGGGGGAAAGGTGGTGTTTCTTGGAGAAGATGTGATATATTTGGGAGAAATGTGGCATTTCTGGAAGAAACTGTCCAATTTGGGGGGAGAAGGCTGGTAGTTTTCGGTGAGAAGGTCCTATTTCAGGAGGAATCCTGATATTTCTTGGAGAAGATGTGATCTATTTGGGAGAAATGTGGCATTTCTGGGAGAAAATGTCCAATTTGGGGTGAGAATGCTGGTAGTTCTGGGTGAGAAGGTCCTCTTTCAGGAGGAATCCTGGCATTTCTTGGAGAAGATGTGATATATTTGGGAGAAATGTGGCATTTCTGGAAGAAACTGTCCTCTTTTGGGGATAAAAGAGGTATTTGTGGGTGAAAAGGTCCTATTTGAAGGGGGAAAGCTTGTATTTCTTGGAGAAGATGTGATATATTTGGGAGAAATGTGGCATTTCTGGAAGAAACTGTCCTCTTTTGGGGATAAAAGAGGTATTTGTGGGAGAAAAGGACCTATTTGAGGGGAAACCTGGTATTTCTTGGAGAAGATGTGATATGTTTGGGAGAAATGTGGCATGTCTGGAAGAAACTGTCCTATTTTGGGGATAAAAGAGGTATTTGTGGGTGAAAAGGTCCTATTTGAAGGGGGAAACCTGGTATTTCTTGGAGAAGATGTGATATGTTTGGGAGAAATGTGGCATTTCTGGAAGAAACTGTCCTCTTTTGGGGATAAAAGAGGTATTTGTGGGTGATAAGGTCCTATTTGAAGGAGAAAAGCTGGTATTTCTTGGAGAAGATGTGATGTATTTGGGAGAAATGTGGCATTTCTGGAAGAAACTGTCGAATTTTGGGGATAAAAGAAGTATTTGTGGGCGAAAAGGTCCTATTTGAAGGGGGAAAGCTGGTATTTCTTGGAGAAGATGTGATATATTTGGGAGAAATGTGGCATTTCTGGAAGAAACTGTCCTATTTTGGGGATAAAAGAATTTTTTGTGGGTGAAAAGGTCCTATTTGAAGGGGGAAAGCTGGTAATTCTATGAGAAGTAGTGATATGTTTGGGAGAAATGTGGCATTTCTGGGAGAAACTGTCCTCTTTTGGGGATAAAACAGGTATTTGTGGGTGAAAAGGTCCTATTTGAAGGGGGAAAGCTGGTAATTCTATGAGAAGATGTGATCTATTTGGGAGAAATCTGGCATGTCAGGAAGAAACTGTCCTCTTTTGGGGATAAAAGAGGTATTTGTGGGTGAAAAGGTCCTATTTGAAGGGGGAAACGTGGCATTTCCTGGAGAAGATGTGATATATTTTGGAGAAATGTGGCATGTCTGGAAGAAACTGTCCTCTTTTGGGGATAAAAGAGGTATTTGTGGGTGAAAAGGTCCTATTTGAAGGGGGAAATGTGGTATTTCTTGGAGAAGATGTGATATATTTGGGAGAAATGTGGCATTTCTTGAAGAAACTGTCCTCTTTTGGGGATAGAACAGGTACTTGTGGGTGATAAGGTCGTATTTGAAGGGGGAAACCTGGTATTTCTTGGAGAAGATGTGGTATATTTGGGAGAAATGTGGCATTTCTGGAAGAAACTGTCCTCATTTGGGGATAAAAGTGGTATTTGTGGGTGAAAACGTTGTATTTGAAGGGGGAAACCTGTTATTTCTTGGAGAAGATGTGATATATTTTGGAGAAATGTGGCATTTCTGGAAGAAACTGTCCTATTTTGGGGATCAAAGAGGTATTTGTGGGTGATAAGGTCCTGTTTGAAGGGGGAAAGCTGGTATTTTTTGGAGAAGAGGTGATATATTTGGGAGAAATGTGGCATGTCTGGAAGAAACTGTCCTATTTGGGTGATAAAACAGGTATTTGTGGGAGAAAAGGTCCTATTTGAAGGGGGAAAGCTGGTATTTCTTGGAGAAGATGTGATCTATTTGGGAGAAATGTGGCCTTTCTGGAAGAAAATGTCCAATTTGGGGGGAGAATGCTGGTAGTTTTGGGTGAGAAGGTCCTATTTCAGGTGGAATCCTGGCATTTCTTGGAGAAGATGTGATATATTTGGGAGAAATGTGGCATTTCTGGAAGAAACTGTCCTCTTTTGGGGATAAAAGAGGTATTAGTGGTTGAAAAGGTCCTATTTGAAGGGGGAACCCTGGTATTTCCTGGAGAAGATGTGATATATTTGGGAGAAATGTGGCCTTTCTGGAAGAAACTGTCCACTTTTGGGGATAAAAGAGGTATTTCATGGAGAAAAGGTCCTAATTCAAGGGGGAAACCTGGTATTTCTTGCAGGAGTTGTGATATATTTGGCAGAAATGTGGCATTTCTGGAAGAAACTGTCCTCTTTTGGGATAAAAGAGGTATTTGTGGGAGAAAAGGTCCTATTTGAAGGGGGAAAGCTGGTATTTCTTGGAGAAGATGTGCTATATTTGGGAGAAATGTGGCATGTCTGGAAAAAACTGTCCTATTTTGGGGATAAAAGAGGTATTTGTGGGTGAGAAAGTCCTATTTGAAGGGGGAAAGCTGGTATTTCTTGGAGAAGATGTGATATATTTGGGAGAAATGTGGCATTCCTGGAAGAAACTGTCCTCTTTTGGGAATAAAAGAGGTTTTTTTGGGGAAAAGGTCCTATTTGAAGGGGGAAACGTGGTATTTCTTGGAGAAGATGTGATCTATTTGGGAGAAATGCGGCATTTCTGGAAGAAACTGTCCTATTTTGGGGATAGAACAGGTATTTGTGGGTGAAAAGGTCCTATTTGAAGGGGGAAACCTGGTATTTCTTGGAGAAGATGTGATCTATTTGGGAGAAATGTGGCATGTCTGGAAGAAACTGTCCAATTTGGGGGAGAAGGGTGGTATTTGTGGGAGAAAAGTTCCTATTTGAAGGGGGAAAGCTGGTATTTCTTGGAGAAGATGCGATATATTTGGGAGAAATCTGGCATTCCTGGAAGAAACTGTCCTCTTTTGGGAATAAGAGAGCTTTTTTTGGGGAAAAGGTCCTATTTGAAGGGGGAAACGTGGTATTTCTTGGAGAAGATGTGATCTATTTGGGAGAAATGTGGCATTTCTGGAAGAAACTGTCCTCTTCTGGGGATAAAAGAGGTATTTGTGGGTGAAAAGGTCCTATTTGAAGGGGGAAAGCTGGTATTTCTTGGAGAAGATGTGATCTATTTGGGAGAAATGTGGCATGTCAGGAAGAAACTGTCCTATTTGGGGGAGAAGCCTGATATTAGTGGGTGAAAAGGTCCTATTTGAAGGGGGAAACTTGGTATTTCTTGGAGAAGATGTGATATATTTGGGAGAAATGTGGCATTTCTGGAACAAACTGTCCTCTTTTGGGGATAAAACAGGTATATGTGGGTGAAAAGGTCCTATTTGAAGGGGGAAACCTGGTATTTCTTGGAGAAGAGGTGATATATTTGGGAGAAATGTGGCATTTCTGGAAGAAACTGTCCAATTTGGGGGGAGAAGGCTGGTAGTTTTCGGTGAGAAGGTCCTATTTCAGGAGGAATCCTGATATTTCTTGGAGAAGATGTGATATATTTGGGAGAAATGTGGCATTTCTGGGAGAAAATGTCCAATTTGGTGTGAGAATGCTGGTAGTTCTGGGTGAGAAGGTCCTCTTTCAGGAGGAATCCTGGCATTTCTTGGAGAAGATGTGATATATTTGGGAGAAATGTGGCATTTCTGGAAGAAACTGTCCTCTTTTGGGGATAAAAGAGGTATTAGTGGTTGAAAAGGTCCTATTTGAAGGGGGAAAGCTTGTATTTCTTGGAGAAGATGTGATCTATTTGGGAGAAATGTGGCATTTCTGGAAGAAACTGTCCTCTTTTGGAGATAAAAGAGGTATTCGTGGGAGAAAAGGAGCTATTTGAGGGGAAACCTGGTATTTCTTGGAGAAGATGTGATCTATTTGGGAGAAATGTGGCATGTCTGGAAGAAACTGTCCTATTTTGGGGATAAAAGAGGTATTTGTGGGTGAAAAGGTCCTATTTGAAGGGGGAAACCTGGTATTTCTTGGAGAAGATGTGATATGTTTGGGAGAAATGTGGCATTTCTGGAAGAAACTGTCCTCTTTTGGGGATAAAAGAGGTATTTGTGGGTGATAAGGTCCTATTTCCAGGAGAAAAGCTGGTATTTCTTGGAGAAGATGTGATATATTTGGGAGAAATGTGGCATTTCTGGAAGAAACTGTCGAATTTTGGGGATAAAAGAGGTATTTGTGGGCGAAAAGGTCCTATTTGAAGGGGGAAAGCTGGTATTTCTTGGAGAAGATGTGATATATTTGGGAGAAATGTGGCATTTCTGGAAAAAACTGTCCTATTTTGGGGATAAAAGAATTTTTTGTGGGTGAAAAGGTCCTATTTGAAGGGGGAAAGCTGGTAATTCTATGAGAAGTAGTGATATGTTTGGGAGAAATGTGGCATTTCTGGGAGAAACTGTCCTATTTGGGGATAAAACAGGTATTTGTGGGTGAAAAGGTCCTATTTGAAGGGGGAAAGCTGGTAATTCTATGAGAAGATGTGATCTATTTGGGAGAAATCTGGCATGTCAGGAAGAAACTGTCCTCTTTTGGGGATAAAAGATGTATTTGTGGGTGAAAAGGTCCTATTTGAAGGGGGAAACGTGGCATTTCCTGGAGAAGATGTGATATATTTGGGAGAAATGTGGCATGTCTGGAAGAAACTGTCCTCTTTTGGGGATAAAAGAGGTATTTTTGGGTGAGAAGGTCCTATTTGAAGGGGGAAACGTGGTATTTCTTGGAGAAGATGTGATATATTTGGGAGAAATGTGGCATTTCTTGAAGAAACTGTCCTCTTATGGGGATAGAACAGGTACTTGTGGGTGATAAGGTCCTATTTGAAGGGGGAAACCTGGTATTTCTTGGAGAAGATGTGGTATATTTGGGAGAAATGTGGTATTTCTGGAAGAAACTGTCCTCATTTGGGGATAAAAGTGGTATTTGTGGGTGAAAACGTTGTATTTGAAGGGGGAAACCTGTTATTTCTTGGAGAAGATGTGATATATTTTGGAGAAATGTGGCATTTCTGGAAGAAACTGTCCTATTTTGGGGATCAAAGAGGTATTTGTGGGTGAAAAGGTCCTATTTGAAGGGGGAAAGCTGGTATTTTTTGGAGAAGGGGTGATATATTTGGGAGAAATGTGGCATGTCTGGAAGAAACTGTCCTATTTGGGTGATAAAACAGGTATTTGTGGGAGAAAAGGTCCTATTTGAAGGGGGAAAGCTGGTATTTCTTGGAGAAGATGTGATCTATTTGGGAGAAATGTGGCCTTTCTGGAAGAAAATGTCCAATTTGGGGGGAGAATGCTGGTAGTTTTGGGTGAGAAGGTCCTATTTCAGGAGGAATCCTGGCATTTCTTGGAGAAGATGTGATATATTTGGGAGAAATGTGGCATTTCTGGAAGAAACTGTCCTCTTTTGGGGATAAAAGAGGTATTAGTGGTTGAAAAGGTCCTATTTGAAGGGGGAACCCTGGTATTTCTTGGAGAAGATGTGATATATTTGGGAGAAATGTGGCCTTTCTGGAAGAAACTGTCCACTTTTGGGGATAAAAGAGGTATTTCATGGAGAAAAGGTCCTAATTCAAGGGGGAAACCTGGTATTTCTTGCAGGAGTTGTGATATATTTGGGAGAAATGTGGCATTTCTGGAAGAAACTGTCTTCTTTTGGGATAAAAGAGGTATTTGTGGGAGAAAAGGTCCTATTTGAAGGGGGAAAGCTGGTATTTCTTGGAGAAGATGTGCTATATTTGGGAGAAATGTGGCATGTCTGGAAAAAACTGTCCTATTTTGGGGATAAAAGAGGTATTTGTGGGTGAGAAAGTCCTATTTGAAGGGGGAAAGCTGGTATTTCTTGGAGAAGATGTGATATATTTGGGAGAAATGTGGCATTCCTGGAAGAAACTGTCCTCTTTTGGGAATAAAAGAGGTTTTTTTGGGGAAAAGGTCCTATTTGAAGAGGGAAACGTGGCATTTCTTGGAGAAGATGTGATCTATTTGGGAGAAATGTGGCATTTCTGGAAGAAACTGTCCTATTTTGGGGATAAAACAGGTATTTGTGGGTGAAAAGGTCCTTTTTCCAGGGGAAAACCTGGTATTTCTTGGAGAAGATGTGATATATTTGGGAGAAATGTGCCAAGTCTGGAAGAAACTGTCCTATTTGGGGGAGAAGTGTGGTATTTGTGGGAGAAAAGTTCCTATTTGAAGGGGGAAAGCTGGTATTTCTTGGAGAAGATGTGATATATTTGGGAGAAATCTGGCATTCCTGGAAGAAACTGTCCTCTTTTGGGAATAAGAGAGGTTTTTTTGTGGAAAAGTTCCTATTTGAAGGGGGAAACGTGGTATTTCTTGGAGAAGATGTGATCTATTTGGGAGAAATGTGGCCTTTCTGGAAGAAACTGTCCTCTTTTGGGGATAAAAGAGGTATTTGTGGGTGAAAAGGTCCTATTTGAAGGGGGAAACCTGGTATTTCTTGGAGAAGATGTGATATGTTTGGGAGAAATATGGCCTTTCTGGAAGAAACTGTCCTCTTTATGGATAAAAGAGGTAATTGTGGGTGAAAAGGTCCTATTTGAAGGGGGAAAGCTGGTATTTCTTGGAGAAGATGTGATCTATTTGGGAGAAATGTGGCATGTCTGGAAGAAACTGTCCTATTTTGGGGATAAAAGAGGTATTTGTGGGTGAAAAGGTCCTGTTTGAAGGGGGAAAGCTGGTATTTCTTGGAGAAGATGTGATATATTTGGGAGAAATGTGGCATTTCTGGAAGAAAGTGTCCTGTTTTGGGGATAAAACAGGTATTTGTGGGAGAAAAGGTCCTATTTGAAGGGGGAAAGCTGGTATTTCTTGAAGGAGATGTGATATATTTGGGAGAAATGTGGCATGTCTGGAAGAAACTGTCCTATTTTGGGGATAAAAGAGGTATTTGTGGGTGAAAAGGTCCTATTTGAAGGGGGAAACCTGGTATTTCTTGGAGAAGTTGTGATCTATTTGGGAGAAATGTGGCATGTCTGGAAGAAACTGTCCTATTTGGGGGAGAAGCCTGATATTAGTGGGTGAAAAGGTCCTATTTGAAGGGGGAAACTTGGTATTTCTTGGAGAAGATGTGATATATTTGGGAGAAATGTGGCATTTCTGGAACAAACTGTCCTCTTTTGGGGATAAAAGAGGTATTTGTGGGTGAAAAGGTCCTATATGAAGGGGGAAATCTGGTATTTCTTGGAGAAGATGTGATATATTTGGGAGAAATGTGGCATTCCTGGAAGAAACTGTCCTCTTTTGGGGATAAAAGAGGTATTTGTGGGGAATAGGTCCTATTTCCAGGGGAAAACCTGGTATTTCTTGGAGAAGATGTGATATATTTGGGAGAAATGTGGCATGTCTGGAAGAAAATGTCCTATTTGGGGGAAGAAGGGTGGTATTTGTGGGAGAAAAGTTCCTATTACTGGAGGAATCCTGGTATTTCTTGGAGGAGATGTGATATGTTTGGGAGAAATGTGGCCTTTCTGGAAGAAACTGTCCTATTTTGGGGATAAAACAGGTATTTGTGGGTGAAAAGGTCCTATTTGAAGGGGGAAACCTGGTATTTCTTGGAGAAGATGTGATATGTTTGGGAGAAATGTGGCATTTCTGGAAGAAACTGTTCTCTTTTGGGGATAAAAGAGGTATTTGTGGGTGATAAGGTCCTATTTCCAGGAGAAAAGCTGGTATTTCTTGGAGAAGATGTGATATATTTGGGAGAAATGTGGCATTTCTGGAAGAAACTGTCCTCTTTTGGGGATAAAAGAGGTATTTGTGGGCGAAAAGGTCCTATTTGAAGGGGGAAAGCTGGTATTTCTTGGAGAAGATGTGATATATTTGGGAGAAATGTGGCATTTCTGGAAGAAACTGTCCTATTTAGGGGATAAAAGAATTTTTTGTGGGTGAAAAGGTCCTATTTGAAGGGGGAACCCTGGTAATTCTATGAGAAGAAGTGATATGTTTGGGAGAAATGTGGCATTTCTGGGAGAAACTGTCCTCTTTTGGGGATAAAACAGGTATTTGTGGGTGAAAAGGTCCTATTTGAAGGGGGAAAGCTGGTAATTCTATGAGAAGATGTGATCTATTTGGGAGAAATCTGGCATGTCAGGAAGAAACTGTCCAATTTTGGGGATAAAAGAGGTATTTGTGGGTGAAAAGGTCCTATTTGAAGGGGGAAAGCTGGTATTTCTTGGAGAAGATGTGATAGATTTGGGAGAAATGTGGCATTTCTGGAAGAAACTGTCCTCTTTTGGGGATAAAAGAGGTATTTGTGGGTGAAAAGGTCCTATTTGAAGGGGGAAACGTGGTATTTCTTGGAGAAGATGTGATATATTTGGGAGAAATGTGGCATTTCTTGAAGAAACTGAGCTCTTTTGGGGATAAAACAGGTACTTGTGGGTGATAAGGTCCTATTTGAAGGGGAAACCCTGGTATTTCTTGGAGAAGATGTGGTATGTTTGGGAGAAATGTGGCATTTCTGGAAGAAACTGTCCTCATTTGGGGATAAAAGAGGTATTTGTGGGTGAAAACGTTGTATTTGAAGGGGGAAACCTGTTATTTCTTGGAGAAGATGTGATATATTTTGGAGAAATGTGGCATTTCTGGAAGAAACTGTCCTATTTTGGGGATCAAAGAGGTATTTGTGGGTGTAAAGGTCCTATTTGAAGGGGGAATCCTGGCATTTCTTGGAGAAGATGTGATATATTTGGGAGAAATGTGGCATTTCTGGAAGAAAGTGTCCTATTTGGGTGATAAAACAGGTATTTGTGGGAGAAAAGGTCCTATTTGAAGGGGGAAAGCTGGTATTTCTTGGAGAAGATGTGATCTATTTGGGAGAAATGTGGCATTTCTGGAAGAAAATGTCCAATTTGGGGGGAGAATGCTGGTAGTTTTGGGTGAGAAGGTCCTATTTCAGGAGGAATCCTGGCATTTCTTGGAGAAGATGTGATATATTTGGGAGAAATGTGGCATTTCTGGAAGAAACTGTCCTCTTTTGGGGATAAAAGAGGTATTAGTGGTTGAAAAGGTCCTATTTGAAGGGGGAACCCTGGTATTTCTTGGAGAAGATGTGATCTATTTGGGAGAAATGTGGCCTTTCTGGAAGAAACTGTCCACTTTTGGGGATAAAAGAGGTATTTCATGGAGAAAAGGTCCTAATTCAAGGGGGAAACCTGGTATTTCTTGCAGGAGTTGTGATATATTTGGCAGAAATGTGGCATTTCTGGAAGAAACTGTCCTCTTTTGGGATAAAAGAGGTATTTGTGGGAGAAAAGGTCCTATTTGAAGGGGGAAAGCTGGTATTTCTTGGAGAAGATGTGCTATATTTGGGAGAAATGTGGCATTTCTGGAAGAAACTGTCCTCTTTTGGGGATAAAAGAGGTATTTGTGGGTGAAAAGGTCCTATTTGAAGGGGGAAAGCTGGTATTTCTTGGAGAAGATGTGATATATTTGGGAGAAATGTGGCATTTCTGGAAGAAACTGTCCTATTTTGGGAATAAAAGAGGTTTTTTGGGGGAAAAGGTCCTATTTGAAGGGGGAAACGTGGTATTTCTTGGAGAAGATGTGATATATTTGGGAGAAATGTGGCATTTCTGGAAGAAACTGTCCTATTTTGGGGATAGAACAGGTATTTGTGGGTGAAAAGGTCCTATTTCCAGGGGAAAACCTGTTATTTCTTGGAGAAGATGTGATATATTTGGGAGAAATGTGGCATGTCTGGAAGAAACTGTCCTATTTGGGGGAGAAGGGTGGTATTTGTTGGAGAAAAGTTCCTATTTGAAGGGGGAAAGCTGGTATTTCTTGGAGAAGATGTGATATATTTGGGAGAAATCTGGCATTCCTGGAAGAAACTGTCCTCTTTTGGGAATAAGAGAGGTTTTTTTGGGGAAAAGGTCCTATTTCCAGGGGGAAACGTGGTATTTCTTTTAGAAGATGTGATCTATTTGGGAGAAATGTGGCATTTCTGGATGAAACTGTCCTCTTTTGGGGATAAAAGAGGTATTTGTGGGTGAAAAGGTCCTATTTGAAGGGGGAAAGCTGGTATTTCTTGGAGAAGATGTGATATGTTTGGGAGAAATATGGCATTTCTGGAAAAAACAGTCCTCTTTTGGGGATAAAACAGGTATTTGTGGGTGAAAAGGTCCTATTTGAAGGGGGAAAGCTGGCATTTCTTGGAGAAGATGTGATCTATTTGGGAGAAATGTGGCATGTCTGGAAGAAACTGTCCTCTTTTGGGGATAAAAGAGGTATTTGTGGGTGAAAAGGTCCTGTTTGAAGGGGGAAAGCTGGTATTTCTTGGAGAAGATGTGATCTATTTGGGAGAAATGTGGCATTTCTGGAAGAAACTGTCCTCTTTTGGGGATAAAACAGGTATTTGTGGGAGAAAAGGTCCTATTTGAAGGGGGAAAGCTGGTATTTCTTGAAGGAGATGTGATATATTTGGGAGAAATGTGGCATGTCTGGAAGAAACTGTCCTCTTCTGGGGATAAAAGAGGTATTTGTGGGTGAAAAGGTCCTATTTGAAGGGGGAAAGCCTGGTATTTCTTGGAGAAGATGTGATCTATTTGGGAGAAATGTGGCATTTCTGGAAGAAACTGTCCTATTTGGGGGAGAAGCCTGATATTAGTGGGTGAAAAGGTCCTATTTGAAGGGGGAAACTTGGTATTTCTTGGAGAAGATGTGATATATTTGGGAGAAATGTGGCATTTCTGCAAGAAACTGTTGAATTTTGGGGATAAAAGAGGTATTTGTGGTTGAAAAGGTCCTATTTGAAGGGGGAAACCTGGTATTTCTTGGAGAAGATGTGATATATTTGGGAGAAATCAGGCATTTCTGGAAGAAACTGTCCAATTTGGGGGGAGAAGGCTGATAGTTTTCGGTGAGAAGGTCCTATTTCAGGAGGAATCCTGATATTTCTTGGAGAAGATGTGATATATTTGGGAGAAATGTGGCATTTCTGGAAGAAACTGTCCTCTTTTGGGGATAAAAGAGGTATTAGTGGTTGAAAAGGTCCTATTTGAAGGGGGAAACCTGGTATTTCTTGGAGAAGATGTGATATATTTGGGAGAAATGTGGCATTTCTGGAAGAAACTGTCCAGTTTTGGGGATAAAACAGGTATTCGTGGGAGAAAAGGACCTATTTGAGGGGAAACCTGGTATTTCTTGGAGAAGATGTGATATATTTGGGAGAAATGTGGCATGTCTGGAAGAAACTGTCCTCTTTTGGGGATAAAAGAGGTATTTGTGGGTGAAAAGGTCCTATTTGAAGGGGGAAATCTGGTATTTCTTGGAGAAGATGTGATATATTTGGGAGAAATGTGGCATTCCTGGAAGAAACTGTCCTCTTTTGGGGATAAAAGAGGTATTTGTGGGGAAAAGGTCCTATTTGAAGGGGGAAACGTGGTATTTCTTGGAGAAGATGTGATCTATTTGGGAGAAATGTGGCATTTCTGGAAGAAAATGTCCTCTTTTGGGGATAAAAGAGGTATTTGTGGGGGAAAAGGTCCTATTTGAAGGGGGAAACCTGGTATTTCTTGGAGAAGATGTGATATATTTGGGAGAAATGTGGCATGTCTGGAAGAAAATGTCCTATTTGGGGGAAGAAGGGTGGTATTTGTGGGAGAAATGGTCCTATTTCAGGAGGAATCCTGGTATTTCTTGGAGGAGATGTGATATATTTGGGAGAAATGTGGCCTTTCTGGAAGAAACTGTCCTCTTTTGGGGATAAAAGAGGTATTTGTGGGTGAAAAGGTCCTATTTGCAGGGGGAAACCTGGTATTTCTTGGAGAAGATGTGATATATTTGGGAGAAATATGGCATTTCTGGAAGAAACTGACCTCTTTTGGGGATAAAAGAGGTATTTGTGGGTGAAAAGGTCCTATTTGAAGGGGGAAACCTGTTATTTCTTGGAGAAGATGTTCTATATTTGGGAGAAATGTGGCATTTCTGGAAGAAACTGTCCTCTTTTGGGGATAAAAGAGGTATTTGTGGTTGAAAAGTTCCTATTTGAAGGGGGAAAGCTGGTATTTCTTGGAGAAGATGCGATATATTTGGGAGAAATGTGGCATGTCTGGAAGAAACTGTCCTATTTAGGGGATAAAAGAGGTATTTGTGGGTGAAAAGGTCCTATTTGAAGGGGGAAACGTGGTATTTCTTGGAGAAGATGTGATATATTTGGGAGAAATGTGGCATGTCTGGAAGAAACTGTCCTGTTTTGCGGATAAAAGATGTATTTGTGGGTGAAAAGGTCCTATTTGAAGGGAGAAAGCTGGTATTTCTTGGAGAAGATGTGATATATTTGGGAGAAATGTGGCATGTCTGGAAGAAACTGTCCTATTTTGGGGATAAAAGAGGTATTTGTGGGTGAAAAGGTCCTATTTGAAGGGGGAAACCTGGTATTTCTTGGAGAAGATGAGATCTATTTGGGAGAAATGTGGCATGTCTGGATGAAACTGTCCTATTTGGGGGATAAAACAGGTATTTGTGGGAGAAAAGTTCCTATTTGAAGGGGGAAAGCCGGTATTTCTTGCAGAAGATGTGATCTATTTGGGAGAAATGTGGCCTTTCTGGAAGAAAATATCCAATTTGGGGGGAGAAGGCTGGCAGTTTTGGGTGAGAAGGTCATATTTCAGGAGGAATCCTGGCATTTCTTGGAGAAGATGTGATATATTTGGGAGAAATGTGGCATTTCTGGAAGAAACTGTCCTCTTTTGGGGATAAAAGAGGTATTAGTGGTTGAAAAGGTCCTATTTGAAGGGGGAAACCTGGTATTTCTTGGAGAAGATGTGATATATTTGGGAGAAATGTGGCATTTCTGGAAGAAAATGTTATCTTTTGGGGATAAAAGAGGTATTTCATGGAGAAAATGTCCTAATTCAAGGGGGAAACCTTATATATCTAGGTGGAGTTGTGATATATTTGGGAGAAATGTGGTATTTCTGGAAGAAAATGTCCAATTTGAGGGATAAAAGAGGTATTTGTGGGTGAGAAGGTCCTATTTGAAGGGTGAACCCTGGTATTTCTTGGAGAGGATGTGATATATTTGGGAGAAATGTGGCCTTTCTGGAAGAAACTGTCCTCTTTTGGGGATAAAAGAGGTATTTGTGGGTGAAAAGGTCCTATTTGAAGGGGGAAACCTGGTATTTCCTGGAGAAGATGTGATCTATTTGGGAGAAATGTGGCATTTCTGGAAGAAACTGTCCTATTTGGGGGAGAAGCCTGCTATTAGTTGGTGAAAAGTTCCTATTTGAAGGGGGAAAGCTGGTATTTCTTGGAGAAGATGTGATATATTTGGGATAAATGTGGCATTTCTGGAAGAAACTGTCCTCTTTTGGGGATAAAAGAGGTATTTGTGGGTGAAAAGGTCCTACTTCAAGGAGGAAACCTGTTATTTCTTGGAGAAGATGTGATATGTTTGGGAGAAATGTGGCATTTCTGGAAGAAACTGTCCTATTTGGGGGGAGAAGGCTGGTATTTGTGGGAGAAAAGGTCCTATTTGAAGGGGGAAAGCTGGTATTTCTTGGAGAAGATGTGATATATTTGGGAGAAATGTGGCATTTCTGGAAGAAACTGTCCTATTTTGGGGATAAAAGAGGTATTTGTGGGTGAAAAGGTCCTATTTGAAGGGGGAAAGCTGGTATTTCTTGGAGAAGATGTGATATGTTTGGGAGAAATGTGGCCTTTCTGGCAGAAACTGTCCTATTTTGGAGATAAAAGTGGTATTTGTGGGTGATAAGGTCCTATTTGAAGGGGGAAACCTGGTATTTCTTGGAGAAGATGTGATACATTTGGGAGAAATGTGGCATTTCTGGAAGAAACTGTCCTCTTCTGGGGATAAAAGAGGTATTTGTGGGTGAAAAGGTCCTATTTGAAGGGGGAAACCTGGCATTTCTTGGAGAAGATGTGATATATTTGGGAGAAATGTGGCATGTCTGGAAGAAACTGTCCTATTTGGGGGAGAAGGGTGGTATTTGTGGGAGAAAAGTTCCTATTTGAAGGGGGAAAGCTGGTATTTCTTGGAGAAGATGTGATATATTTGGGAGAAATCTGGCATTCCTGGAAGAAACTGTCCTCTTTTGGGAATAAAAGAGGTTTTTTTGGGGAAAAGGTCCTATTTGAAGGGGGAAACCTGGTATTTCTTGGAGAAGATGTGATCTATTTGGGAGAAATGTGGCATTTCTGGAAGAAACTGTCCTCTTTTGGGGATAAAACAGGTATTTGTGGGTGAAAAGGTCCTATTTGAAGGGGGAAAGCTGGTATTTCTTGGAGAAGATGTGATATGTTTGGGAGAAATGTGGCATGTCAGGAAAAAACTGTCCTCTTTTGGGGATAAAAGAGGTAATTGTGGGTGAAAAGGTCCTATTTGAAGGGGGAAAGCTGGTATTTCTTGGAGAAGATGTGATCTATTTGGGAGAAATGTGGCATTTCTGGAAGAAACTGTCCTATTTTGGGGATAAAAGAGGTATTTGTGGGTGAAAAGGTCCTGTTTGAAGGGGGAAAGCTGGTATTTCTTGGAGAAGATGTGATCTATTTGGGAGAAATGTGGCATTTCTGGAAGGAAGTGTCCTGTTTTGGGGATAAAACAGGTATTTGTGGGAGAAAAGGTCCTATTAGAAGGGGGAAAGCTGGTATTTCTTGAAGGATATGTGATATATTTGGGAGAAATGTGGCATGTCTGGAAGAAACTGTCCTCTTTTGTTTATAAAAGAGGTATTTGTGGGTGAAAAGGTCCTATTTGAAGGGGGAAAGCTGGTATTTCTTGGAGAAGATGTGATCTATTTGGGAGAAATCTGGCATTTCTGGAAGAAACTGTCCTATTTGGGGGAGAAGCCTGATATTAGTGGGTGAAAAGGTCCTATCTGAAGGGGGAAACTTGGTATTTCTTGGAGAAGATGTGATATATTTGGGAGAAATGTGGCCTTTCTGGAAGAAACTGTCGAATTTTGGGGATAAAAGAGGTATTTGTGGTTGAAAAGGTCCTATTTGAAGGGGGAAACCTGGTATTTCTTGGAGAAGATGTGATATATTTGGGAGAAATGTGGCATTTCTGGAAGAAACTGTCCAATTTGGGGGGAGAAGGCTGATAGTTTTCGGTGAGAAGGTCCTATTTCAGGAGGAATCCTGATATTTCTTGGAGAAGATGTGATATATTTGGGAGAAATGTGGCATTTCTGGAAGAAACTGTCCTCTTTTGGGGATAAAAGAGGTATTAGTGGTTGAAAAGGTCCTATTTGAAGGGGGAAACCTGGTATTTCTTGGAGAAGAGGTGATATATTTGGGAGAAATGTGGCATTTCTGGAAGAAACTGTCCTGTTTTGGGGATAAAACAGGTATTCGTGGGAGAAAAGGACCTATTTGAGGGGAAACCTGCTATTTCTTGGAGAAGATGTGATATATTTGGGAGAAATGTGGCATGTCTGGAAGAAACTGTCCTATTTTGGGGATAAAAGAGGTATTTGTGGGTGAAAAGGTCCTATTTGAAGGGGGAAATCTGGTATTTCTTGGAGAAGATGTGATATATTTGGGAGAAATGTGGCATTCCTGGAAGAAACTGTCCTCTTTTGGGGATAAAAGATGTATTTGTGGGGAAAAGGTCCTATTTGAAGGGGGAAACGTGGTATTTCTTGGAGAAGATGTGATATATTTGGGAGAAATGTGGCATTTCTGGAAGAAAATGTCCTCTTTTGGAGATAAAAGAGGTATTTGTGGGGGAAAAGGTCCTATTTGAAGGGGAAAACCTGGTATTTCTTGGAGAAGATGTGATATATTTGGGAGAAATGTGGCATGTCTGGAAGAAAATGTCCTATTTGGGGGAAGAAGGGTGGTATTTGTGGGAGAAAAGTTCCTATTTCAGGAGGAATCCTGGTATTTCTTGGAGGAGATGTGATATATTTGGGAGAAATGTGGCATTTCTGGAAGAAACTGTCCTCTTTTGGGGATAAAAGAGGTATTTGTGGGTGAAAAGGTCCTATTTGAAGGGGGAAACCTGTTATTTCTTGGAGAAGATGAGATATATTTGGGAGAAATATGGCATTTCTGGAAGAAACTGACCTCTTTTGGGGATAAAAGAGGTATTTGTGGGTGAAAAGGTCCTATTTGAAGGGGGAAACCTGTTATTTCTTGGAGAAGATGTGATCTATTTGGGAGAAATGTGGCATTTCTTGAAGAAACTGTCCTCTTTTGGGGATAAAAGAGGTATTTGTGGGTGAAAAGTTCCTATTTGAAGGGGGAAAGCTGGTATTTCTATGAGAAGATGTGATATATATGGGAGAAATGTGGCATGTCTGGAAGAAACTGTCCAATTTAGGGGATAAAAGAGGTATTTGTGGGTGAAAAGGTCCTATTTGAAGGGGGAAACGTGGTATTTCTTGGAGAAGATGTGATATATTTGGGAGAAATGTGGCATGTCTGGAAGAAACTGTCCTGTTTTGCGGATAAAAGATGTATTTGTGGGTGAAAAGGTCCTATTTGAAGGGAGAAAGCTGGTATTTCTTGGAGAAGATGTGATATATTTGGGAGAAATGTGGCATGTCTGGAAGAAACTGTCCTCTTTTGGGGATAAAAGAGGTATTTGTGGGTGAAAAGGTCCTATTTGAAGGGGGAAAGCTGGTATTTCTTGGAGAAGATGTGATCTATTTGGGAGAAATGTGGCATGTCTGGAAGAAACTGTCCTATTTGGGGGGTGAAGGCTGGCAGTTTTGGGTGAGAAGGTCCTATTTCAGGAGGAATCCTGGCATTTCTTGGAGAAGATGTGATATATTTGGGAGAAATGTGGCATTTCTGGAAGAAACTGTCCTCTTTTGGGGATAAAAGAGGTATTAGTGGTTGAAAAGGTCCTATTTGAAGGGGGAAACCTGGTATTTCTTGGAGAAGATGTGATATATTTGGGAGAAATGTGGCATTTCTGGAAGAAAATGTTCTCTTTTGGGGATAAAAGAGGTATTTCATGGAGAAAAGGTCCTAATTCAAGGGGGAAACCTGATATATCTAGGAGGAGTTGTGATATATTTGGGAGAAATGTGGTATTTCTGGAAGAAAATGTCCAATTTGAGGGATAAAAGAGGTATTTGTGGGTGAGAAGGTCCTATTTGAAGGGTGAACCCTGGTATTTCTTGGATAAGATGTGATATATTTGGGAGAAATGTGGCCTTTCTGGAAGAAACTGTCCTCTTTTGGGGATAAAAGAGGTATTTGTGGGTGAAAAGGTCCTATTTGAAGGGGGAAACCTGGTATTTCTTGGAGAAGATGTGATCTATTTGGGAGAAATGTGGCATTTCTGGAAGAAACTGTCCTATTTTGGGGATAAAAGAGGTATTTGTGGGTGAAAAGGTCCTGTTTGAAGGGGGAAAGCTGGTATTTCTTGGAGAAGATGTGATATATTTGGGAGAAATGTGGCATTTCTGGAAGAAACTGTCCTATTTTGGGGATAAAAGAGGTATTTGTGGGTGAAAAGGTCCTATTTCAAGGAGGAAACCTGGTATTTCTTGGAGAAGATGTGATATGTTTGGGAGAAATGTGGCATTTCTGGAAGAAACTGTCCTATTTGGGGGGAGAAGGCTGGTATTTGTGGGAGAAAAGGTCCTATTTGAAGGGGGAAAGCAGGTATTTCTTGGAGAAGATGTGATATATTTGGGAGGAATGTGGCATTTCTGGAAGAAACTGTCCTATTTTGGGGATAAAAGAGGTATTTGTGGGTGAAAAGGTCCTATTTGAAGGGGGAAACCTGTTATTTCTTGGAGAAGATGTGATATGTTTGGGAGAAATGTGGCCTTTCTGGCAGAAACTGTCCTATTTTGGGGATAAAAGTGGTATTTGTGGGTGAAAAGGTCCTATTTGAAGGGGGAAACCTGGTATTTCTTGGAGAAGATGTGATCTATTTGGGAGAAATGTGGCATTTCTGGAAGAAACTGTCCTCTTTTGGGGATATAACAGGTATTTGTGGGTGAAAAGGTCCTATTTGAAGGGGGAAACCTGGTATTTCTTGGAGAAGATGTGATATATTTGGGAGAAATGTGGCCTTTCTGGAAGAAACTGTCCTCTTTTGGGGATAAAAGAGGTATTTGTGGGTGAAAAGGTCTTATTACAAGGGGGAAACGTGGTATTTCTTGGAGAAGATGTGCTATATTTGGGAGAAATGTGGCATTTCTGGAAGAAAATGTTCTATTTGAGGGATAATACAGGTATTTGTGGGAGAAAAGGTCCTATTTGAAGGGGAAACCTGGTATTTCCTGGAGAAGATGTGGTATATTTGGGAGAAATGTGGCATTTCTGGAAGAAACTGTCCTCCTTTGGGGATAAAAGAGGTATTTGTGGGTGAAAAGGTCCTATTTGAAGGGGGAAACCTTGTATTTCATGGAGAAGATGTGGTATATTTGGGAGAAATATGGCATGTATTGTAGAAACTTTCCTATTTTGGGGATAAAAGAGGTATTTGTAGGAGTAAAGGTCCTTTTTGAAGGGGGAAAGCTGGTATTTCTTGGAGAAGATGTGGTATATTTCGGAGAAATCTGGCATTCCTGGAAGAAACTGTCCTCTTTTTGGGATAAAAGAGGTTTTTTTGCGGAAAAGGTCCTATTTGAAGGGGGAAACGTGGTATTTCTTGGAGAAGATGTGATATATTTGGGAGAAATGTGGCCTTTCTGGAAGAAACTGTCCTCTTATGGGGATAGAACAGGTATTTGTGGGTGAAAAGGTCCTATTTCTGGAGGAATCCTGGTATTTCTTGGAGGAGATGTGATATGTTTGGGAGAAATGTGCCATTTCTGGCAGAAACTGTCCTCTTTTGGGGATAGAAGAGGTATTTGTGGGTGAAAAGTTCCTATTTGAAGGGGGAAACCTGGTATTTCTTGGAGAAGATGTGATATGTTTGGGAGAAATATGGCATTTCTGGAAGAAACTGTCCTCTTTTGGGGATAAAAGAGGTATTTGTGGGTGAAAAGGTCCTATTTGAAGGGGGAAAGCTGGTATTTCTTGGAGAAGATGTGATCTATTTGGGAGAAATGTGGCATGTCTGGAAGAAACTGTCCTCTTTTGGGGATAAAAGAGGTATTTGTGGGTGAAAAAGTCCTATTTGAAGGGGGAAACCTGGTATTTCTTGGAGAAGATGTGATATGTTTGGGAGAAATGTGGCCTTTCTGGAAGAAACTGTCCTCTTTTGGGGATAAAAGAGGTATTTGTGGGTGAAAGGTCCTTTTTGAAGGGGTAACCTGGTATTTCTTGGAGAAGATGTGATCTATTTGGGAGAAATATGGCCTTTCTGGAAGAAACTGTCCTCTTTTGGGGATAAAAGAGGTATTTGTGGGTGAAAAGGTCCTATTTGAAGGGGGAAACCTGTTATTTCTTGGAGAAGATGTGATCTATATGGGAGAAATGTGGCATGTCTGGAAGAAACTGTCCTATTTTGGGGCTAAAAGAGGTATTTGTGGGTGAAAAGGTCCTATTTGAAGGGGGAAAGCTGGTATTTCTTGGAGAAGATGTGATATATTTGGGAGAAATGTGGCATGTCTGGAAGAAACTGTCCTCTTTTGGGGATAAAAGAGGTATTTGTGGGTGAAAAGGTCCTATTTCCAGGGGAAAACCTGGTATTTCTTGGAGAAGATGTGATCTATTTGGGAGAAATGTGGCATGTCTGGAAGAAACTGTCCTATTTGGGGGATAAAAGAGGTATTTGTGGGAGAAAAGGTCCTATTTCAAGGGGGAAGGCTGGTATTTCTTGGAGAAGATGTGATCTATTTGGGAGAAATGTGGCCTTTCTGGAAGAAAATATCCAATTTGGGGGGAGAAGGCTGGCAGTTTTGGGTGAGAAGGTCATATTTCAGGAGGAATCCTGGCATTTCTTGGAGAAGATGTGATATATTTGGGAGAAATGTGGCATTTCTGGAAGAAACTGTCCTCTTTTGGGGATAAAAGAGGTATTAGTGGTTGAAAAGGTCCTATTTGAAGGGGGAAACCTGGTATTTCTTGGAGAAGATGTGATATATTTGGGAGAAATGTGGCATTTCTGGAAGAAAATGTTCTCTTTTGGGGATAAAAGAGGTATTTCATGGAGAAAAGGTCCTAATTCAAGGGGGAAACCTGATATATCTTGGAGGAGTTGTGATATATTTGGGAGAAATTTGGTATTTCTGGAAGAAAATGTCCAATTTGAGGGATAAAAGAGGTATTTGTGGGTGAGAAGTTCCTATTTGAAGGGGGAAACCTGGTATTTCTTGGAGAAGATGTGATATATTTGGGAGAAATGTGGCATGTCTGGAAGAAACTGTCCTCTTATGGGGATAAAAGAGGTATTTGTGGGTGAAAAGGTCCTATTTCCAGGGGAAAACCTGGTATTTCTTGGAGAAGATGTGATATATTTGGGAGAAATGTGTCATGTCTGGAAGAAAATGTC
Source organism: Lophura swinhoii (assembly GCA_030408155.1). NCBI lineage: Eukaryota > Metazoa > Chordata > Aves > Galliformes > Phasianidae > Lophura > Lophura swinhoii. Next base: position 1,780,074 of record CM059463.1, read on the forward strand.
CTATTTGGGGGGAGAAGGGTGGTATTTGAGGAAGAAAAGTTCCTATTTCAGGAGGAATCCTGGTATTTCTTGGAGGAGATGTGATATGTTTGGGAGAAATGTGGCATCTCTGGAAGAAACTGTTCTATTTTGGGGATAAAACAGGTATTTGTGGGTGAAAAGGTCCTATTTGAAGGGGGAAACCTGGTATTTCTTGGAGAAGATGTGTTATGTTTGGGAGAAATATGGCATATCTGGGAGAAACTGTCCTCTTTTGGGGATAAAACAGGTATTTGTGGGAGTAAAGGTCCTATTTGAAGGGGGAAAGCTGGTATTTCTTGGAGAAGATGTGATCTATTTGGGAGAAATGTGGCAAGTCTGGAAGAAACTGTCCTCTTTTGGGGATAAAAGAGGTATGTGTGGGTGAAAAGGTCCTATTTGAAGGGGGAAACCTGGTATTTCTTGGAGAAGACGTGATATATTTGGGAGAAATGTGGCATTTCTGGAAGAAAGTGTCCTGTTTTGTGGATAAAACAGGTATTTGTGGGAGAAAAGGTCCTATTTGAAGGGGGAAAGCTGGTATTTCTTGGAGGAGATGTGATAGATTTGGGAGAAATGTGGCATGTCTGGAAGAAACTGTCCTCTTTTGGAGATAAAAGAGGTATTTGTGGGTGAAAAGGTCCTATTTGAAGGGGGAACCCTGGTATTTCTTGGAGAAGATGTGATATATTTGGGAGAAATGTGGCCTTTCTGGAAGAAACTGTCCTATTTGAGTGATAAAAGAGGTATTTGTGGGTGAAAAGGTCCTATTTGAATGGGGAAAGCTGGTAGTTTTACCTCTTTTATCCCCAAAATAGAACAGTTTCTTCCAGAAAGGCCACATTTCTCCCAAATGTATCACATCTTCTCCAAGAAATACCAGCTTTCCCCCTTCAAATAAGACCGTTTCACCCACAAATACCACTTTTATCCCCAAAAGAGGACAGTTTCTGCCATACATGCCATATTTCTCCCAAATAGATCACATCTTCTCCAAGAAATACCAGCTTTCCCCCTTCAAATAGGACCTTTTTAACAAAAAATACCTGTTTCATCCCCAAAAGAGGACAGTTTCTTCCAGAAAGGCCACATTTCTCCCAAATATATCTCATCTTCTCCAGGAAATACCAGGTTTCCCCCTTCAAATAGGACCTTTTCTCCCACAAATACCTGTATTATCACTCAAATAGGACATTTTCTTCCAGAAATGCCACACTTCTCACAAATATATCACGTCTTCTCCAAGAAATACCAGATTTCCCCCTTGTAATAAGACCTTTTCACCCACAAATACCTCTTTTATCCCCGAAAGAGGACAGTTTCTTCCAGAAATGCCACATTTCTCCCAAATATATCACATATTCTCATAGAATTACCAGCTTTCCCCCTTCTAATAGGACCTTTTCACCCACAAATACCTCTTTTATCCCCAAAAGAGGACACTTTGTTCCAGACATGCCACATTTCTCCCAAATATATCACATCTTCTCCAAGAAATACCAGGTTTCCCCCTCAAATAGGACCTTTTCAACCACAAATACCTCTTTGATCCCCAAAAGAGGACAGTTTCTTCCAGAAATGCCACATTTATCCCAAATATATCACATCTTCTCCAAGAAATACCAGCTTTCCCCCTTCAAATAGGACCTTTTCACACACTAATAGCAGGCTTCTCCCCCCACATAGGACAGTTTCTTCCAGAAATGCCACATTTCTCCCAAATAGATCACATCTTCTCCAAGAAATACCACCTTTCCCCCTTCAAATAGGACCTTTTCACCCACAAATACCTCTTGTATCCCCAAAAGAGGACAGTTTCTTCCAGACATGCCACATTTCTCCCAAATATATCACATCTCCTCCAAGAAATACCAGCTTTCCCCCTTCAAATAGGACCTTTTCTCCCACAAATACCACTTTTATCCCCAAAAGAGGACACTTTCTTCCAGAAATGCCACATTTCTCCCAAATATATCACGTCTTCTCCAAGAAATAACAGGTTTCCCCCTTCAAATACAACGTTTTCACCCACAAATACCTCTTTTATCCCCAAAAGAGGACAGTTTCTTCCAGAAATGCCACATTTATCCCAAATATATCACATCTTCTCCAAGAAATACCAGCTTTCCCCCTTCAAATACGACCTTTTCACACACTAATAGCAGGCTTCTCCCCCCACATAGGACAGTTTCTTCCAGAAATGCCACATTTCTCCCAAATAGATCACATCTTCTCCAAGAAATGCCAGGTTTCCCCCTGCAAATAGGACCTTTTCAACCACTAATACCTCTTTTATCCCCAAAATACGACAGTTTCTTCCAGAAATGCCACATTTCTCCCAAATATATCACATCTTCTCCAAGAAATGCCAGGATTCCTCCTGAAATATGACCTTCTCACCCAAAACTGCCAGCCTTCTCCCCCCAAATTGGACTTTTTCTTCCAGAAAGGCCACATTTCTCCCAAATATATCACATCTTCTCCAAGAAATACCACGTTTCCCCCTTCAGATAGGACCTTCTCACCGAAAACTACCAGCCTTCTCCCCCCAAATTGGACATTTTCTTCCAGAAAGGCCACATTTCTCCCAAATAGATCACATCTTCTCCAAGAAATACCAGCTTTCCCCCTTCAAATAGGACCTTTTCACCCACAAATACCTCATTTATCCCCAGAAGAGGACAGTTTCTTCCAGACATGCCACATTTCTCCCAAATAAATCACATCTTCTCCAAGAAATACCAGGTTTCCCCCTTCAAATAGGACCTTTTCACCCACAAATACCTCTTTTATCCCCAAAAGAGGACAGTTTCTTCCAGAAATGCCACATTTCTCCCAAATATATCACATCTTCTCCAAGAAATACCACGTTTCCCCCTTCAAATAGGACCTTTTCACCCACAAATACCTCTTTTATCCCCTAAATTGGACAGTTTCTTCCAGACATGCCACATTTCTCCCAAATATATCACATCTTCTGCAAGAAATACCACGTTTCCCCCTTCAAATAGGACCTTTTCACCCACAAATACCACATTTATCCCCAAAAGAGGACAGTTTCTTCCAGAAATGCCACATTTCTCCCAAACATATCACATCTTCTCCAAGAAATACCAGGTTTCCACCTTCAAATAGGACCTTTTCACCCACAAATACCTGTTCTATCCCCAAAATAGGACAGTTTCTTCCAGAAATGCCACATTTCTCCCAAACATAGCACATCTTCTCCAAGAAATACCAGGTTTCCCCCTTCAAATTGGACCTTTTCACCCAAAAATACCTCTTTTATCCCCAAAAGAGGACAGTTTCTTCCAGACATGCCACCTTTCTCCCAAATATATCACATCTTCTCCAAGAAATTACAGGATTCCTCCTGAAAGAGGACCTTTTCTACCACAAATACCAGCCTTCTCACCCCAAATAGGACAGTTTCTTCCAGAAAGGCCACATTTCTCCCAAATATATCACATCTTCTCCAAGAAATACCACGTTTCCCCCTTCAAATAGGACCTTTTCACCCACAAATACCTCTTTTATCCCCAAAAGAGGACAGTTTGTTCCAGAAATGCCATATTTCTCCCAAACATATCACATCTTCTCCAAGAAATACCAGGTTTCCCCCTTCAAATAGGACCTTTTCACCCACTAATACCTCTTTTATCCCCAAAAGAGGACAGTTTCTTCCAGAAATGCCACATTTCTCCCAAACATATCACATCTCCTCCAAGAAATACCAGGATTCCTCCTGAAATAGGAACTTTTCTCCCACAAATACCACCCTTCTCCCCCCAAAAAGGACATTTTCTTCCAGACATGCCACATTTCTCCCAAATATATCACATCTTCTCCAAGAAATACCAGGTTTTCCCCCTTCAAATAGGACCTTTTCACCCACAAATACCTGTTCTATCCCCAAAAGAGGACAGTTTCTTCCAGAAATGCCACATTTCTCCTAAACATATCACATCTTCTCCAAGAAATACCTGCTTTCCCCCTTCAAATATGACCTTTTCCCCAAAAAAACCTCTTTAATCCCCAAAAGAGGACAGTTTCTTCCAGGAATGCCAGATTTCTCCGAAATATACCACATCTTCTCCAAGACATACCAGCTTTCCCCCTTCAAATAGGACCTTTACTCCTACAAATACGTCATTTATCCCCAAAATAGGAAAGTTTCTGCCATACATGCCATATTTCTCCCAAATATACCACATCTTCTCCATGAAATACCAGCTTTCCCCCTTCAAATAGGACCTTTTCACCCACAAATACCTGTTTCATCCCCAAAAGAGGTCAGTTTCTTCCAGAAATGCCACATTTCTCCCAAATAGATCACATCTTCTCCAAGAAATACCAGCTTTCCCCCTTCAAATAGGACCTTTTCACCAACAAATACCTGTTCTATCCCCATAAGAGGACAGTTTCTTCCAGAAAGGCCACATTTCTCCCAAATATATCACATCTTCTCCAAGAAATACCAGGGTTCCCCCTTGTAATAAGACCTATTCACCCACAAATACCTCTTTTATCCCCAAAAGAGGACAGTTTGTTCCAGAAATGCCATATTTCTCCCAAACATATCACATCTTCTCCAAGAAATACCAGGTTTCCCCCTTCAAATAGGACCTTTTCACCCACTAATACCTCTTTTATCCCCAAAAGAGGACAGTTTCTTCCAGAAATGCCACATTTCTCCCAAACATATCACATCTCCTCCAAGAAATACCAGGATTCCTCCTGAAATAGGAACTTTTCTCCCACAAATACCACCCTTCTCCCCCCAAAAAGGACATTTTCTTCCAGACATGCCACATTTCTCCCAAATATATCACATCTTCTCCAAGAAATACCAGGTTTTCCCCCTTCAAATAGGACCTTTTCACCCACAAATACCTGTTCTATCCCCAAAAGAGGACAGTTTCTTCCAGAAATGCCACATTTCTCCTAAACATATCACATCTTCTCCAAGAAATACCTGCTTTCCCCCTTCAAATATGACCTTTTCCCCAAAAAAACCTCTTTAATCCCCAAAAGAGGACAGTTTCTTCCAGGAATGCCAGATTTCTCCGAAATATACCACATCTTCTCCAAGACATACCAGCTTTCCCCCTTCAAATAGGACCTTTACTCCTACAAATACGTCATTTATCCCCAAAATAGGAAAGTTTCTGCCATACATGCCATATTTCTCCCAAATATACCACATCTTCTCCATGAAATACCAGCTTTCCCCCTTCAAATAGGACCTTTTCACCCACAAATACCTGTTTCATCCCCAAAAGAGGTCAGTTTCTTCCAGAAATGCCACATTTCTCCCAAATAGATCACATCTTCTCCAAGAAATACCAGCTTTCCCCCTTCAAATAGGACCTTTTCACCAACAAATACCTGTTCTATCCCCATAAGAGGACAGTTTCTTCCAGAAAGGCCACATTTCTCCCAAATATATCACATCTTCTCCAAGAAATACCAGGGTTCCCCCTTGTAATAAGACCTATTCACCCACAAATACCTCTTTTATCCCCAAAAGAGGACAGTTTCTTCCAGAAAGGCCACATTTCTCCGAAATAGATCTCATCTTCTCCAAGAAATACCAGGTTTCCCCCTTCAAATAGGACCTTTTCACACACAAATACCTCTTTTATCCCCAAAAGAGGACAGTTTCTTCAAGAAATGCCACATTTCTCCCAAATCTATCACATCTTCTCCAAGAAATACCACGTTTCCCCCTTCAAATAGGACCTTTTCACCCACAAATACCTCTTGTATCCCCAAAATAGGACAGTTTCTTGCAGAAATGCCACATTTCTCCCAAATATATCACATCTTCTCCAAGAAATGCCAGGTTTCCCCCTTCAAATAGGACCTTTTCACCCACAAATACCTCTTTTATCCCCAAAATAGGACAGTCTCTTCCAAGAATGCCACATTTCTCCCAAATAGATCACATCTTCTCCAAGAAATACCAGGTTTCCCCCTTCAAATAGGACCTTATCACCCACAAATACCTGTTTTATCCCCAAAAGAGGACAGTTTCTTCCAGAAAGGCCACATTTCTCCCAAACATATCACATCTTCTCCAAGAAATACCGGATTACCCCTTCAAATAGGACATTTTCACCCACAAATACCTCTTGTATCCCCAAAAGAGGACAGTTTCTTCCAGACATGCCACATTTCTCCCAAACATATCACATCTCCTCCAAGAAATACCAGGATTCCTCCTGAAATAGGAACTTTTCTCCCACAAATACCACCCTTCTCCCCCCAAATAGGACATTTTCTTCCAGACATGCCACATTTCTCCCAAATATATCACATCTTCTCCAAGAAATACCAGGTTTCCCCCTTCAAATAGGACCTTTTCACCCACAAATACCTGTTCTATCCCCATAAGAGGACAGTTTCTTCCAGAAATGCCACATTTCTCCCAAATAGATCACATCTTCTCCAAGAAATACCAGCTTTCCCCCTTCAAATAGGACCTTTTCACCCACAAATGCCTGTTTGATCCCCAAAAGAGGACAGTTTCTTCCAGACATGCCACATTTCTCCCAAATATATCACATCTTCTCCAAGAAATACCACGTTTCCCCCTTCAAATAGGACATTTCACCCACAAATAGCAGGCTTCTCCCCCAAATAGGACAGTTTCTTCCAGAAATGCCACATTTCTCCCAAATATATCACATCTTCTCCAAGAAATACCAGGTTTCCCCCTTCAAATAGGACCTTTTCACCCACAAATACCTCTTTTAGCCCCAAAATAGGACAGTTTCTTCCAGACATGCCACATTTCTCCCAAATATATCACATCTCCTTCAAGAAATACCAGCTTTCCCCCTTCAAATAGGAACTTTTCT